>PUFA01000031.1:10965182-11590202 GCA_003508835.1 Eonycteris spelaea | reverse complement strand
AGGATATTATAACAGTTATGGTGATGATGACAATTCAAGTGTCATGGAGTCCTGATTCTACTTGTTACTACAAGACCATGGTCCTCCATGAAATAACTCCTTATTACGTCATCTACTCTTGAGAGTTCTGGGAAAGTCTTACATGTATTCACAAATCAGGCCACTCTTACCACCTCTGTTGCCTCAACTGCCACATCGGGGCCCTCAAAGTGCCAGACCTGGGGAACAGATGGCTCGAACTCCTCTGCCATGCAAGACCTGCTCAGAGGAACTAGAAGCAATATTGCTTCTGCCCTTCTTCTTCATGTTTTAAGTGAAATGACTTTGTCATATTTTATCCAGAGCCCTTTACCTCCACAGAATCAGAAATGAGTTCCTGAGATCGGGCCAGAGATAGCTGTGAGTGGCAGCCTTCAGACTGTATCCATAAAGACCCTTTTGTCTGACAACCAGTGCTGGATTATAACAATTTCACCATATCAATGCCCTCTTCCCAAGAGGTTCCTCAGTGCCTAAAAAAGATAGACTTCTAGCAAACTTACTCAAACTCATTAGACAGTCATTCATTTAACAAATGCTTACTAAGTGCCTACTGAGCACTAAAAATAACTGAATCTCAGTGTTCTAAGGTGTTGGTTCTCCTTAGACCCTATACAGGTCCTAGGCATATTCACTCCTTCCAAAACGTAAGAGCACACCAGCAGTCACTGGTAACCACAAGGATATATTTCCAACTGTATCACTATCTGAATGCACGTAATATTAATCATTCCACACTCAGACTTCTCTTTTCTAAAGAAGTACTCAAAAGCCCACAGGATAGCTGTACTTAGAAAGATACTATAGGCTTTTGAGGAAATAAAGCAATTCTGCCAACAAAAGTCTCCTCCGCATCAATAAAGAAGAAAGAGTAGGCTTTATTATTATAGTACAAATGTAAGACAGCACCAAAGTGACTCGAAGTCTGGATAGAATTTCACACAAATTTATACAGTGAAGTGGAATAAAGAACAATGACAATTTCTCTTCTCTTCTTGAGAGATAAATGGACGTACCTTGTAACTGTCTCCCGTACATCTCAGGAGGGATAATTTATGAGGTATGTATTTACAGTTCAAAGAGTCAAAAGGCCTGCAAACTTACACTGTAAAATTGAAAGGTTGGACCTCTTATTGAGCCTATTATGTTTTTTTAAGGAGGCACCCTAAGAAAGGGAGGGTGGAGAGATAGTCACCTATCTCCTTAAAAACAATTTCATCATTTTACCCCTACAAGGCTTGAAGGTCCAAGTATAAAAAGGACCCGCAATTACCAAGTTAAAAATCACTGGATTTATATCGGCATTGGTGTGGTTCTGTGCAGGATATTTTACACAGGGTATTTGTAGACATACTCACAGATATTTAAGTTCCACAAAAGAGCACATTTGCATTCAACACTTATTTTATCTGCAAGTTACTCTGTCATCAACCAAAAGCAAATCTCAATGGGAAATGATCGTTGGAGAAAGAATTGGGGCATATGGCCTTAACAAACCTGGAAAGATAAGGAGTAACCACAAAAAAAAAAAAAAGATGGTTTAGAAAAATATCGAATAAAATTTTGTTGGTTTCATAAACTTATCAAGAATGAACATTCCATTCGATATGTGTACGTGGCATATATCTCAAATGAATAATTATTCGTACTCTTTAAACTAACATTTTCTAGTAGAATTTATTGAAGGAGTAGTTAATGTTTTGGTTTTTCATTTTGTTTTCATTTTCTATTACGCAAGAATGAAAAGGAGTGAGAGTTATGTGTAATTTGGTCTCAGTTTTCCTCTGGTCACCTTTTTCCTAACTTTAATACATTTGTAGGATCCAAAGAAGAATTTGCTTGAAAACAACTTTTTCTTTCAGGATTTTGTTGTCTGAGAGGATCTCTACCTCCATAGCTGTTTGAGTCAGCCAGGAAGTTCTCAGTATAATCACAGCATGGTGTGGGGAGATAGCAGCTTCTTAACTGCAAACAACAGCTCAGATTCTGTCTTTTGAGAAAGGAGCTGGACCCCTGTGAAAGCTGAATTTCCCATGATGCACCCTGAATTAGCTAGCACTGGAGCCAGAAGCAAGGCCAAGTCATAACATCTGCAAAAATGCATCACTGGAGAGTGTTCGGTTTTGTTTTGATTTTTGTTTCTGGCTAGCACTAGAAATAACACTTCAGTAAATTTCAACCCTCATTTTGACTCTTCCATTACAATTTAGCTTAACAGGAAATTCACCCATGTCTCTGCAGGAGTAAATAGGCACCTCGGTTCAGACACCCCACAAATTGGACCATCTCAGCATCTTCTGACTTGTGTTTTCTTTGCTTTCAAAAGGCAAGCCCTTCAGTTCCAGCTGCAAGAATTATTAGCTAAAGACAAGCTGTGCTGGCTGATGAGCATGGCTCTGCTGGGTCTCCTCTCACCTCAGATAATACTAGCTGAGCCAACATTCACCTGGTGGCTTTCCCCTGCGTTGAAAGGGAAGTCAGAGGGAGGGTTTCTGTATCAAAAACAATTGTTGAAATATTTTTTAAAAACAAAACTTTCAGGCAATGAATTCTTTTTGGCAAACAAATTCTAACATCTAGCAAAACAATTTCTTCACTTTCTTTTAGTACAATTCCTTCCTAGAAACCAGAGCAGAAGGATTTGCAGCAGGCAGCCCACATCAGGGTCGTTTCTAAGCATTAACTTTTGTCTGCTGAGCATACTGTATGCAGGAGCTCAAAATAGAGAAAAACTCTCTAACTAAGGAAACTCTCTAACTAATTGTGCAAATTCAAACTCACTCCTAAAAATAATTCTCTAAACAAATCGTCTAAATCGTCCAATGATTATTTTAATTTTTCTAACATTTAATTTTCTGGTCAAAGAAAACATGATTATCTGTGACTATATCGAGGTGTTAGAATGTATGAAAAGCAATTTTTTTTTTACTTTTTGACATTTCCATCCAAACAATGCATGCATTTTTTGTATGTATGGGGCATGTTTTTTTTTTGTTTGTTTTGTTTTTAATTTTAGATGTTTGCAGGTTATTTATTTATTTATTTTTATCATATATTTTAGTGTGGCTAGCCTTCCCAAAGCTCACTGCCTCGAGCGCTTTTCAGTTGGAGAGAGGTCTCAGGAGTCACCTGAACCAGCCAGATTTTTCAAGGCAACCAGTGGTGGCACGCACATTAACTTTATTACCTCGTCTGACTATAATTTGAGACCTCAAATCTGTTGAATCAGATACCCAGGGACAGCTAAGAAAGGAAGAGGCTCACCAGGTTTATTGCACTTGCTGAAAAGAGGGCAGCATGACTGAGTGCAGCCAGGATACACCAAGGGCGGCGCTTTTATATGGGGCTCGGCAATTTAATTTGTCTTTGTATTTTATGAGTTGCAGGCAGAGATGTATTTGCAGAGAAATACATGGGCATTTTTGAAAACGATTAATTAAGCATGCAATTTATATGAAAACAATTTACTGCAGGACATTATCAGGGCACCCAAAATGCAAATGCAATTTCCTTGCCTTCTAATTTGTGGACATAATTTATTTTGATTGTGCAATTAGGAAAGGAGACCTTTATTAATTTCAGTGCAAGTCTAAAGAACCGAGACAAATTTAGCAGTGAAAGAGTCAGCCTTAATGGAAAAGAGGAAGGCGTGGCCTTGGGCTCTTGCCTTGCGGATAAGCTCTCTGAATCCGAAACCATGGGATTATATTTATTTCTACTCCAGACTTTCTTCAACAGGTCATTTAACCACTCTGAGCTCCAGCTTTTTCTTCTATAAAATGAAACTGAAAAAAACTGGGCACTTAGTGACAGGTTTGAAGGGCCTGTCATGGCTTAGTTCATCCTTTTGTAATGGCAAGCTGTCCCATACCTGGCCTCGCTATGCAGCCTCATCTCTCCCCAGGCCTCCCCTTCAAGGTGAGTGCAATCTCATGGCCTGCAGCAGGTTCACTGCAGTGCCCTCACCAACTGACAGGCCCACACCCACCCACACAATAGCCTGAAGCAAATTTTTGTCTTACGAGAAGCAAACTGCTAGTGTGGAATTGGCACCCGTGACTTCATCAGTCCAGTCCTATAACACAGCAGTACATTAGTCCAAATCATCAAAATTCCTAGCTATTTTCAAATTATAAAGCTCCCAAAGGAGTAGACGTCTTTTTAGGAGTTGGAGAAAACAATCAAATCATCAACAGGTAAGTCTTTTGGAGACCTCCTGGCGGCATAAAGAAAGCGCTCATTGGCCTCTGGCCCCACTCTTTTCCCTGATGCCCACTGAACGCAGAAAAGGAGAATGGGATGAAAGAAACGAACATGCTCTAGATATCATGCTTGACTCCCTTCCTATGTTAAGTCACACCAGGGCCATAACGGCCTCATAAAGCAGGTATATTTATTCTCATCTTGCAGATGGAATTCAGAAAAGTTAAGTGAAGCTCAGAAGGTTAGGTGAAACCCATATCCAATTGACTATGGAGTCCCTGCTCTTTCTCCTGGACCACTGTGGATTCCCATTGGGAATGAAGAGAGGTAGCGGCAGAAACCTTCCCTCTTGTGAGCCTTCATTTTAGCAGCTAAGCCTTAAAGAGACATTTTAGACGCGTTCTGAATTCCAAGTGGCACTTAGCATGTGCGTGCTGAAAATCACCACTTTCTCCATTTTGTGTTAGTCTTTGACCTTTCCTTGGTTTTTAATAAACTATCACTTCCATTTCAATAGCATTTGATTGTGTCCTAAGCACATTCACAAAGTTACTTCTATACATAACCTGGACTTGACCAGACTGTACTTGCAACATAACATTACAAGTTTTTTCCTTCATATAAAAATTACAATTCCACTGAATATAAAAATGTTTTCCTTGATATAAAAATTACAATTCCACTGAATGCCCGCGTATCCAAATTAGCAGAAATCTAAGCTTTTCACCCTCACATGAAGAAGCTCCCTCCTTGTTACGATCAGAATCCCCAAGTACACTCACCCAGTCCTCAGATTCAGTCTGGATTCCCCTGCTTTAAGGGTGAAGGTGAGTCTAGGCAAGTCAAAGAAATGCCTTGTTCACTGCCAGTGTCGACACTATCACCAAATCAGGAAGGCACTACTGTTCATTGAACAGGCACTGGAAAACCTGGAATTGGAAGTAACACCTATCTGCTATCCCTGTTGCTGTGGTTACTGGACACTGTGTTATCACCTGAACTGAAAGAATTCCCAAATCTGACGGCCCCACTACCATCCCCTGGCTTCTTGAATCTCGCTGTCAGGTTCAACCATCAATGCCCCCACCAAAACCCAGCCTGGAGTTCCAACTGTTATATTCCTAATTCTTTGAATTCACCCTTTTTTTTTTTTTTTCACCAACATGGACCACATCCTGGAGCAGTTTCTGGCATCAGACAGGGACTGTACCCAGAAGTTCACCTGGCAACACTCTTGGCCTTGGTGCTATCTGGGGGTCACTCATTCACATTCTTCCCTGTGGTAGGGTGATTTTCTCTTAGAGCTCCTGCCAACTTTTCTAGAGCTCTGACCCAGGTAGGCTTTGCCCCAGCCCACTAGAAATTGTAAGGCTTCTTGGGCACCTTGTAAATGTATAAAAAGACACAAAAGTAGAGTAGAGTTTTACCAGATATCTAAACACCTTAAAGGAGTCATTTGGTGGTCCTTCTCAGAACCAAGTGAGTTTGCCCAAGAGTGAATAAATTTTCTCTCCTAGAGAAAGAAAACTGCTTATCACTCTAAAATGACAATTATTTTAAAGCCAATAAAGAGAGCTAAAGCCCTGTCTGCCTAGGTACTCTATCTAAAAAAAAAAAAAAAAAAAAAAAAAAAAGCCTTTTTTCCTCTGTCTAGGGTTGTTTAGAACACATACTCCTGAGGATGTGAGAGATAAGCATGCACACTTCTCTTGAAGTGGTGTGGTATAATACAATTGGATGATTATTCCTATGACAGAAATGATGTCACACATGATTCATTGACTGCCCGCAGTGACACCATACAAGGTGCTATTTAATCATCGCAATAACCTTACAAGGTAGATACTACCATCCTTCTTGCATTATGGATGAGAAAGCTTAAGCTCAAGGAGGTTAAGAGGCAAACTAATAAATGGCAGGGCTAGGATATGATCCCATATGTGTCAGACCCAAAAGCCTGTTTTCTGAAACATTTATGAATTTCACTAGAAATAACCAATTTGTATAAAACCTTCATTGCACCCTTAGATTTAACAATTACTTGCTGAATGACCTTCGGCAAAACATACTTTCCTTAATTATCAATTTTCTCATTTGTAAATGAGAATAATAATGACCCCCTTCCAAGGTTTGTGAGAAAATAAAAACTTCAATAGTATAAAAGACCTTTCTAAATCATAAAACCTGTAAAACATAGTTATATTTTCAGCTTGTCTCTTGGTAACCTGGGCAGCAACATGATGAAAACAGACCCTGGAAATCTTGATGACAGTGGCTATTACTTTGATTACAAGGATTGCCTTCTGCCCTGACAGTTTGGTGAGATAGGAATTAGATGCCTCTAACAACTAACACATTACAGTGGACATCTGTCACTTGTAGCTGCCAAATTCTTTTGATAATTCTTCACATTGTGAATCCCACCTTCTCAACACAGAAATCAAAAACCAAAGAAACAAAAACACTGACTATACCCTAATCTCTTTTGCTTTGAGTTTGAGAACAGACCTGTGGTTTAGGTCCCACACATGTGATACTGATGTGCAGGGACAGACATATGACAGGACCAGTGGTGGTCCCAGTCAGGGCTGGTCGTTGTACACTTTCTCTAACCTATATGATCGTCCTGACAGATAAGAATATTACCACCATGCCACAGCTGAAAAATCTGAAGTTCAGAGAGGTTAAGCGGATTATGTAGGAACATACAGCTAGTTAGTACGGAAGCCAGTCTTCAGAAAATGCTTCTCTTTTTCCAAAGCCCCTGTGACACTCTGGAATGATGGATGGTTTTCCAGACTTCTGAGGTTCAGCCTTCCCACAAAGAGAAAGAAATCACCCATTTTAAAAGATTTAATACCCACTGTTATATAATGACATCCCCTCCAAAATAAATAAATAAATAAATAACATCTCTAGATACATTTAAGTATTCATGTAAGATATTTTTCATGAGTGGGTTTATTTTACCTGAAAGGATAAAGATTTATTTTTCATATTACTCATTCTAGTGGTTTTATGTATTTAAATTACAAACGAAGAGGCAGTTTTAAGTAATGAAAGGTAAATGACATCTATTTAAGCACCAAAACATTCATATTTCAAAGAATTATCATCGTTATTCAACAATATCATATTTGAAATTTGTTCTCTTTTTTTAACTTCAAGGAAATGACTCTGAAAAGTCACAATGTTTTTGTGATAATCTAAGTGTCATGCAAAAAAGAAAATGCAGGTCTATTATGTGAGAAGGGAGTCACTAAGTGAGAGACCGTACAGGAGGTCCATGAAAGCAACCAGCTCCCCCCGCCCCCCGGTGGCAAGGGCTCCAGTGATGGGTTCAGATTCCCAGGCCAGGAGTATCCTTTCACTTTTATTGCCTTCAGTTCGTGCAAAGAAAATAAAATACGATGCAAAATTTTGCCAGGTCAAATAAAATGTCTTAAGGAAATAAAAGGAACCATTCTACAAGCACAATCATTTTGACAGAAGTCCTTAAAACAGGTCAGTTGTTTCTTACAGTTCAAGTATCTGGAAATCCAGAAATATCTGCACAAAAGAGAGGGACATAAAGTGTGTCGTGTTGCATTAATATGCTGCATTTTCTTGATTCTGAGATAGCATTATCGGATGTTCCACTGGATTATTAACGGCTTCTCAGAGAAAAAGAAACAATATTTCAAATGAACATGTGTTTTTAAGATGGACCTCAGTTTTCTGAAGAAAAAAAACAGTAAACACACATGTGCACGCACACATACACACACACATAATCTTAGATTCAAACCAAACAACATTTACTGAGAAAGGATGAAACATTGCTAGTCTGTCATTTTCTGTATATTCCTTTCTATTAATTGAGACTCTGAGTTAATAGTAACTAATTCAACCATTAAACCAAAGGAAGATTCTAGTGTAAGGCTGTACAGAGGAATCACATTAAATCCAAAGATTAGATATTAATAAGAGACAGAAGCTAGCAACTGGAAGATTGGAGAATCTTAAGAAGTACCCTCTATGCATTGTTTGTCTCTACTCACTTTTGCATCACTTCTTTACTTTTAGCTTTCTTTGTAGACAGGCTTCTTTTTCTCATCCATATGGTAGTATTTGACCAAACTAGAGTCTACTTCTCTAGGTTCAGATTATCCCCATTCCTAGGAAAGAGATTTTGATTGTCTAACTCAGTCAAATGTTCTCTATGTCTTAGAGGGGAGCAGGATAGGAGAAGTTGGGCCATGCACAAAGATACAGTGCTAAGGACTCACCCATGTGAATGTAGTGGGGTGAAGGGAACATGGTTCTCAGGCAGGGGAGCAGTTCGAGGCTGGGCAGCCTGTCCCTAAAGCCCAACTCCCAAACCCCCAACTCTCTAAATTCAGAGCTGCTTTCTTTACCCAGCAGCTCACGCATCCCAAATGGACAGCTTAGAACACATGGCAAATGAATGTATGTTTAAGTGACCTCCTGAGGGGGGCAGCTTTTCAAAGTGCCCCTAAGTCTTAGACATCAAATTTGGAATGTATACCATCCCTCTAAGAACGTATCTTTTGAATGAATATTGGCATTCGTAAGACCAAGCTCCACACAGTTTCACTATTTTAATTACTTGTAAACTGAGATGAAGAAACTTTGGTTTTACTACCAAAAGATTCCAAAATTTCACCAATAAAAATTGGAATACCTGAATATAATGTGAAAGTAAAATTACAGCTCCAAAAGCAGGTAGTCAGTGCTTTGCCCCCAAACCAGTACTGCACCTGCACCCGAGATTCATCAGCTAGGCCTAACACCTGTGTCCTGTGATAGGGAACTCAGTGGGCTTTTTGCTTTTGTAATCTTACACATAAAGACTAAAAAATAAAACTGTGACAAAGAGCTTATGAAAATTGGCCATCTTCAACAGTTAGGGTAAAAATTACCTAATTTGAATGCCTAGCATATTTTGACATGTCATTTGTTTTTACTATTCAGAAAAAGTTATGTTTTCTGATATATTTTTTGGTTACTTTTGTCATCCTAGAAGATTTTTCTTTTCTTTTTTTGTTTTGCTTAGGGTTTTTAAAATATCTGTAGTGACACTAATAATGTCGAAATCAGGTTAGGAAGAGATCAGGAGGTATTCATTTGCCCTGAAAAAAATCCTCCTCACTCACTTGGTCCCACGTGCATGGTTTTTCCCAAAAGCAATGACTAGAAGGGAGCAGCTGCCACCTTAGGCCGCAGGGCTTCTCGCTGCCTTTGATATTCTCATTTTGCTCCAGAGAAGTCCCTCCATTGCAGAAATGTTCCCTGTACTTGGACCTTGACATCCTGCCTTAGGAAAGGAATCAGAGGCTTCCTTGAGTAATCTGCAATCCTTCCTGCGACAGGGAAGCTGAAAACCTTGATGTTGATTATTTTCCTTCTATGAAAATTAGTGGCTGTATTAATGACTGCTTGTGGGGAAGGAAAGGGAGACAGGATGCAGAGAACTGGTAATATGGAACTAGTCTGTGATTAAAATAACCAAAACAGGAGCAGGGAAAACATGAAAGACGAGTGAACAGTGGAGGTCTGACCATGAGACTACATGTATATGGTATACCTTGGTCCCGTGAAAAAAGAGCTTAAACCAAATTTTTCTACCTCAAAGAGAGTTTGATTCCCTTTCTGTATTTTCCTTTATTAGAATTGCAGTTCTTATGGCCAATAGATACACTTATTCAGCTGATTCCATGATCCAAGGTGGGGTGTGTCACCAGCTGCCTAATTCAAAAGTGGCCTCACAGAGTGATATAGCCTCAGTGAATTTTTTAAATCCACTGCTGGGATCTGGACTCATATTGACTAAACCCTAAGTCTAATATCTGAAGCCAGGATACCAATTTATTTATGTACACTAAAATAAAATGCCAAAAGGCCCATGCACTCAGCCCATTCAGCCCAGGCATTCTCTTTCTATAGGTGCATTAACTACCAAAGGAACTAAATTATAACAACAAAGTAATTTGATGAACATAGAATCGAAACTAGAAGAGGTAGTTTATGAGTTGACTGTTTAATAGCATCAGGCTGAAATTACATAAATGTATTAATATCTTCAATAGGAGGGACATTAGACCAGTATATCAAATCCTTGGGCAGGTTCTCTTTCTCTTCCCTTCTTTCTCTCCCTTTCTTCCTCCCTTCTCTCTCCTTCCCTCTCTTTTTTCAAATCATTTTAGCCAAATTCACACCGTGACACAGACTTCCTTTACACATGTTTATAGTCTCAGTAAGTTTTCTTTCTGGTCTTATGAACAACCAAGACATTCTTTTCTAATAGAGAAAATTCATTACATGTTTGTTTTAACTGTTTAACTCTCAGGCAGCAATCTGATTTATTTTATTTCCAGATTCTTGGAGAATATTGTATTATAGCTACAAGAACTTAAAATGCTATTTATTTCTGCCACATTGGGCATTTCTGATGCTTGGTATTTCACCTTTCAGGCCTCCTATGCTTGAAGCTCTGCAGGCAAGAGTCAAAAAAAATTAGCATCACCAGGGTTTCCCAAGCCTTTGAGATGTAATGTGCTCTGATGACCCCACATTATTTGTGAATCCTTCAGTTTTTCCTGGAAATCACAAGGGATTGGTGGGATGACCAATATCCAACATGGGATGATCAAATGGGATTGTTTGTGTTTGTTTGTTTTTAGAAAGGAGGAAGTAGGTGGTTTATTTTTTTATTATGTGTTCACAACCCACAGTTAGGTTTCATTCTGTCACCACATATTGGGGTTTTATGTAAAAGGCATCTGCAATAGCAGAGAAGTGAATAAATTTTGTCATGGAAATGTAATGGGTGACAGTGGTATACCAATGACTGGAAAGGGAAAGACTCACAACTTAAAAAGATTAAAAGGACGTAAAAGAATGAGAGAGTGAGAGTTCAGACAGCTTCAACATTTATGCATTCAGTTTTCAAACTCACATATTTCAATAGATAGATAGATAGACAGATAGATAGACAGACAGACAGAGATAGATAGATAGATAGACAGACAGACAGAGATAGATTAGATAGATATAGGTATAGGTGAAGGTGTAGGTGTAGGCATAGGTATAGGTATAGAGATAGTTGATATAGATACAGATATAGTTGATATAATATAGATATAAACAGAGACACAGATATATGTAACCCTAATATATTTCTGTGCCAAACTTGAACATTCATATCTCAGGTGACAAATGATTTCTCCAAGTCACCTCTCAGCCAATGGTTACATTGTATTTGTGGACACCGCACAATTTATGCAATTATTCAATTTATTTTTTTCTTCCCCTATTATTTTATAAATAAGAGTAAACAAGAAATAGTAAATAGCAGACACTAGCTATAAAATGCGTAAGTCTCACCCTGGTTGAGACAAAAAGGTAAGGCATCAGGCATGCCAACAGCAGAAAATCATTCACCTAAATTGAATTCTTGCCGGAATAAGCCAGTTGGTTGTGCATTCAGATGCGAAGGAAAGTAACAAAAAGAAAGAATATCTTAATAATATTGGAAATGTAATACGAAGATTATATACAAAAGGAAAGATGTAATTAGAAAGTTTAAAATACATTTTGCTCTTTATGACTCAGATTCTATTTTTCAATTTTCATATATTTCATTTTCTTGCACATTTTCAGGTATACACTAAATCTTAAAGCTATTTCTCAGTCTTCTCTGGAATAGAAAACAAATTAGCAAAATACCCAGAGGCCTTGAGACTACATTTCTATTAGCAAGGAAAGGCCAGAAGTATGGGTGAGCTATGTCGAAGCTTTCTGTTACATTCTGCTATCGGACCCCTGCCTAAGATGAAGAAAGTGAAGGAAAATCTCTGTGAGAGAAGATATTTCTCTCTTAGCAATGGTGAGCTGATTGTGTTAATAAAGGTTACACACAGACTTGGCTATCAGAGTAGCCAGATTGTGCTATCTCTCAAAAGACGCATTCACACCAGGAAGCACAAGTCAAACACTGAGCCTCTTCTTAAGGGCTAGTCTCCTAAACATGTCTCACTGATTAATGAGTACCTTGGCATAAGAATCTGAAAGCTGAAAGATAATGTGAGAAAGTAGTACTCCTAGAATCTGCATCCCCATCTGTCTGAAAACTACTTTCATACTTCCCCTACATTATGTACCCAAAACCAAAATTCCCACATCTCAAACTTTGTTCATTTAAGCAGAAGCATAGCATCATCACAAATAGCAACAATGAAGATAAAAGAGAATTCTAGGAAATTAAGGTACAGAGAATGCAGACCAAAGAGAATTCATGCATCCCCAAATTCCATATTACCTCCTGCTTTAGTGTGTGTGACTCTTAAAAGATACAGAGTCCTAATGTTACATTTCGTCACTTAGTGTACAGGTAATACAACCCATGTTATCACCACCTAACATTTGAAGAACATGTTACAATACCAGGTGTTGGAGAAAATGTGGAGAGATGGGAGCTTTTCTATAGCTAAGGGAATATAAATTAGTAGAAGCATAAGAGAGCAGTCCAACAGCATTTATCCAGTGGAATAGCCTTAAGCAGTAAAAAAAATAAAATAAAAAAAAAAAATAAAAGAGAGAATGAACTAGAGCTAAATCTATCACCATGCATCTCAGATATTTAACGGTAAGTGAAGAAAGAAAATTGCCTAAAGCTACAAAGTTTAGTAAAGAAAGTCTATGTCAAGGTGTGAATTTGGCTAAAGTTTAAGACATATGGAAAAACAGTATGCATTTTAATGGATACATCCATGTGTAATAAAGGTGGACAATTATGGAAGAGAATTCTATCAGCTGACCTCAAGACGGTGGTTATCTTGGTGGAGGGAGAGAAATGAGACTGGAGAGAGGTCAAAAAGGAGTTTCAACTGATTGTGTTTATTTCTCAAAGAAAATTCTTAGACGAATATGGCAAAATATTAAAATGTGTTTAAATTGGATGATGGCAGATTGAGAACACACATTTACTTTTGTTCCCTCCCAAACCCCACCAAAATCATTAAAAAATGTATTTTTAAGGCATACATTTTTTAAAAGAGTGGGAAAGGAGGTGAGACAGCAGAAACAAACTTTGGCACTGGAAAGCAGATGGGATTTGATTTCAAAGGACTGAGAGAAGGGAATCCTATGCTGACAGTGGGGAAGCAGAAAAACAACTTGATTTTCTCTGCAGGACCCCAAAAAAGTTCAGAAACTGGCAATACGAAGTACTGGAAGTCAGATGAAAGTGGAGCTAAAATAGGATGATAGGTTGAAAGCCTGTTTTAAAGGCAGTTAGATTCTCAGATTCCTATCTTTTTATGAGCAGTTTGGTGACTGCCCTACTCACCTTCTTGAGACTCTAAGTTAATTCCCTGAAGAAGGTAAAACAGAGGGTGCCTCAACTTGGGGTCATCTGGCATAGGAGGAATCTATTAAAAATAGAGCTAAGAGAATTTTTATATATTGAATTCTGAGACCCACAAATCTCTTCCCTCACTTCGTTCCTAAAACAATGGTACTCTCCAGACAAGACACTGAAATAATTTTCTCTAAAGAATCTGTCTATCCCAATAGATGGTTGTTTCATTCGTTGGTTAGTTGGTTGGTGGGTCAGTCGGTCAGTCTTTACAACACTTTGTAAATGTAAAACCTGCTGTGAGTTCACAAGCCATACAAAATCAGGTCACAGGGATGTAATTTGCTGACTTTAGTTTACTGAGCAGCAATACTGGCAGCCAAGTAATAGTGGAATAATGCATTCAAAAGTCTTAGGGAAATTTATTTTCAAACCAGAACTTTATTCTCAGCCAAACTATCAATTAAACTAGCAGGAAAAAGAAATCTTTGGTCATATAGAGTCTCAAAGTACAATTTTTCAGGATACTACTAGAGCATGTGTGCCAACCAATGGAGAACGTAAATTAGAAAAGAAAAAGAAAAGGCCATTACAAAATCTGAGATCAAACAAGAGGAATATAAAGGAAATACACAGAATAATAATGAAGATAGGTGTCAGGAGAGAATCCATTCCAGATCGGAAGAAGTTCAAGTCTTCAGAAAAAAATTCATCCAAGAGATGGAATTAACAGAGTACTTAATACAACATATTGATTTTAAAGTAGACTTATGTTGTCCTATACACTCTTTCTTTGTGACTGAAGGAAAACCATATATACATACAAAAATTGAGTATTTTTACATTCTCACTTTAGGCCAAAAGAATATTCATAGTGATAATTTGAGACCTTTATCATCAGAGACCCTAAGCGGCCTTTCTAGCTCACTTTATAGAAGAATTGCTCAAGCCACATACTACATATAGGAAATCACATAATCACATGAGTGAAATGTTTGGTTGTTCCTTTACTGGTTAAAACACAGCCTCTTCTTGAAAAGCTATAAAACAACTCTTTGTTTCAACAAATATTTCACTTTCTAGATCCCTCTTTTGAACCCAAAGCCACAAAAGATTTCTTAGCTACTCACTCCTCTCTGCTCACCTGATTTAATTCTTTTTTTTCCTCCTCATTTTGTCCTTTCTTTCTTCCATTTTGACCTGGTGTTTCGGCTTGTTCCTCTCTTTCCTCTTCTTCAAAGTTCCCTTCCCATGAGTTGACCTAAGGCTCAGAGTATCTAGCTGCCATAGTCGACTCTTCTTGAGCTGTTCTCACTTTTTTTTCTTTTTTTGCTACATTCTGTAACTTGGTAAATTTTTCACTGTTTTTCCTGAAATTCATCTCCCCACTCCTGGCCTCAGCAGGCACCAGAGTACGCTGTGGAAAATCTTGCTCTGTGGGATCAGCCTGCACACAGCAGCTCAAACACTATGGTCATGGCAAACCCCCACAGCCATTAAGCCTGAGGGTCAGTTCCACCCACTGATTTGCCAACATCAACCAAAGCTCAACTACAACGGGGGGACACAGCCCACACAAGGGACACTCTGGAGCATCCAGTTCAGGTGACCAAGCAGACTGCACCATTGGGCCCCCCAGGACACAACTACTACATAAAGCCACCCTGTCAAGACTGGGAGATGTAGCAGATCTACCTAATACATAGAAACAAACACAGAGGAGCAGCCAAATGAGAAAACAAAAAAACATATCCCGAATGAAAGAACAGGAGAAAACTCCAGGAAAAAAAAAAACAAACTGAACAAAATAAAGGCAAACAATCTACCAGATACAGAACTCAAAATAATGGTTATAAGAATGCTTTAAAAACTTAGTGAGAACTTTGACAAAGAGATAGCATGCAGAAGAAAGGACATACAAACCACAAAAAAAAAAAATCAGAAATGAAGAATCTAATAACTGAAATGAAGAATACACTAGATGGAATCAACAGCAGATTAGATGAAGCAGAGGATCGAATCATAAATTTATAAGACAAGGTAGCAGAAAACATCCTTGAGAACATCAAAAAGAAAAAAGAATTCAAAAAAAGAGGATAGTTTAAAGGGACCTCTGGGACAACATCAAGCATAACAACATTCGCATCATAGGGGTACCAGAAAAAGAAGAGAGAGAATGAGGAATTGAGAACCTAAAAAAAATAATGATGGAAAACTTCCCTAACCTGGTGAAGGAATTAAACATATAAGTCTAGAATGCACAGAGAGTCTCAAACAAGAAACCCAAAAAGGTCCTCACCAAGACACATCATAATTAAAATACCAAAGGTTAAGACAAAAAAAAAAAAAAAATCTTAAAAGCAGTAAGAGAAAAGCAGTTACCTACAAAGAAGCCCCATAAGACTGTCAGCTGATTTCTCAACAGAAACTTTGCAGGCCAGAAGGGCTTAGCAGGAAATATTCAAAGTGATTAAAGCAATGACCTACAACCAAGACTACTCTACCCAGCAAGGCTATCATTTAAAATTGAAGGAAATATAAATATCTTCCCAGATGAGAAAAAATTTAAGGAATTCATTACCACCACAATCAGTATTACAAGAAATGTTAAAGAGACTTCTTTAAGAAGGAAAAACCATAGCATGTCCCTAGACAGAGAAGCCAGGAGGCACAGATGAAGTGAACAAAGAGAATATCAACAGGACTCCAGATGCACTAATACAACGCAGAGCACAGGAGAGTCTGTTTATCCTGACAGAATTGAGTCAGATGAGGAAAGGAAAGCACTTCTCCAATAAACATAGTTGGAAACCTAGAGGTAGAGGGAGAACTACAGAAGGAGAAAGAGAATATGGTAAAATGTTCACTTGCTCAAGTAGTAAACTCCATCAATGACAATTTTCCCAGGATTCAGGGGGAAATCATACCAGAAATTACTGAGAGTTTCTGGCTTGAAAGAAATTGTATACGAAAAGCTGTAATAAATTATAACATTTTAGATGAGAAACAGAATTTAGATTATCTCACTCAACCCTCTAATTTTTTTATATTACACATGCTATTTAAAAAAAAAAAAAAACCAGAAAACACTGAATTTAGCATCATCATTATCTTGTGTGATCTTCATCTGACCATGAAATAGAAAGGGCAAATGTTAGTATCCCAATTAGCCATGATAGAAATAAGGCTTAAAGAGATTAAGTAAACTATATTTACCAGGAAATGATAGAGAAATGAGACTATTACTCAGATAAAAGTTTTCTTAGTTTTAGTTGTAATATATTTTGCTATTTTTAATTTGTAGATTAATTTATGAATACAATGAAAAAAGAGTTTGGTAAGGAGAGAAGTAAAAACTGGCCTAGGAATTTACTTTCTCTAAGAAGTTTCTTTCCCTCCAACTGCTATTTATTGCCTGGAGTTTAAACAAAGATAATAAATTGCATGATCAATAAAAACAACAAAGTTGCTTTGCTTAAAGCTGATAACAAAGTATATTGATTTCCCATTAATAATTGAAAAGGTCCAACAAAAAGGTTTAGACTCTCCTGCCTCTGCCCTTCTCTTTCTCTACGGTTTTTACAGAGCCAATCTTGAGTCTCCACATGGAAAGAAATTAAACCCATTTTAGTCAATCACCCCCACAGCCAGGAGGGTTTATTTACTGCCTGCAGAGGGGGAGCCACAGCCAGCTTGTGGCAGTAAGTGCTCAGGAAAAAGTAATCCACAAGACTAAGGTGATGCGACCCTGCTCGTTACTCCTTAACCAAGATTCAGGGCTGAAGACATAAGTGTATTAAGAGGCAAAGATTTAACTATAGTTACTATAACTGTTCTTAATAAAGAAAAATATAATCACAATAAATAAAAGACAGAAAATCCAAACAGTGATATATAAAATATGCAAAAGAACCAAATGAAAATTACTGAAATATATATTTCTGTAATTAAAAATTCAGTTAATGAACATAATTGCAGAATGGAAATGATAATAGAGAGACTCAGTGAACTTGAAGATAGATAAATAGAAACTACCCAATCTGGAAAAAAATTGAGAGAGAGAGAGAAATAAGATTGAAAAAAATTTAAGCCAAAACTTAAGACTCTGTGGAATAATATCCAAAAGCCTACCACATGTATAATTGGAGACCCAGCTTGATGAGAGAGAAAATAAGTAAAAAATATATCTGAATAAATAGTCAAAATCTTCCCAAATTTGGTAAATAATTACATATACAGATTGAAGTAGATCAATGAACTCCACACTGGATAAGAAAACATGCCTATGTATAATCAAGCTGCTGTGAATCAAAGCTAAATATAAACACTTGAAAGCAGCCAAAGAAAAATGACACATTACGGGGGAAATTATTCAAATGATTGCAGACATCTTGTCAAAAACAAGAGAGATCAGAAAACAAATAAAATGCCCTATAAAGTATTGAAAGACTAAAATCTGTTAACCCAGAATTCTATAGACAGTGAAAATATCCTCAAGGAATGACATTTTTAGATAAAACAAAGCTAAGATAATTAGCCATCAGCAGATCCACACTATAAGAAATGAAACAACAACAAAAAAATAGATCTTAAAAATAGTTCTTAAAGTTGAATGAAAATGGTACTAGAAGAAAAATTAGATCTTCAAGAGAGAACAAAGAGCATCAGATATGGTGACTATCCGGGTAAATAAGAAAACACAATTTGTTCTATTAATTTTTAAAAATATATATAATATGATTGTTGTGAGGAGTTAAAATATATGTTCAAATATAATATGTATGACAACTGAAGCATAAAGAATGGTAGGAAGTAGATAAAAGGACTTATCAGGTTCAAGTTTTCTGCGTTTTATGTGAAGTAGTATAATATTAATTGTAAATACACTGAAATTTTAAGAATGTGTATTGTAATTTATAGAAAAATTGTAAGTAATGCAAGGAGCTATTTTTTTAAGTCAATAAATAAATTAAAAGGTAATTCTAAAACTAGTCAAATAATCCCAAAAAAAGCATAAAAAGGGAAACAGAGGGCCAAAAACATAGGAGACAACAAGAAAATCAACAATAAAATGGTAGACCTAATCCAACAACATCAATAATTATATCAAATACTAATGGACTAACACTACAGTTAAAAAACAGCAATTATAAGAATGGATTAAAAAATAAAAAAATATGTTGTACATAAGGTAAGCACTATAAGTAGAAAGATACAGATAGGTAAAAGTAAATAATGTAAGTGATTATGCTATACAAACAATAAGCAATAGGAGGCTGGATAAATAAATTTCAAGATAGATTATTACAGCGAGTTAACACATCATAACAATAGAAGGGTAAATTTTTCCAAAAAAGGACCAATCATCATTAATATGCATATACTTCATAAAAGAGTGCAAAAATTGATAGAAAGAAATGGACAATTTCACACTGATATTAAGAGCTTTCAAAACCCTTCTCTCTGTAATTGCTAGAATGAATAAACAAAAATATTATTAAGACATAGAAAATCTGAAAAAACCACAACCTGACCTAATTGATATTATATATCTATACACTCAATGACTTCCAAATTTATATTATTTCCAAATCTATATAATATGTTACCAAGATAGATCAAATGCTAGATTGTAAAACAAATCACATTAAATTTAAGAGGATTCAAATTTTGTCAGGTATATTCTTTGATCACAATGGAAGGAAATTAGAAATCAATAACAATTAAATATCTAAGAAAAGCCAAATATTAGGAAATTAACATACTTGTAAATAATCCATTAATCAAAGGAAAAATCATAAGGATCATTAGAATTACTTCAAAATCTATAGTAATAAAAATATAAAGATGTGAAATGCAGCTGAAGCAGTGTTAAAGTTATAGATTTAAACACTTATATTAATTAAAAAGGCCTAAAATCAATTACCTATGTCTCAAGAAGCTAGAAAAAGAACAAAATAAATCTAATATAATAAAGATAAATACAGAAATAAATAAAAATCATGCAAACAATAGAGAAAATTTACAAAGCCCAAAAGCTATTTTTTGAAAAGATCAATAAAATTGATAAAGCTATCACTAGCCTGATCAAAAAAACAAAAGTCATAAATATCTGAAGGAAACAAGAGTTGTCAGTATAGACCTACAGATATTTTAAAAAATATAAACTATATTATAATCAACTATTTGACAATAAACTTGACAACTTAGTAGAAGTGAACGAAATTATTAAAAAATATGACAACAAAATAAGTTGTTTAACATGAGAAAAAACATCTAGTGCATTATATCCACTAAAGAAATTCAGTGAATTAATCTCAATTTCCAAAAAAAAAAAAAAACTTTACTTTTTTATTAAAAAAAAAAAATCTTACAACCAAAATAACTCAGTGATTTCACTGGCAAATTCTATGCAACATTTAAAGAAAAAAAAATACCACTATTCTTACATAAAATCTTTCAAAACATAAAAGAGAAGAAGAAGTACTTTAAAACTCATTTTTTGTGTCCTTATATCAAAACCTGAAAACACATCATAAAAAACTGTAGACCACTGTCCCTCATATAGTAAATCCATTAAACAATTAACAGACTACATGTTTCATATGCATTTACATATGTCAAATATCTAGTGTTTGCCCCAGGAATACAAAATCGATAAAGCATTTAAAAAGCAATCAAGTTAATTTACCATATTAACAGGATAAAGGTGAAAAATCATATGATCATTTTAAAATATGCAGCAAAAGCATATAACGATATTTGATAATGATTTTTTTAATCTCTCACAAATTCAGAATAGAATGGAAATTCCTAAATATGACAAAGGTTACCTACAAAAAAACACAGCTAACATATATTTTATACAAATATTGAATGGTTTTCCTTCATAGTGGGAAAAATGCAAAGATACCTGTTCTTATCATTTCTATTCAAAATTGAAGGTCCTAGGCAGCAGTAAGATAAGAAGAAATAAGAGCAATAAAGATTACAAAGGAAGAACTGCCTCTATCTGCAGATAACATAATTGCTTCTTACAAGGTTAAGCCATTTTGTTATAGCCCTGTTCTTCCCCATCACTGAATAAGTTTTCTGATGTAGTTAGAAAGTATAGCAGTCTAAACTTAAGTACATTGAAACTCTAGAGTTTGATTGGTGAATTACTTGTGTCTTAAAAGTTCATCCTGGATCATCTAAGACAATTAGACACACTCCCTCAAAACTTGCTACTAATGTGTAGCAACCACACATGTAGGAGTGCACTACTCAGATCTCCCTCCAAGAGGGAACTTGCTCTTAGGGGAGAAGTAGGCTGACATCCTCCAGCTATGTACCATCAGGAACCACTGCAAGGTTCATGCCAAGTTCATGCTACTCATAGCCCTGGTTTGACATGGGCTTTGCTGTTAGAATAGTCAACATTTAGTGCCTCTAGATACTTATATAGCGACCTTCAGTTCTGCCTCCATCATCTCTACTCTTTGGGTCATCAGCATCTAGTTCAAAGTCTGTGGTACTCTAATTGATGGATTCTAAGCTCCTATGCCAAAATTTTAACTTCACAAAAGGTAAACACTGTCACATAAAATGGATAGAGCCCAAAGCTAAGAAAGTACTCTTGTACCAGATATCCGAAAGTATAACAAACTACTTACAGAGAAGAAAAAAAAAAAACCTTGCTTCTCACTCCATCCCTAGAATTCAATAATTAGTCCATAATAGAACAAGTAGCTTGTTACAGATCAACTGCCTCTCTGTGAACAACCAGAAAACCTAAGGTGTGGGGGGATTAACAATTTAAGTCATCAGAGAACTACAGAAATCAATTCACAGGAAGAGAATTGAAGAAGCAGAGGTTTGGAGGCAGGGTGGGGACAAGGAGAGTCCAACACTTGACACCAGTTTTCCCCTTAAAGTATGTGTTGGTTTGAAAGCTGAATTTGAGAGGCTAAGAAGCTGATCAGAGCACGGGTAATTTCCCTGGAGCTAAGGGTGTAAAAAAATTGAGGTTCAGGGATCCACCAAAAAGGAAGGGTCCTGGTAAATCTTAGGTTTTTAATTAGAGTTCCCAAGGTGTTACACACTTGAAGCAAAGGTGAACCAAATACCAAATGAGATCATACCCAGCTTTGGATCAGCTTATTCTCTGATTATAGTAAGGCAATTTTTCCCTTTAAGTGATACCAGAAACAAAGGAATTCTTCTCTGAAGGAATATAACATCATTCAGAGCTTCAAATTATCTTTACAATTTTTATTCATAATGACTGACATCGTCAAAAATAACTAGGCTTAGCAGGAGGTATTATATCAAGACCAAAAAAAACAACAACAACAAAAACAAAAACAAACAAAAAAAAACAAAGAAAGAGAAAACAACAGAAACAGCTGCAACAAAAAAAAAACAGAACCAGCGGAACAAATAGAAAAGTCAGACGACCGATTTAAGCTCAAATATATTAATAAATACATTAAACAGAAAGGAATTTACCCTTTAAATTAAAGGCTAAACAGTAAAGAAATTAGATTTTTAAAAATAACTACATGCTACTTACAGGATACATGTTTTTAAGCCACTTTATTCAGGTATGATCGACAAGTAAAAAGCTGTACATATTTAATGTATACAATGAGATGCGTTTAGGGATAAGTATACGCCCATGAAATCATCACCACCAAGGCATAGGCATATCCGTCACCTACAAAATACACATTAAATAGAAGTATATAGAAAAGTTGAAAGCAGAAGGATGCAAAAGTAAGATCTGATGTTGCTATGCTAATATCAGCCAAAGTAATCTTTAAAAAAAAGAAACATTAGTAGACAAATAATATTTCAAATTATAATATGCACCACTTTACTGGAAAGGTTCACAACTTGACCATAATGTTGAAAAAATATATATTTCAATGGATCAATTACAGATAGTTTATAACATTAATTACAGATTCTTCTCCACCTATCTGAAAGGCCAGATGTATTCCCAAGTCCCGTTCTGTTTATAAACCAAGTACAATCTAGAGCCTAAACTGAAGTTCATCTGAGCCCCTTAGAAGAGCCTATTATCCTGGATATGCCCTAAAGACAAAGGAAATGCAAAGAAGTCTGGAATGTTACTTAGGGTGTTCTTGGTAGTGGAATGGTATCATAATTCTGAAACCATTTTGTAGGAGAGAGAAAATTAGAAAATACATTGATGTTTTTGGGAACCAAGGTGTTTGCTCTGGTGGGGAGTGAAAAATAAATACAAACTAAAGGCTAGTCAATGTCTATCTGACTTTCAATTTGAGGTATCAACAAAAAAAATTTCATAACTGTATGCTGAAAAGGCCTTAGAAGAAATTAATCTCGATAGCAATGAGACACAATTAGTGCTTAGGTCTTGTATTCTTCTCTAATAGACGTCACTAGGGCTCCTAGGAGAAATGGCTGATTCCAGGTCAGAGGCGGAAAGTACAAGATGATAATGGAACATTTTGTACCAAAAAGCAATAAAGTACTTAAAAATTAATGAACCCAGAAGCTGGCCCAAGGGGACAGCCACTGGTCATATTTGATCATCAAAAAGAACAATGATGGTAATGAATTAAAACACATGGAAAAAAAAATCTAAGTCCATCATGATATTTGAAACAAAGGAGAGAGAAAAGTGAGAAAAATTCCTCTCTACAAAAGAATGCCAGCTGAAAATTGTAGACGGAATGATAGAATATAATATTACCACTCTGAAACCCAATATAAGAGTTGATTCAGGCCAAATCATCAAAAAAAGGCTAAAGCAAATGGAATGAAAGTTTATTGGGAAATGAAATATTCACACAGACTCAAAGTAATCTCCTACCCACAGATGACTTATTTATTACAAAGGGAAAAACTGAATGTTTACAATGGAGAGAGATGATTGTCACAACCTTAACTAAGGGCAGGTTTGGCATCTCCAAAAGTAGAATACAGCTCGACATTACAGGTCTCCTGACGTGATGCTGTGGGAGCTGAACAGCATCACCTGTATGGTGCTGCTGCCAGAAATACTGACCTGAGTCTAATTATGAGGGACTAACCTGAAGAATGCTTGGTCCCCTGAGGGACCAACGACCATGACCTTTTGGAAGGAATCAATGTCATTAAAAACAAAGGGAGCAGAGCAACTGGAATGCGAACATTGGTCACAGAAATGCAAAATCGTACAACTACTTTGGAAAACAGTTTGGCGGCTTCTTACAAAGATAAATTTATATTTACCATCCATACAGCAATCCTAATCCTAGGTATTTACCCAAGAGAAATGAAAACATATGCTCATCTGAAACGTATCCTGGATGTTTATTGTGGCTTTATTCTTAATCACCTAGAAGTGAAAACAACCCTAATCTCTTTCAACTGGTTAATGGATAAACAAATTATAATACAACCATGCAGCAGAATAACACTCAGCAGTGAAAGGGAATAAGTGACTAAACATGCAATAACATGAGTGAATTTCAAATGAATTATGCTAAGCAAAAGAATCGAGGCTCAAAAGACTACATTCTGTATGATTCTACTTGTATGGTGTTCTGGAAAAGCAAAATTATAGGTAAAAAAAAAAAAAAAAAAGATCAGAGGCTCGGGGCAAGGGAGAGTTGACAGCAAAAAGACATGAAGGAATTGTGGAGAGTAACGAAACTATGCTCTGCCTAGATTGTGATGGTAATGACACAATTATATGTTCATCAAAACTCATAGAACTGTACACTAAAAGAAGTAAACTTTTAAAAATATTTTTATAATTATGTAAATTATACTTCAATAAGCCTGGCTTTAAAAAACAAACTGAAAAAAGATAGGAAAGAAGTAGGGGAGAGGGGAGAGGGGAGAGGAGGGAAAGGAAAGGAAAGGAAGGGAAGGAAGGGAAGGGAAGGAAACGAAAGGAAATGAAACGAAAGGAAACAAAAGGAAATGAAGGTAATGGGACTTTTCTAGACTGGGGAAGACTGAAATGACAGAACTGCCAAACGCTGCTATACATGAACCTTGATTGGACCCTGGATTGGCAAGGAAGGTATACACATCCACAAAGGGCACTTTAGAGACAACTGGGGAAATTGGAGCTTGGACTCTGTGGTTGATGTTATTAAGTTGATGTTTTTTTTCAGGTACAGTAGTAGGACTGTGGTTGCCTAGAAACTGGTCCTGTTCTTAGGAGCTACATGCTGATATACTTAAGAGTATCTTATATGGCCACAACCTTCTTTTAGATACTTTGTCGAAGAGAAGTGAGAGTGTATATGCAGAAAGAGATGGAATCGGGGTCTCCTGTGGGTTTGAAAGATTTTGAAAAAAATAAATTATTTTTGTTAAACCCCAGTAGTACACTGCTCTAATCCCCATATCCAGAGTTCTTTTTGGATGCTGTGGCTTTGCTAACCCATTCCCATTTTCCTCCCATTCTTCCTTTACAGGAGTTCTGTCCTTTGCAGCTCTTTATTTCCTATTCTCGAATCATTCCTTTGGCTGCCAGGAAAGCATTCGTTTCCAAGGCTGTTGATCTCTGCCATTTCCCTTCTCTTTTCTCTCCCCTGAGCCAAAGCCTGGCCTGTACAGCTAGGCTATTTTTAAGTCTATTCTATATTCTCCCAGTATCTTTAACAGAGTCAAACAGTATCTAGGTCTCTCTGAGACCATCCACCTCTTCTTTTAAAAGCTTCTCACTCAGCCCACAGCCCTCCCTTTTGAATTGGAAGTCCATTCACCACCTTTTCCTCCTTTAGCTCCCAGTCCTGGCAGCCCGGCCAACTGAGTCAGGAAGGATTTGGCTTCTAACAACTCATAAATTTCCCAACCTTAAATTGCCCTCCATTTGCTCGCTCTCACCTAAGATTTAGCGAATTCCTCTCCCTTCCTCTTACCTTCTGGCTTTCTCCGGCTCACAGATACACCACAGGTGACCCTTTCTCATGAGGGCAACTCTGCAGACATGGTATAGGTAAACAGGTGACTCTGAGATGGGGGAATGAAAGGGGCCGCAGAAATATGCTGCAGCCTGATGCAGGCACAGATATCCTCAGGTGGTTTAATACAGTGATAATAATAACCTTTTCTATAAAGCACCTTTCAAAACACTCAGGAAAATATCATCTTGCTTTTCATTTAAAGAGTGAAAGCAAGGAGCATAAACTTCTCTGTTCAATAAACTCTTCCCTCTTCTCACTCAGAAATACATCAATTATCATTGTTATGCCGATTTTGTTAATGAAATGATCTGCTGAGAAGTGGCCATTAGGCCTGAGTGTAACTGTTTTCCATGGTTTCCATGCATAGCCCAGTAAACTTGGCCAGATTGTCTGGCAGGTTGGGTACCCAGCCCCTCCTGTGCTATGCTCATCACTATTATGAAGTTGATGATGCTCAGTTATTCTAAATCACTCTCTAATAAGATCCTAATATAAACTGCCTGGCAATTGGCAGCTCACTGGTTTTCTGCTTTTCTTCTCCTAAGTATTTCTCTATCTTATTCTTGGTTAGATTTTTCATCTGGATATTTTCCAATGGGTTTGATCCCAATTGGTAGGTAACTTGGGAATATTGGCTCTCAAAGAAGTAGATACAATTTATTTTATCTTGCGGATGAGCCCATATCACTTCTTTGGGCAGATCTGCCTTCTCTACAATGATGCATAACTTTTTTTTGTGGACAGAGCAACATGGACAAATATCTTTCAAATAAATTAACGTTTCAATCCTGAAAAATTGATCTGAGAAGAATAAATTGGTATAATAGGGTTCAAATTAACTAATCATTAAAGAAACATAATTTTTTTAATTACACACAATTTGGGGCCATTGAAACTGCAAATCCTTTTGTAAAGGATAGTACTGTGTCAGCACAGAGGCAGTGGTATAAAAACGCCTGCCCAAGCAACACAGCTGGGGTAGTGAAGGCTGAGCGACTAGCTGCAGATTTTTACTTACATTCGCCTACTCTATGTCCCTTAAGTCTAAGATAATGTTTAAATCACTATGATTATAAGATAGATTAATTAAAATTTTAGCTCTTTCAGAATAATTAATGATATAGAAAAATGTTTATGGCATTACATTAAGTGAAGAAATCAGGTTACAAAACTGGGTATGCAGTATGATCCCAATTATTTTAAAGTATGGATACAGAGATATAAGGACATGTTTGTATGTGTTGAATTGCATGCCAAGTAAAGATTCCCCGGATTTACCTGTTGAACTAGACTGGCTTAAGCCACTAAATGCAAGCCTTAGAAAAAAACAGAATCCTTTCTAAGATTTCCTGAATAGTAATATATTCATAGTCACCTCAACTCCAGGATCATTTTCTCTTCTGACTTGCATCTACCCAGATTTTAGATTTCTAGCGCATCTCCTTCCTCAATTTCCATAAAAAAAGAAAAGAAAAGAAAGAAAAGAAAAAGACAACAAAGGAAAAGAAAGGGAAAGGAAAAAAGGAAAGGAAAGGGAAGGAAAGAAGGAAGGAAGGAAGGAAGGAAAGAAGGAAGGAAGAAGGAAGGAAGGAAGAAGGAAGGAAGGAAGGAAGGAAGGAAGGAAGGAAGGAAGGAAGGAAGGAAGGAAGGAAGGAAGGAAGGAAGGAAGGGAAGAGAGAGAAAGAGAGAAAGAAAGAAAAAGAAAAAGAATAGAGAAGAAAAGAAAGACCACACAAAGCATTCAAGAGCATAATAGAATCAAGAATTTGGAAAGAAGAAGAAGAGATGTTTATTTAACAATATAGAAATTATTTCAAATTGAACCTTAAGTATTACCATTTTTTTAAATTATTTTTAGCCACTCCACCGCAGGGAAAACTTCCCCTGGCCAGGTGCCTGTTACATCAATCAGCCTCACATTTCATGAGCACATCTTACCTCATTCTCGCCTTTCTCTCTACCTCTCATTTAAGAGCAATGAAATAAATTCTCTCATTTTCCTGCGTAAGCCATCTAACTCTCTGTTCTGTAGCTGTGAAGTCCTGAACAGTGGTCTTTCCAGGCCCTGCCTTCTACCACAAGCTGCTTATCAAGGTATTTTCCCAAATGAAGATCATCTCTGCCCTAAGAGCAATCCTGCTCTGTCAGCTATAAAAATAGTGGTTCTCAATTCCGGCTACTCATTGGAATTTCTGAGAAGTCTTTGGTTTTTGTATGTTTTTAAATGAATACTACTCCCTGGGCCTCTCTGGAAGACCTAAGGGTATGGTTATAGCATATATTTATTTTTAATATCCATGTGATCTTAATGTGCAGCAGAGTTGAAAACCACCATGCTGAAATAAAGACATTCACATTGTTACACGTGTACCATATATCTTTGATTCTACAGCGCGTGTTTTCTCACTGCTTGATTCTTTTTTTAATTAGGATGCATTTAATAATTTATATCAAAAAGAACTTTCATGCTGCCAAATAGATTAAATTGTGACATACTTGTCATTTCTTGCAATGTATATGGGAACGGTGCCCGGTTTTCTCCAAATATATCACACAATCTTTAAAGCCGGGATAGTTTGGTGTGACTGATTCATGCATTATGAAGGACTATTATTTGGGCACTGCAAATACACGAGTAAAAGCTTCTGGCAGAATTTCAAGAGCAACTTGCAATTCAATACAGACAAATTATGCGTTTAAACAAATAGGAAATGCATCTAAAGTCACATTATTTTTTAATATATTTTGACATTAGACTATAGATAAAAATGTCACTGGAGTCGAGATTTGAAGCACACATGATAGGAAGCAGCACATAATAGGGATGATCTGTATAGCAATGCTCCTCCAAAAGTGATTTTGAATTAAATTTAGACTCGGAATGAAAAGGAAAGATACTCTCAAATTTTGAGAGAAGAAAATGGTACGTAATTGCCATTTTTTTAGTAAAACGGAAATGTATCATTAACTTTGTTTTTTTTAAATATAGTAACTAAAACAATATTGCATTTTATAAGAGAGTGTCTTAGAATTGAAGGATGTAGTACATATAGATACTCATAATCCTAGAAAAACAGCTGGAATGAATCACATCAAAATGTTAGCAGTCATTGTTAAGAGATAGACATATGGATAATTTTTACTTTTTTCTTTACATTTTTTTCTTTCCATATTTTCAAATGAATATAGTTAATTTCATAATCAAAAAAAGGAATGTTACCAAAACAAATTTTTGAGCACAGGTGTATGTATCATTTTCTATCTCACTTTCCTAAAAATCATTGATCAAAAATAGAAATCTAAAAATTAAAAAAAAAAAAAAAAGACAAAAAAAACACTGAATTTCAGGGACTTAAACTATAGGCCTTTTAACCACAATAACATCTTTTTGTTTTTTAAAGTGAAGTCCAAGATGTAAAAGATTGTTAAGACTTTCTCCATACCCCTTCTCCTCACCTCAATCTTTAATTAACCTAGAGCCCAGTTTACTGAAATGATGTTAAATGTGCCAGAAAAAAAAGAAGCTAAGAAGCTGTCCGCCCTCTCTCTTTTCAACATTTCTCATCTGAATGGCATGCTGTGAAACACACACTCAAATTGATTGGTATTAATGCATGCACATAGATTCCAAAATGTCAGCAAGATGCATTTGCTTTCAAGTTACATTAATTCTGCTGATTACAAAGAGCTGGGTAAATAAATCTTAGTTATATACAAAATATGCTTTAAGGTCCTTTCATATACATGCTTAGAATTTTCCTTCTCTACTATCTCACCTTCATTTATTTATGTATTCATTTGATGACTGTGTGCCAAGCACTGTTCTAGGCCCTGGGAAAACAGTAATGAGCAAGACAAGTGAGGTCCCTGCCCTCATCAGCTTACAACGAATAGGGTTAGGAAACAAGCAAGAAGCAAAAAAGTACAATAAATATAATTTTTTTAAAAAAATTTAAAACTAGAGGAAGAATGCACAGGACAAGCAGGAAGAGGGAAGCAGGGAGCAGGTGCTTTAGCTTAGCTTTTGCTAAGAAGGGAACAATATTCTCCTCTGAGGAAGTCACATTGCCACAAACGCAGAATGCTTACGAGGGGTTAGGCAGCTCTGCAAAGATCTGAGGAGCATTCCAGGTGGAGGAAACAGCAAGAGCACAGACCACCAGCTGGGATGTGCATGGAACACGAGGAGGTCAGAACAGCATGAGGAGGGAACCGGTGGTACAAGGGGAAACCGGAGAAATAGGGAGAAGCCAGATCGCGTAGGACCGTGCAGGCCGTAAGACGGAGTTGGATTTGATTCTGTTTGATATACTACACATTTGGAGTGAAACGATGTGATTTACGCTTCTTTTCAAAATGTCTAACACAGAATGCAGAGATGTACATTATTCCTCCACTAATCTGTTCACGTGGTGCTTCAGAAATAAACTGGAAACAAGAACAGTTTAGAGCAAATGTCCTGGGATCCAGTCCTGTATCTTCAAAAGCTTCAATCAATTACCTCAATCAAGATTCTTAATCCTCTGGCCTCAGTTTCCTCATCCTTAAAATGATTATACTATATCATAGAACTGAAATGAAATATAATGAAATGAAGGATTTGAAATCACTCATGTTGTGAATGTTTAGGACCTCGAGTCCTCTCTCTTTCTCTCCTTCCTATGAGATACAAAGAAGGGCGGGGGGGGAGGGGAGGTTCCTAGGGAATGAGCCACCACAGGGCACATTTTAATCACTGATCAAGGAAGTGAAACTTTGAGAGTGTATCCTTTGTTTTAGGTTGGTTTCCTCCAAAGCATGCTGAGACAGGGTATGAGCTTCTCTGGAATATGATCCTAGAAAGTATTGTTTAAGGAGTAGAGAAGTGAGAAGAAAGAGAGAACGAAGCAGATAAAGAGATTATTGAGGAATATGGCACCACTCTGGGCAAGTGAGGGCTCCATCACACTGGGGAAACTGTGGAAAACACCTTGGAGTTTCCTCACATGAAAGGCAAAGTAGTTTAGCATTTAATCTTCAAGTCTTCCAGTTCTAAGTGCTAAGTCCTCCCCACACTTACAACCTGTCCCAGACTTGGGCTGAGAGGGCCCCCATGGCCGGAGGAAGCCGTAAGCAAAGATTCACAAGTCCTTACAGTAAAAGCCATAGGATAGGCATGTGCAGGAATGATGAGCTCCCAGGGAATATGCCTGAGGCACCAACAGTTATCTGCCACACCCTCAGTCTCTCTCCAACATGCCTTGAGGCCCCTGGGATATGGAAGACCTGCTCTCACTGCCAGAGCTGCAAGATGGGTTTCTCCAGACTGTAACAAGCCTGGGGAATACTTGTCACGATGCCCACTGCCAACACCACTAGGGGCTTTTCGTTCATCCCTGAAAAGGTCTTACCAAAAGAGCAAAGATTCTCAACACTACGTTCCTACTCACACCTGCAGGGTAACTCACAGTCCTGGGCTCCTCTTGGACCAAGTTTGTAGGTTTTAGACATGAAACAGGTTGAACCCATCAGGAATTCCAACCTTTAGGGAAATTTTCCACAAACAGACTTCCTGTTTAAGGAAATGTTAAAATCACCATACTCTGAGAATAGCCAGGCTTTGCAAAGTTTGGTAACTGAGTGGGATTTATTATTTTTCAGTATCAAAATGACAAGATCAAGAACAAGCATTTATTGAGAGACTTTACTATAAGTCAGGGAAAGGAGGCACATACCTAACAACATAAAAATAAGACCTCTTTAGAAATAAGTATAAATCGATCTTGTAATATAATCGAATAGGACACGACAAAGTTGGATGTCAACTAATAGGACTGTACTGCATTCGAAATGACATAATATTATAACCCATAGAGGAGCATTACTAATATCTTGGAGGATTAATAATATTAGCCTCAATTTACTGAGTATTTATTATAAGCCAAGAACAACACTAAACTCTCTATCGACTTCAGCGTATTTATTATAAGCCAAGAACAACACTAAACTCTCTATCGACTTCAGCGTATTTAAACTTCACAACAATATTGAAAGATGAGTATTACAGCTCCCATTTATGAGACGAAGAGACTAAGACAAATTAAATTAAAGAGCTTGTATTTAACTTACGCTCTTAAACCTCCCAAACAATAATCAAGACTGTAACTTGTCGTAGATGCCTTTATTGAGAGATCCTGATGAAAATATGGATAACCAGCTATGGAATTACATATTGGAGAATGAATAAAACATGTTTGAGCCTGTCAGTCAGTCAATCAATGAAACCCAGCTGGGAGAAGCCTGGAGTAATGCTGTCTCCTGAGCATCGCAGGTCTCTTTTTTCTCATGAGCCCATCAGAGCTCATTCACACACTTTTGGATGCTATTCTGTGTCTCTAAACATGACTCTGTGAAGAGCATCTCCTAATATCTCTAAAATTTTGCATTCCTAAACTGCGTAAAAACATAAACCAAACATTATTTTAAATTAAAGTCACTCTCAATCTTTGTCCCCTCAATTGATTTCATGAGAATAATAGAAGATACTGCTTAATGGCAGAAACCTACGATATTCCTTATTTTCACAGAATAAAACAAATAAAAGGAATCATTTAAATACTTTCACGTACCTTTCAAAAAAATCCTCTCAATTTTGTTCTCTGTGGATTAGCTCAAAAATAAGTATACATCATTTTTGTTCACTTCAAGAGAAAGTATGAAAACCAAGCACTAGCAACACGCTCATACTTTACCAAAAAAAGAAGTTCACTAGCAGAGATAAAAAGATTTTCACCAGAGCAAGGTGCTAAGAAATGAATTATTTAACGAACCTAACCATTCTCTAGCTAAACCCTTTCTTTCTAGAGGAAGCTAAGCATGCCAAATCCAGTCAATTCCACCTTCCCTACATTTCTTTATCTTCTCCCATTTTATCATCCTCCAAAACCAGAGGACTTCCTGTACCCTCCCCTGTTAACTAAAGTCAAACGCCCTGCTCTCATTCTCTGTCAACTGACATGACTCTGCCACACATGTCATCAGCACAGAGTCTCTGACAGGTGAGGGACAGACACAGGTATCCCCACTGCATTACTTATCTACTGCTGCGCAGAAAATTATTTTAAAACTCAGTAGCCGATGCAGGCAAGGCTCCATTGGGCCCCTTGTGTTTCTGGTGAGCTGGACCACTTTTAGTCTAGGTTCTTTTTTAAGGTATTTGCATAGCAAACAACCTTGGAAGATGGAGACAGGGTATCCCTTTGGGGCGGAAGCCAGAATTGTTTGCCATCCAGTATAATAAAAATAATGTCTTCCTCCAGGGTAAAGTTTGAACAGATTTTTTCAAACCCTCTTATAAAAGATTGGGATTTTCTCAAACAAAACAGAAACAAACTCTCACAGAGAACAACTGATGGTTGCCAGGTGGGGAGTGAGTGAAAAAGGTGAAGGGATTAAGAAGTAGAAATTGGCAGTTACAAAATAGTCACGGGGCTGTAAAACACAGCTTAGAGAATATAGTCAATAATACTGTAATAACTGTATAGTGCCAAGTGTGTCCCATTCTAATTGAGGGGATCACTTCGTAAATTAAAGTCTAACCACTACGCTGTACACCTGAAACTAATGTAAAATAATATCAAATGTCAACTGTAATTGAATGAAGTAAAAAAATTTAGTAAATAAAGAAAAAGATTGGGGTTTTCTAAGCTGTGGGTTCCTCAGCTGAGGCAAACCACTGTGTATGCAGCATTCACCTGTGTGTATCTCTGCATCACCCTGTAGGACTTAGAGGGCAATAGAACCAGTGTAGACATGAGCTCATGCTGATGGCTGTGCTGTGAATAATACAAGCCTTCTGTCTCTGACTCAGGAGTTCTGTGACTTCTAGTGTCCATAAAACTGTGGTAGGTTAATTTGTTACTTACAAGTGGGGTCAGATTTCATACCCTTCTCAGTTTTTGACAGTGGTTTCAAACAACATACATTTATTTTCTCACAGTTTCTGAGAGTCAGGAATCTGGAATTGGCTTACCTGGGTAATTCTGGCTCAGGGTCTCTGATGAGATTGCTGTGAAGCTACCAGCTGGAGCTGCAGTCATCCGAAGGCTTGACTGGGGCTGAAAAACACAATATCAAGAACGCTTACTCGTATGACTATTGGCTGAGGCATCAGTTTCTCACCAGTTTGGCTTCTCTGCAGAGCTTTTGGAGGATCCTCAAAACATGGCAGCTAGTTTTCCCCCAAAGCAAGTGATCCAAGAGAGAACAAGTGGCCCAAGGAAGCTGCAGCATCTTTTATAATCTAATCTTAAGTGACATACCATCACTTCTGCTATATTCTGTTGGCTACACAGCTCAACCACAGCATATTATTAGGGCAGGGGGAAAGTATATCATTTAGGGAGGGTGGAAAGTAATGCACAGGGTGTGCATATCACGGGGCAGAGATCATTAGGGCACTCTTGGAGGCTGTGTAGCACACCCATGTTGCCAGGGTAAAACCTCACTCACACTCAGGGAATCTGGCTGACATTACCATGTGGTTTCAAGCCAGCAAACCTAGAATTGATGAAAGAATGACTTGGAAAAAGAGACAGAACAAAGTCTTGAAATTTAGAACTGGCTCCAGAGAGGTGATAAGCTTCTGGAAACTGCTTAGTGAAAAGAGAGACAACTTAGCACTCCTTCCCTATGAAGGGCACGGGAACTCAGAGGGATTTCTTCCTGAGACAGTCACAAATTCAGTCTAGTCTGTAGGAAAATAAAGACTCATCCATTGCTCCCTATATCCCTTCTTTCTTCTAGGAAAAAGCAACAATATTTTTTTTTCCTTTGTCACTCCTCTCCCAACAAGTCTTGCCACTTTTCCACGTGACTAGCCCATGAAGCAGTGGGAGTATTTTTCTCATTTTTTCATGAGGGTTTGACAGTGCCACCCAACACCTGCATCCCTGCGCCACTTTAGAGTGGACACTTACGCTATGTCAGATTCCAGCAGAAACACATCCAACAATGAAAACTGTGTGCAATGGGGACCTCTGAAAAGGAAGGAGGAGGAGCAGAAAATGCAGAGTGTACATGTGTTTGTGTGCGTGCAACGAGATTCTAATTAGGAGTCAGGAAAAAAACTGAGCACTGTCACAACATAATTTTAATTCCTATTTTTTTATTCTGTACTGCAGAAGAAGGCAGAGTAAAAACGAAATGTAAGGAAAATTTTAACTTATTAATGCTGACTGTGACTTGCAAGCACTACCACATAGTATTGAAACGTTTGCCTGGAAAGCACGCAGAGAAGTTGTGCGTGTTTATGTGTGATGTGCAGGGATGATAGTGGGGTGCGCTAGGGAATTTTAGAAACAGAAAGCAATGGGTTTCATCTTAGCAAGAGAAAACATGAATTTTTAAGCATCTTCTATATGCCAGACTGCTAATTTCATTCACATATAATCTTCATTCAGAATAGCCCTCTAAGACAGATATAATTATCCCATTTCACAGGTGACGGGAAAAATATCCTACCTCAGAGAGAATGTGACTTGCTGTATGTGATACAGTTAGTGACAGAGATTCAAGAGTACATGCTCTTGTGCATCTCACTAACATTGACAAAACAGGAATCTCTGTTGTTTAAAATGGTGAAGAGGAGAAATGTCCAAGTCTGAAATCTTTACACATATATAAAGCACTAGTATGTCTATAATTTGAGGAGGACAAAATAAGTGAAATAACTAACAGTAAAGATAATTTACATGTCACCCAAAGAAGCAGCAAAGTATTCCATGGTCCTCCCCTCTAACAGCAGTTCTGGTGCCTTTGAGTCCTTGAAGGAAGGCTGGTAACCACCCAAACGTACATGAAGGAAAGGAAGCTCCAAGTCCTCAAAAAGACACCTCAGTCAGGACCCTGCTTCCTGGATTCTCATCTGGAGCATGACCAGCTCTGTAGTCAGTGCTGACACAGCATGTCCATCCTTGATGGGGTGTGCTGTCAGGAGATATAGTAGAGAACTCCACTCTGACACCTAAACGATCCATGAAGCATTAGCCAGCATTCTCACCAAGGTGGGCATGCCAGGTAATTACCGAGGGAAACACTAGTAATGGCAGTCAATATCCCCCAAATGAACAATTTTGTTTTTACAGTCACTAAGCAGTGACAGGGAAGAAAGCCAGGAATACTGAACTAGAGGAGGACATAAGGTGCACAGTGCCATCCCTGGTGAACTACCTGTGGTCAGTTAGAGTCTGTTACTTTCTCTTAGTCTTCCCAGTGTCCTGCTGGAATGTTCAGAGACCACTTGCTTTCAGAGGCACATTAAACATGGCTGACATGGTAAACTCACAGCTGTGGATGGAAAAGCATCTCTTATCTCAGCAACAGTATTTTAATTGTTAACAAAAGGAAATAACCTGTTGAGAAGCATCAGCGTACACACATAGTTGCGAGTGAGAATGGAGTGGTATTACACATGATGCTGCTGTAATGAAAGTCACTCAAAAACCTTAAAACTCTTCTCTCTAAAACTTTTCTCTGATACAGGAAATAAAATGGGAAACCCTAATTTTTCAAATATAGTACAATGTGTGCAATGCACAACACGTAAGGAACTGGCTGGTGAAAGTTCATATAAGCAGTGAATGGTCTGCTTGAGAGAAGCATGGTACAGTGGGAAAAGCGTGACTATGAAGTCACACAGACCTAGGCTCACATTCTAATTCGATGCTATTAAGTTGTATAACATGGGACATTTACATTAAAATCTTTGAGTCTGTTTTCTCACTTATACAATTAGATGATACTGTAATGGCTGAAAAATGACTGCTAAAAATTTATTACTTGCAGGAAAATTATTGCTTGGCTATGTCCATGGGAACACGGCTATGTCCATGGGACCATAGGCTGTCACCCATAGGAACATAACATTCTAACAATAAGCTTTCTGCTTCTGTACCTCCACTTACGCACCTGACCTGTGAGTTGACAGGTAATGAATAGAAGAAAGATAAACCTTTGTGTTTAGATAGAATGAAGAATGAGATTTGGGGCTTAAAACCACTGTACCTCTACATTTCGGGGCTGCTTAATTTGGGGTCTGTGTACCCCTGGCAGACCCAGCTGGCTGAATAAAGAGTGTTTCCTATAACTCACTGAGTTCTGGTGGTCCGTGTGTCTTTCAGAGGCTGGCGGCTACAACAATACTACCGATCTCTAGGCTTTAGTAATACCTACCATGAGATAACATGGGTAAACTATATAATGCAGGGTCTGGTATATCCTGGGTCCCCTGTAAATCATAACAATAAATTCCATTCATTCATTTTCTAAGTCATTATGCATAAAACTTTGGGCTAGTATAGCCCAAGAAAGAGACTTTAGGATTCAGAAACCACAAACTAAGTTTCCAAAGAATCATATCTTCCAAATTGAATGGGATAAGTCATAGGGTGTTTAACAGAGTGCTGGTTTTAAAGAGAATAGAAGATTTAATTTGGTTTTGTTCATTTGGCATTTGCAGGTAAAAACCACCACAAATTAATTAGCATGTCTTCATTTGCTTGAGGATGATTAATAATACTAAGGGAAAACAGGTTTTACATAATTCATCAGGCTGACACAGCCCAACAACTCTGGAGTTCCAAGAATTTCCAATCCAGCTGGTCTGTGACACTTTAAAACTAGCTATAAAATGTAGGTTCTCATAAACCCTCCATTAGCTATTGTTCTGAAGTGAGGGGAGAGAAATCTAATCATAAGCTTCAAAACCACTTTCTAGTATGGGGGGAAAGGATGCAAACAAATTTTCTTTATAGGAAACAGCTTTGACTCAGTCACCAATAATTCACTCAGCTCATCAAATAAGCTGATCATCTACTATATACAGGCACTGTCATAGGCACCTCCTTTTTATTCTTCTCACCATTAGTCTGTGTAAGCCCCCAAACAGTGGGGCTGACTCTTCTGACATAAGCAAAGTCTGTGTGAGGAAAATCTTTTTCATATTGTCAAAAATGTTCTTGCCCCAAGCAGACAGAGTCTTCTAGGAGTGGACTACTATGAACTAAAAAAGATATGAGCAAAGGCATTGGGAGCATGAGTCAGAAGCACACAACCAGAAAGGAAAAAGTAAGTTTGATCAATGTCTCTGAATCCAAATTGGAATGCCTGCTGGCAAAAATGTCTTCATTGTTTACTGATGGCCTTAGAAGTGAATGAGAAGAGAAATCCCAAGAGAATATTAAGAGCAATAACTATCTTAAAATATTTGGAAGAGAGTCTGGAGGAAGAAATGTGAATTTTAAAACAGAAAATAACAGTTATCTTTTTAGGTCTGTGTAGACCCTGAATTTAACCAACAGATATAATAAGAGGTCAGACAGCCATCTGCTAAATTCAAGAAAGAGATCTGCTCTGTGTGAAATTTGGACAAAATGAATTGTTTAACCCCTAAGATCTGTTCCAAAGCTAAAGTTTGAAGTAAAGAAGTAATTCCATTCTTTCACTGAGACCTACATTCAAATTGACAGCATCTATTCTCAATTCCAGTTACTCATCTGACATTATTAAAGCCAGCACTTGTGTCCGTCCATTGGACTCAGGACTTTTTACAGGATGTCAGCTCAAATAGAAGGGCTTCCTAGCCAAGATCATCTAATGTTACCTCAGTTGAGACTCTCTTGATCACAATATTAGAAGCCAATTCAAGCTAACTTTTATCTAAGAGGGAAGTCAATGAACGCATATTGAAGTGTTTCATGGTTTGCAAGTGTATAGGGGCTTAGGGAAAAGGCTGGACCATCAGGAATCTAGGCAGCGCCCTTTCTCTGTCTTTAATCTTGGTCTTTCCAAAAACCAGCCTCAGTCACCAATAATTCACTTGGCTCATCAAATAAGTTGATCATCTACTTTATTTGCAGAATGGTTTTCTCTAACTTCAAGAAATGCCACATTCCCCAAATTGACATTATTTCAGATTCAGCAACAGCAGAGATCTGGTTGGCTCAGACTGAGCCAGGTAACCTCTGATCACATCAATTCTGGGCAAGGAAAAGGTTGGGGTTAGTACTACAAACAAGGCTGATGAAGTCCCAGGCCTGTGGAAGATGAGAAATGACATGAGAAGGAAGGTGGTTCTCAAGAAAGAAAACACTGGGAGCTGGGAAAAATCCTAAAAGAAGCCCACTACAAGAATAGCCCGCCAAAATAGGAAAATATTTCAAGTCTTGTTTTTTTTTCTTTAATCAGGTAAGTAGTACAGGTTGCTGTTACTTCTATTTGTATCTACATCGACAAGAACTACCGCAATCTTACAGATGCCTCAACTTCTTATTTTTTGATGTGACATCTGAAGCATGTTGTCCTTCTTGATTTAAGACTTCAAGTCGCAATTAATCAATATTTGCCCTGAGGAAATCTTAGGGCTATTTTAAAAACCAGAATGCTATAATCCTCTGGTGTTTTATAGCTCTAGGAAAAACAAGTTAACTCTCTTAAAAGAAACTTCTATGATTGTTTCTTCTCCTATAAGGGGAATTTGGCTTAATGACCCCATTTCACTGGACAGGGCAGGCAGGTTCCTCCAGAGAGAAGAGAAGCAGTTATTTTTTATTTCCAAAGCCATCCGTAAAAATGTTCCATATAGTATAGTTTTCTGCTGCGTGACTCTCTCTACACTAAATGATGATCTCAATGTCTTTCCTGCAGCTAAAGGCTATGGGGGAGGGGGAATAGTTAAGCTAGTCAGGCTAACAGAGAGCTGAAAATTTCAGCTTAACCAATGATAATTAATAATAATAATTCAAATCTAACAAAATACCATGTTTTCTCTCAAATTCACAACTTACTTTCAAATGGATAAAAGATAAAAAGACACTTCATCAAAAAATATATACGGATGGCAAATAAAAATGTGAAAAGATGCTCAACATCATTAGTTACTAGAGAAATGCAAATTAAGACCACAATGAGATAAACCCAAACACCTATTATAATGGTTAGGTTTTTTAAAAATGATAATATTAAGTCCTGTCAAGGATGTGGAGCACTGGAAATCTCATCCCTTTTTGGTGGAAATACAAAATGTACCCACCCTGAAAAGCAACTGGCAGTTTCTTATAAAGTGAAACACACTTACATGCGACCCAGCCACCCCACAGTTAGGTATTGACCCACGCAAAATATAAACTTATGTTCACTTGGAAACCTGTATACAGTGGCTTTATGTGTAATTGCCAAAAAAAAAAAAAAAAAACTGGAAGCATTTCAAACATCCCCCTTCTAAGAAATAGATAAAAAACTATAGTACATCCCCAAGATAGAATGCTCAGCAAAATAAAAGAAACAAATTACTGATACATGAATAACATGGATGAATCTCAAGTGAAAGAATATTTCAATATTAAGTGAAAAAAGCCAGACTGAAATACTGTATGATTCCATTCCTGTGACATTCTGAAAAAGGCAAAACCATATACAGAAAATAGATCAGTGGTTGTCAGGGCCTGAGAGAGTGACTAGAAAGGAACACACAGTAATTTGGGGGGGGGGGGGGGATAATGGGACTATTGTGTATTTGGTTGAGTGTTGGTTAAATGACTTGATGCTTTTGTTGAAAACTCACAGAGCTGTGCATTAAAAGTGTGGATTTTACTTTATGGAAATTATACCTTAACAAAAAAGTTAGAGAAAAAAAAAACACTTATCAACAGATACAGTGTATTATGTATTAACTCCTATTTAACTGCTCTTGTGTCCACATTAGAGATTCTTACAGAAAAAATATTTTTAAACATCATAGCAAATCCAAGGTACCTTCAGTGTCTTTGGCTGCTTCCATGCATTTGTGATCAAAAGTGAAAGCTCTTCCTTCAGCTCGACTGTATTCACCTTCAGAGTCCCGTTTTTGAAACAAGAGCCCTTTCTGTCTTGATGGATTTACCACAGAAATGGAGAGAGGCCCAGCTCATCCCATGGGCACTGCCGAAGCTGAAGGCTCTCTTTGTGATGTTAAGCTCTTCACTTAAATAAGAGGGAAAACCTGCCTCTTGTTTTCTCTGCTGGGCAACTGTTCCCCAACCAGCACTTGAATTCAAGTATCTATAGTTGAAAACAGCTGGAGATGATGCAAGGCTTCGCTACCTGCATGGCTCCGACCCACCCCCAGAAGGAGCCTTTAACTAGCTCCTGGAGAGGGGAAGGCCGGCCCATCAGTTATCCTCTGGGTGGCAGATATGGGCTCTATTAATATCACAAGATGCTTCCCCTCAGTATTCACCTCTTAAGAGTCCATTTCAATCCCAATAAATATTCACAACTGGCACCTTCCATATGGTGCCTTGGCTAAAAAAAAAACAGAACTAACAAATGCTTAGGAGATGATTTTTAAGATGATGCACTGCATAGGAGCTTGTACAGATCTCTGCTTTCTTGCAGGAACCAAAAGTTAGCATTGGGAGGACTACCACTTGCTTCTCCAATTTGTAACACCGTTAATTACTCTTGTGTTTTTTAATCTACCTCTACACTTAAGCAGAAGTACAGCAAAGCTTCAAGACAGGCATTCAGCAAAAGAGAATTTGGGATAAACCCACACTCTCTAAATTATTGGTTCTAATTCCATCAAGGGAGGTAGAACTCAGAAACCAGCCTCCACACCTCAGGGATCCTGGCTTAAATCCATGTGGGGTATTCAGGTGTGAGATGGAGGAAACAAAGGCCAAAGCTCACTGTACAAATTTCATGGAAGAAGAAAGTAACTGTGAACTACCCCTCTGCAAGTGAGACAAGTCTCGGACCTTCCATCTGGGTCCCTCTGGCTGTGCTAAACAAGCCACAACCCTAATCAAATGTAAGTGCCAGCCTGCCGCCAGCCTCAGCATGTCAGCCCTGACATCAGAATCCTCCTGTCCTCTGACCTACAGGATGCTGCAAGCGGTAATTAATGTCCATTAAATGGCTAGTCATCCTTACTCAGCTGCTTTCTGTCAAGTTCTAAGCAGACAGAGGCATACCCCATGACCCACAGCATCCCCTCAGACCATTTCTTTCCCTGAGGAAAGGAAGTGACCTCAGCTACAGTTGTCCACAGTACAAAGACCCCAGACACTGAAGGACCTTTTTGTCACTGTAAGTGTCCCCAAGATGGAGCTGAGCTCTGCATAGAGGTGCCAGGGCTGGGCAGGGAATGGTTGTTTCTTGGCAGAAGCTTCAGAGTTCAGAACAGTTAAACCAATGCAGCAGCTCTGATGGATGGAAATAGTGCCAGAACAGTCTTAATGCAAGCCTAGCCAGAGCATGAAAGATCCACAAAGACTTTCTCCTGCTTTCCAAACAGCCAAGCCTACCCCCGCTACAAGGAAGCTCTGCATTCATGAGGCCCTGACTGGGACCTCATTTCTTAACCAACCTTTCTTAATTCTATGTGGTGCTGAGTTCTTTAATTACATGCATAGCATAGCACCTGACCCACAGTAGAAGCCAAAAAATCCAAAACTGAAAGAAGACTTGACAAACGAATAAAGCGAATGAATTCTCATTTAATATTTGCAACAGTTCCAAGTAATGATTCGCACATGGGGAAACTGAGGCTCATGGAAGCTATATATTTGTCATAGACACAAAACTATTTAAGGCTGAAAGAGCTGAAATGGGGGCAGGCTTTTCTGACTTTTTAGAACCTAAGACTCTTTAGGGACCCATGCTAGTTCTGATTTGAGGTAGTTTATCCTGTTAAATCCCACTTGATATTATCTGCTGTTAAGAGACCAGGAGTTGGCCTCCTCACCCAGACTGTTTAGGTCAAAATCCCCAGAGGCTCCTCTTCCCAGTTCTCTTCTACAAAGACTGCTCATAGTGTTTCCTTCACATGTAATTACGATGGGAGAGGGAAAATACCCCTCAGTCCTTGTTGGGGAGACTTCCATTTCATCACCTCCAGGTCTCCATAGGAGCTAATTCATATGCCCCTCTTCATGGCAGATAGTAATATTCGACCAGACTTTTATGGTTCTCTCTCCTCTCTTGACCCACACCTCCCCATAGGAGAGGTTATTTGTCTACTACAGAGCACAGTGCATCAAAGTACACACTGGCATGTAGAAAAGACAAAAGTGGAAAACCATCTCCACCCCCTTGCTTACATGGCCTCCTGCATGCAGCAGTAAGAATTTCCAGCACTGCTCCTGGTTTTCCAGAAGTGCTAAGTACCTAAAAAAGCACTGTCTCCCTGCCGCTCTCCACTGTGCCAGCACCAGGCTCTGTTGAGGGGGGCAGTGATCACTCCTGCAGCCACTGTCTGGAGTCCGTCAGAGCCTGCCCAGCAGAGCCATCTCACCCACTGGTGGGAGGCCTGTCCAGGCTCCCGCAGAGGCAGCTTCCACCTTGGCCATAGGTCCCCTCTGCATTCTCAGGCTTGGCTCTACCCCGGCCTTGGGCAACCAAGGGCCCCTCATTAGTAAAGGCAACTATATCACTTCTCTAGGACATATCTAAACCCTCAAGGCAAAGGTTAGAGATTGGATGCTACCCATCATTCTCCTCCACTCAAGGTCATGGTCAGTTGACATTGCCAGTGAAGCCTTTAACATCAGCTCTAAAGGCTGAGCCCCAGCCAGCAATATCTACCCCAGCACTCTTAAAATATAATTATGCACATTTTAGGTTTTATTTTCCTCCCTGCATTGTCTCTTTTTCTTGGGGTGGGGGGATTCTGTATTCATTATTTTGGTTTCTTTATTACAAATTGGAAGAGTTTCTCAAACATCTTGTGTTCTTTGCTTGGCCATTCAGATCTAGAAATGAATTGCTAAAAGCTAATTGACAATACAGTGTACATGTCAACTAAAGACTCTTACCACAGGTGAACATCTCATAAACTGGCTCTTTTATTTGGTGAGACCCCAAGTTCTTCCAGAGAAGGCTCGTCCAATCCCCTACCTATAATCATACTTATATATAGGATTTCTGGAAACGCTGTGGGGCAGGGTAGATATGAGGGTGTCCTACTATTCAATTTTTGCATTTTCATTAAATCCCTCCCATTTTCAGCTCTGAGTTTCATCACTACCACCCTGTCTCTCTGTACCATGTACTCAGATGAGTGATGGCCTGGCTGTGTGAAGAAAGAGGGTAGGTACCTTAAAGTTCAACCACCCTGTATTCACTTTTAGCCAAAAAAAGCTGGTTTCAGCTTTTTCCTTCACTTCTCCCAGCTCTGGGATTTCTGGAGTTCTGCAAGACTGATTATCTCCTCCACCATCTAAGGACACTAAGTCGCTAATGCCACCACTTTGTTAAATCAGCTACCAGTGTCCTCTCTATATTTCAGCTTCCTGAAATACATGGAGTTTTCCTCTTCATTTGTCTCCTTTTTTCTTCTCTTGGTACCTGTGGGTTTGGAATTATAGTGTACATCTCCAGTTGTTTTAGTGGGTCTTGGGAAGGAAAAGCAAAGTGAGTCACATGCATTCAATCTTTCAGGCTTCTTTTTCATAGTTACTACTTCCAGTGTTGACAGAACCAGACCAAATATGGAAGGCAACAGGGAGCTCCAGAATGTGGCTCTTCTCTGTATATTACTGATTAATTCTCAGAGTTCTCAGAGCAGGATAGAGCATCCCCAATGATTCTCATTCAGTGTGTGGTAAGAACCTCTTACTTCCCTATAGTATTGGGGCACTGTTACTCACCCCTTTTTTGTACATGCCTGGCCCAACACTGCGAAGCCAACCCTAGACCCTCTCAAGTCACCACCATGAATTCTGTCACAGGGATTGGGAGCCCTCACACTGAGGGGTACCCAAGATTCCAGAATTCCTATGGTGGGTATCCAGACAGACCTAATTGTGGCCTTATTTTCCTTCGTAGATCCTTGCCTTCATAAATGCCTTGCCTTTAGTTTTAAGCTCATTTGATATCCTCCAGAAGAGAATCTTTCTAGGGAACCAAAAACATCAGCCCAAAATTTGAAAGATACCAGAGATCACGTTGGTATAGCTCCTTAAAGGAAAAAGAGTGTGGTAAACTCCACACTGGCAGAAATGCAGGACAGGCAACTGACAGTGTGTTCAGCTAGTGGGAAGAGGGAATACACCTCAGGAACAGACAGACAGCAGGAAGCTCTGTGGCATAGCTCTTTCCAATTAATTATAAGAGCACAGGGATGGACAAAGGTATTGGAGAAATGCCTGACATAGAGGTGCTATTTTAAAGTGCATGTCTAAGGAACTCAAAAAAAGAATTCTTTTTCTCCTTCCTTCTCCCTCACCTTTCCACACCTTCACTCTGTACTCTTCTCTTGTGCTGTCTTAATCTTTTATTCCCCCTTCCAACATTTTTTTTTCCCTTTATTTCTCTCTCTTCTTTTTTAAAACTTGACAAGATTATTTGGTGCCCGATAAAGATCTTCCACACCAAGCTCAAGCCCTCAGAGAATATTTTCAACACAGCCATTTCTATGCCCTGGAAATGAGAATCTACAAAGGAAGTGCTGACAAAAGCCTTAAGTAGGGCAGCCCTGCACAGCCCCAGTCTCCTTTAATCAGCTTTCAGAGAGCTGGGCACAGAAAACAGGATAAACTCCATCATAAAGCTTTTCACTCATCTTTAACCCACCTACTTCTCATCAACCTATTCATAATGAGCAATAAATGAATCCTTCACAAAGCCCCAGACCTGGGTTACTGCATTCTATTTCACAAAAGAAAGAGCTTTGCACATTAATGCCTTTTGCTTTCTGTCATAGGCTTCTCAGAAAAGACATTCTTCTCTCTTCTGGGAGAGAAACAAGCCAAATGGCTTGAGATAGCTAAGATTTAGTGAGTCCTTACTATGTGCAGGGCTCAGCATTTTACATGCATCATCTCACTTAATCCTCATGGGAGCCTCTTTTGCATATAAGGAGCCAGAGAAGTAGAGGGCCACTCACCAAGCTTGTACAGGAGCACACAGTGAGGACAAGGTCAAGTCAGGATTTGAATCCAAGCATATTCTGACTCCCAGGCTCACATGAATCACTACTCTAAATTTATTTTTTCTAAGCACAGAATTCCAGAATAGCCTCTAAGTCCTTACCAGGTCCTACCTTCTTTAATTGGGTCAGAACAAATCAAGAGAACATCAGAACATAGACAACTCCAGCCTGTTCCTTACACATAACTCAGCATCCTGCCCCTATAGACCCAGGTATGCAATTGCAAAGACTAGCTACCCTTTTTCTCAGCTCCCTCTATCTCCCCAGGGCTGAATTGTCATATCTATCCCTGCTTAAGAAAGAACAGAACTTGCAATATATTTTTGGAAGTCATCAATAGAGAAGTGACATTGAATAGATGTGGTTGCCCAAATGCAGAGGCAGGAAGAGCACACCTTGGGGAGCTAATTTAGTAAAAAGGAATAAAATTAGAACTATACAAAAAAGATTAGAAAGCAGCAATAGCAGAGGGAAGAAATGAAATCAACTTTTGAGAGGAGAGTGTTTGGCATTGTGGGACAGAGAATAAGGGCATCAATTGTCAAGTCAGTTGGTGCCAAATAAATTGCTTTTTTTTCTTTTTTACTGTCCCATGAGTGTATGGTGTGTGTACAGGTGTGTGTATTCAAATCCCTCACCCATCTACCCATCTAATTCCAATTTCTCACCTTCCTTTACACTCTTGTATTGTACTAAGTTGAGTGTGCTAATCCAAGAAATTAGCTACGCTTTCATGTTCCTCAACACCCCTTTTCCTGTTTTCCTCCCCTTTCCCAGCAGCCAGACACAGCACAGAAAATTCTAGGCATGAGATATGTCACATAACAACTGACATCCTGCCAAAGGTCCTAGGACATGACTGCCCCTCCCTCCCAATCACCTCACTCTCTAACTTCACTTGTAGAAGAGTTTGGGGGAGGGGAGACCTTTGTTTTTGTTTTCAGAAGACAGAACAAAACAAAGCTCTAAAAGGGGGGGGGGAAGAGCCCCAAAGAAGGTGATTAATATCATCGCTGCTAATTTTCCAAAAGTACTTGTCAGCACAGCAGTGAGCCAACTCAGACAGTGCCAAAAGTCATCTTGCAATTCTCCAGCATCTCACTCCGGCAATAAAATACAGATTTATGTGGTGCAGCCCATAATAGAAGATGAAATAAAATCATCCTAGATGACTAAATCGCAATGTTTCTGGTCAGAGAGCTTAATAACTGAAGTCTTTATCTCTCCAGAGACTGCTCAGCCATTTGTTTTCATTTCTCTGACATTTTGTCAGAGTCACATAATCAGATGTGCTGCCCCTGTGCATGGTCTGATCCTCAGAGATCATTGTTCTTCACAGCAGGGCCGGGAGACCTCCTCTAGGTTCTGCCCTGTCACCCCTAACACAGAGACCTGAGGCAAGTTGCTTCACAAATAACACCATGATTATCTCTCACTCCACCTTGGAGTTTATTTCCAGCTCACCCACACCTCTCCTCACTCCTCCTAGTTTCTCTGCCCCATTTGGTCCCATATCTAGGATCCCAGTCTTCAGTTAGCCCCTTTAGGGCCTGGTATAGACTACTTTTATAAGAGAACACCTCAAAAATCTAAGTTATTTTTAAAACTATGTTTTAGATAGGTTTATTCATTGATTGTCACCTGAAGTAGCTTGGGATTATTGGGTTTGATGGGTTGGGGCAGGGTTTTGTTTTGTTGTTTTGTTGTTGTTTTTTTTTTTTTTGACGGGTGGGGGGCAGAGACTTGTCCTCTGCTACCTAATAGACTAGTTTCTTTTTCTCTCCTTTTACTCCATCCCTTCTTTCATCTTTCCCTTCCCACGTCTTTTCCTCTGCCTTCTTCCTCTCCTTTCTTAGTTCTGACAATTACCTTGAACTGTCTCTGACATCCTTTGACAGGCATAGCTTATTGCCCGGTGACACTCAAGGATAAAGAGGACACTCGTTATTCCGTACACAGTGTTAGTTCAAAATTGTGTTAAATCACTGAGGAACTGTTGAGGAAAAGTTTAGAGAAGTTTACATATATAGCACAAGCATGCACAGAAATGAAATGGTAACGCACAGCCGCAGCTAATAAATACATTTGAGAGTACAATATGGGACATATCTGAAGAAAAATTGTGAAAACTTCTGAAGCATTTCTCTGAATGAAGATGACTCTTTTTGTCCTCACTGCAAAAACAGATTTGAAAACTCCACTAAAGTAACAGTGAGGGAAAAGCAGCTCTTATTGAATATCGAACGACAGCTGAGGGCTATGTGCCTGAGTATCAGCACTGGAGAGAAATGAAACTACAAACATAAACAGGGCAAATTACACATGTAGATGCTCGGCTTATGAAGATGCCTCCACAAAGCTTAGACAACATGCAAATGCACCCAGGAAGACTGGCAATTCTCCTAAGGTTCTTTATCAGTTCTGATGCCCAGTTGAGACTTCCAATCTACCATGAATCCATGTCAGAGTTAGACTGGTATGAGATCAGAAATAACAATGAACGCACTGAGAAAGAAAATCTAGAACAAAACAAGGAAAGAGATATTCCCTTTGTAACACTGCTTAACCATTTCCTCATAAAGAAACATGAAAATTCAAACAAAATCACCCAAATATATATAGTGAGTAACTTAGTGTTGAGTAAAAATTTTTTAAATAAATTAAATATATATATATATATATATAGGTTTACATAACTTTTTCAGGTGTTGCTAAGAATTACCTGAATTGGTTGGGCCAAAATGATACTTTCTGTCAAGATTCTGGTACATGAAGTTGGTAATATCCTCTATGATATAATAAAGAATATACTTGGTCTTTGTCTAGGTTCCGGACACAGAGCTCCTATGATCCTGGGGATTCCCTGAGTGATAGGATTTTCTTTTGTCATTCACAAGGAGCCTCATTGACCTTACCTGAATTTATGCTAATGAATGACTCTGAGACAAGGGGTCTAGTTAGCCTCAGGATGGGGCTGGTCACTGGAGGAAATCATGGCCTGATTATGTGGTTGGAACTTTCAGCTTTCCTCCACCAAGGAAGTCCTCAGGAAAGGACAGGGGCTGGAGATTGGGCTCAGTCATGGAGCCAATACTTTAATCAATTATAACTACTGTCTAGTCCATAACATGTCATACACCGGGTGACTTAAAAGAACAGAAATTTATTTCTCACAATTCTAGAGGCTGGAAAGCCAAGATCAAGGTGCCAGCTGATTCCCGGCTTACACGACCACTTTCCCTATGTGTCCTCACATAGCCTTTCCTTGGTGCGTGCACAGAGATAAAAAGAGAAACTTCTCCTTCTCTCTTCTTCTTATAAGGCTACTAATTGCATCATGAGAGCTCAACTCTCATTACCTAATATAACACTGATTATCTCCCAAAGGCCCCATCTCCAAATACTATCACATTAAGGGTTAGGGCTTCCACATGTAAATTTGAAAGAGACACGAAAATCAGTCCAGAACAGGAGTCCCTAATCCCCGGGCCACAGACTGGTACCAGTCCATGGCCTGTTAGGAACAGGGTCTCCACACAGCAGGAGGTAAGCAGCGGGCAGAGGAGCGAAGCTTCATCTGTGTTTGCAGCAGCTTCCCAGCGTTAGCATCATCGCCTCAGCCCCACCTCAGATCATCAGGCATTAGAGTCTCATAGGAACACCAATCCCTGGTGCCAAAAATATTGGCAACTGCTGGTCCAGAACACCTACACATTGAAACTTTATATGAAACCCTGTAACAACAGGGTTCAGAAGACCTTTGGGTTAGTGAATATAGCAATGGACTTACTGGAAGTGTAATGGCTGAAAAATGGCAGCTAGAAATTTATTACCTGCAGGAAAATTACTGCTTGGCTATGTCCATGAGAACATGGCTATGTCCATGAGGAACACAGGCTGTCACCCATAGGAACATAACATTCTAACAATAAGCTTTCTGCTTCTGTACTCCCGTTGATGCACCTGACCTGTGAGTTGACAGGTAATGAATAGAAGAAAGATAGCCTTTGTGTTTAGACAGAATGAAGAATAGGATTTGGGGCTTAAAAACCTGTCCCTCTACATTCCGGGGCTGCTTAATTTGGGGTCTGCATACCCTGGGAGACCCAGCTGGCTGAATAAAGAGTGTTTCCTATAACTCACTGAGTTCTGGTGGTCCGTGTGTCTTTCGGGGGCTGGCGGCTACAACAGAAGGAGGGTACACCTGGAGATGGCATGATGGGCTGTGCCCACCACCTCCCGGGACCTTGCAGCCTTATTTATCTCTTCATGTGGCTGTTCATTTAATTTTTAAAATAAATCCGTAATTGTACATACACAATGCTTTCCTGAGTTCTGTGGATTATTCTAGTGAATTATTGAACCTGAGAGGCAGTCATGAGATCCCCAAAGTTTGTAGTTCACCAGGCAGAAGTTCAGGTGCCCCCCTGGACTTACAGTGGGCATCCAAAGTGAGGACGGTCTGATTTGTCACAATACAGATGGACCTTAAGGGCATTACGCTAAGTGAATTCATCCAGACACAAAAAGACAAATTCTGTATCATCTGACTTATATATGAAATTTAGAAAAATAAAATAAACAAACAAACAAACAAAAAAACAAGCTAATGGATATAGAGAATATATTTGTGGTTGTATGAGGCAGGGAGTAGGGAGGGGGTTAATGGGTGAAGAGGGTCAAAATGTACACATTTCCAATTACAAATGAATGACATGGAAATTTAGTGTACTATAGTCAGTATTATATTGCATGTTTGAAAGTAGCTAGGAGAATGGATCATAAAGTTCTCATCACAAGAAGTACAAATTATAACTATGTGTGGTGATGTACAGTAACTGGATTTATTGTGGTGGTCATTTTGCAATATATCCAAAAATTGAATCATTACATTATATTCTTGAAACTAATAAAATGTCATAGCAATTGTACCTTAATATTGTAAAGGGGTGGGGGAGGGTGGTCTGGTGAGACCTAGCCCTTAACCTGTGAGATATGGTGCTAACTCCAGAACTGATTTGAATTGTAGGACACCCAGTTGGTTTGAGAGAATTGGTGTTGGAAAAACATGTCCTCCCATAATCCCATTGCAACTCCTAACAGTCAGAACAATGTTTTTGCCTTCTGATCACCCAGTGTAGTAAATAAAATTCTAGGATGGTCCCAACGTTCCCACCCTTGGTGTGCATGCCTACCTCTTAGTATAGGCAGGACCTGTGAGATATGGTAAGATTATACTTCTATAATTATGTTGTGTTTATGGCAATAGTAAAAGGATTTTTATAAATCTAATTAAGGTCCCTAATCGGTTGACTTTGAGTTCATCAAAAGGAAGATTATTCTGGTAGTCCTAACTTAATAAGAGAGACAGAAGGAGTCAGAGATTCTTTCACCAGCCTTGAAGACATAAGCTGCCAATGCAAGAGGGCCTGTGAGAGGACCCTGTGGCAAAAAACTGGGTGGCCTCCAGGAGCTGAGAGCAAATCTCAGGTGAAATTCAGCTATAGAACTGGGACTTCAGCCCCACAACCACAAGGAACTGAATTCCGTCAGCAACCCAAGAAAGACTGAAAGAGGGCCCTGAGCTCTAGAAAGTAGTGCAACCCAGCCAATACTTTAATTTCAGCCTTGTCAGATTCTAAACAGAGGACCCAGCTAAGATGTGCTTCAGACTCTGTTAAGGGTGGAAAATTTTCCAATAAGCCAGCATTAAGGATTTACTTCTGATTCTGTTAACCAGGGTGTGGTAATCTGCTCAAAGATATGCTAACAGCCAACTTCTGATTCTGTAATTTGCTTCCTTGTTAACCAGAGTGTGGTTGTAGGCTTTATAAACTGCCTCTTTTGGGAGCTCGGGGCTGATCTCCTCGGACCCTGCATGGTAGAGAGTCAGTGGCCAGCCGGCTAATAAATGCTCACAATTCATCTCAATTGGCTTCATGGGTCTTAGATTTGATCAAACCACAACAACTCTTGACCCATGGAAACTGTGAGATAATAAATGTATGTTCTTTTAACCTGCTAAGTTTGTGATAATTTGTTATCACAATTTAATCGATAGAAAACAAATATAACCACATATCATACACACTGATCGATTCATCATTCTCCTGTCTTTTCATGATATCCTCTTTAAGAGGAGGCATAGTCAAAGCTTTGACAGGTGCTCAGCAAAATGATTTGCACGTAATATATGATTGACAACTTTGTTGCTGAATTGACATTATACTATCATGGTTTACAAGATAGTACAAGCAAAAACTGCTATAGTTTACCTTGGCTCTTCAACACATTCTACTTTTAAAATAATAATTCCTTGTTATCTGATGACTTACTATATGCTATCCTATCAAAATATCATTTTCAAAATAGGCATTAAATTCCATATATACCCTCTCAAAATCCATGGTTTTGAATTTTCAGATTTTCAGAGTGTTGTTTGGACTCCATCACTGGGCAACGAATAGTAACTAGGACTCAGTTAAAATGTTCACCTAAATTGCAATTCTAACTTCCCTGTTCAAGAGTGAAATCTGCTGATTTTGCATAGCGTCCTTACTTAATAGGTAGTGCGAAAGACCCAAGTACAAATGAGGAGTTTATAACCAGAGAAGTTAAGTAGGCTACGAACTAATCTGCCGTTATTACCCTGACCTCTCCCTCAGGCCCTCCACCACTGACCGCACTGAGGCAGAAGCATGAGCAACAATGCCTTCCGAGTATTTATTTCTGTGTCTCTCTCCTCTCATGCACTTGTTATGTTTCCATCGTTCTCCTCATGTATAACACTTTGATAATGGGCAAGTTTCCCACCTCTCACAAATGTGCCAAAATCAAAAGAGGTGATGAATGTGAAACTTTTCAAATGAGAAACGATTTCCATGAATACAACAAATTCTCAATTTTTAATGAGTAACCATTTTACAGAATAACACGAGGTCAGCATTAAAGAATTTTATCAGACCCTCCCAACTCTCTGAATCTCTTTTCCAACATCCCACATTCATTATTTCATCAAATATGTATAAAACATTGACTAAGATCTATGCACTAGGAAGGCCCTTTCAAATGGTCTCTAGTAAATATCCTCTAGTGATAAAGAATTTATTATGTCCTGAGGGACTCCATTCCATGTGATGCAGCTCTAATTGTCAGAAACTTCCCCCTTGTAGTAAGAGCCAAGTATCCTTATCAGTAGCTAGGTTTGGGGGGTATAAAGTGTCAGATGTTGCTTGGTCATTTCTAGCTGGGAGATACGGTTTATACATCTGAGGCAATAGTGACAATGCAGTGTAGTGTGTTTGGTGCATGGGTTCTGATTAAATATACTCAGAAAAGCTGAAACAGTGAAGTCTTCACAGAAGAGGTAGAACTTAAATGAAGCCTTAAATGTCATCCAGAACATGAGGAAGGGGAAGGCAATTTTAGAAGCTATGAACAAAAGGAATAAGAGCACAGAATGTACTCATGGGAAAAGAATATGTGTTTGACAATCGTGGAGGGTCCTGAAAGCTTGACAAAGGAGTTCGAAATTGATATGATGGGAACCAGGAAGTCTCTGAAGGTCACTGAGGCATTATTATTTTCATTCTCACAGAGCACTTTGTATCCGAACAGCATACCTGTGTTCTTCACCCAAAAGAGGAAGATGGAGATACAGAATAGTATAGGTCCAAAGAGGACTTAAGACAAAAGGCCAGTTCCAGAGGAACTGAAACAAACCAAAGCCTGTGGCTATTGAGCTGACTGTGTTAATTGTTTTACAAATTTACCTGAGGAAATTGCCAGAAGCAAATGGCCTTCTAGTTACCTGTCCCTTTGTGCAGTGTGCCTTTCTGAGGTTTGCGTAAAATTATTTGTGCTCTGAATTTTGCCAAGAGAAATGAAGTACTTTTATTAGCCTTATAAGTCAGGAAGAAAAACCCCTATAGTACAGATACCACAAATACATGGAATCTCTTAATACTTGGGTTTTATCTATACATTTCTTTCTGAGATGGCTTACAGCGAAGTTTCTCTGAGTTGGGGCTAGGATCATCCTCATGAAATACTCCACTCAGGTGGGATACATGTAAGTTACATTGTAGGTAAAATAACTGTGGTTAGTTCTCTTATACTCATAACACTGGATGAACAACATTCTGCAGAATATGATGGTGGCCAGTTTTAAAAGCTAATAAACCAGGGAGGCCACCCCTGTCTGGGCCAACACTCATTCAGGTTTATTAAATCTTAGTGAGACAGGTGTTACAACAGAGACTGACCAAGGGGGTCTACTGTTCTTTTATTCCCTTGAGAATGAAAGTTCAAGCCAAAGGACAGTCCCTGCTCTGCTTCTGTCCTCCTGAAGTTTGTGCTCTTCTTTTATCCAGATGAGTCTGGAGTCCTGACTGAGACAGTTCATTTGATCTTTGGGGACAACTAAAAGAGGAGCACCCAATACAGCTAAGCCTCCATCAGCACTGCAGAGGACGGCGTGCATTCCCCCTTTGCTTCTCTCAGAGCAAGGACTGAGGGTCGGTAGAACACCTCATTATGAGTCCTTTCACCCCTGAGACAGATTTAAGGGTGACACCCTATCACTATTATCATAGCTCATTTGAGGCACGAAGGAGCATGTTTTTACTTTTAACAGAAAGAGAAAAGCAACCAGGCAAGCATAATTGTTGTACAACCAATGATGTTTAACAAAGATTTTCAGACATTACACATTATCTTCGTTTTTGAGAAACTACATGGCTTTCCTTCTGGGAGGGAATTCTTTCTGTACATTGCTTAAAAGCAACAGTCAATAGTCAATCTGATAAAACTACAGGTTGCCATGAGAAGCAAAAGACACTGCAAGATGATGTCATAGGGTCCCAGCATGCTCCCAAAGGCAAACTTGTTATAATCACCAAATCTGCATTTCCTAGATAAGTCATTTTCTCTTTTTCATGATTTAAGCAAGTATTTAGTGAGTGTAATCTATTACGTAGAATACTGTGGGTGAAACAAACAAAAAAATTGAATCTCTACCCTCAAAGGCTCACGGGGCATATAGGTGTGAAGTTGAGTGCAAGAGTGAATGAGGAGATAGTGAAACGATGGCCTCAGATGCAGAAATTAGGGAACTGGGAAGGCTGAGGCCTCTGTCTCATTTCAGCAGTGTGATTCTTGGCAAGGGAAGGGGTTAGCTGTGGTGCAGAGCAATGGAGCAGAAGCATGAAGAGAAGAAAAATATTGCTCTGAAACAACCACCATCTCAGGCAACCTCATAACCACCCAGTCCAGCAGCAACTCTTCCTCTCTCCATTTCACAGACTAGGACCCTGGGGCATAGAGAGGAATAGAACTTGTCTACGGCCACAGGTGTATGAAGTGGAGAACCAGAATTCAAACCTAAGACTCTCTAGCTCTGGATTTCACATCACTGATCTCAAGGTACCACAGACTAGACATGCCACGAGTATGTCCTAGCACGGCACTGCCCAATATAGAATGTGAGCCACACAGTAATTTACGTGTTCTAATGGCCACATATAAAATTTTTTAAGACAAATGAAATTAATTTTAATGTTTTATTTAACTCATAACCAAAATATTTTTATTTCTACATGTAATCAACATTAAAAAAAAATCTATTGAGATAGTTTATATTCTTTTCTCCGTACTTACCCTTTCTAATTTGGTGCTTACTTATATTTGAATTTGGACTAGTCACACGCCAAGTGCTCAGCAGCCACATGTGGCTAGTTAACAACACAAGTCTGGTATGTATTATGAGAGAAATGATTTCAGAGAGAGAGATAATAATACACGGATTAGATCCAACTAGAATGGAATGAATCACACAGATATAAAGTATTTTTGATACTTGTTTCTATACCTGTAGCAATAAATGACAAATTCTATATACAGAACATAATTGTAGACAACAGATATCGAGCACCGCTTTGTCACAGTCTGCAGGGTTCTAGTACGCCCATTTTAACATGATGCCCATGAGCAACATCTGGCCACCTGTGGCTGAGACAGAGACCTGAAACAATGAGAGTCAACTAGCTGATGACCTAAATTCTTCTCATCCAGAATGAAGCTATTCTGCAACTCAACAAACTCACCCCTGGATCCTTCGCTCATGCTAAAATGCAAATAATTATACCTCAGTGCTCTGTTCTCAAATTTGACTAGCAGCGGAAAATCATGGGGTTCTTGAAAAATCATGAAAATGTACCATATACAAATTAAAATCAATTAGATAACCCTATACATTAAATTAGATGCCATCTTAGATCCTAGTATATACAAACCATAGCATATGCCAAGAGTATGAATGCAGAAACTTTTACAACTGATAATAGCTCATTCTTTGATTTAACATATTTATTAGAGTTGATGAAAATGGCCATAACCAGATGAGCAGCAGAATCCTCTGAGGATGAGTTTTTTCTGGGAAACTCAACTTGAAAACTAATAGGTTACAGAGTCAGCCATTTTTCACCAGCTTTATCTTTCAACAGGATCCAAGACTTTGGTGGCAGAGAAGTGATGTCAAGTCTTAACCACTAGTAGAGGAGGACGGATTTTCAAATTGCAGTCTGTATAACTCCCAGAATCACAATGTAAGCAATGAGGGTATGCCGATTAAGAGGCAATACCACAACTCCTAACTAAGAACAAACTCTCCACAGCCAGTTTGTCCCACTGCATCCTGTCACCAGTCCAGAACGTGGTAGAAGTGAGAGGAGGAGGGGAAGTGGAGAACAAGAAAAGTAAGATCTATACGCCAATGTGATTGAGACCTGAAAAACAATGGTTTCTTATATGTAAAGAGGCCCTGGGAACGCAGTTCTCACTTCCTAGGCAGCCCCTGCACAACCATCATTTGTCTTTGCCAGGAGCCTTTGCATCAAGGCCCCTGAGTACAGCCAAAGTAACAGAAACCAGAATTAAAATGATTCGAAGGTGGTTGACCATAGATGATTCTATTTTTTTGTTAACATTTTATATGGAAAAGGTCACGCATATGCCAATAGAATACTAGAATGAACACCATGTACCCATCACTCAGCTTCAGTAATTATCAAGATGTAGACAAGCTGTCAATCTATATACCCCTACATTTCTCTCACACATACACTGAATTATTTTGAAACAAATCCCAGACTTTTGATTAATGCAAATGTAATTATTTCTTTATGTGTCTACAAAAAAATAAGACTTTGAAAATATATAATTATAATACCATTATCATATTTGAAAAGGTAACAATTCCTTAATATCATCAAATATTCAGTTAGTGTTCAAATTTCTCCTATTGTCTCATATATTTGTTTGTAGTTGGCTTGTTGAAATCAGAATCTAAAACTAGTCCATATATTATATTTTGTTCCTATGCCCCCAAATTTCCTGTAAGACGGAAGGCTTAGTTATATTTAGGCTCATTTTTTGGGGGGGGGGGCCGGTAGACTTCGTAGGTGGTGCTGTGTACTTCCTTTTGCAACACGTCAGGAGGTACTTAAAGCCTGATGTTAATATTGATCAATGAGTTCAGGTGTTGCCAGCCCAATTCATCTGTTAGAATGTTCCCTATCAGCTTTTCAACTAATGGTCTTAGCAGGCATTGATGTTAATTGCTTAGATCAATTATCTCATTAAGGATGAAATGTTGATATTTTAAATCTATCATTCTCCTTCAGTAACTAGAATTTCCCCATGAAGAAAAACTTTCTCTCATCAAATATTTTGTTGCTCTGAGGTACTGGTCACACAGGAAAAAAAGTTAAAGATTGAGCTCTTTGCTCTTATTTGCCTATTTTCAAAATAATGGATTCGTTCCCTGGCATCCCACAAAGGTTATCAATTTTTTTTTGTATCATTATAAATTATATATATTAATCTATCTTATGTATTTCAATCCATTTGCAGTTATATTCTTTTAGATTCTCTAATTGCTTCATCTTCGGCAGTGCGAGTCTCTCCAGTAGGCTTCTGAATCTTTTTAACACAATCCCCAAAGCCTTCAATGGTTTCCTTGCTCTCTAATACGGCAAAATGTACCAAGCTTACCTTATACATTTTTTTCTTCCAAACATGAAATTCACCATTTTCCCCCAAAACCTTGGGTTTGTTTGTTTTCTAGAAAAGGCTATATTTTTACCTCTGCCCATCTCCCATTTCTCCTCATTCTACCAGAGAACATTGACTATGAAACAAAGAACTACTGTAAAGAGGAGACATTGAGTACCAGTCAGCAGCCATTTGGTGATGACAAGTAGGTAGATCTGACAATAAAAGAGGTCACGTCCAGCAGAATTCAATTCCATGGGAATCTAAGTTCCAAGGCTGGGAGGCAACTTCTGCAACTATCCTGCTACCATTCTAGGGCTGACCCCAGAGAGCAGAGGAAGTAAAAGAAATTACATACTTGATGACATGGTTAAGCTACTGCATCAACCAATCGGGAAGTCACCCTACCTCTGGACTGCTGTGTGAGAAAATACATTCTCTTGTTGTCAGTTGCTTTTGAGACAATGCTTTCTGTTACTTCAAGCTAAGTCCCTAACGGATACACAGCTCCAATTTAGAAAGTAATTGATTATTACACAGGTCACCAGTTGTTCCCACTTACCCTATGTCTTTATATGGTTCACTTCCCTTGAGTACATTTGGGGAAAGGAGTTTGGGGGGATCTCCACCATGTCCCATTTCCAAGTGAGTCTAACTTCAGCCTGTTTCTCTGCCATCACCTGCCTTAGATTCGCTCCCAGCTCTGGCCCAAGTGTTTAAATTCTTTTACTGCTGGTCACTGCCTAGAAAGCGTGGCCCATGCCCTCTCCTTTCACTCCTCTAGAGCAGCAGCACTAGGTTGTGTGAGTAGGAAACTATTGTTGAAGTTTGGGCTTAATAAAGAGCAATTATAATACATGCAGAAACTACTTCACACGGAAGGTCAGCCATCCCTATTCCAAGAAATTCACTGGTGGTTCCTACCACAGGAAATCTGTCACTAACTATGTTGCTTCAAGAACCCTAAGCTCCCACTGGGTTACTGAGTACCCACCACCACCACCATTCCTACCTTCTTCTCTTCCAGTTTCTTCTGCCATCTCAAGATGCCAATTCCAGAGTTTCTGTTATTTTTACTATACAGAGCAATGATCTCATCTTTGTTTAAACGTCTTCAATTCCAGAAACATCCAGATACCTTGTTTTCAATAACAAACAGACTCACTAAGGCATTTTCCTAAGCAAAAGAATAATTCTGTCTCTGAAAGAGAAATGAATTCTGCCTTCCTCTTGGGTCAACCTGCTCAAATTCAGCCATCTCTAAAAATATTATTGATTTTCTTATTATTAACACTTAAAATGGGAATAAGGATACCTATCTTATAGCACTGCCAGAAAGGTTTATCAGTAGGTAAGTTTAGGAGTGTTATTTAATCGTTGTGACTTATTTTACTCATCTGTAAAATGAGGATAAAGAGTAATACCTACCTCACAGCTCATAAGGTTGTTGTAGTGATTAAAATATATTAATGTATGCAAAGGGCTTGGAACAGTGCCTGGTACATAAGTCCTCCACAAATGTTAGCAGCAGCTGCTGCTGCTGCTCTTGTTTTTATTTTATCAAACATCTTTGATCTAAAAAGTTTGTTTGAACATACTGGCACAGAGAAGATAAGAGTCCCTACAATACAGGGTCATTGTGAGGACTGAATGATGTGTATAACCTAAAACACCACCTAGGATACAGAGACTAATAAACACAGGTTCTTAATGCTGAGATCAGTCATAGCATATGCAAAGTACCCACACATTGTAGAAGATCAATAATGTGAGATTGTATTATTTCACTTCTCAGAGAGGTGACGAATGATGTTAGAGATTGGAGGATGGGGGTTGGTATTTCAAAAAACTTCTGACAATTGGCCCCATTTTGAAGCTTATTGAAGACATCAGTTGATTGCTATTACCCTATGAGTATTATGAGAAGAAGTGGCCGTAATGTGGAGTAGTGGCTGAGCAGCTGCACAGGCCATGTGCTGTGTTCTTATTCTATAGGAAAGTGGAGATCAACATGATCCAGCCTATACCAACAGGTACATGCAGGGAGGAAAAGCCCAGGGTCTCATGGCTCACTCCCACTCCCCCAACCTTGCTTGCCAATGGGGATTAGGCCAGCCTCTGAAAGAGTTTGCTGGAGATCAGCTTCCATTCAAGTGACCATCACCCTGCCACAATGAGAGACTCAGAAGGAAGTCTACACATGGGCTCCCCAGTGCTACAAGGGTGATGAGGAAAACAGAGAACCAGCCTTTCCCTCAGCTCCTTCCCAGTTTTTCCTAGACCCACAGGAGCCAGCAAGCCCCACCGGCTACCCCAGGTGTTAAGAATAGACATGGAAGTGAGGAAACCAGAAAACACACTGGGCCCTGAGCCTGGACACCAAACATTACTAAAGACCTTGGTCAAGGTGACCAAAAGTGTCAGACTTCCTCGGGAACACTGACTGGATTGCAAGGGACTAGAGTCAGAAAAAGGAGTTCTCTGTCCTTGCCCCAGAAGAGCTGAGAGAATGTTTATGGCATTTCCATGAAGATTAAAATTCAGATCCACTAAGAGCAAGCAGGCAGCAGAATTGGTGTGAACCCTTTGTAACAAAGGGAATCAGCTAGAGACCAATCATAGGCCACCTGTCTTACTTGTTGAAGCAGAAACAAGCCAGGCCCCAGACCCACCATGTGGGTGTCAGGGATCTGAGTAGCACGCGATTGATTTGATCCTGCCTCTAAGTAGCAGAAAATAAAACATCAGGAAGTTTGGTCAACTAAACATGGAAAATTGGAGAAAACCTCTTGAGCTGCCTGTTCAGAAACCCAGAGGCCCATTTCTTAGAAACAAAGACCCTGTGGAGTTAAGTTCACTTCAAATATGTCTCAATCATTCTCCAAAAATAGACACCAGGGCAGGGGAAGGAAAGCCTGATGCAAGGATACTGGCTACTCTGAGACCTGACCATTATAAAGTAATAGAAGCCTCTTAAGAAAGAAACTAATTAAATGTGTCTGCACCAAAATGATTACATGGCTATTATCTGGCCACTCAGAGAAAGTGCGAAACACAAAGTCAGAAACATGGCAAGCAGCAGGCTTAATTGTCTTCTGCAAGGAATGGCTTTTGTTTTGCTCAGCACTCCATCAAAAACACTAAGTGTTAATGTACCCTGTATAATCTATCTGGCCAGCTAACTAGTTTAATTCATCACACACCATGTGAAAGAATAAAAGCAGGTTGGTAGTGACAAGTTAATAGTAGAGGTAGGAAATAAAATGGAGAAACACACTTTGATTGATGGTGCAGAACTATTAGGTGCTACTATAGACGGACTCTGCCTGGTTTTATATAGTGGCCAATCAAAGCAAAATAGATCGAGTAATTTAAAACTTTAAATATGTCTCCTCAATTAAAACTTTAAAAGGCTAGTAGATGCATTGCATTTTGATTGAACAATAAAACTTCAATTACAGACTACTCTCAAATATCTACAAATAGATCCACCGTTTTAAAAAAATCTTAATTTTAGCTCCTCACTGGCCTGATAATCTGTTCTGCTAGCCCTGTCCACCTTGTTATCAAACTCTGTACTTTGACTCTATCTACACTTCCTTAGACCAGGATGAAGGGGGTGCTTTTGGAGTAGAAACATTTAAAATCAGACATCTTCTTTACCTGCAAAGAATATGGAGAGTGAGAGGTACCAATCTTAGAGGATCTAGAGTTATCTCCTTAGGCTGACGTCTTGCTACAGTCTGAAATCATTTGTCATCCCTCCCCAAGACTGAGTGAAAACTAGGAAGTCTCATAGAGGCAAGATGGGAAACACATGACTCTCCAGAACTTCTTATCCATCACAGCAAAGGTTGTTAGGTTCAAATGAACCTCATAACCAACCTGGAGCCCTCCTGGTCTGTTTAGTAGCTGTAGGTTGCAAACAGGGCCATTGTAAAAAAGTGTTCACATATTAGAATACATGGTTGATTAGGAATATATTCCAGCAATAGACTTTCTCTCTTTCTCTCTCTCTCTCTCTCTCTCTCTCTCTCTCTCTCTCTCTCTCTCTCTCTCTCTCTCTCTCTTTCTCACCCTACACCCCCACACCCCCACACACATATAAAATAGCTCTCAAGAAGTATGTAAGAGCTTCATAACCTTAGTTGTCTCCAAGGCAGGGAAACAAGTGGATCAGAACAGAAAAGGAGACATTTTTATTATATGCTTTCTTCAAACCTTTTGAATTTGGAATATGTAAACATACCCATTCAAAAACAAACAAATTACATAGTTAGCCCCATTAATCTCTACTCTCAGCTCTCTCATTTCTTGTTCCCTATCAGTTTAGTCACTATCAGTCATATATGTGTAAACACACAATGACCCCCAGGTTGTTCTGTAACCTCCTTCCTATCTTGTGATCTGCATCAGAAATCGCTTCTCATTAAAGAGATTTCTTCATGAATATTCTTTTGTGCCTCTAGGTCCTAAATCCAACACTTTAATACCCAGTCATCTAGCAATGCCTTTAGTTACTTCCACCTGAAGGTCTAAACATGTATCAATTCTTTGGCAGAGCCTCAGCTTAGCATTATCTTCACATCATTGACCTTCATGGCATAACCTAAGTACTCACTGTAAAAGACAGTTGCTTCCTTCTTCTGGGCATGCCTTCGGCCCCATATTAGCCCTTTGGAGCTATAAATTGGGGATTTTCATCTTGGATTCTCATGGTCCACCCCAAGACTGCTGGACTCACTCAGTTCACAGGGGAGTTGTACTGACCAAACTCTGGCAAGCAGAGATCTGAAGAGTTTGATCATCCACTTCTGCTGTTACCTCCCACAGCACAGATGTCACAGAGGAATGCCCGTCCTGCTACTCCTGTCAGTGCTTTGCATGCTACAGCGATGCCTCGTCTGTTCCTCATCTCTATTCATTTATTCACCCCTGTTCTCCAGATTAGGCCTCCAGAATCTGCTGCATGCTGTGTGGGCTCTGCTCACGGCCTAAGGCTGCCCTTTGAGGGGTTCTCTTTGATCTTTGGTGTTTCTGCCAATAGGTGTCTTTAATGTGAATCTCAGGAAGCAGGGGTTGAAGTCTCAGCCTCCTGCTGCCCCAGAGGCTCTGGACTCAGGCAGACTCTCCCCAATAAATCAGCTCTGCATACCTGACAGTACTAATTAAGGCACAAAAGGTTCTAATGCCCCCCTTGGGCTAGGAGTATTTACTCACCTTCAGTGTGCATAACTAAGAGGCTCCATGCAAATGACTCTTCCCTGAACAAAGAAAGTCAAATCCAAGGTGTTACGCTCTCTCTACCTCTGGATGTATGTAGCAGAGGCTGACTATAAAACATTTCTCACTCAACCCCACCCCAGGCGAGAATCTCCATTTAACCTCTGCCTAAACAAACAGACTTTTTCAAAGAACCTCTGCCTAAACAGACTTTTTCAAAAGCAACTGCAGTTTAAAACTCTAACTAATAATGTCACAACAGCCTATGACCAAAAAAAAAGTTATCTCAGAGGCCACTGACAATATTGAGTCAGACTTTTCACTTCGCAATTATAAGGAATACCAAGAATGTACCAGTCTTCTAGAATGATCTTCATATCAAGGTGATTTAAAACATTCAGTAGTCTGGATGATCATATGGCCCCTCCCGCCCACCTCCTGCCTTGCCACCTTCCCTCCTAAAAGCTAGAAGTGCTATATACCCACCTTTCCAAGCTTCGTTGCACTGACAGTGGCCAAGTCATGGCTCTGGCCAAGAAGACAGTGGCTTAAAGACTACAGGCAGGTTTCTGGGAAACAAAAGGGTTGGGAAAAGCTGTTGCTGCCCTTCCTTTCCTTTCCTGCATTTACTATTGACTTGATGACTGACGGGATAGCAGCCCTCTTGCAACTATGAAGTAATAAGCATTAGGAAAAGACCAAGAAAATTGCGATAAACTTTTCCCTGATATCATTAAGCCACCAAACCAGCCCTCTGCAGCTGCCTTGGACATCTTGTTCTATGAAATAATTCAACCTTATTTGTTTTTTGTCCCTTAGTAAAGTTTCCTGCTACTGGTAACTAAACACAATCCTATGTTTTACAATGTTGCCCTCAAGGAATCCATATTCTAGTGGTAGAAATAAGAGGGTTTTTTTTTTTTCAAATTTCTAAAATACAAAATGAGAGTTATGAGGATGATTTGACAGAACACAATAAATTATATAAAAGTCATAACCACATTTATCCAAACATTTTAGGGAATGCTGGTAGAGGTATTGTATATTTAAGTATAGTGCTTTATTCCATAGTCAGCATTCTAAAACATAAATATATTACTACTGCATATAGCTGAGCTCTTTAGGAACTGCAAATGAAAGACACATTGCTTGGAAAATATCCAATTTTACACATAGTACTTATCTTTTCAGATACATAAAAACCATAATGCAGAAGAATTTAAAAGTCTTGTAGAGAATCTGACAATGCCTAAGGTTATAAAAGGTCAAACTTCCAAATTTACTGTGCAATATGTATTTTGTTCACTATTTTCCCAAGCATGTCATTGTTAAACACTGCATAGATATGACCAAGTTTCATATTTGCCTAGTACTATAGATACAGCAAATACACAAATTAAAGAGGCTGCAGATATCTTCACTTACTGAATTTTTCCCTTGCTCTTACGTTGGGTTTAAGTGCAAAGTTAAAATTGTATAGAATATTTTGCGTACACTGTATCAGCAGAGAGCTACAAGTATCTTAGTGATTCTGTTTTGCAATATGTGTGCTATTAACATAATGTCTGAAATACAGGCGTATATTTTTCAGTAATTTACTGCATAATTTTTAGAACAATGGAAAACACAAACACTAGTCTCATGTTTTAAAACATTTCAATTAAGTTTGCATCAAAAATTGTCATTGCATTACCATCAGAGATCTCATTAGGTGCAGAGGGTGACTGAGCTGGGAAGGCTGTGTATTATAATGAAAATAACACTGAGTTATCTTCAAAAGACTGAAGTTCTGACTCAGGAAATGGTGAACTGTGCAACTTCTGAGGTGTCACTATCCTCTCTGAACACAGGTTCTCATTGGTAAAATGTTGAGAGTGACGCTCATCTGATACAGTCATCATTAGAGAGGTCAAATAAGAGAAAAGGTGGAGACTATGTCTTTAAAACTATAAAGTACGCCACAGATGAAAAGTATAAACTCCTCCAGTTCCACTACTGAATCTGGACACTCTTGAGATGTGTTTTAAGCTTTGTGTGCTTCTACTTAGTTTAAAAATGACAGGGGTGTCTTCTTTTCCAGGGAAATTTGTGCTCCTCTGTTAAAGGAAATTTCAGAATCATAGTTGAAGGTAAGAAATCTGTATACTTTTCATTTATGTATTTATTTAAGTAACATTATCAAGTGCTGACTATTGTAATTCTATATAGAGGCCAAGGATATAAAGGTAAATAGGATACACTTTTCTGACCTTCAGAAGCCCAAGGTCTCATAGGGGCTATAACCACACAAACATGTGATTATTATACACTGTAAGGTGTATCAATAATGAGAAGTTAGTAGTCTTTAAAAAGAGGTGAAAGAGGCACTCTGAACCTCTTGGTTACAATCTGAAAGATCAGAAGGAGAACCAGAGAGAGGAAACATTGCTGGGTAATGACAAATTTCCTCTATGTTACAGTTTGCTTGGAACCTGCTTCCCAGGAGTTAACTTTGGCAACTTCTTCAGAGCTTCTCAGAAGAGGGTGTGGTCGTGGTCATGGACCACTGAATCCCTAAAGGCAATTAACTCTCTTAAAAGAGACCGTACATGGTGAGTTGCAATAAAGTTTTTTTATCCACTTTTCGATTGGTGAATCCTTTGCTTCGAGAAATACTTTTGTTGAACAGGACAAACAGACTCATGGACATGGACAATGACTAGCGGTGACCAGAGGGGGAGTGGGAGAGGGAGGTAGATGGGGTAAGGGGGTCAAATATGTGGTGACAGAAAGAAATCTAACTGAGAGGTGAACGTACTGTGTGTGTGTGTGTGTGTGTGTGTGTGTGTATTCCTTACTGTTAAAATGTACAGATGAAACTTATTGGATTTCGTTAATCAATGTCACCATAAAAAAATTAATTTAAAAAAAGAGAAAATTCTAATATTATAAACAATCACTATGGGAAAAGGAAGAAAGAAAGAAAGAAAGAAAGAAAGAAAGAAAGAAAGAAAGAAAAAGAAAGAAAGAAAGAAGAAAGAAAAAAGAAAGAAAGAAAGAAAGAAAAATATTTTTGTGATTTGGTGGTCCCTTGACCTGAAGTCAGGATTGAATAGCACCATCATCTCTTCAGTCCTGAGATAGATCCAGTAACACATCCAGGTTACTGGAAAAGAGCTTCCTGGCACCACTGTTAAACAAGCAGCTCTACAAGATTTTTTTAAGAAATCAAAGCAGAATTCATTTACTCAATAAACATTTCCTGAGGCTCTATTAGACAAGAGACATTAGGAACACAGAGTTAGCTAGGACATACTTTTTGCCTTCAATGACCTTACAACCTAGAAGGGGTGACAACCACATGATTAAATAGCCCCATAAAGGACTAAAGAGTCTGTAAAAGGTGAAGCAGAGGTATGAGGGCTAGAGAGTCAGGATTTTGTGAAAGTTCAATAAAGAATTCAGGGAGGGAGGGAGGGAGGGAGTATTGAAATACAAGCAGGTATTAACCAGATGAAAAAAGAGGAAAAATATTCTGAATACCAGTATAAATGAGAGCACAAAGGAGCTGTGTCCTATAAACTACACGCCTTTTTTTCTTTTTCTTTCTTTTTTTTTTTTTTTTTTTTTGCCTGAGTATCAGGCTGCAAGGGGATATGAGGTGAAAACCGACATCAGGGTGAAGTTAGGCCAAGGGGTTCTCAGATGCCATGCTAAAGAGTTAGGACTCCGTGGGATCTGCTGAGAATTTCACTCTGGCATTCAGATGAGATGACCGTTGAGGAGGGTGGCCGGCCCGTGTCTGCCACAAAAAGGATGCTGACTGCTCACAATGGCAGGACAGCAAAGCATTTCCAAGCTGCTCATCATTTTCACTGTATCTCACACCTAAGACTCAGAGATCATATCTAAAAAAGCGAAATTGAGATATTCACCTGATTCGGTTCCCAAGTGCTGAAGAGATGTCTTTTAAAGTGCTTACATGTCCCCGAAACGTGCAAGGTAGCGCATCTTCTTAACAGCTGTTACCGAATCTGGGAATATTTCATGGTAACTGACCAGAGTTCGATGCAATCAATCAGAAGTCCAGTGAAAAAGGCACTGCTGCTGAGTTTCTAACCAGAACACAACCATCTCTTATATCTCTGAGGAAACTGGAGACTGTGCCAAGTGTTTTTAAGTTATCAGCTTCTCTGTAAGAAAAGAATCACTTGTACAAACAAGTCTCAGCAATAAAGCATTCCTTCCTTTCAAGGAAAATCTTTCACCAAAGCTATCTAAAAGCAAAGACCCTCTTAATCCTGCACCAAAAATCTCAGTGCAAATATAGGATAAGGTGCATGTTTAGGCTAGGACTCAGTATGATACTTATTTCTGCTAAATGGCTTGCAGGAACTCTACAGAAGTGGCTAATGTTGTATTGGACAGTGGGATCTGCTGCTTTGTGGTGTCTGGTGGCCCCTAGTGGAGGCTCAATTCTCCTCCCCTACCCCACCCCCAGCTCGGCTCACCACCAAAGAGAACTAAGAGCTGCGCAGGTGTTCTCTTACCAGTCGTTCTAATAGGTGGGTCTCTGTACCCTGCCAGTAAACCAGGAGACACTCCCAACACGCAAGGATATGGTCATCTCCTACTATACTCTGTATAACAGATGTTAATTTTTTTAGGCCACAAATCGAGATAAGCAAATAAATGTATCTTTCTTTTATTTACACATTTATATTGCAAACCCCTCTTCCTCTTGATAATGGAAGCTTGATGTTAGCTCAGGCAAACTAGGATTTTCTTTCTAAGGCTTTGTCCAGATATTTTTTAGAGATTCAAGTCCTCTCCTAGCCTATTGGTCCGCTCTTAGGGATGTGAGAGGCCTGCTCTACCATGGGGACAAGGGACTTTCGGAGAACTCCCATGACAGCTGGGGCTATGAGAGAATCAGTGGGGCCATCTATCTCAGGTTCTCTTTGCCGAAAGACATGCCATATGCCAAGCTGAATGATACAAGAAAACTGAGAGGTTTAATGCCTTCCTGGGATTCACCTGAGAAGCAAGACATAGATCCACCTTATCCTAGTTCCCCCGCTGAACTGTAGGGCCTCAGTCACTCGTAGAATTTAACTACCTAGCTCCCTACAACTTTGCTGCTTTGTGCCCAGGAGTCTTTCCCCAGTCTAGACAGCTGGATGAAGTAGCTCACCTCCCCTGCCCCTCGTTTCTGACATACACAAAATCTAAAGCTTTTCCCCACCTCTACCTCTCAAGACTCTTACTTCTGTCATGAGCTTCAAAAAGCTAAGTACTGCTTCTTTGTCCTTTGAGGTTCTCATCTATTGTAGTTCAAGAGTGAGGTCAGCCTGACTGAGAAGGGAAGAATCAAAGGTCACAGGAATTAACTGCATGAGAAACCCAGCATATGATATAGTCAAATATGATATTAGCCTCATTTGTTGCTGTCACAAACCCAGAGAAGTGGGATAGGTTGGATGGTTTGGACCTGCCCCCTCCCCAAAGATGGCCCACCCCAGCCTATGTCTATCTTTTACCCCTGCTCCCTCCCTCCTCATGTGGTCCAGAGGCCCAGCACTCTCCTAAAAAGATGCATGACCACCACTTATTCTTCCTAACAAGCAAGCAAAGTATAAAGGTATGAACAACGGGTCCTGAAAATGGATGAGTGAGTTCAGTTCTGGATCTTACAAGGAAAAAGTAAAACCTTTCTGGATTCTCACTTCTTCTAGCCCACTCAAAAGATAATCTCTATGTGGTCCACCCTAGATGAATAGAATCTTGCAAGCAGGTTTAAGCCTTGAAAGTTACTTTGTACTGAGGACAATCAGGGAAGTCTCTGAATAGGAGCTGGCATTTAACCTTGATCTTGAGGGATGGGAAGGACAGTGCAGAGGAAATTTCAGGAGAGGAGAATCAACATGAACAAAGGTCAAAAGTTAAGAACATATGTCAGGGGACAAGGGAAAGGGAAAAGTTAAAGATGACCCCAAGTTTCTGGTCCTGGGTCATCAGGCATACGGTGAAGCTCTGAACAGAACCGAGCTTCTCATTTAGCATTTATCTTAGGTAGCCGTATGTCCTATTATGTATATGTCTTGCCTTCTTGAAAACACGGATCACTTTTGCTTCATTCAATCATACATGTATCTTCCTTGCATGTATCTTTCTTGCACCTTAAAATAAATAATCAACATACACTGTGATACTCGAAAACGTGACAAAGAAGATATTCCTTGACCTGATTTTTGGCTTTTCTCCATTAAAGAGAATATTGCCAAAATTGTAGATAGCTGTGTTTTTTTAAGCTTTACAGATCACAGAAAATCTGTTATTTCTTTCCTACATATTTTAAACTATAATGTAGATGAAATTAATATATATTAAATCATGAGCATTTAATGATTTAACCTTCAAGATATTATTGTAAACCTTCAAAATATTGTTTTTCAGGGTCCTTTGACTCATTTACTACTTATCTTGTCAACAAGGTAGTTTTTCCTAACATTAAAAAAAGAGAGAGAGATGGGATTCAATCTGTTATAAATAAATTCTAATAAATTATTTGAGTCCACCTGGAAATACAGAAGTCTATCTGCCAAAGCATGTCCTGATTCTATTTTTTGACAGAGTCACAAGACATACAAGAGAGAAGCAAAGAAAAATGCCATTTTATTTTGTCTGAAACACAACACTATCCTCAGTTTTTCTCTCATACCACAAAATTCCCTCCAGCCCACTGACTGAAGTTCAGCTCAGCAGGGGGCATTGACCCAGTTCCCTTCAGAAGCCTCTCTTCACATCTTCGACCATGATAGGATAAATGCCCATTACCCGAAAAACTGGGGCTTGTGCCTTGCAGAAAATACAGCCCTCAGTTTTATCCTCCTGCTCCTGTCTCCCTGCTGCACATGCCATCCAGCAAATAAAATATAAAAGTTACTGAGAATTTGGGCAAGAGTGCTATGATTTCTGGAGCGTTGTGAAAACCTAGCCTATGGACGGCACGCACCTGCCTCTGCCTGCTTACCTGAAAGCATCTGAAAAATTTTTGGTACCCTAAGGAAGTATTTAACAATTATCAATCCCAACAAATAATATTTAGCTGCACAAAACTTAAACTCCAGTACTTAAATTTTTCTGGAAGATTTCTTTGCCTTTGTTCATTCCCTCTCAGTCTTTCTTTTCCTCTCTACCAGAAACATCACACAAAGCTCATCCTCTTAAAAGCCAGATGAGCACAAGTACTCTCAGAAAACCTCCACAGGCTTTCGGTTTGGACTAACCCATTCATCTCCACCTCACAGAAAATTTTTTGTCTTCGAATACCCTGAATCCAATATGGTGCATTGCTATTCCAGAGTCAGCGAAGCCTATGATCCAAGCCCAGATCAGGAAGGACAAGGATATAAGAGCCAGCAGCTCCCTGGGGCAGCTTCTGTTTTCTCAGAATTTTTATCACCACTACATTCAACTTGGAATCACAGCAGTTTTAGGGCCACGAGAGACCTGAAACCCATGCAACCCTATCCTGAGAGGTTCCACCTGCTTCAAGGACTTCTCCCAGACAAAATGCTCAGACACCAGAGTGATGTCGGACAGATGAGCCACCTGCATTGAATTGGTTTGTTCTTACACAGCTCATTTTACCCCTGGGTACTTAGATTTCTGGCTACCCCGATTCCAAACTTAATTCTCCCACTTCCTCTGCAGCCTACTGTCTTCAGCCCCACATGCTATTTGCCTTGCTGGCTCTCAGCTTTTCTGCTCCATTTCTTAGATTCCACCCAGTATTTTCCTTCTGGACTCATTCTCTCAATGGCCCCCTAACTTGCCAATAAGCCCATTTTGGTTCATCCCGAAGCCCTCCACATCCTTGTCCTAAGGGAGCCCAGCCTCATGGTGTGGTTTCTAAACATTTAACCCCTTTGTTGTGTAAATGAGGAAATTGAGGCCAAAGGTCATATTTATCACCCAACAAGATTTGAACCGAGCATCCTAGCTCTAAATCATGGGCTCATTCTTCTATATCCATTTTAAAAGAAATTCATATAATTACCACTTCATCTTAACTCCATCTCAACTACTGGCTGTCACCCTCATCTCCCTGGCCTCCAAACTAAGCTTTTCCCCCCAGTCTTAACAAGGTCAGAGTGTGCCCTTCTCCCTTCCTTCACTTTGCCTGGAACTCAGGTCTGACAGCTGAGACAGCCATCCTAAACCCTGAGGATGAGAGCCCCAGCCTGGGAACAGTAGAGTGATAACCTAGAAGGAGCCCAGTCCCTGGTGACATCAAGGAATCACCAGACTGGACGCATGCCTGCAGACTTCTTTCGTGGAAGAAAGAAATTAAAAGTACCTAATTTCATTTTTTACACTAAATGTAATTAACATAGCCCTAGCTAAAACAAGGCCTACATACTAGGAATGGAAGAGCAGAAAAATCATAGGGGCCTAGGTCTCTGATGCTGCCAGAAGCTGCCATATTTGCTCAAGTCTTACTTTCCTTGGGAGAACAATAAAGTTTCTATTATTTAGGGCTTCATGGAAAGGTGGGGATTTAGCTGAAGTTTCAAAGGGAAAGATGCTTGTCCACTTGGACTGCTTCTTGAGCAACTAGAAACTCCCCTTTCTTTCTGTGGTGTTGAGTGGCATGATCAAGGCTGCGTGATTCAGGGGCATTCCTGCTCCCCAAGACAGACTCAAATGCTTGAGCTATTCCTGAAACCCAGCTCCCGAAAGAGCCCGTGAAATGCCCTCGACTCTCCAGCCCTGAGATGGAGTCTGATGCAGTGTTTTTTCTAGATCCTATCTGTGAGAAAGGACAGGGCAGGACCCAGGGGAAAAGCAGAAATCCCTGTCCTTACCCCAGTGATTTACTGTAACCAACCTGGAACCAGGAACCTGTGAAAGCTAAACACAAACACCATTCAGAGCTTTATTCTCCCAACTTCTCATATATCCTTGGGCCTTTACAATGTTTGCTATTCAGTCATTTGCGACCATCTTTGTGAAACTAGTTAAAGCCTTTTATGAGACTCTAAACTTCTAGCTACACAAATTTCCCACACACTCATGCACACACACGAATTAAGACTTGAATAAACAAAAGACAGGCTTGAGGATGGAGAGTGATGGCACAATGTTAAATGGTGCATTTAATGGGGCCTGACCACAGATTTGTCTGCCCCCATCCCTGGCGTGCAGGCAGTGCCAAAGCCCACATAATGCACCCTTTATGTGGTACTTGGTTAGAAAAACGTATTGACAAAGAATCGCAGACAAATCATAGCCGTGACCTTTAGTGCTCAAACAAGATTTTCCTTGGGAGTGATTTAATCGCCCATGCAGCTCATTGGCGGCACACATGCGCAGCCTTTCGGCCTTTCCGAAGGCCATGGCCAGGCCAGTCTGGTTTGCCTTTCCTGTGAATGTTTGGCTGAGTGCTGCACCTATAATGAGGCTCCGTTGTGCCATACAAGGATAAACAGCACATGGCATCCAGCTGGACTCGGTGAGCATGAAAGATTGCTTCCCAAGCACCTGCTGCCCAAACCATCCTTGGCCCTGACAGTGCCCCAGCCTCAGACTCGCCATTCAGAAGCCTGGCACAGATGCTCGCGCTAGGCCTTGTGGCTCTCAGCAACATGGCTGGGCCTTGCCTGCCAGGCCCAGGCAGACACTGGGGCTAAAATATGTTCGTTTTTGCCCTTCTTAATCCCTAAGTGCACCTCCTGCCATCCTCTCACCTGAGCTCTCCTTGATCCCTTCATTGTTCTGAGCTTGAAGAAAACAGAAGCCAGACGCGTAAGGCCACCTACTGTAGATTCCATTTATACGAGATATGCACAAGAGGCAAATCCATAGCGACAGAAAGCAGATCAGTGGTTGGTTGCCAGGGGCTTGAGGAAAGGCAGAATGGGGGAGTGACTCCTTAATGGGTGCAGGGTTTCTGTTTGGGGTGATGAAAAGTTCTGGAACTAGATAGCGGTGATGTTTGCACATCATCATGAAGGGACTAGATGTCACTGACTTGTACACTTTAAAATAGTTAGAAAGTAGATTTTATGTCATGCATACTTACCAGTTTTTTGTTGTTGTTTTTGTTTTTGTTTTTTTTACATGTGACTGAAGGATTGTACTGGAGGAAGGAAAAGACCTGGAATACTTACTCCCCAGGTCCCAGAAGACAGAGCTAAGATCAACAAGAGAGAGTTTCCTAGAGGCATATTTCAGTTCATTGTGTACGTTGAGGGAAAAGTATCATTTAGAACAGGTCTACTGTGAGCCAGGCACCCCTCAGTCCTCATTTCCTTGAAGCCTACAATATGTCAAGAGAGGATTTTATTAATTTTATTTATTATAGCTGAGGAAAGGATGATTCATGGAAGCTAGAATTATTTTGCCAAGGACACAGAGCTACTAAGAGGTGGAAGTAAGTTTTGAGCCCAGGTGTTTCTACTCCAGAATCCATATTCTTTTTAACATGCCAGTGCCCCTGCAACTTTTCTACCAAAGTACCCTTTAAATTGCTTAGGAAGAGTGAACTCGTACATCAGGGTGAACCAGGCAGAGCCCAAAGGAGCTGCTTGGTGTAAGCCTTGTGTTCCAGCTTACGAATTCATGCAAATGCAAATATTACATGCACAATTGTTCTAATATCTTATTTAAGTTTTTTCTTAAATATTGAGGGATTTTTTCCAAATCTTCTAGTGAAAGTTTCACTCTGGAAATACGGTCCATGATTATTCTACAGCCTCCCATCCTTCTTCACATACCTCAGGGCTCTGCTTACTCCAGTTTGAGAAGCTGGCACTAAACTGGCTGCTTTCTGAGAGAGGAAAGGGAAGAAGGAAGAGAGGCAAGGAGGAAAGGAGGAAGGAGGGAAGGAGAGAAGGAGGGAGAAGCTCTCTGCACTGGAGAGTTCATGCACTGGGAGGGATGCTATAAGAATTCATACATGAAAAGGAGTGAGGCTAGACTTTAACTCTATATTGTCATAGATCCATTCTGAAATCTAATGAAACCTATTACTTCCTTTACCAAAATTTGCCCAGACCTATAAAGTTTGCATGCTGTCTCAGAGGGTTTCTAAATCCCCTAAAGTCTAGACTTCATATTAAGCATCCCTGGACTACATGGTCTTAGGCAGAAAATAAAACATAGTTGAAAAATCCCTTTTAACCCTAGGAGTCTGTGATCTTATCCTGGACTGCATTTTATTCAATCATCAGCTTTATCAAATTATAGCCAGTCCATTTCCTTACCACTTTGAGTGACTCAATTTATCAGCTAATGTGAAAAACAAATTCAAGTTGATATGATAATGAGTTGCTATGCAACCTTCCTCTCTCCTCCCAGATGACAGTTGGATTTTGCTTCCTTTAGGGATCTTGTAATTTCGGCTGCTTATGGAAAGATGGAAGGCAATAGGGCCTTGTAATTTTTTCTTGAATCTCTCCAGATGGGTAGCTACTCACCCGATCTGTACATAAAGTTAGACCCAGTGTCCAGCTAAGAGGCACTTCTGGTTAGAGACTCAATAAAGTGTGACACTAGAGTTGCAGGATCCATGTGCAAGAGTGGATTTTGCCATTGCCTGCTTCTCTTGGGAGAGCCTGGTGACCTTGACTTAAATGATTTTAAATAATGAGTGAAGCTGAATAAGGAAAGAAATTTCACAGGCTTCAAGAGAGTGGAAAGACCACTAAACTGACAGCCAAGAAAATTCTCCCCAGCACTGTCTCTGACTCAGCTGATTAAATAGGACAAGGCAGTTTTCCTTATTAAGCCTTACTTATCTATACGTATATTCCTCTTCTCGTTGAGCATTCAATCTATACACAGCAAGTATATTTAGTCAGGAACATTGGTAACAAGTGACAAAAAATAAACTTAAAGTAATTTCAGTATGAAATGACTATATTGGCTCTGCTATGATGACAGTAAGATACCCCATAGAATAGCAGTAGCAAACTGGCTTTGGAAAGGAATCCAGAATTGCTCTCGGGGGACTACCTAAGAAAGAGGCCTCTTCTAGATAAGTGGAGGAAGAATAATGTGGTTGAGGATGGTCAGTAGTAACAATGAAGATAATAAGAGAAGATAATGCTTCATGGTGAAGTTGCTGGTCAAGAACCTTGACCAAAGTAATCCAGAGCAAGGACAATCAGAAGAAATTAATTCCAGCTGGTTATAGGAAAATAGAAACTGTCAGGTTGCCGACATGTAAAAAATGAAAATGGGCATGTTGATGAGTAAAATGAAAATGACAAAGAGGATGAGGGAATGGACCAGGAGAGTGATGATTTGAATTGATCTCATAGCAATCTCAAAAGCACTAACCCACAAACAGCAACAATGTCACCCAAACTTGCCAATCACCATTTTGGTCCCATTCGACCCAACAACAACAAAGGAAAGTTCATTGGTCAAGAAGAGTTGCTAAATGACAAATTCAGAAAGACCCACTTTGAATTATAGTTCCTATAGTGGTTTTTCAAAGTTCAGCCCAAATGGTCATGAAAATGTTTAGAATGGCATCATTGCACAAGGTCTCTCCTATCAGTTTAACATGGACAGTGATCGGGGTTGGAGGGCTTTAAAACTGTTTTAAAAGTTATCTGGATCATTCAGAGGAATCAAGTCAGTCATGGCAGACAGTGGTAATTGCCTCCCTTGCTGGTAAATCCTGATTTTGTTCAGATATTCACCTTTCCTTGTGCTTATGGAAAGGAGTGAACCCCAAAGGGTTTAATAAAAACACGGTAATTCTATTCTATTCTCCTTTGACATGTGACCCAATCCTGGTTTTGGGGGTAGAGTGGGGCTTTGGAAAGGATTTCCCTGCTAATAAAAAGAGGATCACTCAAGGACAGTTGCTTCACCATCCAGACATTGTGTGTCTACATAAGATGCCTAGAACTCAGGCAGCCATCCAGTAAGCAAGAGACGAGAGCCCTAACATCAATACTATGCTGAGCATAACAAAATCAATACTATGCTAAAGAGAAAGAGCCTGAATCCTGAATGATAATTGTGAGACTGGAGAATCATTCTGGAGCTGTGTATTAATAAATAATCATATTCTTATTAGCTTTGTTACAGTTACAACCATCCTAAGTAATACAAGAGCAAAACATTGAACTGGCTTTCTGGCTTGTACTTTTTCTTCCCTATAACTGTTCTCTATATAGTAACCAAAGTAGTTTTTTTTTTAAATTCAAGTTTGATAATGTCATCCATCCACTTGTTTAAACCTTCCCTCAGCTCCTAGGATAAATTCTCATCTCCTAGCCACAAACTGTAAGCTTTACATAGTCTCCATCTTACTCCGCCTTCTCCTTCATATTTGCCTTTTGTCTACCATGACTTTTTTTTTCTTCTTTTAACACTCTAATTTTTTCCTTATCAGGGGTTTTGTTCTGGCTCTCTCTTTTGTTAAAGTTCCTGCTCTTCAGATCTTGGCATGGTTAGTTCTTTCTTCAGGCATCAGTTCAAGCATCACCTCCTCGATGAAGTATTCCTTGAACATTCCAAGCTAAATTAGCTGTCCTCCCCACCTTGAGTTAGGTTTTTCATAGCACCTTCTATTTTATTTCCTTCACAGCATTTATCACTATTTACAGTTATTGCTCACTAATCTGTTGTCTATTTCCATTCCCTGATATATAAAGACAAAGAGAATAAGAACTGTGTTTTGTCCACCATAATTTCCCCTATCCTTAGAAAAATGTCTGAAACATCATAAATTCTCGATAAGAATTGTCAAATAATCAAAGGAAGGAAGGAGGAAAGGAATAGAGGGAGGCAAGGAAGAGGGAGGGAGGGAGGGAGGGAGAAGAAGGAAGGAAGGAAGGAAGGAAGGAAGGAAGGAAGGAAGGAAGGAAGGAAGGAAGGAAGGAAGAAGGAAGGAAGGAAGGAAGGGTGGGCTATAATTTCAGAGACCGAAATGAAAGGTTCAGCTATGCCAAAATTATTTGTCTCACTCTTCTCAGCTTGTTGTCTCGAATGGCAAAGAGGGTGGTAGTAGCAGCAGCCCCAGCGTCACTTCCTCCCAGCTTATCTTCTGCAGCAGAAAGGTGTTTCCTCCCTCATTGTCTGTATATCACTGCCAGGAAAGAATTCGGATGGGCCCTGCTCGGTTCATGGACCTAACTGTGGACCAATCACTGTGTCTAGAGAAAGAGTGCATTACAATTGGCCAGGACCTGAGTAACAGTAGTAGCCAGAGTATATTGTATCAAGATTGACAGCCCTACCTATCATGATTGACAGATCCACAGAGAATGGTGGTAGGTGGATGGTACAAGGAGGAGAAGAAAGAGAAAGGGGAGTTCTCAAAAAAAAAAAAAAAGATTTCTAGATAGACAAAATCAATAGATGTTCCCTAGAGACACAGACAAACTACATTGTATCACGGCCTTGCCAGATCATTTTCCTAGTTCTCCAGATTCAAAACATTCTGATCTCTACTTTACCATGTCAGGATGAATCCCTGTCTACATAACTGGAGTAACAGAAGAGCAAATTGAAGTACCTATGTGGCTTCATGCTGCAGTTGGAGGGACAGTAGAATTTAGCTAGCAACCATGATTTGGCGGCATCTCTTGCTAACTACCAGGCCAAGGTAATGGCTTTCCACCACTCTGTGATATGGCCTGCTGTCTACTCAAAGTCCTTCACCCCACCCCAATCATGAGGAAAAGAAAAGACAACTGCTTTTAACGTAAAACCAGCCTCTATTTCCTCCATTTAGATAATGACTCAACCACCCGAACAGGCATCATGATCCTCACAGTCAGACTGACAGCATAATGCCACGATAGAATAAGACCCAATTTGGTAAGGGGAGATCTGTCATCTACACTGCCTAATGAAGGGACAGGAACTTACAAGGAGAAAAATGTGTTCTTGGTTTCAAATTGTTTTTTGATGGTACATTTTTAAGGGATAATTATATTGGTGGGATTCATTTCCCCTACCAGGTTTGTTTACAAAAATATTGAGCATACATTACACATCAACATAAATAATTCCCCTTATATCGTTGTCCTCCAAATTTTGCAGTTAATTAAACTAATTTGTCTGTTTTCGTGAGTTGGAAACTCTTACTGTCATCCTTTCCGATCACTACTTATTTAAATTTCATCCTTGACCAGTTTTATGATAATGTTTATCTGCTCTAGAGGATTTGAAATGAGAGAAACACACAAGGATCCCATTTAAATTCTTTCTTGAAGCTGAAAAAAGCCAAGAATCAACTGGCCAGTTAGATAATACAATTTCCCTTGAAGGATATTTGCTTAAGATAGCTGGGAGCTAATTTAATCTCAGAATTGCTTATTTACAGGTTTCTGCGAGGAATTCCCTGCAGTTAGCTGTGAACCGGGTAGAGATATTTTAAAGAAGTATTCTTTGAGATCATTCTCGAAAGCAGGTTAAGTATATATTTTTAAGCAAAATATAAACATGTACAATTTGCTGTCAACATTCCACTCTGGCTAGTTCCCAACTAGAAAGCCATTTCGAGAACACTTGGATTCATTGTTTGGCCTCTCGTTAATCCACTTGGAAAGAAATGACTCCTTGAGCCTGACTCCTTAAAAATGTTAGTTTCAAGCCCACAATCAGCTCTGTGCATTTGTTTACCTTACACACGATCCCACAGCCCTAGATTGCCCATGGAGAACTGACAAGAACCAGAAAACCTATGGAGACCAATGTTGTGCCTCGTTTTGCACTGCCCGTTCCCTGGACAGCGCCACAGCATGACCTACTGCTGGCCCACCGCACCTCTTCAGCTTCTCTTGAGCCTCCCCTCTCAACAGCTCCCAACCACGCAACTCACTCAGTTCCCTCAATCCTCCCCCACCCATCTCGCCTCCAGCCAGCGACAATGACATGTTTCAATTTCTCAGATATGTCTCCCTTCCTCTCTCCGCAGTCTTCACCAGGCTACCTCCAGCTCATCTTCCAGGTCTCACCTCAGTGCCACATCTCTGTGGCTACCTTCCCTGACACTCCAGTCTACCTCAGATTCCCCACTATACTCACAGAGCTCTTCACTTCTTCTTGCCACTTAGCACAGTTCTGATTGATTTGTTATCTGTGTGATATTGTGCGTAAAGAAAGCCTCTTTCCCTTACTCGGTTTTAAGTTCCACAATGGCAAGGACTCGGTTGATATTGTTCACTGCTGCATCCCACAATGACTGGCACATAGAAAGTGTTAAATAAATACCAGTCAACTCAATAACAAGTTGAAAGATACGGGGTAAGTCTCTTAAACTCCATGGTCCCTTCCACATCAAGATTTATATGAATCTGTAATTCTGGGAAACACAGATACTAGAACTGTAACAATACTCCCAATTAATACTTGAATTATGCATTAAAGAAACTGACCTGGTAAGAAGGTGATAAGTGTGAGAGAGGAGTAAACGAAGCCAGCTTTAGCAGCTGCTATTGTCAGAAACTGTATTAGGTGCTTTTGCATAGCTTATCTCAATCAATTATCACACCACACTGACCCTTCAGCTTCGCTTACCTTTGTTCCCATTATTCAGATTAGAAAATTTGGGTCATGTAGATAGTGATGGGGCTGCTTGAATCCAAACCTTAATTATTTGCAATAATACTATAAGTTAGGAAGGAAGGGAGGGAGGGAGGGAGGAGGAAGGAAGGAAGGAAGGAAGGAAGGAAGGAAGGAAGGAAGGAAGGAAGGAAGGAAAAAGGAGGAAGGAGGGAAGGAGAAAGGGAAGGAGGGAGGGGAAGGGGAGAGGGAGAGAGAAAGGAGAGAAAGAAAGGAGGGAGTGGGGAGGGAGAGAAGGAAGGGAGGAAGGGAGGAAGGAAGGGAAGGAGGAAGGAAGAAAAACGTATAGAGACTGGAAAGAAAAAAGAGAGAGTGGGAAGACTCCTGTTTGTTTTTTTTTTTCCAGTCTCTAAATTTAGCCTGTTCTCTTGTATCACACAGCTCCCACACCCACTCTTCCTAACATACACACACATACACACTCAACACTGCAGACCTCTCCATGTGAGGATTGTTTGTTTCTCAGGCTCTTGATGATAACCTCCACAGTTGAATGGGGAAGACCCTAATCCAAAACTTTGGTCCTTTCTCTGCACCATTAACCCTTCTTCACTTTCATCTTGGGTCCCTCTCCAGCCGTGTATGATTTGACACTCACTGGTGTGTCTGTTAAGCCATTATCCACATTTTATGTTCTGAACAGAATTGCACTTATAATAAATTATAACAGTTGTCTCCAATTGACTTTGAGGATAGCCCTCAATTTTTCTTTCCCACAAAGCCATTTCTGTTCCCAGCTGCTGGAGGAGAGGTGTTCTCCTCCAGCCAAAAATAATGCAAACAAAGCAAGGTATCACAGGAAAACGGTAATATTCAGTAAAACAAGCTGAGCACAGTCTGAAGATGGACAGGAATGCAGAGGAAAATGCTCTCTTGTTGTAGAAGACACCGTGGCCAACGGTGAAGCCTTCTCTGATTGGCCCCCGCATCTCCAGCCCGCTGCTTTAAGGACCGCTTCCTAGAGAACAGTCTCCCTCGAGTCCTAGAGTCTTCACCATTTTCTCCCCTCCTTGTTGGGTCTGTTTAGTTGCATCTGCTCTCTGAAAAGTCTACCCTGGGATCAAAGTAACTCTGCTAAGTTTCCCAAGGCCAGTTATCTAGGATGGGACATGTGGACCCCCAAAGTGGGAGCAGAGGATGCTAGGTTCAGGTTCTCCTCATGCTACTTTCTCGGAGATGATAGAGACCCAGGTTTAGAGGAACCACAAGCCTTCTAGAAGGAAGACTCCCAATATGTTAAAATTTCAAAAAAGTCTTAAACAAATTACCAAAATTATAACAAATACTAAATATTTGTATTGAATAGATTAACTCTCTGTTAATATAGCAAATAGTGAAATTTCATGGATTTAAAAGATAGAGGCTGAGTAAAGAATGGCAGGAGTGTTTCTATAAAACCAACTTAATCTAAAAAACATTAGAGTAACGAGAAGCAGGCAGAAATTAGAGGGGCTTTAATACTTTGAAGAATGGACTGGCCCTGGGTGACTTTTGTCTTTTACATAGTCTTTTACATAGGCCTCAGTAAGCACCACTTAGAGTTCTAAGTCTTGGGCTACTACGTCTGGAAAGTGAAGAAGCAGGAAGTGTGAAAACTTAAAGGCTGGGGAGGATGTGATGGCTGGATTTAGCATCACCTTAACACTCATTTTCTCACTTTTCTGGCTCCTGGGTTGGGAGGACTCAAACGTTAGAACTGTTCAAGCCCCTATACATGGCCACTACACATAGCTTGGCTTTCTCACAGCACTGAGGCCTCAGGGTAACTGGCCTTCTTACATGAAGGCTTGTGTTCTAAGAATAAAACTTACAGCTAACAAGGCAGAAGCTATATCACTTTTTCATAACCTAACTCAAAAGTTACACAGCATCTCTTCCACTGCATTACAAGTCAATCACGAGCCCCCAGAACTCAAGGCGAGGGAAATTAGACTTTACTCTTGACAGGGTGTGATTAAGTTCTAGAAGAGCAGGTGGGATGAAAGATATTTTTATGACCATCTTTGGAAAATGCAATCTGTCACAAAAATCAATGACCTAAGATTCTACCATCAGAGGTTGAAAAAGAAAAGCAAAATATACCCAAAGTAAGTAGAAGAATATAATAAAAAGTAAATGAAAAGAAACAGAAAATTTAAGCCAATAATTGTTTGGAAAACAATAACAAAATTGATAAATTGTTAACTTGACCAAATAAGAAAAATGAAAGAGAACACAAATTACTACTATCAAGAATGAAGGTGAAGGAGGAGATATTATCCCTGATCCTACAGGCATTAAAAGGACAAAAAGGGAATACTATAAACAACTTAAAGGAAAATTTTTTATAACTTAGATGGAAGTACAAATTCCTTAAGAAATATAACTCACCAAAATGTTGCAGAATGAAATGGGAAATATGAATAGTCCTGTATCTATGAAAGAAACTGAATCTATAATCAAAAACTTTCCTACAAAGAAACCTCCAGGCTTAGATGATTTTACCAGTGAACTCTAAGATTCATATGAACTAATATGAATGTTAACACAAACTCTTTCAGAATTTGCTTCCTAACTCATTTTATAAGGTTTATATATCCTTAATATAAAGCTTGACAAGGAAATTACAAAAAAAAAAAAAACCAGAATATTACAAAATAATAGCCTTCATGGATGTAAACAGCAACAAAAATATCCTCAATGAAATGTTAGTAAATCAAATAAAGCAATAAAAATGTTAATACAAATAAAATGGTAATACATCATGATCAACTGGAGTTTATCCCATATAGGTAAGTTTGGTCTAATATTGGAAAATCAATATAATTCATCATATTAACAGATAAAGGGAGAAAAACTTTTTTGATCATTTCATTAGACACAAAAAAGCATTTGACAAAATTCAATGCCCACTTGCTAGAATTTCTTAGCAGATTAGGAATAAAAGGGAACTACCTCAATCTGACAAAAGACATCTAAGGAAAAGAAAAAAACAGCATTATCATCATACTCAAGGATAAAATGTTGAATAATTTCTCCATAAAATTGAGAAAAGAGTATTTTTATTTTTTCTCTTCAGTATTGTACTGGAGGTCCAAGCTAGTACAGTAAGGCAAAAAAAAAAAAAAAAAAAAGGGGGGGGCATAAAAATCAGAAAAAAAGAAGTAAAATTGTCTCTAATCACAGATGACATTATTTACTTAGAAAAGTGTAAGAAATCTGCAAATCAACTATTATAACTAAGAATTTTTCAAGGTCACCATATGAAAATCAATTCTATTTTTACATATTGGTAGCCAAAAATTGGAAAATAAAATGCCTTAAAGCTCTTTTTTCAATGTCTTCAAAAGACACAAAATACTTAGGAATAGATGTATCAAAAGACGTGCAAGACATAAAAACTACAAAGCATTGCTAAAAGAAATTAAGGAGGAAGAATTTAATAATATGAAAATTTAGGAACTATTTAGAAATAATGTTGGAAATTTAATCATGTCTATGACTTGGAAGACTACCTTTTTATGATGCTATTTCTTTCCAAATTCCAATAAAAATGCTAGAGCCTCTTATATAGAAATTAACAAGCTGATTCTAAAATTTATATGTAAATGTAAAATACCTAGAATAACCAAGGCAATCTTGAAAAAGAGCAACAACTTCAGAGGATTTTCACTAATCAACTTCAAGCTTTACTCTAAAGCTACAGTAATCAAGACAGTATATGTAGCACTGGCATAAGGATAGAAAAAATAGATCAATGACAGACACATAGAATCATTTGGCTTTTTAACCAAATAACCAAAATAATCAATGGGGAAAGGATATATTTCTAACAAAGGGTCCTGGAACAATTGGGTATACATTTGAGGAAAAAATGTAGTAGCCTTATACACCATCCATAAAAATTATTTTTAAATAGGTTATAAATCTAAACATAGAAGCTAAACTATACATTTTCTAAAAGAAAACAGGAGACTATCTTCAAAAGTGTGGTAGACAAAGATTTCTTAAATAAGACACTAAAAGCAATAATCATAAAAGAAAAATTAATTAGACCATCAAAATTAAAAATGTCTGCTCATTAAATTTAATAAACTGGAAAAAAATTTTTTCAAAGTGTATGTTTAACAAAGGACTTGTATCAAGAATACATAAAGTATACTTAGAATTTACTAACAAAAAGACAACCCATTTTTTAAGTGGGGGAAGGGCATAAGAAATAAAAACTAAAAGTAACGTGGATCCTAGACAGAATCTTGGAACAGTAAAATAACATTAGTGGGGAAACCGATGTATTGAATTAAGTCTATAGCTTAGTTAGCAGTGTTGTGCAAATGATAATTTTCTAATTTTGATAATAGTGCTATAGTTATCTGTGATAGTCACATAAGAAGAAGCTAGATGAGGCATATATGGGAACTCTGTACCATTTTTGCAACTTTCCCATAAGTCTAAATGTTCAAAAAAAAAAAAAATTTTTTTAATAGGTAAACAATTAGAACAGACATTTCGCAAAAGATATATGAATGGCAAAAATGTGTGAAAAAGTGCTCAAGAAATTAGTTATTAGAGAAATGCAAATTAAACCACAATTCCAATCCACAACCAGTAGAATAGCTAAAATGAAAAAGACAGATAACATCAAATGGTGGCCAGAATGCGGAGCAACTGTAAACGCTTATACGTGTTAGTGGGAACAAAAAAACGGTATGGCCACTTGGGGAAAGGTCTGCACTTTTCATAAAACTAAACATACACCTACCCTATTACCCAGTACTTTTACTCCTACATATTTATCTTCCCAAAATGAAGCATATGCCCACAAAAAGATGTGTCCAGAATTTTCACAGCAGTCTTATCTGTAATAGCCCTGAACTGAAAACATTCCCTGCGTCCATAAACAGGATAGCTAAACAGATTGTTATATTCATATAATGTAATACTACTCATAAACTAAAAGGAACAAGCCTACTACATTCAATGCCATAGATGAATCTCAAAAACAGTATGCTGAGTAAAAGAAGTCTTATGCGAAAGAATAAATACTATAGCAATCCATTTATATGAACTTTTAAGGCAGGCAAAACTAATCTATAGTGAAAGAGTCAGAACAGTGGTTGACTCCAGGTTGTGGCAGTGGTCATTGACTGGAAATGGACATGAGGAATTTTCTGGGTGAAAATAATGTTTTCATTTACACAAGTGCATACAGTTGGGTTATTTCACAAACTGCCCTTCCACACACACACACACGCACGCACACACACACACATACACGGCAAGGAGAGACCGAAGAACAAGGCAGACCACTCCAGATTGGTAAATGGCAGGTTTAACAAGCAAGGGACATTACATACCAGGGAAGCCTCAAGACACATAGATCTCTGCACCCAGCCTCCAGAATTTTAAACATTTATATAGAGGTTTTAACCGAGTTCGGTCACACATACCGTCCAGACGGTCTCAATAACACATTACTCTCTCTCAATACTGGGTCCTTGAAAATAGCTCTGGAAACCATGAGCAGAAGGTACATTTCAAGGACAGGGAGGGTGAGGAACCTCCTACTGCCGGGGTCCAGCTGTGGGTCATGTCCTCTCAATGACCTCCTCCAGCCATTTGTCAAAACTTATCAAACGGTTACTTAAACTTTGTATACTTCATTGTATGTAAAATTTACTTTAAACAAAAAGAACCATAGATAAACATTGAACTCTAGTTAATGATATTCATGAAGTTTGAGAAAAGTATACTGACACCTTTAACTTCTTTTGAAATGCATCTTTAAATGAATTGATGAATAGAGGGATAGGCAGATACGTGACAAAAGAAATACAGCAAAATGTTCATTTTTAAATCTAGATTGTGGGCACATAGACGCCCAATGTATAATTCTCTTAACTTTTCTGAATGTTTAAAATTTTTTAACGCTGGAGGAAAATATAAAGACAGAATTTTTTTTTTTCAAAAGTGAATTCATTGTGCCCTGCAAATAGTATGTTACAAGAAGTAGAATGATAAATAACTACTTCTTTGAAGTAGAATGATAAATAACTACTTCTTTGCATACTGTCAGTGTTGTATCACTTCATTTATAGAGTAATAACTGACTTACATTGAGATTTTTTATAAACCTGCATTATTCTAAATACATGGGATGGGTCATCCCATTTAATCTTCACAGCAACCACCTCCACCACTAACCTGAATGGCAACTTATTGCAAATGAGAAAAAGGCATTCTTTCCTTGACACACTTGACTGCTGTCTGCCAGAAAGTTATTATAATTCCACACATCTATAATTGCTCCAAGCGGATAATGCCCCTGGAGCTGAGCGGAGCATGCCTTGCACACCAGTAACTGGTGGCCCTGTGAAGTGCAATTATTGTACCCACAGTTACTACTTAGCTGATCCCACAAGGATAACAGTACCAGGTATTTAAATATATTGAACTATTTATTGGTAATAAAAACCAACACTTGAGCCCCCAATATGTCTGCGGCCACCCTGGCCATGTGGGCTGCTCCCTTAGGGCTTCTCACGTTCAGCAACTAAAAGATGAACTGAGCACAGGGCTTCAGCTCTCTGCTCCAGGGCTACCACAATGCCTGGTGAATAGAAAATTCTGGGGGAAAAAAACCACATTAGAATAATTAATAAATGAAGAAAGGAAGGAAGAAATATAGCACGGGAGGTAGGAGCCCATGCCAACCCAACTGCCAAGAACACACACACTCTCGCACAGCAGGAAATTGATAGGGCTGCACAAAAATATATGAAACAAGCCACGCGAAAGACAACACGAGTCATTATTCTAGTTCTCTGAGAGCAAGTGTTAAAGATTAAGTTTTTCATCAGTATAGAAAATAAAGCCTGGGCGTGCCATTTTACGGAGGAATCTAACACTCCTGAGTAATCTGTAATCCATCTGAGTAATCTGTGCCTTCATCCACCAACTGTTTTCATTGTTATGCCTATGAATAAGCAGATAACTTCATGTAAAATGAATAAATAGATAATTTCAATGTAAAAAAGAGAAAGTAGTAGAAGGGTTTTGAGCAGGTGGGGAACAGAATAAAAAACATATTCAATAAAGAGTTATCTGCTCTGGAGGATAAGTCAGTTAGTTCAGGTGAGTGGATGAGTGTGGGACGTTAGGAGGTGAGGGGGCGATAACCCAGACCTATTAGCAATATGTCCAGAGACAAAAGGGTGAAGGCAGAAGATACGTGGAGAAAAAAAATCACCAATGTTATTGACTGAGTATGAAGGATAAAAGAGAAGAAAGGAGGGAAAATCTTAGGCCCGTATAGCTGAAATTTCCCATCAGAATGTCACTATCTTATTCCAGTTGCATCATCTGGATAAGAGAAATGGTAAATAACATTGTACTCTAAAATCCTCCAGAAGTCAGCCACTCTGAACCGTGGTGCTAAAACAACTGTCAATGTGAAGGACTTCGTGTGGCCTTGTGTTCATAAAAGACGAGGAGAGATGAGAATTACTGCTCATAGCTCCTTTGCTGCTACCCACAACCCAGCAATAATTTATCATGTGTGCCCTACTGCTAGCTGGGAGGTTTGTTTTCCACATAAACCTTCTATCTTCTACTCTGGATCAAACAGAGTCTTGAAAAAGTCCCTTCTACAAGGCAAAATATATTCAGCCCAACTAACTGACAGAATAAAAAAAAAAAAAATGCTGTAGGAAAAACACCCACCTTCCCTTGGACAAGGGTCCTCTACTCTGACTCCTGATCTTCCCTGTGCCCACCCAGGCTGGATCATTGCCTGTGGCAGAAAGTGCTGGTAGTCCACCCGGTACTCATGCCCTCCCCTCTTGCTGCTCATCCTAATAGAACGCCTCTGGTCAAACTAAGACACCACATTTCCCAGCCTCCCTTGTAGCAAATATGCTTAAAGGGAGCTAACTTAGTGGCAGAGTCTGACCTTTTTGTTCTTTCCATCTTTCCTACTCTTCTGAAAGTCAGAAGGGAGGACTGGAGTTCCAGCAACCGTCTTAGACCGTGAGATGACATCGGAAATGGCAACCACAGGCTAATAAGACAAAGCAGAAAGGCAGGGAAAGATGGAAGCTTTGCCATAACAACCTGAACCACTTGACAACGGCTGCCTACCATTGGATGTCTGTTATCACATTTCAGATCTTTGCATGTCCTCCTGTTGGCCACTTCATAAATTTGAAAACTGAGCCTCAGAAAGGTTGAAGCAATTTGCCCAAAGTCTCACATCCTGTCAGTGACTGGAACCCAGTCCCCGACTGTCCAGTGATTTCTTTATTAGAAGGATTTCGCTAACAGATTCTAGAGGTAGGTTTTGGCTACAGAACACCGTGGATCAGTTTCAGGTGAGTTTCCTCTCTCACTGAGCCCCAGGTTGCACTTAGATGGGTCTTACCACCACACCCAGGTACTTTTGAGAAAATATTAAATGTCTGTTCTGCCCTGTGAGAAAGAAACATATAAAAACCATACCACCAAGAGATGAGAAACCATGAACAGCTGTGCGGCTGTGAAGTTCTGTGACAAAGCTTTTAAACAAGGGCAGACCTTCTCCAACCACATCAGAAAAATGGGACTGCTGAGTGATCTCCTCAGAAGGGAAAAAAACAGATGTCACCAGTAGAGCATGTGCCTGTCCTGTTGACAGGGCCCGGCAGACTTCTCTCTTGTTCTCAGAAAAAGCCACAGCAACAGCCAACTGGGTGCCACATCGCCATAGATCTGTCCAAAAACAAGGACTGCAGCCTAAAACCTAAATACCAGTCACTGAAATCTTCAGCCTTGCTACGGGAATACCTCCATAGTTAAACCTTTATTGTGTTTTGTACAGGGCATTCTCTGTGCTTGTTTGTTGTAGGTATAAAACAAGTATCAAAACGGCTTACATTTGTATTTATTTTCTATTCCATACTTCTCTCCTGAGCCTATGTTTTTCTCTCTTTAAAATGTGTTCCTTCCAAAAAAAAATATATCTGCTACAGGTGTGTACGTTAAGAAGCGGAAAAAGGAGTGGGGAAAGGGGAAGCGGGAGGGGTATGGCCTTTGAAACGCTAAAAGCTATTTGAGAGTAAAGATCAAGGTAAATGTGAGCTGAAGGAAATAATATTGTGCCCAGAATGAAATGTACTCAACACACAGTTGGCCTAGGTTTCATATGCTGCTGTAAATGTTCTCTTCAGGCTTCTGAGAAGCTCTCAGAATGCAGGGTGCTCTTGAGAGGGCCTAACTGATACCTGCCTCCTCAATACCGGCCCTTCTAAGAGTGTTGTATTTCCCTGAGTCAAAGGACAGTGGTTCCTTAAGGACAAAAAGTAATTTAGCAATTGCTAGACACCACCTGAGGGGAAATTCTGGGGTTCCCGTGGGATGTCTGTCTGGGATAGAACTGCTTAATGGGTAGAGTGATATTAGGAAAAACGGACTGATTCAGCTTGTGACCTTCAGATTTTTTTTTTCACATTGATTAATGCATAAAATATTTCTGGCATATCTATGGAGTGCAGGGACTGCACCTGGTGCTGTGGTACTGAATTGAAAACGCCGAGCCATCCTCAGTCCTGCAAGTAAACTAGTGTTGATATTTCACCAGTTTCTACACCACGAAATATAAAAACTTTACTGTTCCCCCTGTATGACATAATTTTCACTCTTTCCTCTCCATACATTTAGAACCACATCAGACAGTATTATAATTTTTGCTTCAATAGTCTAACATAATTTGGAAGACTCAAACACGTGAAGGAGGCTGAGAGAAGCTTTGCACACTCATAACATCCCAGGTTCCTTCACTTTTACTTGCTAAAATGACCTATTTTTGAAATACAAAATTTTTTTATGTAAACCGGTCATTGGAAAATATGGTAAGGAAAACTACCATTTTAAAAAAGGCATTCAGAGGCTTGTCAAATGCAAAAATCAAGACCCAGCCCTGGGACCTGACTCAGCCAGTCCCCTACCTCTTACCTCATTCCCTCACTATTTTAAACTTTATACAGCTGTGGGTGGCATTACATGGTCCTGACCAAGCCCGAAGAAAGGATAAGAGACAAATACCTTCACATTTCATAAAAAATAGAAACTAGAAGTTTGAGGGTGGCTGAATCCTGAGTTAGAAGTTCAGGAGCAGTCTCAGACCTGAATCTGTTATTGAGAATAGCCGTTGCTGGTCCCCAGGAACCTGATCACTTCTCGATGAAGTCTGGGGAAACGGGATCTGCTCCCCCATCTCTTAGCTTAATATTAATGAAAATGAGTAGCACCTTATCCTTTTTCTACCCTTCTGCATACTCTATAGTAGTAGGAAATGGGATTTCCAGCTCTGTGGGTAGGGAGGTGGGGGAGCTGTCTGGATGGTGGCTCTGTCCTTATCCGCTTTCTGCCCCCAGAGAAAAGCGTTCACTGGTGACTTGTCTTTGCTTCCTATCTCAATACCAATGAGCCCGCAAACAGCTTTCCGTGAGTGACACTGGGCTCTAGTCCTACTTCCATCTGTGTCAAGAGCTGTAGCAGACCTGGGAATTTACCTTACTTGCAAGTGATGTTAGCCTGCCACAGTTCTCATGGATGCTGGCAGAGACACAGGATCTGTGGATCTGAAACATAGGTCTTTATTATCACTGCACAGCAAGCGGCATGAACTCCATGTTCCCATCAGATCCTCTTCATCCCCAAGCCACAAGTCCCGTGAGGGAGATGCAGGATGGCCCAGGTGGATCCTGCACATGCAATGGGTTTGCATTACACCTAAGGAACCCCAATCTGAGGAACTCCCAATCTTATAAGGGGCTACTAGCAAACCTGCCCAATCTTCCAAAAGGAGTTATGTTTATTGTATCTCAGGAAACAATGCTCCCTCTGCTTCAGAGGGAGACACTATTTCTATTTCTATCTTCTAAGGCTGGTTGGTCTACAAATATCCTTGAAAAGACAGTCCAGAGCAAACGCTTGTCACAACACATGCAGAAACGTGAAGGACCCATCAAGAATGATCTCCCAATACTCCTTTGCACACTCTCATGAAACCATGTTATTTTGCCTCCTATTGCTCATTTCAGTTGAGAAGTAAAACTCGCTTGTGATTATTTGATGAATGTCTGTCTCTCCACAAACTGTAAGCTTGTGAAAATTGTGACACTTGTATTTTCATTCTACCATGCTCAGATCCTAATAAGTGTCTGGCACAGTGTAAGACATCAACAAATAAACCAACAGCCTCGCTTAAGGAAACTGGCAAAACGCTGATTGGCCGGTTTGATGTTCACCTGTAACATAAAGCTGGAAGGGCTTAAATTGAATTTGCATCATCACCTGGCAATGTCTGTACAATCCTGCCTTTCTCCCTTGCTTTTTGGTGTTTGCTCCATCAGTGTATCAAAGCACAAAACAATCTTTTCCAACGGGGTTACACAGGAAACTTATTCATCTCTAATTGGAGCAAACCATTATCTATTAAACCATTTAGATTAAATATGCTAATACAGATCTTTTTTAAAAGAATAATTACAAAGGGACCTCAAGAAGATAATTATAAATGGGAAGTGTTGAATCCCCACAAAATTTTCATTTTCTTTAATTACTGAAAATCCCTCCTAACAGAGCTTGAGACCATTACTTTTAAGTATTGACTGTCACAAGGGTCTCTCCAGGTGTCAGAGAAAATATGATTAAGGTTTTGGTGAGATAATGTCCCCATGCCTTGTCAGGCATGCAAATTCAAGGGCTTCAGAGCTGCAAGACATAACCCAAACTATTTCACAGAACTAGTCCTGAATTAGGGTCTCTGGGGAGATTGGCTGGAACGTCTGATCGCTACGGTCAGCCACACAGATGCACTGCCATGATCGTATAAGCTAAGCTAATCCCAGATTTCTGGCTGTAAGTAAAACTTATGGGGAGTTGCTTCTACCGAGTCCCTAGGGAATTTCACCAGCGAGGGTATAGGGAAATGATTTTTCCAGCAACCCCAACCTGTCCTGTACATCAATATTTCTCAAAGTGTGATCTGGGCTCCTAGGACGTCCTGATGGTTCCAAAACACTTATAAAAATGCAAGTCATTTGTTTTATTCTCAAAACACTGCTCAATTCAAGAAACTTCCAATATTTACCTGAATCAAAGGGCTCCTTAATAACCCATTGAGTTACTGAGGAATAAGATTTGATATTCCCAAATTTAAATTAGCACATCTCTAGAGTTATGAAACACATTAACTCAACATTCTGAGAAATCTGGCTGCCATGCAACATTGGGACAAGTCACAGAGCTTCTACTGATAAATCATTGAGGAAGATGCTCAGGTAACAGGTGTCAACAATACTATTTTGAGTTGGTAGCAGAGTGTGGTTAAGAGAAGGCTCTGGAGTTTGCTTACCTAACTTTGAAATCTGGTTCCTCCTACACTAACTGTGCGACCTGGAGAAGTGACAGCTCCTCTGTCTTCATTTCCTCATGCACAAAACGAGAATAATAATAGTACCTACCTTGTGGGTCGTTGGGTGAATTTACAATAGCCCATGTAAAATGATCAGCACGGTGACTAAGGATAATGCTCAATAAATGAAATTGTAAACACATGACATTTTTAATTGGCAGCTATTTTTGTGCCCATCATTACTTTAGTAAACACTAAGATTAGGTGTCGCCTTTGCTCAGGCTTTTGCTGTTGTGTAATTGCTACATCATTACCATTTTTGCTTTTAAACAGTGCTGTGTTGTTACATCTTGGTCTTACTTATTTGTCCTACCAAGTTTTATTTCCATTGGGAAGAGCAGAATAGAGGGACTCCTGAGGCCACTGTTCCAAGGAATACTGCCCTTGTCCCATCTGCCCCACACTGATGAGCAGCACCAAACTGCCTGTGGTCCCTGGTATGGGCCCCAGAGGCCAGCCAAGGAGGGGAAGCAGACTGAGAACAGGCCAGCAGGGCAAACTCAGCACAATCACACACAAACTCTCCGTAGCACAGGGAACAAAGTGCCAGGCAGCGGAACCAGAGGAAGGTGCTGATAAAGGCTAGAGGAATCAGTATGCCTAAGGTTCTGCAAGGATTCTGAAAAATCATTTCTTTTTACTTTTGTTTAGGAAGATTCCCTGACACAGCTTTGCTTTAAATCCACTGTCATTCAACCACCAGCTTAAAATTTAGGCTCAGAGAAGAAAAAGTCTTCAGATTTCTTTCCCAATCTTGCTTCCTGCAAGTTTCCCTTTGCAGGTGACCATTTGTGAAGACTTGCAAGTGGTGAGCTGGAGGTATCCATGGATTTTAAAGTCGGAAAACTCTGGTTTCAGTACTCACTATGCTACTCTCTAGTTATACGACCTAAGGCAAGTTACTTTACCTTTCCAAGCCTCCAAGCCTCCACTTCCTCATCTGTAAAATGGAAATAAGAAGGTCTGGCTCAGGATTGTCACGAGAATTCAGTGGAAAAATGCACATAAGGCACCTAGCCAATCGTCATTGGCATACTGCAAATGTATTTTCATGCACACACAGGCTCACACACATGTACACGAAACTCACACTCACTCAATAAGTTTCTTCAGTTTCATTTGACCATGTGACCCAGACTGGTTCATTCAAAGAAGATCACGCCCATACTGGACAGTATCCCAGACTCCCAAGACGCTGGAAGATAGTAAGCAAAACTACATACGAGATCCTGCAGAACCGTATCTTCTCTCTTACACAGAGCCATGCTAGAGATGAGGCCGATGGTTTAACCAGCGCTGATGCACCCAGGTGATTAGTGGCCCTTCCCAAGAGCCCTGGCAGGCTGTGCATTGTCCTGGCATTGTCACCACTACCTCAAGGCACTTATGCAAATCTTCTTTCGGGATGGTCTTCATAGCACAGAGTACATTCTTTGGAATACTCTTAGTGGTGGTAAACTTTACCCTTTTGTGGGTGTATATACTTTTTTTTTTTAATTTTTAATTTTGAGATAACTGTAGACTCACACACAGTTACAAGAAATAATGCAGAGATGTCCTATCTATCCTTTACCCAGTTTCCCCTCGATGATAACATCTTACAAAATCATAGTACAACATCACAACTGAGTATTGACCTTGATACAGTCAAAATACAAAATATTTCCATTGCCAAAAGGGTATTTCACAGGCCCTTTTATAGCCATGCCTCCCTCCCTCTCACCCTCTCTTTAACCCCTGGTAACCACTAATCTGTTATACATTTCTATTATTTTGTCATTTCAGGAATGTCATATACATGGAAGCATACAGTATGTAACCTTTAAGATTGGCTTTTTTCACTAAACAAAATTCCTTGAAGATTTATCCAAGTTGCTGCATGTATCGATAGTTCACTATTTTTATAGCTGAGTAATATTCCATTATAAGGCTGTACCATAGTTTAACCAATCACCTAATGAAGGACATCTAGGTTATTTCTAGTTATTGGCTCCTGTGAATAAAGCTACTGTGAACAGGCACATACAGATTTTTGTGTGAACGTAAATTATAATTTCTCTGTGATTGAAGCACAAGAGTGAGATCACTAGGTCATATGGCAGTTTTATGTTTAGTTGCATTGAAAAACTGCCAAGCAGGTTTCTAGAACGTCAGCATCATCTTACATTCGCACCAGCAATCCAGTTTCTCTGAATACTCACCAGTCACTGCTTCTAATTTTAGCCATTGTAATAGGTATGCAGTGATACCTCACTGTGGTTTTAGTTTGCATTTCCCTAATGGCTAACGACCTTGAACATCTTTTCATGTGCCTTTTGCTATCTGTATATCTTCTTCAATGAAACGTCTATTCATGCCTTTTGCTCATGTTCTAAATGGTTTGGTTTCTCTTTTTTTTTTTTTTTTTTACCACATATCATTTTTTGAGAAATTTGAGCTAAGGATTATGAATACTTTGAGAGGTTCTCTGAGTAGCATCATTCTGTACCCCGCCAATCACTCCAACACACACACACACAACACAGAACCAACACATCAATAAATCAATGAGCCTTTTATTTTTTTCAAGAACCTTAAGTGGCTCAGGGCAGCTGCCGAAACATGTGCTGCTGAGGTTCTTAGACTGTCATAATCATGGGTCTCTTTGTGAATCTGAGGGATGGAATAGACTCTCTCTCCGCAAAAACACTCATTCACACAGAAATTACTTCCTGTGTTATGGGATTCTTCGGCCCCTTGAAGCCAGCAACGAACCCCAGGTTAGGAAAACCTAATTTAGCAAAATGCCTAAGCAGTTGACTGGCCGTGGCTTTGAAGAACTCTACACATACTTGGAAATTATAGCTCCAGAGCAGGTTTGAAATTTCTGGCAGTGGACATCAATCTCCGGTGAGTCAAAATTACACTGGAGCTCATTTCCCAGATGCCTGTAAGTCTGACATGGAGCCGAAGTCTGTACCTCATGTAGCTCACAGACTAGGGCTGGGAAGCCCAGCTGGATTTGACAACCCTCAGTACCCTACTAGGCATTTTCCTTTTACTTAAAGGACTCTGGTTTACAATCTCCAGGGTGTAATTCCCTTTTCAGTAAAAAAAATTTTCCCATTAGACTCTGACCTAAATACAATTGGGATATCCCCCATCTCCTATTTTGAGGACAAATACATCTTTAAAGTGCCACCAAGGAAACTTTCATATCCTCAAGGCTATATGGAGGCAGCTCTCTAGGCCTTTCTATCCTGAGCTAAATCTCTGCAGGGTGCTTTCGACTTTCCCTATAATGTTCACTTTGTAAAGTGAGCATTTTGCTTTCTCTCTCTGTCCTACCTGTAAAATCCCACCTCCAGTTAAAAGACCATGCCTGATAACCCTAAGGTGCCCTCACTGAGCAGTGAGGTATGCTGGCTTACCTGCAAAGATCAGTGAGGTATGATGGTTTACCTACACAGAGCAGCAGAGTATACTAGATTACCTGTAGAGACTAGCAGAGTACCTTGGTTTACCTGCACAGAGCAATGGGTGTGCTAGCTTAGCATCCACAGGTACCAGTGGATTTTAAAGGCCAAATCTCAGTTGGCCTCAAACTCGGCTCTGCCTTTAACTAGCTGGGCATCCTTGGGTATGTTTCTTAACCTCTCTGAGCTCCGGTTTCCTTACGAGTAAAATGAGAACAATAAACGACCAGCACTCTCTCACAGAAGACTGCATGAGACAATATATATATGGTTCCTGGTCCCCCAAAAAGAGAGGGAGGATGTTTGATAAGCAGTAGCTTCCCTACTTTATTTATGCCCTAAGCTCTGGGTAAGTTACTCTGCCCATTTTTTCTCTCCCCCTGAGGAGACTCTTGCTTTGTGCTTTTTTCTTTCCATGGTGCCTCCAGGTCCCCATGATGCAAACTAGACCCTCCCCTCCCACAATGCTAAGCTCCACATCACCCATGGCACAGATTAGCTTCTCAGCCTTCTGTTAACGAATTTCCAGCAGAACAGAACACAGGTTGCAGGCTCAGAATCGGTGGCAAGGTGGTGTATTTATAACTTAACCATGCCACTTCTCCAAACACAACATCAGCTGCCCTCTTGGCCCAAAGGGAATTACTTTCGCTGATAGTGACCAAAGTAGAATCTTGAAAGAACCAGACTGTTTGAGAAAGCAGGGATTGCTCACACATACCCCTCCCCCAGGGACCACAGAAAGCTCTGGCCACAGCTCCCCATTCATGTGTCATGCCCTGCTCCAGCAATACTATTCTCCCTGATTTAAACGCAGAATAATGTTTCTCCTCTGCTAACATGCATAGCTCTTTAGCTGGGTGCAAGGATTTCTTCTCATTCACCAATATCCACGACATCTCTCACAGGGCAAGCCCCAGAAGGTGGCTTGAAGTATTAAAGGCTTAAACACCAGTGCCAGGCTGTCTGAGTCAAAACCTAGCTCTGCCTCTCTCTAGCTGACTTTGGGCATTCCTGCGCCTCAGTTCCCTCATCTATAAAACAGAAATAACAACGTCTACCTCATAGGGTTATTGTCAGGATTAAGTGATTAGTATGGAGAAGTACTTGGAAGAGTGCCTGGCATCTAATAAAGTGTCACATGTATAGTAGCTTTACTACTATTATCGTATTTATTACTGGGAACTTGACATTCAAAAGAAGGTGTCAGTGAGGACAACAGTAACCGGACCAGGCTCTCGTGGCCCCCATCACTGCTCCATGGCTGCTGATCCAGGCTCATCTTCGTCCAGTCTAGCAATTCAGAAAACTCTGGGAAAATTATCTCTTCTCCCAACCCACCTAATCCAAGGAATATGTCTTCTGTAAGAAGAGGGCTTAGGGGCAGACTAATGTCTGCAGAGCCAGCTAGCTCTTATCCACATCATGCTCCCTAGTGAGTCAAAGACCCAAGGCAGTAACAGTTCTCTTTGCTCGGTTCCACTGAACTTTCTAGGTCCTGCTTTGGTATTTTCTCAGAGACTAGTCTGTGGTTTATCCCTGCCCATTAGCAGTTGCCCATTTTAGGCACTTCCTCTATTTGCTGCTACCTCTTTCTCCATTTTTGCTGCCCACCAACAGAGTAGTGACGAGTACAAGCTCTGGAGTGAGATTGCCGAGGTTCAAATGCTGAGTGTTGCTTCTTTTCTGTGCCTCAGTCTCCTCCTCTGTAAAATTCATGCAAACAATAGTGCCTACATCATAGAGTTGTTAGGAAAACTAAAAGAAACATCATATCTAAACACTGCAGGCAAAGCACAATGCCTGGCACATAGATAGATACCCAACAAATGTTGGCTCTTTTTACTATGTCCTTTCTCCCACCCTCTCTCAGTCCTGTGCACATACTTGTAGCAAGGAAACTCCTTGATTTTGGTCAATATGAAGGGGAAATCATCACTCCATATCCACTCCCGCAACACGCACACACACACACGTTGCCCAAGATAGGCCATGGAGGCTGGATGACTCCATGCAGAGATGATGCTACAGGGGTTGCTAAGAGCCCAGCACTCCTCTTTCTTTCCTCATAAGATACTTCGGAGCTGGTGTTTCTGGGGCCACAGATGGCGGATGGTGTATCTCGTGATAGAGTCTATACCTCACATCCCCCTCACAAGAGTTCACAGGACACCATGTCTTTGATCAGCTGTTGTTTTCCAATTTCTTTAGTGCCCACATGCTGTCTAAGCTAATTTAATAGCCTCCACTGCACTGGGGGGCCGGATGTTCAGACGTCCACCAGAGTGGGGAGGAGGGTAGAGACAGCCCAAGTGAGAAGCATTAATGCTGATACAGCTATACATCCTGGTGTTAAATAAAATAAGCACATAGATTACAAACCCTGCAGGTTCTGCTAACAATAGACTAACAAACATACCCCATAGGAAAAAATTTGCCTTTCCATGCGTTCTTATAGAGTAACCCATGACATTAGGAAGGAATTCAAGGTGGTACTCTCTGTGCACTTATGGCCAGGGCTCTGTGTTTATGACTGGGAATTAGAGAGTCTGGGGGATGAGAGAGAGAGAGAATGAGTTTGTTGTGTATATTTGCAGGCTCCTGTTGGGAGGATTGCTGATGAGGGGTAAGAATAAAAGATGCATTTAAAAAATAGTAATTCTCCTTTCTAAGCAATACAGCATCCCCTAGCACTGGCCCATAGAGATATTTATCATATGAATATCCAGAAGCCTATTTTGGGGAAGCAGATGAGGGGAAGGAAATCTAAAAAGGTCGGGACTTGAAAAACCTGGACTGCCATTGACGTGGGATTTGTGTTCATTTCAGTTGCCTTCACTGCTACAAATACACATCGGGCTTAGGCTCTATTTTAGATTTCTCTATGATTTCTCTAAAGCCTTTAAGACATATGTGTATCAAGCTTGGTTTTCCTGTTGTGGGGTAGCATGTCCCAGTGGGTACCCTTCTCTTCAATCTGATTGAAGGAACCTTAAACCTACCTCTCTGCTCAGTTATGTCCTCATCCCTGGGTCCAGAGACTGTCTCTCTCTCTCTCTCTAGGCCATTTGCTTGACATGCTTGTTTGACTTTCATCTAGACGCACCTCATCTTGCCGTTCAGACTATGAGTTCTCAGGAGGCAAAGGCTATAGGTCCTGAATCACTCTTTTTTCCCTCCCAGCATCAGCACAGGCTGAGACATTGAGTAGATATTCAATGAATCTAGTGCAACGATCAATTTCTATTGCTCTTGTCTTGATGCTTTTATTTCCAGAAAAGTCACTAACAATTCTCTCCATTAATGACCTGAAAATGTATCTCTCTTCTCTTGACATAGCACATCTACGTTCCTAGATACCTCAGTGACCTACCTATCCACCCAGTCATCCTTGTCAAAAGCTACGCATCACTCTTGAGGTCTCCTGGTGATTCACAATAGCCTAAGTTATGCTGCGGTGACAAACCAAAAATGGCTTAATCAGAATGATTTCTTTTTCTTTTACACTACATGTCCCTCATGGATCTCTTTGAATATATTTTATAGATCTCTTCAAATTACAGCCCATGAGGCAATAATTAGCTACAGGTGTCTACCTAACTGGAAGGAAGCTGAGGAATGTAGGGACCAGACAAAATTTCAAGTGACCATAATTTGTTCAAAATGTCTGCCATATTTTCTTCTGCCCCTGACCCCCACCCCTGACTACTCTGTCATCAGTGCCTATCCACTCTACCTTCCCAATTTCTAGAAAAGATGTCCATTACTTCCCATCCCCGAAGACATTGTTTATTTCAAGGCCTCGTCATCATTGCTTTTCGTGTTGACCCTAACCCTAAGCTCATCTTAGGCAGTATAATATGCTTTTTAAAACACAAATATAATGAGGTCACTTAAACCTTTTTAACAGAGCTCTTTACCTACAGGATACCTCTCTTTAGCACAACCTACATGCCCATCGAACAACGGCTCTTCCTACCCGCCCAGGCTCATTCCTCACATTGCACAAGGTCAAGAGGAAGCTGAATTCCAAACCAACCAATGAGCTAAGCCACAATCTCTGGTGGTCTTCATCTTCTTGGGGGAAGACAAATATACTATATGTTCAGCAAGTGGTATTTGTCCAGAGAAGGGCACTTTTTTTTTATTCCACACAAAGGCTTTGTATCAGCTAGTAATACAAACTACTAACAGTTCCCCAATTCAGCACCCCATTTCTCACCTCCAGACACTGACACATCCAGCTAGCCTGGTAGGTTCCTCATTCCTTGAGACCCCTTCTGAGACATGACCTCAGATATTCTCAATCACGGGTAATTATTCCCTCCTGTTCTTAATTTGGATTCCTCCAAAACCAATCTCTGACACAAGAATTGGATGCAGGTGGTTTATTTGGAGAAGGATCCCAAGAGGTATAAATAAAAGAATGGTAAAAGTGAGGAAGTAAAATGAGAAAAGTCAATAAAATACGGTTAATGAGTAGATTATTACTGTTGACAACTGTGGCTCATTTCCACCGTGGAGACTCTGAAGGACTGTGAAGAATATGCTTATCAAGAAACGTGGAAGCTAGAGCATTTATCCAGTGACTACAGTTCTCATTGTTTGAGGGTTGTCCTTGAGAGTATTAGGCTTATGGCACATCTTGGCTCTCCTACATGGACTGAGCAAGCTCCGTGTTGCTGGGAAAAACCATCAGGTAGAGAGGCAGTCATATAAGGTGGCTCTCGGCTCTGCTCTCTGGGCTCTCAGCTCCACATTCTCAGTCATCCTTCCTTTTCCATACAAAATGGCTTGGATTTACAGTTAGGTAACTATCTCAGCCTATTTCTGGTCTACTTTCTTCCTACTTCTAATTTAAAGACCCAGAGGCCTCTTTTCAATTTGAATTATCTCTGTTCATTTCAGTTCATGTTCTTTTAAAAATTTATGCTTCTTATATATCAAATTATATTCCACTCTGTTGGGCAAGTGTCACATCCAGATTTCTTTCTATGATAAGCCCTTTTCCACTATGTGCCAGGTGGCTATGAAACAAGTCTCCTAAGAGTCTTAAAAGCTCTGTTGTCAAGCCAAGAACATCTAAGAGGCACATCATTAAGACTCTTAGAAGTCTTGCTGTCTACCTGAGGTCTACAGACACACCCTTTAGTACTTCTGAGTTTTTAACTTCAAGTTTTAAAGTCACACCTTTGACTTCTATTTGACCCTATGATAATATTTTACTACTGAGTTTGTTCCTTTCCCTGAGAGCACATCTTGCTTTGAGGTCCTTTTGCTGGTTTTGCTTCGGTCCTCTATATTTCTTCCAAATTCTGCTGAAAAACTTAACAATTCCCTTTAAAGCTTATCTCTATCTCTACCTTATCATACATTGCTAAAAGAAACCAGTTGGTACTTTCAATATTCATCCAGGATCTCCTTAAACCAAATCTACCAGTTCATTAGCTGTATTTTCTATTTTCAAATTCCTGTAGGCCACAGTGTTGCGAAACTGTCCATCATTACGTGTCATGGGTTGCCTTTTCTCCATCCTCCAATATCAACTTCCCAACTGCCCTTCAAACCTTCACTATTAGTCTCCTTGAGACCCTTCAAGCCTTTGCTGGTGCCCAAATCAATGTCACATAAGTGATATGGAATAAGAGATTGACTATACAGATTAAACCTGATACTATTGTAGGAGAAACTTGTAATAGAAGGAGAGCTGGAGGATCAGAGAGGAGTCACTAACTAACAGGGACCACACAAAGCACCTGGTGAGGTGTATGGAGGGCTATTGGCTCTATATCTCGGGGTGGAGTGGAGTTGCTATAGGTCAGCATAGGCAGCAGTCAGAAAAGCCAGACATGCAGTAGGAAAGAGAGGGAAAATTGGAACCCTTAAGGACAAACCTGATCTTACAGGACAAACTAAGCCCACACGTGCTTTTCATCACCTCTACTCAAAGATACAGTTCCTTCACCATAAAGATGCATGTACATCTGGTTCAGGGGATGAAGGACGAGATTCTGTGGGTGCTGGAAGATCTGAAGGCTCAGATGCTGTTCCACACCAACGAGGTGAACGCCCGGTTATTGATGAAGTGCATGAGCTACAGCAGCCCCCAGAGCACACCAGTTGCTGTTTCAATTCTGCCTTCCAAATCTTATGCGAATCTCTCTTGCAGTTAACCTTAACCCACAACCATGCCAGGAAGGAAATTCGGGAATTATAGTTCTAATTTAGCTAAGTCAACAAGGTATAAAACCATCACAAAGGCTCTTAGCTCAGGGTACCTCTCTTAAAGAAAGCACCTAATAGATGTTAAATATTTCTTCGTATTTTTACCACCTAGCCCAAAGCTCAAAACATAGCGGGTGCTCCGATTTGCTTGTTAAACAGAAACCTGGTTTCTATACCAGATTGATTGCTATACCTTGTTCTCTAAAACATTTCCCCAAACACAAATTATGTCTTTTTTTCATAAAGAGATAAGCATCTTTTGCATCAACCTAATATTTGTTAATTTCCCTCTCTATAGGACAGTTTATTGCTTAGAACCAAAGCCATCTACATCCAGAAAACAGCAGCATTAAAATTCATTCAAACTTAGCAATAAGAAGAAAAATAATCACGACGGTGCCATTTTCAATGGGGCCTGAGTGAGAGGGCAGGATCCATGCTTGAACACTGTCTCTTCATTAGCACTTCAGTTCCTACACTCAGCTCAGAGCCCCACCTCACTGACCCTACTCAGACAGGGGGAACTGAATGATGAGGTGATAATGAAGAGGAAATGTTCTGCCCTGTTCTTGGTCTGACTTGTACAAAGCAGGACCACAGGGATGAGACTGTACCTGGCTGTTTTAAAATCTTTTCTCATTTGGGAAGCAGCGTGATGAAAATTCATCATCATAATGAAGAAGAAGAGGAAGCTACAGCAGTAATGAGCAAAGGTAAGAGTGTAGGTAAAAATGTGCTGTCCTGGGCTCACGGAATAAACTCACATTCTTGTTATAAGTCTTTTAGAAAATCTTGGCATTGTTCTCTGCTACTTACCAACACTGACTACGTGACTGTAAAAGGAAGGAAGGGAGAAAGGAAGGAAGGAAGGAAGGAAGGAAGGAAGGAAGGAAGGAAGGAAGGAAGGAAGGAAAGGAAGGAAGAAATACTTAATAGCAATTAAATTGCAACATTAAAAATTTAATTCTATCGTAATCAATTCTTTATTAAAATGTTAATTATAAAGTTGCTTCTAAGTAAAAAATTAGTAATAAAAAGCAAGCAAGTGACTTACGTAGTCTTTACATCTTTCCCCAGGAGATAACAGATCTTTTTATATCCTAAGCTATAAAAAGCCCCCAGTCTCATGTTATTTATTTAAGCCCTGATCCAAATTGTGATTTTTTTTTTTATGAGAAAGTTCACAACTGCTCTTTCAACAGTACTGATTCTCCAAGGCATGCAGAGTTTCCTAGACCCCAGACCCAGGCTCAAGAAGAAAGCAACACATGAAAAAGCACTTACTCTTTCCAAGGTGGTTCCCTCTAACAAACAGGGGTTCTGATTGTGAAGAAGAGCAGAGAATGAAATCTTGGTAGGCAAATAGAAGTCTCTGTATAGCCCTGAGAAACACTTTCAAAAAGACTCCCTGGTATTTTTCAGATGGAAGAGGGCACACTCCATCCATAGTGCCTCTAGGTCATTTCCGGTTCTATTATACCATTCTCTATCCCACCACATTTCCTCCTCTCTTCTCGTTACTCCCTTTTCCTCTCTCCTTCCCACTGATCTCTATCCCCACCATCCCCTTCTTCGCTTCAAGGTATCCATGTCTTATTTGGCCTTTCAGAAATCAAGTGAGGCAGAAACATCATGACCCAACTTTTAGAAGAGGAAACCAAAGTCCAGAGAAGATAAAGGACTTGCCCACAGTCACTCCTTCTCATTCTGTTTATAGCAGAATCAACACTACAGAAACCAGGACTTTGTAATCTTAAGATCTCTGTTCCCACAACCCCTCTGAAGGGACCAAAACTCACTACTGAGTCTACATGTTAAGGTACATGTTAAAGGAAGGACAAACTTTTCTCTTACCCACGATTTAACATTAGAGTGTGGCTAGAACATAATATTCCTCCAATACAATAAATGCATCTGTCTCTACATTTATACGTCACGTCACACCGATAAAGTGTTATGATCCTATCAGTGGTCTACAAGAATAACCCAATCTTGAAGCTCTAGCAAAATTCTAAGATATTTCTAAAACAAAACAGAACAAAACAAAAAAACCAATTCTTTTTTTGGTTTTTGTTTTGACAGATAGTGTACTCTACTGTGAACAATTCACTAATTAATTTATTCATTGACTGTGTTGGCATGTACCATATCCAAGGGTCAATATTCAATCATACAAGAAGAAACAAAATGAATCATAAGACATGGTCCTGTCCTCAAGGAGTCTGCAATATAATTAGGAAAGTGTCTAAATAGACAAACTAATTCTTGTTCAAGGCATGACAGAATAAACAATAGAGAAGCTTACAGTTGATAAAGCAAATATTTCTGTAGGGAGTCGTTAAAAAGTCTTCACTGAAGAAATGGAATCTGAATGGAGTCTAGTGAGGGGTAAGATTCTGGTAGACAGAGATGTAGGACAGATTGCTACAAGTGGAGATAATAAGCAAAATCAATGGCCAGAGCTAAAAAAAAAAAAAAAAATCAAAGAGAAAGCAAACATTGTAATTTGGTACTGGTAATAGAGTATTGGGAACTCAGCTGGAAAGTGGTACCATAATGTGAAAGGCTTGAATGCTGAAGCCCAGGGTCTGGAATCTTCTCCATAGGTGACAGGAAGCTATTAAGTATTCTTGAACAGGGTGATAAAGTTATCTGAGCAGTGTAAAAGCCAAGATGGAAAAAAAAGCCAATGTGATCACTACAAAAGTATGGCCCTTTAAATTCTAGCAACTATACAAAGAGCTTAAGTGACAGTTAATTTTATGTGTTAACTTAACTGGATAAGGGATGCCCAGATAGCTGGTAAAACATTATTTCTGGGTGTGTCTGTGAGAGTATTTCCAGAAGAGATTAGCATTTGAATAGATAGACTGAGTAATGAAAATTACCTTCACTGATGTGGGTGAGCATCATCCAGTCCCTTGGGGCCTGAATAGAACAAAAAGGCAGAGAAAGGGCAAATTCGTTCTCTGCTTGAGCTGGGACATCCATCTTCTCCTGCCCTCAGATGTTATTTCTCCTGGTTCTTAGGCCTTTGGCCACAGACCAGGACTGACACCAGTGGCCCTTGCTAGTTCTTGGGTTTTTAGGCTCAGACTGGGACTTACACCACTAGAATTCCGGTTCCCAGACCTTTGGGTTTGTACTGAATCTACACCACGGCCTTTACTGTGCCTTCAGCTTATAGACACAACAAACAGATCATGGAACTTCTCAGTTTCCATAATCATGTGAGCCAATCCTTTATAATGAATTTATTTCTTTGTAGCTATATAAATCCGGTTGGTACTGTTTCCCTGGAGAATCCTGACTAATAAAGGTTATAAATGGGGAATAAGAATAAAATACAGCAATGCTAAGAGTGCTACCTGGAGAAAGCCATATGATCTAGAAGACATTTCTCCAATTGCATTCTCTTTAGAAAATCTATCATTATCCAGGGTCCAGGGCCTGACACTGTCTGCCTTGCAGACTCAGAAACTTGGATCTCATTAGTGTCTCAGGGAGGGCTAAAAGCAGGAAAAACAGAATATCATTTATTCATTCACAGTAAGAAAAGAAATGTGCACCCAAATAGATCAGAATTTTAAGTTGCAAACAATTGAACCAGTTCTAGCTAGTTGCGGCTAGAAGGAAAATTATTACACAGATTATGAAACTCACAGAATTTCCAGAAACTCAGAGCCAGTGATTCAAGCTCCGAGGCTCTATAGCCATGAAGAAAACCCAGATGCCAACATTGATCCACTCATAGGTCAGTCCCACTGGCACCGTGAGTGCGGCACCCCAGCCTACCTGGAGGACACAGACCACGAGACACTGAGCTAGTCATGCTGACCACAGGATTTTACTGTTAAGAGCTTTGCTGATGCCACTTCTCCTAAAGGTTCAATCATATCCTGCCATTCTCTCTGGAGAGGCAGATTCTGAATGTGATCTTCCTCCTTATGTGACCCATTTCCTTGGTGGAACCTAGTTCACATGTCTGGCCTTAGCCTCAAGGGCAGGTTAGGATGCAAGTTTGCTTTCTTCTATGTTGGAAGATGAAAATATCAATAACAAAAACTATCAAAATGTAAGATAGAAGTCCACAAAATACAGGGTAGCCATGATTATGACAAATATCCACTGCACAGCGTGACCTGGAGACAGTCTTACCTTATTGTACCATCAGGAGGTTCTCGTTCAGCATGAAGTTAGAGGAGGGGACGTTATATATGTGACTTGAGGTTTGCATAGCTCTAATTGTAGACTCTAATAACCTGGTGAATTCAGTGCCACGAGTCATTCATTCAATAAAGTAAACTGGCATTCCCTAGTTTGCCGCATACCACATGGACTCCACAGTGCTTTCGGCACTACCCTCCCTTTGCTGGCATTCCTCACTAACGTTACTCTTTCTCCTTTTTTCTTCCCCTCCCAAGTCTGCCTCCTAGGCCTATCTATGCCTGTTCTTTTATTTTCCTTTTGCAATCCACAAAGCTAGTATAATCTTTCAGAACTTGGCCTGAAGAGAAGAAAGAGCATTTTTCCTATTAGCATATACAACTCCCAGGCAAAGAACTTAAAATCACCTTCCACATGTCAGAGTGAGTCCAACTTTGACACCTCCTCTCCCAAAGCACCAGTAATAACCCCAACCCCCTGTAAAAGCTATAACGTTAATAAAAAACAGGTCACACGTCAGACACCAGTATTGCCAGGACGTGCAAACACACACGTACACTCTATTACCAATAACTCATAAAAGAAAATGAAATCTCCAACAGTATCTCCCACCAGTTTCCCCAAGGAATTCCCTGTGGAGAGGGGAGGGAGCAACTAAATGCCCTCAACACTCTGGATGCAACTCTCTGATCCACAGAGAGTAATGGGGATGCATCTCATTACTGAAACACATTTGGAAGATGGGTGACAAGGTGGCAGTAGAAAAGGTACACATTTGAAGTCAGACGAACTTGGGTTCTAGTTCTGGCTCTTTCCTTGACCAGCTATGTGACATTTGACAGTTACTTCTTCTAGCTCACTGTTTCCACCTCTGTAAAATGGGCGTGAGATTCCTACTTTCCAGAGCTGTTGTGAGAATTAAAGAAATGCATGTAACGCACCTCACATAGTAGCAAGCAAATGGTAACCACTAGTAGCACGGCTGTTACTGCTGGTTAGTATCATCATCACCTTTATTATTGAACCAAAGGGTCCCATTAGCTCAGAGTTGAAAACAGACAGAGTCCCTCATGCCCATGCTGAGAGTTCATCTCTAATAGACAGAAAAGCCACTTTCTCATCATTTGGGTAATGGAAGCATTCAAATTCTGTTGAACATATGATTAGCCTGCACCTGGAAGTGACAGTTCACAGAGGGAAAAGACAGAGCTATCTCTTAGGAACCCTGTGTGTGCAGCTTGACCCCCTTCTCACCCCTTCCCATCCCCGCTCGTTGTCTCCCCCACCTCTCCTTACCCAGATATTGGCTTCCTCATTACAGGAAGCCTGAGGTGGGGAGAGGAAGGGGTTATTCTCCCCCTCTCTCTGCAGTAAACAGCGACTATGCTTATGCATTGCCCCTATAGAAAGTGAAACTGGATGGCTGGGAGAATCCCATCATCATTCCACCCCCTAATGAGAGAGATTGTTTGCGCGAAGATGAAATTAAATTGTAAGCTCTATTGACTTCAACAACAGGTACCATTTGGGCAAACCCAAAGGGGGCTATTGAATTGTCAAAAAGATTTAACTCTTCCTGACACTTCCGGCATTGGGTAATAGCCTCTCACCAGCTCTGCTGCCAGAAACATCACCGCTGGGGATCCATTCCACTGGGTTCTTGCCCTGAAGTCCTTTTAAAAACGTTAATCCTCAGGGAAAGAAACAGACAGCTCAATCAGGTGCCAGTGTGGAACCTGGTCCCAGTCCTGGCTGAGTTCCTTGGCCAAAATTCCTCAGCTGGAAAATGGAGGAATGCCGAGAATTACAGCCACCTCCTAGAGTTTGGTAAAGATAAAAAGAGAACTTATAGAAAAGTCTATCGCATAGGAACGCACAGTACGAGTGTGTCACAATTCATTCATCACGTCAGGAATCTTATCGAGCTTCCTTTGTGGCACTTAAAAGCTTGGGAAAATGCAGACCTCTGGAACTCACCCTCAAAGTCCCACATCAGTGGCTCTGGGCCGGGGCTGGGAATATGCGCTTTCAACACACCTCCCAATAACTTGGTCACTTTTTGAGGGTGAGACAGACCGTTATGTTCAGACTTCACCCTACTCCCACCACGAAGCCAACCCCTGGGTCTAGCTGATAGAGGTTCCGTTTCTCCTACTGGAAGGGGCTGAGGTGGAGGGAACTGATGAGTGGTAGAAGGAGTGAATGCTAGAAAAGGTCAGGGAAAGAAGTGATAAAATTCTCAGAGCCAAACTTTCCTCCAGAGGAGCTGGGTGGGGAGAACATTGAGGGTTAACTTGGGTAGGAAACTGAGGGAACCAATAGCAGTCAGTACAGAAAAAAAGGTACTTTGCAGGGGAGGGGGGGCTATTGTGTGAACCCCGGACACCAGCCACAAGACCTGAAATTCCAGTTTACGGCAATGCAGTTCCTGTTCCATTCAGCCTGCAATGAATTGCAGGCATTTGCACTTCTGTGGTACCTTTCACGCCAGATCCTCAAAGCCCTTTTCAAACGCAAATCTGTTCAGCCTCATAACTCTCAGAGAGATCTGGCAAAGGGATAGCGGGGTGTGGGTGTGGGGGGGGGAGGGCAGGGTATCACTTCCCTGCCTACCTCTAGAGCAGCCTTTGGGGTGACGGGAAGCAGGAGGTAGGAGACAGAGGCTATTTAACAGCCACTTAACCAGGCATCCTGACAGCTGAGAGGAGAAGGAGCCACTTGACATTAGACGTTTCTGGGACACTTAGTCTGAGGCATGGAATTACAGAAATGCCTAGGTATCCACCTCTGCCTTTTTGCTATAGTGTTTTTTCATTTCCTTGTTTAGCCTGAATAGTGTCTGGTACCTTCCTCAATTCTTCCTTGTTAACAAAACCCAACTTTTGGGGGGGGGGGTGCAAAACAGCCTCAGTAAGGTAGACCCACTTCTGTTAACCCAATTAGTAATCATCTTCCCATTTTCCCAGCCTTCCTTGGGGCTATGAGTGACCATATAACTTAGGGTTAGCCAGTGCGATAAAAGGGGAAATCTGCTGGGATGTATTTGTCAAAATTCACTATGCTACAGTAACAAATTAACTCTTAGTGACTTAATAAAACAAAGATTGTTTTTTTCTCTTACATTGTAATTGTAATGTAATTCTGGGGAAACTGCTCCACACTCACCCAGAAACCCAGGCCGATGAAGGTCTCCATCACGTTAGAATGGAACAGTCTAAAACTGTAGTCTTTAAAACCACCATGAAAAAGACAGAAAAAGATTGGCGTTGGGGACCCTGGGTGTCAACTACCTATGCCGAGGAATGGCACATGCCTCTTTTCCTCATAGTCCATTGGCCACACATAGTGACATGGTGCGAATTTAAGGGAGGCTTGAAAGTGCAGGGTTACACATAATGTTTGGTGACATGTCTATGTCACAGAGGTAACCGAATGACAAAGATAACCTCTAATGCTACCTCACATACCCTTGTATCCTTGGCAGGGAGCCCGTTTTGCAAATGGTAACCTGGACATCCCTCAGTTGAAGCTAAAAGTGCTTAACTGAGCCAGCATTCATGTGGGCTCAGCAACGGTATATCTATAGAGTAGCCTATACAGGTAACATTGGGAACTATAAGAATGTCACCACAGGAGATGGACTAGTCATCTCTTTACTCAGCAAGAAAGACACATCATTTCCATGACTGGCTGTGCTGGGGTTGGGAAGTTCAGAGAAAATAAAATGGGTCTACTATTCCTTGAAGTCTCAAAGGATTATGAAGAAGTCAGAAAGGACTTCGAAAAGTCATCCTGCTGATGACACACATTCTGAGTAAACACTGAAAATTAATTCATCTACAGCATAAACTCTGAGACCAGATACCTGCTCAATAAGAAGTCTGAGGGAAAATGGAATTGATGACAACTTTCGAGCCTATTTCAAGGAATATAAGTCTAAGACGAAACGGGACAATTAATGGGGGGGGGGACTCTAACATTTTTGTCATCATTGAATTTCTAGTTGTCTGTAATCATTAAAGCTGAAGAAAGGCTGCTTTAAATAAACTTGCCAGTTCACCTCCCTCGTGGGAACACTTTAAAAGACCCCATCATGCCTGGGCTGGCCGTATCCTCCTTGTGAGCCCCCTGCCAGTTATCTCACTCACGGATGCGTCCTCCCCAATCTGAGCTGTCCTTTGATATGTCAGGAGTATAAAGAACAATTAACCACTTGAGTATTGCCTAACTTCAGAAGTCTCTTGAGATGAAATGTATGCAAATGATAGTGTCTATTATTGGTCTGATAACCATTCCTTAATTCCAACTTAAAAGAGGAGAGATTTCCAGACATCGTGATGTATTTGATCCAATGAAATATTCCAATTAACTTCATATCACTTGGGTGGTAATTTATCTTCTCCGCCTGGAGCAGAAAGAGGTTTCAGAGCAGTGATAATGGATTTATGTCATTTCTTCCAAGTCAGTTCCTTTCGATTGAGCATGAACATTCAAAACTGTACCATCTTTTTAGCATGAAGTTGCTCCAGGCATGGAGCAGTTCAGAGAATCCTGGCACAAAGGTTACTACCTCCCCCACTACTGCTGTGTCCAGGTGAGAAGTCACAGTACACGCGAATGGAAGCCCTTTGTTGATGTCAATAATATGCAATGAGAGAGAGAAAAGAGAGGAGAAACGGGGTGGGGAACCAATGGGTGAGCTAACGGGACAGATCATGGGAGCACTAAGAAGGAAAAGAAAGAGAGCAGTGAGTTAACAGGCCACATTTGAAATGGAGTCCCCCGTTGAAGCTACCGCCTAGGCATTTTCCATTCCTCATCACATGAATATCCGCCCGATATCCGTTCTCCCCGGGTATCTCTGCTTTCCCTAGATTTGTTTTCGTTTCCCCTGCCTTCCAGAAACTGAGATTCTACCAAAGCTAGAACAACAACAACAAAAAAGAATCATGTGGGACCTGATGGGATAATGCCTGTTTTATTCCAATAAGGAGGAAACTGTGTTAATAAATGCCTGTGCTATTTAATGATGTGGTTTCATTTTGAACACATCATTGCTCGATGTCGAATCCATCCATTCTGATAATAAACACCAGAACCAGGGAACTCTGCTTTTTGCTCTTAAATAAATAAATAATAGGACCTCGTTTACCTGCTGGGAATGAAGGAGGCCTGCAACTCCCCGAACGCGTTTGCATCTCATGAACTCTGCTCAGCCGCACGGCCTCTCATTCGTCTCTCTGGAAATCCAATTTCCCTCTTGCAGGTTCGTCTGCCAGTTTTCTAATTTTCACATCAAACTGCATATTACTCATTGTCAGGCTGGTTGTTCTGGAAGAATCGTTAGTCTTAAAACCCTTACCATTATTTTCAGTCCAGCCACAGATGGTTGCCAGGCATCATGTTTTCCAAAAGAGTGCCGCAGAAGCCCAAAATTTCAAACCTGCATTCTCTTGGCTCAGGTGAGAGCCAGCGAGAAGAATACTTTCTGAAAGATAAATCCAAATGTAATCAAGAAAAATGGCCCCTCCCAGAATACTCAGGAATATCTGATTCATTTCTCCATCTCCAGCACTTAGCACACGACAGACCCTTACTAAATCATTGATTAGAAAAGGGAATGAACGATTAAATAAGTGGCATTTTATATATATGCACACTTCTGCAAGATTACATAGATACATGTTACACATATACCAAACTGAACTTTATTGCATCTGGTATAAATTTTCATTTATGCTAATGAAAAGTATCTTTCTCTTTTTATTTGAAAAGGATCACTAATTACATTTTAAATGGTAGCTTTATATAATTAATATTAATTTGTCATTAAATTGATCCTTAACAAGTCGCCAGGCTCAGGTTCTCCCCAGATCTGCAGCTTCCATGTTCTGTATGCGGGGTTGTAAGGCCCTCATTCGAGCCCACATTTCCAGAGTCTCGGTCTGACATACATTTCCTCTTAGGGGCAGGCATGCATCATGGAAAGGGGTCACTCGACTCATTGCAGCCAGGGAGTAAACAGGTTCACCTGGAAATCCATCTCCCTGGGGGTCATTCGGTCTCCAAACGCGTGGTATTGCCGCCATAGTCAGAGGACGGCAGGCAGCTATCGGAACCTGCCTTTCTAGAAGCTTTTTCCGTGAACCGTTTCTCTTGTTCCTAGAACGATCCCCAGACTCTTCTAGGCTCTCCTGAGTATGAGCTCTAAAGGGCCAGAGAAAACATTGCCTTTTCCTTACAGTTTTCTGGGGGAGATGAACTATATAGGAATTGCTTTATTCCTTAATAGAATCAAACCTCAAAAGCCTAAGGTTCATAGCAAGTAAATGCAATTCCTGACCCTGAATGCTACACTAGAGGGGGAAAAATGCTACAGAAGACATCCACTAAAGCATGAATGGTGGAGTAGATGAAAGTATTGTCGGTGTTAACCTTAGTAAAGTTGAAAGTACACTTTGTTATGAAAAGAGAAAATCCCGATTTTTAGGAAGCCTGTACACATGCATGAAGTATCCAAATGTACAGAGTTTTGATTTGTGTAACAGTCTTAAATTATTAAAAATATTACATAATAAATATGAAACATAAAATATAAATCATATGTAGAGTGAGCACAAATAATAAAGCAAATTAGTGCAAAATGTTTACGATAGGTAAATCTGGCCAATGTTATTCTTATTCTTGCAACTTTTTATAAATTTTAAATTATTTCTAAGTTAAAAGTTTAAAGTGAATATTTCAAACCCACTAGCATAGATTAAATCAGGCTGGACCTTTTAAACATGACCAGGTTAAGGCCAAAGACTGGGACCATGCAGGGGGAATGAGCATTCCGCCAGAGCAGCAATCTGCGAACTTTGCAGAAGGCCAGATAGTAAATATCTTAGCCTCTGTGGGCCAGACAGGCTCTGTCACAGCTACTTAGCTCTGCCATTGTAGTGGTAAAGCCGCCATAGACAATCTGGAAACGAATAGACTTGGCTGTGTTCCAATAAAACTTTATTTGTGAAAACTGGCAGCAGGCTGGATTTGGCCCAACAGCCATAGCTTGCCGACTCCTGAACTGAAGAATTAGGCATATGAGATCTGGCTTACTCCCATTTAGTCGGGGTCCCTGCCTGGCTCCCTGTGGTAGGCTTCATATTCAACCCCTGCCACTCTGGAGCACCGTCACCACTGTCTGGTCAGTGTTGACATCAGTAGTCTCCACTCCCTTCAGAAGAAATCACAGAGGGAGGCCCTCTCGTCTGCAGGCTACCGCAGGACACGAGGAAACAGAGATGACAACCTCCACACTCATGCAAAGACAAGAATGTCATTACAAACGTCAGTCTGCGAATGAATGGGAAAATTTTCCCCTTCCGTACACAAAAATGGGAAATCTTGTCCCCAGAAATCACAATTTAAAAGTATGCAGTGAGTGTTTTGCCTTATTTCAAGGAAAAAAAAAAAAAAAAAAAAAAAAGGTTCTTCTTGGTCCCACTGTCCTGCCCGGAAACAACCACTTACGATGGGTTCCACACCAAGACATGGAGGATACGAGGGGCAGTGAGATGGGTTGAGGAGAAGGAAAAGTAATCCAAGAAAACACAGTTAAAATGCCTTTTGCTGCTACAACTCTTTTCACTGGGTTGTTACCCTCATGCCCCCTGCTGGTCCCCTTGGTGCTCTCACAGTCATCTGGCTTCTACCCTGTCTCATTATACTTCCTGTGCTGTGGTACAGGTTCCTGTGGAGAAGACAATGCACCTGCCCCACCATAAGCTGTTAGGAGCCCCCCAGAGAGGGATATAGACTTGCTGGAACTCAGCCAAGTCCCCCTGCAAACACAGAGCCCACGACCCATCCTCAGCCCAGCTGCCAGCCCTGTCCCAGGGCACTCCTTCAAGCTAATGGCGCCTGCCTGGGGCCCCAAGACCACTGACTTCTTGAGAGGCAATTTTATTTGGAAGGTTATGACTCCCCAGGCTATGCCCAAAAGCAAACAAACAAACAAAAGGCCTGGAGCATCTAGGGTGGCTGACTTTAGAAGTGACTGGAGGAAAGTGGAAGCAGGAAGGCAGAGGTCAGACACTTGGCCGTTTTCCTTTCAGATTCTACTCAGCAGAACTGACAAAGCACCTACAATGGGCTTGGCAGACATATAGTAAATAAGACACATACAGCCCAGCCCATTGGAACTTCCTGTGGTATAGGCCCAAACAGTAAACAGGCAAAAGTATGAGCAGTGGTTCTCAAATTGAGTGAGCACCGCAGTCATTTGAAGAAATATAAAGCACAGATTTTGAGACTGCCCCCAGAGTTTCTGACTCAGGGCATGTTAATGGGGCCTGATAATCTGCACTCAATTCCCAGGTGATGCTGATACTGCCAGAGGACCAAACTATGAAGGTGAAAGTACAGGGTGCAATGGTAGCTTATAAAGGGGGGGTCCGACCTAGACTTAGGTCAGGGAAGGCTTGGGAGAAAGCCAGGTGAAATGTGTTCCAGAAAGAGAAAAGCCATGCAAATGAATGACAGCAAGACTCAAGTATCTTATAGGAAGCAGAAATCATTCAGTATGGCTGAAATTCAGAGCCCATCAGGTGCCATGGTGAGAACAGCGTTAAAGAAACCAATACCTTTTTCTCTGGGATTTATTCAAGTATCTGGTGGAAGCACATCATAAAAGTCAGAAAAGCAAATGTCCATTTCTGTTTAAGCATAAAGGTATCTTTGCAAAAAAAAAACAAAAAACCTCAAATTGTGTATCATGCTTTTTTTCCTCCTAAGATTCAAACTGTAGCATCTAATTTCCCTCCCTTCGAAAATGAGCCAGACTAGTGTCTTCTAATACAAAACGATGCTATGTGATTTCTGAGGTTAGATCATAAAAAGAATTCCTGCATCTCTCTCCTGACTCACTCATCCTGAGTAAAGCCAACTGCCATGTTGTAGGGACACTCAAACAGCCTACGGAAAAGCCCCCATGGGAGAGAAACTGAGGCCTCCCACCAACAATCAGCCCCAATTTGCTAGCCATGTGAGTAGCGACCTTGGAAGTGATTCTCTAGCTCCAGTCAACCTTTAGACGATGGCAGCCCTGGCCAACTGCAACTTCATGAAATATCCAAGTCAGAACTAAGATACTCCCAAATTCCTGACCCATACAACTGTGAAAATAACAAATGTTTATTGCTGTTTTAAGTCACTTAGTTTTGGAGTAGCATGGAGCAAAGATAACTAATAATGACAACATTTACAGTGTATCAAAAAATATCAAGAATCTAGGAATAAATCTAATAAAACATCTAAACTCTACAGGGAAATTATAAGTCATTATTAAGAGATTTTTTAAAAGCCTAAATGAATGGAGAGGTCTATAGCACATTTATAATATAAAGACAATACTGTCAAGATGTTGATCCTTTCCAAATTGGTCTATAGATTTGATATAATTCCAGCCAAAAGCCCAGGAAGGTTTTTCATGGAGCTTGATAAGCTGACTGTGATAAAAAAAAAGCCCCAGAGTAATCAGAACCTTTGTGAAGAAGAAAAACAGAGAACCTTGTCCTAGCAGATATTGAGACAATAGATAGCTGGGTTAAAACCAGTATATTTTGAGTGTATCTCAAGTAGTCTACCACAAATTTCATGCTCTTTCTACAGGATGTATATTCGAAAAATCTAGCCTTTAGCCATTTTATGACTGAAGAAAAGCTGATTGAGAAGGCCTTAACAGAGGAGAATGTGAGAAAAAAAAGAAGTCTTTTAGAACTGCTCCTAAAGCCAGTTCAACCTCTAGATTTCAGTTACATTAACAAAAAGATTCCCTTTTGGTTAAGCAAGTTGAATAGTCTTCAATAGTTACAACAGGTAAGATTCTGACTGATAGTCACCCACTCATCAAACAACCTAAAATTTCACCATTAGAGACTCATTCCTTAGCATTTCTACCTCTTCATACTTCCATCTAAGGCAGGGCTCACAAACTACTCTCTGTGGACCAAATCTGGCCCACTATCTATTTTTGTAAATAAAGTTTTATTGGAACACGGCCATGCTCATTCACTAACATATGGCTGCTTTTGTGCTAAAATGGCAGTTTAGCAGTTATGACAGAGATCAGATGACCTGCAAAATCTAAAATATTTGCTATCTGACCTTGTACAGAAAATGTTTGCAGACCTCTGCCTAAGAAGTTCTTCTGAAGTTCTGTCCTGTACAGTACAGTATTTTCCCCTCATCTGGAAGGGATGCATTCCAAGACCCCCAGTGGATGCCTGAAACTGGATAGTACCAAACCCTATATAGACTGTGTTTGTTTTTCCTGTACATACGTAACTATAATAAAGTTTAATTTATAAATTAAGGCACAATAAGAGATTCACAACAATAACTATAAAAAAAACACATAACAATACTGTAATTAAAGTTATGTGAATGTACTCACTTGTCACAGGGAATCCCTTGCTGAAGTCTTCATATAGACACAATGCTTTCTGGTGCAACACATTCTCTGTTCACGTCTTCCACCCACAAATTCAATGTCTTTTCCATCTCAGCAAAGCACTTACCGCACATGGTACCCATACTTTTGCAGTTTGAGGGACAACCACAAAACTAGCATGAATTTTTTTTGTCCTTCTTCACAATTTTGCAAATAGAAATTTATCCTTACCCCTTACTGTAGATCTTAGCAACCCCAGTGAACGATTTTTCCCCCTTCCTTCCTAAGTAAAAAACTTTCACGTTTTCCTTTTAAGGAAACACTTTATGGCTTCCCTTTGGCACCTGAATTGCCAGCATCACAACTCTCGGGCTTTGGGGCCATCATTAAGTAAAATAAGGGTTACTTGGGCATAAGCACTACAATACTAGGACAGCTGATAACAGGCAGGTAGCATAGCATCTATAGAATAAACCTGCCAGACAAAGGGATGGTTCATGTCCGAAGAGGGACTGAGGAGGTCGCACGAGATTTCATCACACTACCAAGAGCAGCGTGCAACTTAAAACTGTGAGTTGTGTATTTATAAAATTTTCCATTTAATATTTTCAGACTGAAGTTGACCATGGGTAACAGAAACCATGGAAAGCAAAACTGCAGACCATGGGGCACTACCGAACTTTAGAATTGTCCTGCCTGTTTAAATTTAGCCTTCCCTGCCCCACATTCCGAAGAGCTGAAGGACTAGAAAATGTGGAAAAAATTGGTTCCTGAGGGCGGCTATGGAACGATCTTTTGTAGTCTTCTAAAATGGGTGCCCATTCGTGTGTGGTCTAATTCAACAATCGTCCTTTCTTTCAGGTTGGACTTCTTTAGACAAAAATCTCTGAACTGTGCCTCTGGTCCCTGCTCATCCCCTGCTGCCTGACTGCCCCCAATCCACTCCTAATTAGCAGTCACTTCCCGAAGTCTGTGGGGCAGTCAAGGTCACTGACAGGACTGAGAAAGCAGTTTGTCAGCCTTGCTGTCTCTCCCCCTGGGAACTGCCCAGAGTTGTGGAGAAGGCTGCTCAGCACAGCAGGCGACCCAGGAACGACCAGACAAAGCTTCAAGATCCAATAGCCCATCCTGATCATGCAATGCAGAACCACTTGCAGGAAAACAGCTTCCGGGTGAGTGAAACAGTGGGGCGCCCACATCCATCTCTCCCCACAGTGTATAGATGGTACATACTCATGAAAAGCCCACAGCTAAACACTGTTTTTTAAAGCTGAGTCAGCTATGCACTCCCAGCCATCTCCCCCTCCCCTAGCACTTACGGGCTTTTAAATCTGACAATATGAGGGAATTTTAGTCTCTAGATGGGCTTTTATGTAGAAAAAAAGGATATTCAGAAGTTATTTTGCTTTTTTAAGAATAATATTAAATTTATTCAAGTTAATTGACCTTTCTTCCTTAAGGTTTTACATTTAACTTACAAAATTTATTATTTCACATATAATTCCAGAAAATCGGACAAACACTTTTAGGGGCCTTTGTTTGAACTTAGTCTCACTTACAAACTTAATTAAGCATTAAACATTTTAAATAGTATTTATAAATGTAATATGTTCTACTTTATTTTGTTAACTTATTTTGTTGTTTGTTTTTGTTAAAGTAACTCAGGGACATGACTCATGACCAAATAGTACAACAAGCCTTATAACAACAAAATAGTTTCCTTGCCCCATTGCTCCCATACCCAGTCTTTGTTTTTCCAGAAGCAGCTACTCTTGACCCTGTCAGCCATTTCCTTTGGAATACACACTTCTCCATATTTCTAAATAATATGCATATACCAATAACTTTTAGTAGCTCAATTTGAGTCATTTCTCTTGACCAATAATAACAGAAGAGGATTTTGCTCTCTCATGCCACTTTCTTCTCTGCTTCTGCAGACCACTATCTCACTAATTATATCAAAATCTTTGGTTGATGCAATTCGCAGTGTTCACATTACTTGTCTAGGTAAACGTTATTCTAAGCTGAACATCATAGGGCACTATGATTCTGTTTTATTTCTTTTTTGTCTTGTTTTGTTTTCTCTGAAGTAAACAATTGCTTAATTAAAAAAAATTGCTTAGAGTTTTTTTTTGTTTGTATGTTTTACTTTGTCTTCCCACAATTTCAACAAATCTTGGTATAATATTTTACAAATATTATGTGAGGATTTAACAATGACATTTTTTTCCCTTTGGAGACCTCCTTCCCAGAGAATTTTATTCTCTGCCTGGGCTGGTCTAAGCTTTATACTGTCACTTGTGATTCAGTTTACTGTCATCCCAGGAATTCTCTTTGTCTTCTCATGAGTAAGATCCCTGTCTCCTTGATCTCATGTCTTACTCTTTCTTGGTTTATCCTCCTATTTTGTTGGAGCACATCCTTTAGTAGTTTAGCTGATGACCGATGATGTAGTGATAAAAATCTGACTACCTCTTGAGTCTCACTGCTGGGATCTCAATGGTTGTCCTCCCTGCCTGGGGATCCCTGACACTACCCATCACCACCATCGTGGATATTCTTTCCAGCTGTGCCTTATGCTGCACTCCGGTTTTCTTAGCCCTCTGTATTTTATATATTAGAACACTTCAGAATTATCGCCTCCTGTTTAAATCCTAACCATTCTCAAATGTCCAACATTCTAACACAGGGCTGAGTGACCCCCTTTCTCACCCTAAAAGGAAATCAGAATATAAGAACTCAACATGTTCAGTTGTTTCCTGCTAGGATGTACTATTAATTCCTTTGTTTTGATGACACACATCCTCCGCTAGCTTCTTGAGAATGTATGCATGGTCATTCAATCTTTTGATATTTCTGTGTCTGAAAATACCTTCTTTCTGCCTGCACATTTAATTATGGTTTATCTGTGCAGGAAATTCTAAGTTGGAAATTATTTTCCCTCCGAATTTTGAAGTCATTATTCGGTTGTCTTCAAGTTTCCATTATGGCTGTTGCAAAGTTTCACCCTATTTCAATGATTAATTATTGAATCTTTTTAAAAAATTTCTTTCTAGCAGCTATATATTCCCATAATTGTGATATTTTGCAATGCCGTGACTCAATGTGGATTATTTTCATCTATGGTGCTAGAAACTTGATGAGCTCTTTTTAATCCAGAAACTCCTATCCTATAGATCTAGGAAATGATTTTAATTCTTTCTTTGATGATTTTCTTGTTTGTTTCTTTCTAGAACTTCAGTTATTTGAATGTTGGTTGTCCTAAATTGATCACTTATTGGTTTTCTTTTAGCCTCTTTTTTCTGTTTCTATTATTTTGTTCCTTAACCAGAAGAACTCCTCATCTTTATTTTCTCTTTTGATTTCCTTCATTTGTGATATCATGTTTTTCATTTCCAGGAACTCTTTTTTATTTCCTGAATCTTCCTGTTATCCCACCTGTTCTTGTTTCATGGATACAATATCTGTGCTTATTTTTGATCATTGCAACACTCATGTTTTTTGTACATTTCCTTCCCCTGTGCATCTCTACTCCCTCCCACTTGTTGATTTGTCCTGGTCTCTGTCTTCTGTATGAGAGCCTTCCTCAGATGTCTGGTAAACATTTTTTTTTGTCTGCTCAAGCAAGTAAAGAGCAAATTAAAAGTAAGTAAAGAGTAGATTAGAAATCCTGAACATATGGGTGGGGTTTGTCAACTTGGAGCTTCACTTAGATGGATCTGGCTGGGCCATTAATAACGAATCCCTGATGCCACTATCTCTAGGTTTTTCTTCTTGAGCTGGTCAGATTTCTCAGAATATACTCTCCAAATCTCTTACATGAGGGATCGAGGCTTAGCTCTCCATGGTTCTTGAAACGGAATAGAGAAGGAGACCGGGGTAGGAGTGGAGGAGTAGGGGTACCATAGGGGTCTCAGCACTCAGTATGCCGTATGCATACATTCATTTACTCTTTCTTCAGCACAGTGTCACACTGTCACCTGTGCCTTCATGTCCCCCAGTGCAGAATCTGATTCTGTTCAGAGAAGAAACCTCCACTTTTATTTTTCCAGGAATGGAGAGAGGCACTAACCTAGAGGCTTGCAATAGGAATGAGATCTAGAGCCCTTAACTACTTTAACCAATGTTCATTTTTGGCCACTATGCCCCATATTCTTCCCCAGCTTCTGCTCTGGGTCTTTTGAGGGTTCTGTGGTTTAGATCAGGATATTCTTGGCTTTCTCCATTTTGGGCTTAAGATTCAGGTTTCTTGCATCTGCTAAATGAATTAACAATCATCCATCTGCTTTTCAGAATCCAAAATTTATTGCCGTTGTCTCCTTGTCTTTTTTCTTCATCCTTGTGGGCTTCAGTCTTTTTTTTTTTTTTTTTTTTAATTCTTTTGCTATAGTTTTCACGAAGTTTCACGAGAGAGGAAAGTCGTCTGGATGTTAAATCCACCATCATTACCAACCTATAGCATTTTGGAGCATAGCAATTGTCTAATTCAGCTTATAAAACTAAATACTTAACCCTTGTAAAGCTATCATTAAACTTATAAATTCAGTGAATCTTAATTTTTGCATGTTCCAATACTATTTATAAAGTAACTTCAACTTAAAATCATAAATTTAAATAAATTAACTGAAGCATACATATGAAATTAGAATTACCAGACATGCCTTTATTCTAACAGGCTACATTATTTTTAAGTTTGGGAAATGATCAAATATTCACAGATTCCTTAATGCAAAAATGTTAATAATGTACTTTTAGTTTTCTTTAAAATTTCTTACTCTTAACTATATATCTGATTAAAAGATGCTAATTATATAATCCTAAAAATTTTTGGATTATCTTCCCAAATATTTTTGGAGTTGCTCTGTCCTTTCTTGCTGTGATTTATTAACTACAGAAGAGGTTCCTCATGGGATGATGACTGAAGTTTTGCCCAACACTGGTGGGATACATAGATTCCCATGTGTCTACGGCAGGGACTTTTTTCAATTCTTTCATCTCTTCAGGCAAATTTGCCACATCTAGTCAAGCTACTATACTGATTGAACTTTGTGCATTTCTTTGGCTTTTGAAAGATTTAAATTGTTTTTATGTGTATCCCTAAAAACCTTTGAACCGGAGGGACTCCTACAATCTTCTCATCTTCTTCCAATTAGGGCAGCTATTTATTTTAGGAAATAAGATGGCTTCTAACTTCCCTCTTGAAATCCTCGTTGGTTGCAACTTCTAGGATTATTCTATGGATGTAATTAAAGGCAAAAACTAGAGGAGCCAAAGCAGAACCCCAGATTCAATATAAAGCAACGTGTCTGAGGAGATTTGATCCCTGTCTCCTCCTCCCGTACATAAGCGCAGGCGGTTCTGTTATCAAAAGTAAACTGTGCTTGGCTGGACAGTAAATCCACTGGGGACCCCCCCCACCCCTGCCCCGGAGGAAGGTGGCAACACATGAAGGGAAGACAACGTGCCTGTCTAAATGTAGGACTGTCATCCAATACAGACCAAAAGTGCTTGTGGAGCCAAACACAGAAAATGGAAACTGCCTCTAACATCATCCTCATCAGAGCCTCAAAGGGGTTCAATGGAAAATTGCTTTACAGATGCCAAAGATGGTCAGGGAAAAGGAAGGCTGCCAGGACTGATTTTGAACACTAAGAATGTGCTAGAGATGTTGCTGGAAGATTGAGGCCCCAGGGGCACACAGACACCACCTTTTCTATGTATTGCTAGGGAAAAAAAAAAAAAACAAATAAACAAACCTAGCTTCAGCCTCTCGACCGCAAGTCAATTTATGAAGTTGCTCAAAATTATGAGTATGAAACTACCAAACCCACAAATAGTCCACTGAGGACAACTGATGTCCAGTAAGAGTGTTTATGTCTACTTATGTCCCCTCCTCTTCTAATGATCAGCAACTCGACTGCCTCAACACTATATATGTATATATATCTGTAATATCTTCTCCATATTACACTTTTTGCTTTCTCATAATTTTGCTTTATCCCAGCTTCAGCTGGTTAATGACCCCTCTTGGCTTGCAAATGCACACTTTAAGCCTTAGATCTTCATTTCCAATTCCTGAGGGAAAAAAACTCTTCCTGACCTGGCTCTCTTCTGCTGGGGCAGAATCTTGAGCACCACACCACCTCATGGACCACTGGCCGGCCAATGTTGCCTGCCTTTGGGTCAGGTCCCCACTCCTGGTTCAGTCAGCTGAACAGGTAGAACAGTTTCTCTTAGAGATATGATGGATATGGATATGATGGACACCCTGATAGACATTTCTGGTACAGCTGGGCTAGAGACCTAGGAATGAAAAACTCATTTCCTTATTGTAAGGTAAACGTGTGACACACTGAGAGAAGTTTTAAAAGCAAGCCTTTATTGGGAGAGGGCTCCTGGGCGACGTTCTCCGGTCCAGAGAGGAGAGAGGCCAGAGAAGTCGCGCCCTGGGACGGGAGGGCGTAGTTTATAGAGTTATGGGGGGGGGGGTGGGGTAGGGTATAGAATGGGGAATGTCAGTTGAGCATCCAGATTAGGGCAGTGGCGCGCCAGGGCACCAGGGCTTTAGGGTGGGCCCTTGTTCGGATTCTGATGTCAAGCTGGGAAGCCTCCTGGCAGGCCCCTGCGGACCTAACACTTGTGCTCTCTCTCCTTTTCAACAGGAAGAGCATTCAAAAGACCATGTACTCTGGGAGCACCTCTAGGTGAACCAGAAACAAAGGCTTCTCTGCCTTTAATTATGCCTAGGGAGAGACAGTTGAGGCTCAAGGCTTGGGAAGAGATGTCTTTTTGGATTTGAAGGCACTTGGTTAATTAGAAATTTTAGCCAATGACCATCTTTATCCTCCTTGTTGCTGCTGGTATGTTTGAGGTCTTGGGACATTTTCTGTTTAGAATGGCTCTGGAAATCCTATAGGAATGAGGATGGGCCAGAGGACAGGAAGAGAGAGCTGCTTGCTTAGAGCTTATTTCAGTTTTAAAGGAGAAAGAGGAAGCAGAACCTTCAGGTTTTACTCTAAATTAATTTAACTGAGCTTTTGGTGGTGGAGGGTGGCGGCTGGAGGGGCAAAAAGAATTTAGCCCAGAAGTTACCAAACTGAGCCATTGGCTGAGACATTCTCTGGTGGGCTCTCCAGAAAGCCAGCAACAAAGTACATCATTGTGACTGGCATGAATGTGAGTTTTGACCAAAATAAATATCATCATAAATCTATGACTAGCAAATCTGCCCTCTGCTGTTTGAGCTAAAGCATGTCATGATGAGATTACTGCTTATCCCCCTGAAGTCTCTGGTCCAGGTAAAGAAGTTCTTCGAGCTCTGGCCTAGCCAAGGGTGGACATACTAGGCTTCTCACAGGATCCCTGCAGCTTTTATTCCTCCAGCAGACCTTAGCAATCCCATTGTTTGTTCCCATGCTTCGGTCATTCTTTCACCCAGGTTTCCACTATTCCTGGGCCAGGGAAGATAAAAATAGGATCTCTCCCTCAGCTCCCTGCCATATCTCTGCTAAAATCCATAAGAAAGCAGATAAGTGTCTAGAAGTCTGAAAAGACTTAAATCCTATCAATAATGAGTCTTCACTGAAATGTAAATGTCACTGGCTTGGCTTCTACTTCATTAAGTCGCCACATTACACTGTCTTGGATGTGATCCGCCCAGAGACACCCTTCTGCCCATCATCAGGGAAGGACACCTGGGGTTAAACATGAACGTGTCTGTCCCTGAATTCTTGGTGGACTTTATTTATGTCTCCATGATCCCTCCCCCACTCCCCAAAATAAAAATAAAAACAATACTAATGAAGAGGAAGAGAGGCAGTAGTATTTACTGGAGGCTCACTCTCAGGCAGGTGCTGTGCCGGGCTTCAACATACATATTATTTAATCCTCGCAACAGCCCAATGAACTAGATAGTATCTCCATTTTAAAGAGACACAGATATGGTAATAAGTTTGCCCAAGGTTACAAAAACAGAAAAGAATAGAACCAGAATTCAGTCTAAGGTTTAGCTGACTCCAAAATACCTTCATTTTTGTAAAAATAACATATTCTTATTAAAATATCCATGCCCTAAGGAAAGGATAAAGAAAACAGTGAGAAATCACACGTAATTCCAATGCTCAGATTCAATCACTATCAACATTTGGTAGAATTCGTTTTAGACCTTTTTCCCCTTTGTTTCCACATCGACACATGCATACACCAAGCACACATTATTAGTTCATATATCAAATAATTTTTTAGCATCCGTTATTTTGTAGGTCCTGTCCTACATACTAAAGAACTCCAAATCCCCGTCCTAAAGGAGCTTACATTAGTGGGAGAAGCAGAAAATAAATAAATGAATAGATTTATGCTATAACGTGTGCTAGCATGTGTGCCACATACAGCTGTGCATGTTGTGCACTGCAGACCTCCAGGGGGAGCTGGTCACACCACAATGAATGTGAATGACCTCCCCAGGAGCTGGCAGAGCTCCTGTACCACACATAATAGGTAATGATAGGGGACATAAGGCAACATAAAGGAGAGATGTTATCTTATGAATGAGAGATCAGAAACTGCCTCTTTGACTCAGGAATATTTGAGCATTACCTAGACAAAGTGAGAGAACTGGCTCAGTAAGAACCTGAGAGACTTTCAAGCAGTGGGAACGACAAATGCCAAAACCCTAAAGCATGAATGTTCTGGGCATGATCGAGGAACAGCAAAGAGGCTGGTATAGGTAGAGAGTAGTGGTCAAGGGGAAAAGGGTGGGTAATGAGGTCAGAGAGGTAGTGGGTCCAGATCCCAAGGCCTCATGGTTATGGCAGAACTTTGAGATTATTCTGTGATGGAAGCCACTGGACAGCTGTAAGCAGGGATGGATATCTTAAAAGGACAAGTCTGACTGCAATGTAGAGAATATGAGAGGCAGCGAGACTAGGTAGGACAAGAAAGAGAGTGATATTGGTAGCTTAGACTAGGTAAGAACGGTGGAGTAATGAGTAGTAGTCAGATTCAGAAAATGTTTTAAGCTACTGCTGGCAGTTGGAGCAGATTTCAAGTAGTACCTGCAGGATTTGCTGAGGCATTGCTGTGGAATGTGAGAGAAACTGGAGTCGAGGGACCCGAATGGATAGACGGAACTTTATGAGCTGTGGGTCACAGAGGGGCAGGTCTGGAGAAACCAAAAGTTCCATTTGGGGGACTTAAGTTTCAGAGGATTATTAAGCATGCAAATAGAGCTGAGTCAAGACTGGAAATATCACCTTGGATTTACAGTATACAGATGATGTAAAACCAGGGACCTGAATGACATCCTCTACAGAGTATAGAAAGCAAAGGGGTCCGGGGACTGAGTCCTGGAATCAAGTAACATTAAGAGGTAGGGAAAGTCTCGTCCTCCCTGGCTGTTTGAGAGTTGGCCACCGTCATGAATGACACAGTAACTATTCAGACTAGGAAGTTCATGACCAATAGACTACTCAATGGAAACAAATGGTCACCAACATCCTTCACCTTGAGAAGCGAACAATACCTAAGACAAAAATGAATCAAAACGTAGACTTGCAAGACATGGCCAATATGATAAGAAAAACTAACCTCAAGAAAATGGTGAAAGGAACGCAGGAACAGAATGAAGCAAGTCAAGGTGACTGCAAAAGCCAATGTTGGTGCTGGCAAAAAAAAGGATAAAGATGCGTCAGTGACTATACGGGTGATTAAGCATATTTTTCATGAGAGGATTAATAAACTAAGAACTTAAAAAAAAAAAAGCGAAGAAAATAGGGGAAACTGCAAAACCATCTAAGAAAGAATAGCCAAAGGCATAGAAGAAAACCAGAGGGGTTTGATGTCCCAGAAGCTAAATTAAAAACATGTTAGAAGCAGGCATGATCAGCTGTAACAAAGGCTGCTGAAAGGTTAAATGACAACGTGGAGCCACGTTTGGCATTCATGATTTTACAAGAGTAGTTTTGGTGGAGCAGAAAGAACAGAAACAGATCAGAGGGAATCTAAGAGAGAACGAGTGAAGAGAAAGTAGAGGCAAATATAAATATTGTTTCCTAAAGTTTTGCTCTGAAGGGAAGCAGAAAGATGACATGGTAACTAGTAGGAAATGGGAGTGTTAAAAAAGGTTGTATATTATAGTTTATTTTTTTTGGATGAGTCATCGTATGGTATGTTTTTAAGGTGATGGCAATAATCCAGAGAAGAGGTGGGAAATGATAATGATAAAAGTAGGAGAGAACTACTGGTCCCAGGCCCTAGAGGAGGTAGAATGAATAAGGTTTTGTGCACACTTAGAGTGGTAGCTCTTTGTAGGTTAATGGACATTTATTAATTGTAATAGAAGGGAACATATAGATATTTATAATATGCTCATATTATACATGTTGCCTTAAAATCTACTTATTGACTATATTATCATAATATTACTTCATAGATAAACTTACATCAATACGATGGTGGTCTCACCATATTTTTGAGCATGCCTCTTTCATAATTTATTTTATCAATTACCTCTTCTTGGACATTTAGGTTGTTTCTAATTTTTCACTTTTATAAACAATGACAAAACAGGCTCTTAACCTCTGGTACTCTGGCTGACACTTCTTGTAGGTCATTCTGAGCCAATTGTCAACGTGGGGCTGCCCTTGCCCAGGCTCCATCCCCACTCTAAGCCTGACACCCTGCCCTACATTCAAGATCCCGAGCACAGATGGAAAATGCCCCTTGGTTCCCTGTTAGTGTCATTTCCACTACCCTCGGCCTCCACCAACCAGAGAATGAGCCCACTCTGTGGCAGGCAGGGCACACGAGAGTTGAAACAGACACTGCTTCTGGTCCCTCTGGAACTCAAATACTGAAGAATTTTGAGAGTTCTGTGGGCCACAGCTCTACTACTTGGAAGAATTTGAAAACATTTTAGGCCTACTTATGTTAAATGGTTTTCTTTAAGAAAGAGAGTTTTAGAGATCTTTTTTAAGTGAAGGTACAGGAAACCAAGTAACATGCTGGGAATTGTACGCAGGTCTGTCTGACTCTAAGTGTCCTTCCCGCCTCCCTTTCCATTGCATTCTCTGTGTCACAAAGCTCTGCTCACCATCTCTAGCCTTCCCCACAACTTCCCAGCATAACAGCAAAGCAATCTCCTTCTGGGAACAGAGCCGCCCTAAGCCAAAGCCTCAGGGCTCTTTAGAGTCAAGGCTGGGGCTTTTTAGCTTTATCTCTAATTTTTCCTTCACAAGCACTGTGAAACCACACTGGCTATTCCTAGCCCCCAACATACTCTGCAGTTTCCTATCTCCTTTCCTTTCCCATTCCCTTCCTATGTCCAGATGTCCTTTATTAGCTCTACAAGATGGGATCCTATCCACTCTTCAAGGCCCAGCTAAGATGCCACCTCCTCTAGGAAACTTTATCCAGTGTCCTCACGCTTGCCCACCTTGGAACTCCTAGAGCGCTTTATCTATCCTGTCTTGTGAAACTTAACACTTACTACTTGTTTGGAGGCCATTTTTACGTATATCTCATTTCTTGTGCTACCAAACTAGAAACTCCTAGAGGGAAGGGATCATCTAAGAGGTTCTTCTGGCACATGGATCATTACCAGGCATGAAGTAGGCCCTTGTTATAGGCTTGAAAGATGGCTGGATGGATGTATGGATGGGTGGATGGCTGGCTGGCTGGCTGGATGGGCAGATGGATGAATGGATAGATAAATGAATTCTCTATCTATCCCTGGCTTGACAAATTTTTTGATGAATGTGTTTTGTTGAATTTAAACTCTAGAACTTGTTCTTCCTGACATGGTCATGTAAAGCTATCCCTAGGTGCCTCAAAATTCTCCATTTAATGTCCTCTTCCATTTCTGTTGCCATTAGTCACCCAATTCTTCCAAACTACCTCCATCCTATCCCCTTAAAGTTTTTACTCTAGGTTTTCCATGAATTTTTCATTCAAATATTCCTAGCTAAGAAGTCAGTAATAGGTATTTAAAATATAAGGGGGATTTGTCAAGGGGGATCTGCATGTTTTATAGGACACTCCAAAAGGCAGAAAGTATATAGGTTTCTAGGAATGAAATTTTAGATACCATGATAGCAGGTGGGGAAAAGCATGTCTAATTGCCTGCTCCCTGATTGGTAAGACTGGTAAGCCCGTGGCTAGGCCTCCCTATGAGGGATAAGAATCATGAGGAGTCCACATCACTGCTTCCTACCTCCACCCTGACTCAGGAACTGAGAACTGAACATCTCAGAACTAATGTCTCTGTGGATAGACACCCTTGGTCATCCCAGAAACCTCAGCTGGTATCAACTTGGAGCTGCAGGGGCTGCGGCCCCAAAGAGCAGTCCCTCTAAGAGTTAAAGGGACTAGCATGGCCTCGTCCCTGCACTAACTAGATGTCTCAAAGCCAACAACAGAACTGGGAGCACTTCCCATAAACCCACCACGCAGGCAGCCACCCATCTGCCTTTCCGGGCCCTGTCCCTAGAAATGGAACTTCAGCAGGTCTCAGTTGAGATCCTTGAGCTTGGGAGGAGCAGGGAAAATAGGCTGAGGCTGGGAGACAGAAGTCACTCAGTTGCTATCCCTAACAAACTGAGCCCCAGCCCGTATCCAGGGAAGTAGCCCCTCTTGCTGAGTCAAGCTAATCTTCCTAGCAACCTACTCTGACAGTCAGCAGCCCAACAGGAACTTTTCAAGCACCTGCTCTGTACTGATCTTTGGGTTTGATAAGGATATAAAGAAGGGCAGGCTTTTTCAAGGACGGCACTAAGTGCTAATGAACTGAAGGTGCGGGAGTGAGTTCTGAACCCAGCTCCATCATTACCAGCTCCATCATTACCAGCTGTGTGACCTCGAGCAAAATGCCAAACTTTATCAGTTTTTACTTACTAAGAAATTATAATAAAACAGTATCTACTCCACTGACTGGAGATGTTAGGTACCTAGTACAATGCCTTGTCTCACAGTGCAAGTTCAAGTAATGTTAGCAGTTGTTAAAGAGATTACAGTCTGGCTGCCCAAGATCAAAAATGGTATTTAGGCAATAGAGAAGTAATATTCCTAACACACACAAAGCACCACTACCACTCTACTTTTGACTCTGTTTCCCTACCATTGTCCATGAGTGCTGGTGCCAGCCTCCAGATGCCTGCTGCTCTTCGGGCCTGGCATTCAAGACCCTCCAAGTCATGTCCTTCTTTCAACTTCTTTCAAACAGCTTACATTCTGGCCATACCTAACTATGCCCAAACTGTTATCTTTCCTGTCCCTGGGAGCTTGGCAGTCTATGCCACCACCAGTGTCAATATCCTCCACATCATTCAAGCCCTAAATCCAAAAGCCACCTTCAGGAAGCCTCTCTAACCTCAAAACTAGAATTAAATTTGTCCTCCTCTTAGATTCCACAGCACTTTTAAGGTTAGTAAATCCAGAGGCTATTTTCTCAAGTCTCCCTTTGAAGTGCAAGCATATCAAAGGGATAACAACTTTTCTGCCAAGTGTAGAATACTCTGGGTATAATAATACAGTGAGAAGGGAAAACAGGACACAGTTCGGCAGCACCCCCTCCCCCACCCCCACCACACACACCACCCTGCTTAGTTGTCAGGCCCAGAGTATCCTGGGACCCGTGCTTTATTCTCAAGATAGAAGCCTTCGGCAGATAGTTCCAAGGTACCTGTAGCTTTCCTTGTTCCTTCCCAATCCCTGGGGAAAGCAGAGATTTCTGTCTAAACATTAGATCAATTCCTCTCTTGGCAGCCTTGAGACACGCTGGCCCTCACACCCACAGGATGCTCCTTCACTTTCCTGCTTTACTTTTCTGTCTATCAAACTGCTCCCCATATTTGCTTTACCTGCTCGTCATGCCAGTCTCTCCAATTCTGAGATTTTCTGAAATATATTCTGTCTTTGATACTTAGTCAATCCTACAGCCACCAGCTGTCCTTAGGCATTTCTCTGATCAAGCCCCAAACCCAAGCTACTAGCTCTTACCTTAGCCCCTGCAAAGCTCTCTGCCTCGGGCTTTTTGTCAAAGGAAGTGCAGGCAACACACCCCTACACTTCCTGTGGTGGTGTTACCGAGGGCCTTGTCACCTACATAACTGAATATCTCCTATTAAAGCCCCACATGAGATACTTCCTTGAGAATTTACTGCTAAAAAAGTTCTTCAGCTTCCTCTGGGGAACTTTCCATAATTTAATCTGATCATCAGGATTATGTAAGGATTCATGCCCCAGTTTTGGTTTTTAGCTGCCAAGAGTTTGGCCACAGACTTGAGGCCCTGCTAAAGGAACTTGGCTTTCTGTACAATTCCAGGGCTCCTTCCTTTAAGGTTATCTTTTGATATCTAGAACGCTTCAGCCTGTTCTGCTCGGGTCCTTTGATTATTTCCACTTGGAGCTTCCTCGGGTGCAGGTTCCATCTGCTGCCTCTCTCTGGCACTCGTGGACTGTCAACCATCCCAACAGGGTGGTGCCCCCACAAAGCTTTTCCATCCTCTCTACCTTTTCCGCTTTGAGTTCTGCTCTTCTGGAAGGCAGTATGGGAGTTTAGGGAGCTCTGGTATTTGAAATGGGAATAAAGACAGAATTGGGAAGTTGGTTGCTTTCCCTGCTTTTTAAAGAAAATCAGTTTTATTTTTATCAAATATACACCTGATCATAGTTTAGAGATACTAGTTCTACCTGTCTTGTTTTAAAAACAAAACCAGCAGTTCTCCACCTCAATATTCCCTTTCCCCAGAGGCAGTTATTTTTACCTCTTTTAGTTGATTCTTTTGGTATTATTCTAAATAATCTGCTTAGAGATTAGTTCTACTATTTATATTATACTCTGCTATTTCTTTGGTTTCTTTTTTGAAATAATACCTACTGGCTTCCACTGAGGAAGATGAAGGTATAAACCTCATTTTCCACCACACAGTCACCAGCTCTCACTGACCAGCACATTGCTTCTTCTCTATATTCCACTATCTAACTCAGATGGTAACTTTGATTAGGTCAATCTCAGTTGCATTATTCTGACTATATAAGTGCTATGGCTGAGCCAGTAGTACATTACAATTACTTTTTCCTTCCAGCACAACTTATTGTTTTTCTTCATTTAATATTCATATTGTTTTTCATTTGTTTGCTTTTTATGTTCTTGACACTAATTCAACCCAAATCTTCCCTCCAGTTGTCTATCTTTCTCCTCAATATCTTCAAGCACATTGAAGATTCTATTGTTTTCACCTACTTGACCAGCAGTAGAAAACCATAGTGGCAAAGGGAAAAAAAATGTTATCTGAACCTGATAAGAGTTGTAGCCACGCACAGGTCGCCCAGTGGGAGTCATAGTCTTAGTTAGAATACGTTCTATCCTACTGAGGCCCAGCAAGGAGAAAGCATGGGAAATGAATATTATCACCTCAGTTCCTTCCAGCTGATCTTGTCCTACATCTCTATTGGTCGAACCCAATTATAAATCAGTCAGTAAGGGAACCTAGGTAATGTAGTACATAGTATCGCTGGGGAAGAGAAGGATGAGAATAGAACTGAAAGAAGGAAACTAAGAATAATTATCAAGCCATGTCTTTCCCGTGTTGGTTTACTTGTTATTTTGATAGAACCCATTCTCTAGTACTTTATGGAAAAAAAGGCAACATGAGAGATAAATTATTTAATTGACTATAAGTCTGGAAAATACCTTTCTGTCTCAAGCTAAATTGATAGTTTGGCTGGATATAGAATTCAAGGTTGGAAATAATTTTTTCAACTTTCTTTCTTGTCCTCTAGATTCCATTACTGCTGTTGAGAAGTTTCCTGCTATTCTGATAATTGATTTATTTATAAAATCTGGAAGTTTATATGAACTCTTAGTTTTTGTACTTATAATTCTGAAATTCCAAACTGATGATTTCGTATGGCACTCTTTTCATCACCAAGTTCCAGGTACTCAGTGGGTTTATTATTTAAAATTCTCATCTATAAGTTTTGGGAAATTTTCTTATTTGATTTTCCTAGCGATTTCTTCACCTCTGTTTTCTCCTTCTTATTTGGATGTTTAACTGCAGGAGTAGTTCTTTATATTTTTGTTTGCCTTTCTTTTTATCTTTTGTGTTGGTCTGTTTTTTTTAGAGATTTACTTAACTTTATACCAATTTTCAAAAACTTCTTTAGGTTCTCTGAATGTTCCTTTTTGTAGCATCTTCTTTCATTTTCCTGAAGCTATTAATAATAGGGTTTTTGAGGGGGGAGGTTGTTTCTTTAATATAGCCAATTTCTTCCAGTTGAGTTTTTTGTTTGTTTGGTTTTGTGTCTGGCTTTCATGTTAGCTGCTCCGATGTCCTCACAAAAACCTTATTTGGAAGCTCAGTGCTCAAGGCAAGGATTTGGTAATTCTGGGTTTTCCTGTGAGGTAAAATGTCCTGACCATTTGATTGGGGGATTCTCCAATGTGAGAATCTTAAGATCTTTTCACTTGGGCTAATTAGATTCTACTCTCCTGTCTGTTGAAGATAAGCTTAGTTGCCAGTACTTTGGAAACTAAGTGAAAAAGAGTTTCAGTTTGTGAATTTTCATTTGATCTCCTTGTATCCAACATGGGTTCTGCTCTCAATCGTACCTGCTGTCCTCTAGCCCAAAGTTCTGTCTTAACACTTTCCAGAAATCACGCTTCCGTTTTCTCTTGGGGCAGAAAAGAGGTGGTCTCTTTGATGCAAGGATTGAGAAAGGGCCTCCTTGTACAATCTTTGAACATTTCTCCTATTTTCAATTCTACCTTCACCTCTACTTCTAGACCAACATGTAATCACTGTGTAATCACATGTAATCCTGATCCTTGGGGGTAATTCTGGGGTGTTTGTTGAATTGTTTTGTAATTTTTACTTAAACAATCTTTCAAAAAAATTTTTTTTTATTTCCAGCCCTACCCTCATTTCCACTTTTAGGTGTATATGGAATTACTAATTCCTGAGCCTTACAGGGACAGGAGGATTCTGCGTATTAAGTTGCATTGCTGCTTGGGTTTCCCCCGCTGCCAGTGTAGGGCTCAGCTTTTTCAAGTCTACCAACTCTTTGGCCTTCCTTTGGATTTCCAGCTGCCATTTAAAAAGTAGTGCCTTCTCTCCTATTTGTCTTTCGTTTTTATGCAATAAAAAAATTATGTTACTGTAATTTTACTAACCTTTAGAGTCAGGACAGAAGTAAATGCATGTGTTCATTTCTCTCATCTTCGTCTGGGAGTCCAGCAATTGCTTTCTCTCTCTTTTTTTCAGCTTTACTGAGGTATAATTGACAAATAAAATTGTCAAGATATTCAAAATATACATCGTGGTGATTTGACATATGCAAATATTGTAAATGTATTCTTACCATCTTGTTAATGAACACACTTATCACTTACATATTCATTTATTTTTTGTTAAAAACATTTAAATTCTTCACTCTTAGAAAATTTCAGTTTACAATAGGGTGTTACCAGCTGTAGTCACGTCATCAGTTGGGTCCTCAGACTTATTCATCTTATAACTAAAAGTTTGGATCCTTTTACCAAGCTCTCCCTATTTCTATCACTTCTCAGCCCCGGTAATGACTTTTCTACTCGCTGTTTTTGAGTTTGACTTAAAAAAAAAAATTCATATATAAGTGATACCATGCTGTATTTGTCTTTATCTGGCTTAACATCATAATGCCCTCAAGGTCCATCCATATTGTTGCAAATGACAAGATTTCGCTCTTTCTCATGTTGAATAATATTCCAGCGTGTGTGTATCACATCTTCATTATCCATTCTTCTGTTGATTGTCGCTTAGGTTGTTTCCATATCTTGGCTCATAATTGATACTTGTTGGTGGGCCCAAAGAAGTGTAAAGAGTTTAAATATAAACTTTTCCTAGCAGAGTTCTCTGTTCTTCCTGCTGAGGTGTGTAGTGGTCTCTCCTCTTGACTGTGTACTTTTAGTACATGGGGCAGAATCAGAAGAGGCATTCACACAGGGTTGTTTCATAGGATTCACTACAAATTTGTCAGAAAACACATATAGCATCATTCTCCGTATAGCTATATGTCATATATTTGAATACTGTTTTCCAGTTCTCAGAGCACTTCCATATTTTATTCCCTTTGGTACCTGAAAAACCCATATAAAGTAGACAGGGCAGGTGCTGCTGTTCCCACTTTACAAATGAGAAACCTGAAGAGAAGAGGTCAACTGACTTATCTAGAGTTGTCCATCTTCGTGCCAGAGACAAGACTACAACCAGGTCTTAGAATGCCAAAGTTGATGCTTCTCTTTTGGTCCATGCTTTCTCCAAGTGGCAATATTTCTGCTCTTATGATACACCCAGAATAGCATTCGATCTAACAGGATTGGATCCATTTCCAACACATTGCCCAGACTGGCCCATAATGGGCCATGCCGGGACCATCTTTGGAGGATTAAAGAATCACAAGATTTCTGGACTCCAACTCCAAGAGTTTCTGATTTATAAAGTCTGGAGTGTGGACCAAGAATCTGTATTTTTAAATAGCTCTCTAAGTGATACTGGCACACGTAGCTTGATTGAACACCAGTGCGCTAAAGGGCATGAAAGTGATCTGGAGGTGTCTCCCAGGCTTCACGGTGAGGATAATCAAATGCCAGTTCCTGGAATGTAACAATTTATCCATCCAGACAGCAGCCATCAAGTCTGCCACAGCCTAAGCTAATAGCTTCTTCACCCCTGCCTCTCCTCCTCGAGGCCTTTAATGGACCTCGCTTCTGCCATCGTTACCTGGTTTGCCAACTCACATAATGGAGACTCCCTTGCCAGCTCCCTCCACTGTTCCACTCTCAGCTTGTGGGACTTAAGGGACTCAACTTCCTGAAAAAATTAAATTGAAAAACTTCCTTCCTGATAACTTAGGACCTCTTGCGGAACTTACCTCTCTTAGGAGCCAGAAGGAAAGAATAATAAAGAGCTCTGCTTGTTATCTGATTGGCAGCCCCAGAAATATTATCCCTGGCTCTCAGGTGTCCTCTTAGCTAGAAAATATAAATTCCAAATAGCTTTAAGTCAGAGAGGGAGCACCTTGGCATAAAAATGCAGGTATATGTGTACGAATGCACAGTAGTGCACGGTGGAGGAGGCCTCTTTTCTAGGACCTGAAGGTCCCTGAGCTAAAGAAGGTCAAAGAATGACAGGGAGGAAGAGAAAGGAGCTGTGTAACTCAGCATATTATTTACCATAGGAGCAAGAAAAGACAGCCTATTTGGCCAGTCAAGGGGAGAGACCACTACACACCTCAGCAGGAAGAACAGAAACTCTGCTAGGAAAGAATTGCTCTGAGAAGGAGTTGGTGCACAAATCTGTAAACAATATCCCAGCCATTGGAGGAAGCGATGACTCTGAGGTGTGAGGTCTTCATCAGACTAGACAGGCACTCCCCAGAATACCTACCAGTCCCAGGCCCTCTTTTAGGGGTTCCTTCTACGTAAGTCATTTTTCTGGTAACAAAAAATTACAACTCCTAGTCCAACAAATGGCCTGGAGTGAGAACCTGACTCAAGGGTCAACAGAGGCTCACGTAGAATGTGCAGTAGCCTGAACAAGAGATCTTAAATAGAAAAAAGGCAATTAATTAAGTCAGCTTGATTCTTCAAGAAATGTATTGAATTGATTCAACAAATATTTATTGAGCATTATGTGTAGATACTTTATCTTTTATTTAACAAGTGCTTCTACTGAACATATATTAGTCAGATATAATATAAGTGCTTTATAAATATTTTATTCTAACAGCTTTATAAATTAACTGCTATTATCATCCCATTTTGAAGGTTAAAAAAAAAAAAAGGAGCAAAAAGCCTAAGTAACTTGCCCCAAGGCTACACAGTTATTAAGTGGGAGAACCAGTCTTTTAAGTCCTAGGGATAAAGTAAAACAAAAGAGACCAAAATCCATGTCCTCATCAAACTTATTTTCTACTAATGATTTTTGGTCTGGACATCTGGGAAGAGAGTCAGTGGTACTCAGAGCAGAAGTTAAAAAAAAAAAAATCAAAGAGTGAAGCTGGCAGCAAAAGCCTTGTGGCAGCAAAGGCCACAGAAGGTTGTGTGACAGAGGTGGTCACAGGTGGTAGAAAAAGTTAAAGACCAGCGAACTGAGGGTGAGGGCCCAACAGGACAAATAGGTCCCAATCAGAACATCCCTGTTGCCAGCCAGGTTCATCTCCATGATGCTCAGCTTTGTGGCTGAGTTTTGCAGCCTCTTATCCCCATAGTAAGACCAGCCGTACTGAAGTAATCTGAGTGAATTTGTTCTTCATGTCCTTAAGAGCCTCCAAACTTCAGCCTGATAGAGCCCTAATCCCTTGTGAAAGCAAGGACTGCAAGAAACAAACGAACAAAAAACCCAAAAGACACAGTGTATACAGTTTCTTTGGAGGTTAAAAGCATGAAGTTGCACCATTTGAGATAAGCACAGACACAGAAGGAGGCACAGGACAAGATGACAAAATTCCTGCTTCAGAGAATGTAGGGCTGCTGCTGGGTAACGTCGATGGGTGTCACCTCCGCTGAGAACACGGTGCAGGCCTCGCTCTACAATCCCCAAATTTAGCCAGCCTGGGGCCAGCAGGACATCACTGTACCTTAGGCATTCAAACAGGGCATCACCCACTTTGCTTTCTGGGTATGGTATGGGGTAGCTTCGGTTTTATCAGCAGGATACAGAAGAAAGGCCCACTCCTTCAGCCTAGGACAGTGATACCCGAGGAAGCTGACATTCCCAGTTACATGAGAGAAGGAACAGAGCAAAATGGCAGTCACCATGTGGAAACCAGGAGGATTTGTATATGACCACATGTGGGATATTTCTTGGGAACTGTCAGAAATAATTGGGGAGCATTTGACAGGAGACTAGAATATGGCAATAGCATCTTATAGTTAAAATGAAAGTAATATTGTTTTTTTAAATCTTCACTGAGAACATTTAAACCTTTAGTCTGATGAGACCAAGGGGAACATGAATAATCCTTTTCTTTGATTTTCCTTTGTCTCACCTTGGTCAGAGCTAATCTGCACAGGGAAGGCTATGTTTACTAAGGCTGTGCCAAACCCCATCGGTCCTCATTCTCACCTCTGCTGTGTCTCAGGAAGCCACATTCTAGCACTGAGTCAACACTGATGCTAGTAGGAAACACTCAGCAGGACGCTTCAGCAATTCTGATGCAAGTCAGGATTTGTTGGCAAAGGCTGGATCATTGGAATGTGGTCCATGAAATAGAAGAGTCCATACGTAGTAGCTGCAGAATCCTAAGCACTTCAAAGCTGGAAAGGTCCATAGGAATGGCTCTAATTTCTTCCCATCGCAGATGGGAAGGCTGATAATAATTTTATGTGACCCTCTGCAGGAATTTCATGTCACCTGGCCCTTCCCCATATCAAGCCTTATCAGTTTCTGCTTTTTTCTCCAAGAAAAGTGCCAACTTTCCCAGCTCCCTAAGCAAATTGTCCTTTTACTTTCATCTCATCTTTTTCCTCCAGTTGAGTAGGGCAATACTTGGGAACGCTTATTGTTAACCAGAAACACCAACCTAAGTTGGGTGAGTTGTATGTTCTTTATCACATCAAGGTCCCAAGAAGCTGTAAGATTAAAGACGAAGGTGATGATGGTAAAGGAGGACAGTAATACTAATAACAGTAGTAGCTCCTACTTTTTAAGCTGGGCAATGTGCCAAATATATGTACATCCCCTCACTGAATGCTTAAACACAGGTACTGTTATTCCCACTGAACAAACGGAGAAGCCGAGGTTCCAATGTTGACCTGCAAGCCACATCGCCAAGTTACTGAGTGATGGAGAGAAGCTCTATACCTTTTGTTACATGCTGTTCAATAACCACGTCTTCACCTCAGAGTGGAAGGGGGTTCAGGTGTGCAAGGCTGGGCACAGTGGCCTGGAAGAGCATTTCTACCTTACTTCTCTGGAACTGGACATCACTGGCCAGTTGCCCTTGCCTCCCTGCTTCTTGGAGGTCCCAGGCATTTTCTATTGCCCGGGACAAAATCTTCACAGTCAAAAATCTTAAATTCTAAAAATATTATATCTTGTTCAGTAGGGTTAGAAAAGAGGCAGAAAGAGGCCGAGTGTCATTCTTGAGGAAAATCAAGTCAACTGCATTTCCCATTCTATTCATTTTCTAACCCATTAAATGGGATTCTAATTGCATAAAACAACTATTTTGTTCATTAAATTTCAATTAAATTTATCTGAAACTCAGGATAATGGCATTGTTGTTGAACAGCCATATTAAAGATGAAACATAATCTCTCTTGACTCTATTTCCTTTGACAAAATAAAGTTCAGCTACTAATGAGCTCGCTACATAAGGTCTCTTTTATAAATGGCAACAAAGGGTGAACATTTATGAACAGCAGTTTTTATTATTATCAACAGCCATTTTCTTTGTTACCAAAATGTGCAGAAATGATTATGGGGCCCTTTTTCTCATCATGGTTTTGATTTTGAGGGAAAAAATGAAATAAATAGTTTGATAAGCATATCACGGTGAAGTCACACACTGAGAGCCCACAGGGGGTGCCTCGAAGCCTTGATGCGGGGTACTCTACAGACTAAGCAGACATTTCAATTTCCAGCCTCAAAGGCCTCAGACAGTGCCTCCCTGGAGTCAAATCTCTTGTTTCAGGGTGGGTCAGTCCATTCTTTTTTGTAGCCACAAGGCAGAACCTGTTTGTTCTCTGGAGTCAGGGAAGCAGGAGCAGCCTGCAGTGAGTCTGCCTTTTGGAAGAGCCTCCTACTCTCTGGTGACACCTGGCTCTGTCATGGGCAGCCACCAGAATGGCACAGGGCCACCATTTCCCTCCTCGGGGACCTGCTGTGTTCACAGTTAACCTCAGTTGGCAGAATGACCGCTACTGGTCAGCAGTACAGCAACTCTCAAGCCTGGTGATGTTAATTTAGTACCCAAAGCTAAGACAAATGTCATCATTGGTCCCTAGCCCAGTGAGTACTTAGGTATGAGTGGCGAGCTCAATGAGAGTCTGGGATGTGCAGGGGGTCACAGGGACGGACCATGGAGGTGAATTAAGCACCGTGAAGCAGGGGGTGAGCAGTGGGTTTAAAATGAGAGGGCCACAGTTCCTTACCTGGAATCCTTCGGGCTAGATTTACTTTGTAGTTCAAAATTTTTAGGATTTTATAAAGGTAATTTCACCTAATATCATATATTATCTAAAAACCCACATGAATATTCTAGTCACATGTTTGAGTATTTATACTAAAAGATAAAGAATATAAACAGCCTATATCAGTTCAGGTCAGGGCAAGTTTGCTTCTAAATGATTTATGAGTTATGAAACATCTCTGGGAGCAAAAGAACACCTACTCAGTAGAGGAGAGGACCTCTGGGAGGGAGAGGGAAGAGGAATGGATCACACGTAACATTCCAGGAAGAAACCAAGGTGCAGTGAACTGAGGAATTCACGGGCCTCCTACCAGTAGGATATGGGCGGCCCATCGCTGAGTGTGTGCAGGATTCATCTTTCCCCTGAGAGCTGCTGCAAAAGGTCCGAGCTCCAATGTTCCTGGTGGCTGCTCGAGCTGAGGGCCACACTTGCCCACAGGCCCCTGGGCCTGGCCTCCAGAGGGTACTTTACCCCTTTGTAATCTGTCTGCTACTGAAAAGGCCCACCACGACCACCACCACAAGCACAAACCTGGCCAAAGCAAGAGGAGGCAAGTCTCCATTTGCTGCAGTGTAGAGTCTTTTTAAATAGGTGAGTGTGTTTAATATGTTCAGAAGAGTTCTTCATACTCAAGAATATATTCTCATGAAAATACTCTCCTTAGGACTCTCAAGCCTCCAGGAGCTGCAGCAAAAACAAATAGAATATTTTTTAAAATGCTGTAATATATGAAGATGAAATGAATGGTGTTCAATCAATACTATAGTGGTGATGGCTGTGCAACCTCGCGAATGTACTAAAAGCCACTGGATTGTACATTTTTAAAGGGTGAATTTTATGCTACATGGATTATCAACTTTAAAAATTTAACCAGTTAAAAGAAACGAGTTACTTTAGTGAAATGACTTGAAGCTCCATTCCAATCCCATAACCACACTCTTAAACGTTGTCAACACTTGAATCCTGACTGTAGAAATCTTAAACAAATGCCCCTCCCCCAACCACGGCTTCTGACCTTGAAAGCCTGCTCTCACCCTCCCTCCTGATAAATCTGTTTAGCAGTTGTCTTAAGTTTCCCATGGAAACAGAACATTACTACAAGTTTAGTGGCTTAAAACAATAGGAATGTATTTTCTTACCTTTCTGGAAGTCTGAAATCAGTTTCACTGGGCTAAAAACAGGATGTCAGCAAGGCTGGTTCCTTAAAGAGGCTTTAGGGGAGAATCTGTTTCCTTGCCTCTTCCACATTCTAGGAGACCTGGTGTTGGGCCCTACTCACCTTGCCCTACTTACGTCATTGCATCTCCTGTCTCTGATCCTCCTGCCGCTCTTATGACAACCCTTCTGATACGGTTGGACCCATCCAGATGATCCAGGATAAGCTCCCCATCTCAAGGTCCTTAATAGCAACTACAAAGTCCCTTTTGCCATGTAAGGTAACGCATTCTCAGATTCTGGGGTTTAGGCTGTGGCCATCTTGCGATGGGGGTGGGGAGCATTATTCAGTCTTTTACAGCCTTCTACTTCCTAGGTTCCCCTGTATCTTTGTCAATCCCCTCTTTGACATCAACTACCTTCCTTATTCAACCCAGACTGATGGATAGAAACACTCTCTCTAGTATCTCCAATTCTCTCACACCCTTTCCTGCATATCAAACCCACCAGGAAAGCCCCTTCCTGAAACAATTCTATAATCTGTCATCTCCACTCTTATAATCAAGAATTCAGTCTTTATGAATGAAAGCTTCCCTTTCTGTGGAAAGCCGACCATTCCACCTCTGCTCTCCATCCCCTTCCTCCCCTTCAGGATTCTTCCATCAATTATTCTTAGATCTTCAATATCTGACTTTAAATAAATCAGTCTCTAACCCTTAGCAATAAATTCTTTTCTCCCATCTAAAAGAAAAATTGAGGACTTCTTGTTCTGGACAAGATTGAGATGACTTTGTTCTCCCTGCTCCTCCTGGCTATGTATCATTAAAACCCTGTACATGATACAATGAACATGATAGAGAACTGTGAAATATTGGAAGAGACAAGCAGATGAGTGAGGGATTTTGGGATTTAGGAACTACACAGGGGTGAGTCTGGGTTTGCTTTTCATCTCTCATATATTCTGGACTTGGAACTGCAGAAGCCTACAATCTGGAACCACTAATAACAGAAACAGGAAAAAAAGAATTCTAAAGCTCTAAGAAAAGCTTGTTCTTTCTAGTCAAAGGACCCAGAATGGAGCAGCATAGCAAGACAAAAACCGTTTTGACGATATACTCTCTGCAACATAAGGAATGGTCCCTGCCTGTATAGTCTCAGTAGAGACGAAGTGGGCAGTTTGGATTTCTGCCCCCTCACTCGGTGGCAACAAGTGAGGCAGGACAGTGCTGCTCCTCCCCCCGCCCCCAGCACTGTGTCAGTGGAGACTGACTTCCACCCCAGCCCTCCAACTAAGCGGCAGCTGGAGGTCCTAGGAGGCATTTCCAGCATGCTGTCAGTGAAGACCGAGTGGGATTGCCCAGCAGTGGGAGGCAGCATCCCACACCTTCTAAACCCACAGAACAAAAGGATCTTGAAGACCAGGGAGCTCAAAAAAGGAATTCTTTAAACCTGCACAAGAACTGACTTACATTAACATATCAAACGGTTTGAGAACTGAACCAAAGTGTAGAATAGAACCCGGGTTTGCAGAGTGCCTCTGGGTAGCACACAAACAGATCAAAAGTGCACTGTAAGAGCCCTGAAAATTAACATGTCGTTGGAACCACTGCCCACAAAAGTGGGTCAGGACCTGAGCACCAAACCCAAACAGGGTGTCTGTCTGCCTGCTAAAAGGAAAGATTTAAATAGAATTCAAACTCTTCTAAACATGATCCCTAAAATGTCCAGGTTACAGTGAATCACTTGTCATGCTAGAACCAGGAAATCAAAACTTAATGAGAAAAGACAATTAATAGACACCAATATTGAGATGAGTTAGACGTTGGAATCATCTGACAAAGTTTTGAAGTAATCAGAAAAATGCTTCAATGAGTAATTATGAACACTCTTGAAACAAATTAAAAAAGAGAGAATTTCAGCAAAGAAATAGAAAGCTATAAAAAAGAGCCAAATGGGATTGTAAAACTGACAAACGCAATAACCAAAATAAACTCACTGGGGCTCAATAATAGTTTGGAGATGACGGAGGATAGAATCGGTGTCAGATCAACAGAATTTACTCAATTAGAATAGAGAAAATAGACATAAAAGATCATCAAGGACCTGTGTGACAACAACGAAAGACCCAACATTTCTGTCATTGAAGTTTCAGAAAGGAAGAATGGGTATAAGGTTTAAAAAAATATTCCAAGAAATAATGGCTGAAAAATTCCCCAAATTTGGTGAAAGGTCAAGAAGCTACAACCATCAAACAAAATAAACCCAAAGAAATCAAAGCTAAGACACATAATTATCAAACTTTGGAAGACTAAAGACAAAGAAGAAAATGCTGAAAGGAGAGAAGAGGGGGTACATGTCCAATAGGGAACACCAACTTGAATGCTAATAGATTTCTCATCCAAAACCACTTGAAATGCTTTCCCCAAGGGCGCTTTTTCCATCACCCCCAAAAGTCCCTTCGAACCCTTTGTTGTCAATCCCCTCCCCACCTCCAGGCCTTGGCAACCACTGATCTCGTTTCCGTCTCTATGGTTTTGCCTTTCCCAAAAGGTAAATTTCATGTATTTTTAAACATCTACCATTAAAGATGATGCTTTTTCTAGTGCTAACCTGTCTTTTGAGCTTCAGACTCATTCATCAAATATCTTTTGTTTGGGTCAGATTTAAAATCTTTTTTCTTCATGCATTGAGAAGTTTGAGTGAATCAACAATTACTGAACCTGAGACTTTACGACCTCTCCATTAAAAGGGAATAAATTCTTACTTTGCTAATTTCTTGGAGAGGTTAAATAAGTAAAATGCCAGTAAGGAGCCAAACAGGCTGGGTATACACAATAGATGGATGCTCAACACATCATTAATATCAGCTTCTCCCGATGAAGTTCCATTCCTTCAAGGAGACCTGCACCTTTTGAGGATGGAACATGCGGTTTCTAAATTGTCAGCCCACTTGATAGAGAGTTCAGACCTCCTCAGAGGCCAGGAATCATTCTCCCCCACCAGTAGTAGTAGTAGGCGAGAAATGCTAACACTTCCAATGACGGCCATCTGAATTCCAGTCAGTATTACAATTGAGTCTTGCTACCAACCAATTACTTCATGTAATGAGAATGCCTCGGGAACTCGTTAGCTTCAAGTTTAGGGGGCTGATTAATATCTGAAATGAAGATTGTTTCATTTCTGATCTTTTACTTTTTAAAGCCAAAAATGAAGCACAATGTTATCTTGCAGCATATACTGCTTCTGTATGATTGCTCACAGACCTCCAGGTCACTTACAGTAACACAGACATTGGACGGGTGCAGGGAGAAGCGGCAGACCCATTCACTCATACATATTTTTGCATCCTGAAGCTTCATGTTTTCATACACTATTACCCAGTAGCAATTTCTAATGCTCTGAGAATGCATGTGGTATTTTAGCGGCTGCTTCTTCTCAATTTCTCTCTACATGAACTAAACAAAAGTACCTTAATAAAAGTAAACTGATAAGGATAACATTGTTCTCATTTCAAACACACATAAAAGAACTAAAATGTTGTAAAATATGTCAGGCGGTTTTTACTAATCCTCTAATCTCCTGAGAAAGGGCTTGCAATGAGAATTATATTAGCATTATCACAGCTAGCATTTTTTTTTTTTAATACTAGAAGGACTTCAATTGATTTCATGCTGCACATATACTAAAAATACAGTTAGTGTAATGTCAAGAAATTAAGATTACAATTGAGGTATGTCATTCAGTAAGTGAAAAAGCTTGAAAGGTCCGTCTGGTCACAGAGCTAATAACGACTTCACGCAGAACGCAGTGAACAAAGGTGCCTTTCTCAAGACCCAAAGTGAACCTGGGGCTGGCACTGTTTTGCTAAGGCCACATACAGCTGTACTTGGTTATAGGAACATTAGTTAAGGGAGACCATAAAAAACAGCTGCATTTGAGATCACACAGAACTCTACATTTTCTCCCTGTAGCAGCCAATCAGAAATCTTGCTGACAGGCAAACATGTACAAAACGAATGATCCTATTTAGATTAATTCCCGTTAATGCCTTACACAGGCCTACTTTCCTGGCATATCATGGAGAGTGGGTCAGTTCCATTCAAGATCCGGAGATAGAAAATGCAAGCTTGATTACTTGATAAAATATATGACTATACTGGCAGAGAATGTGGAGAGCTCAGTCTTTAAAAATAAAGCTGGTGAGCTCTTCCCCAGCTCAGAGTTCAGCCACGAGGCACTCTGGAAACTCAGCACTCAGCCAGCAAGCGGTCTAGAGAACTGAGGTTTAACTGTGGCTCTGTCATGACTGTTTCAGCTCTTTACTCTCTCTCCAGTAACCCAATACATCCACTCTTTGCCATGAAATTGTGAAATGCCCTCAAATCACTGGCTCTGGGATTTGGCCCGTGGCACGTTAAACATCACAGACAGGACTGAAATGTGCTTACTTGGCTGGGCTCACTTGCTTTCTACCTGTGCCACTGGCATGAGAACATACCTGGGTTACCCGCTGGGTCCAGCGGGCTGATAGGAGGCATGTGGAGCAGATATGTGAGCTGTCCAGGCTGAGGTCAGCACAGCTGCCTGGCCAAGCCCAGTCTGGATCAGCCAACCTACAGACTCATAAGCAAAAGAAGTGCTTCTTGCGGCAGGCCACTGAGCTTTTGCACTTGTTATGCAGCATCACTGTGGCCACAGTTAACTGATGCCTCACTGGGGACTGTGTGACCTTGGGCAATCCCTCTGCTGCCTGTCCTCCGCTCTCGTCTGTAAAGTGAGGGGAGGGACCGGAAGATCGGTACAGCAGCTTCTAACGGTAACTGCGGACCAAGAGCTCCCGACTCTGGGTGCTCAGATTTCCTCCAGGCCTAGAAGAAGGAGCTGAGGAAAACACTCCACCTGGCACTGCAGGCAGGTGGAAAAGCCTCTATCTCCAACGATATGCCACAAATGCTTGACAGTGTGTCCACAGTTACGTGAACAGTCTACGAGGGAAGGGTCTGACAAACCTGGGGCCAGGATGTCTTGATAGCCAGCTCCCAAATAAAACTTGTCTTTCTACTGGTTGAAAACTAGACAAATAAGCAAGTCAGAAGACAGAGTGGAGAAAATGAAAATCTTTATTTTTAACACTAGTACATTTTCAGGCTGTTTTAAAAAGGAAAAATCATATTAATTCAAAACTATGCATCAAAGCATATTTATTTAAACTCTAATTTTACAAACACATAATGAAAGAAACGTATTTTATAAATATCTACTCAGAATATGTATTATGAAAAAAAGTGTTTAAAAATAACAGCCCCAGATCTCCCTCTTTAAATATATAAAATTCCCATACAATTCATAAGAATACTTTCTCAAGAGCCAAAAGTTTCACAAAGGCCAACAACTCAGTTCTCATCAGACACAATCAAAAGTAATAATTAAAAAAAAAAATGTAAAAGTTCTGTACAGGGAAATATAGATAGCACACGGGTAAATCTCATTACCATACATGCCATTTGTGTTTTAAAAATGTTTTATAAAAACTGCCATTTAAAACAGATAAGTGAGAGTCCTTCCCTGACTGTGGAAAATATATAAATTATCAGCCTCCCACCTGGGTGCTGAGGCTCTCACCTGCTGGGGTCGGGGAGAGAAGTTTCCATGTGTTTCCTAACTAGGGGTCTAAGCCACACGTGAGGACCCACCTCCCCTGGCAGTGGCCGTATTTGGTGGGTGAGTCAACAGTATTTCATTTCACGTAGAAAAATCCTTTGTCTCATAAAGGACAACTGCTCACAAGTGAAAGCAAGATTAGGGGATGACTTCGGATTGTTGTATGCAATTGATTATATGCATATTTTGTGGTTTGGGCAACCAAACACTAGGAAGTCTAGTTTCCCACTATCAGAGCCCGCCCGGTCACCTACCGCAAGGAAACGCACGGCACAGCCCCGCGGCCGCCCCTGCACCTTCCCTCTTCCTGCCCAAGCTGCTCTGTTGCCTGCAGCAGCGCATGCAGATTATTGTCTCTTCTGACACTTCTTCTGGAAAGAGCTCTTCAAAAACGTGCGGTATACAGGGTCGTCCACATATTCGTTCTTAAACCTGGAGCTCAGCACTCTTTGTCTCTTTTTCTCCCCTTGGATTATGTCTGTTCCGTAAAATGTGTCTTCAAATCGCATATCGGAGGCTGTGGACTAAAATTAGCCAGTGTTACACCGCAGAAGGGTATGGCATTCGACCGCGACAAGAATGGACAAAGATCTGGTTTGGGTGGCTGGGGGTGGGGTGCTGGGGCCAGGCTGCCAGTCCAGGGTGGAAGGGCCCCACACGGGCGGCTCTGGAGTCCTCTTACCTGCTCCAGCCTCCTGCCTCCATTTAGCCCCATTTTCTTCAGGATCTCCCACCCCAGCGACCTTGCCCAACACAAGCAGGATTAAAAGTCTTCTCATTTAAATCTCCCTCACTCTCCATCTTCCCTCTGGCTCCTGCCCAACCAGATTTTTGAGAAATCTGTCAACAGTCATCTGTAATTCACCCCTATTCCTATTTATCCTGAGCCTCTGTCCCTCAACCTCCCTGAATATGTCCTTGCCCAAGTCCTAGTTCCTATGACACCTTTTTAGCCTGCATTTCTTTGACTACTGCCATCCAACTACTGCTGGGAGCTCTTTTCTCTGTCATTTTATAGGCCCTTCCTCCTGCCTCTCCTCTTCCTCCTCTGAGGGCTCACTGCTGATGTCTCAGGGGTTCCCCTTTCTTAACTATCTGCTCAACTCCGACACCCCTGGGGTTTTACATCTGGCCTTCTCCTATCCGCGTATGTTTCCCCAGTCTTCACGCCCACACTTACGGCTTTAATCCCTGCATCTACTCCCAGGATGCGGACATCCAGCCCAGACCTCCTCCTGCGCTCAGACCTGCATGTCCAACTGCTCAGCAGACACCTCAGAGTGTATATCCTAGGGGCGCTTCAAATCAACCTGTCCTAAATTGAGCTCAAAGTCTTCCTTCTCCATTGCTGTCCTCCCTATATTCCATAAATGACACAACTATCCCCATCCATCTAGCCACACGGATCAGAAACCTAAACATCATTGTAAAGTGCTCCCTGCCCCACTCTCTCCAGGACCCTTCCCTACAAGAAGCCCTCCATCCTTTCTTCTCTATCAGTACTGGACTCTTGGTGCAGGGAGGCCCTCCCGATTCCTCTCCTAAAGCACTTCAACAAATGCTACACTCACTGTCTCCCCCCACCGGGCTATTTTCTACAGATTCACTAGATGAAAGTTTTCTAAAAACTTTCTGACTATATGACACCCTGCTTATAATCTTTCAAGAGCCCTACTGCCTTCAAGATAATATCCAAGCTCTCTAGGCTGGACCTACTGATAACTTGGCATAATCCTACCTCATGCTCTGATCAGAGTGAATTGTTTGCAGGTCCCGGACACACTTTATTGGCTCATTTGTGCCTTTCGGTCTCTATCTGCAGTTGTCTTTGTACAGAAGATTTTTCATGTTTTTTTACCACAGGCAAACTTGAGGGACCTTCTTTTGGGTTCCTTTACATGTCAATGCAGTAGAATGAGGATAGTGGCTGGAATGCCGGGCACGTAAATTTCTCACCATCAGGAGTTCCTTGAAACCCTCGAGGGTGAGGCTATTAGGGACCGAGTACTGAATTTTATACATGTTCTTAACACCAAGCAATGTGCCCAGCACTCGATCACTGCTCAGTAATGTTAGCTGGGGGAAGTAATACAGGCTGCTTCTGCTATGCTCAGGTAAAGTATACACTATAAAGCACTATTTTTGCTTCCTAATTCCCTACTATTTTGCCTCTTAAAATGTGTTTCCAATTGGTTTTCATTGAGGTGGATCACTTCAAATAACACTGACATGCAGTGCGTCTTACTGTGTCACTGAGGTCATCTTCCCTGGATGGTAACAAAGGCAGAGTCCAGCTTTTAGGGCTTGAAAACACAGTCAATTGTGAAGAAGAGACAAACAATGGAATAGTTACAAAGAAGCCTGGAAATTAAAAAATGGGCCCAAATGCACAGCTGGGCATGTTCCCTGCCAGTTATGAGATGGTTATCCAGGGTAACAGGCTGCCTCAGGGGTCCCCCAGACAGGACCCTGTTTCACTCAGGAAGACTGTGGGTTGGTTGAGTACCCTCTGCTATTGGGAGAAAAGATTTTTGTTTCATTCGTTTTTGTCAAAGTACTTCCTCTGAGTAATCTTGCCCTTTTATAAGTGCTAAAGTTATCAAAGGAGAAAATAAAACATCTATGAAAGTGTTGCCACTGTGTGAGAACAGCAAAAGTCAGCCTCTCGAACACACAATAATAAAACAGATTTACCAGTAGCCCTAGTTAATTATGCACCGTTGCTATGGTTATTCTGTGAGACAATAAAAGGTAATAGGGCTATTTCTGAAGTTAGTGGAAAAGAACCCAGCGCAATCACTGAGGTGGACTGCTGACTCTTTTGAAAAATTTCTTCCCAAGTCAGCGTGTGTCTGGGTGAGCACAAGCCATTAAAACATGAAGGCCTCCCAGTGAGGGCTGCTAACCCACCCCTCCTTAAAACACACAAAGAGATTTCTCTAGTCATAAAATATCTTCCATCAATGAGTTTTCCAATTAGATTTGTTTCGCCAACTGGAAAAAGAATAGCAGTCACAGACAGACCAACCAAGGGCCAGAGGGTTATATACCAACCTGAAGGAAAAGCCGTTTGCTACAACAGGAGCGTGTAAGTCTTTGAATCAATAAAAACAGGGGTGGCAAGCTGGATTTAGTGACTGTGAGCCTTTGTTCCTGAGGATATTTTCTACCAGGCTCAACTGTTTGACATAACAGGTTATAATCAGAGTATATATGTGATTTAAATACTTTTCATTGCCATTTTTTAATTAAAATTTTTTATGAGAATTAAAAAAAAATGTTGAATGTTGGTGTAATTGTTCAGAGAAATGAACCTTAGAAAAATCAGAAGTTCAAAAAAAGCTACATGAGAAGGCATTCTGGTTTAGAGTCAAATCTACTGTGGAACAAAGAGATTGTGATCAGAGCAGAAAGCAAAAAGATTTCTTTTAATGCGATTAAGAAACAGCATTTGAAATCTATAAGACCTGGCTGGCAGGATGCTTAACCATACATGGATTTAAAAAATCAAAGACCTGAGAGCCTTCCAGAGGGCTACCTACTCCATTTCCCATCCTCAAAATCTCTAGGCGATTAAAAAAAAATTTTTTTTTAAATTTAAATAAAAGAAAAGGGGAGGGAGAAAAGGGAGGAGAGGGGAGAGGAGGGAGAATTTATGGAATATAGGAGCACAGAATGAGAGGGAGCCATCTCGAAAATGAAAGCTGTTCTTAAGAGATTTCAAGACCTAGAACACTGACAAGTTATTCAGTTTTTTAGGTGTTTGTTACGATTTAGTTGATGTCTTTACAATAGGAATATTTGATTTTCTCTTTCCCTGCAGTTTATCATCTGGTGGATAATCTATTTTCAGGCATGTGGTCCCCTACGTGCCCCTGTGGGTGGGTAGCAGTACTGTTACTATCACTCCTCTCTTGACTATTTTACTTTGAAGAACCTTCCTGTTAGGATGCAGCTGAGAAGGAAAGTCACACCTGATGCAGTTGCCTGTTCTTAGGATTCCACCTGATAGGAAAGGAGCTAAATGTACAGCTAAACATTTAAGGAAACCCATGGTTTTCCCAATCAATATACGGTAACTCTACCCTTACAGAAAAGTGTATATCATAAGCATGCACAGTCTTGTTAGTGGAAGCAACTAACTAAAACTAAGGGTAGCATTTATTCAGAGAAAAATTTTAGTCAGAAAAATCCCATTCATTCAAATTTTCCTGTTCAGTATGTATCATTTCGCAAATGCAGTAGATGCAATTCTGAGTAAAACTGACTTCATTTCAGGGTCCACTAAATATTTTATGATACAATAATGAAAACTAAGTTATTATGAATGATATATATTTTAAACAACTTCATTTTTGGTTATTTTTCCATGTTTATTTGTCTCTTAATGGTATGTACAGGGTTTGAAAACTAATAGCATTTTCTTTTTTACTAAATTGCTTTAGTATTCCCACAACTAGTATTTGGACTTTCTTTATTTCTTCTGTTATATAAGTGACAGCATGGTTTAATTATGAACTGGCACATACATTAATGAACTTCTGACAGGTTATTCAGTTTTTTAGGTCTTTGTTAGACCTAAAACAGAAGAAAGATAGAACAGTTAACTTCACTGTTAGCAAAGTATATCAATATATGATAAGGGTATGGGAAACTAGACATTCACTTATGCCAAGACCCTTTTAATCTACTGACAACTTCCCTTTAATATTGCCTCTACTAACAAGACTGTACATGCCTTGATGGTGCCTCCGTACGTCCCCTTACCTTGCACAGACAGAGCACATATTCAACAACTATTTTTGTATGCCAATAAGTATTAACACAGAAAAGCATCATTTGACCTCACTGGAAAGAAAAGTAGGGAATCTACACTGGTTTCTCTGTTTGGGGCCAAATCTGAGGTTTGCTTTCAATTGGTTTCAATAAGGGACAAGCTGCATTGGCTTTCTTCAAAATCAATCCAGAGGTCTCAGCATGTCTGCTTGCCAGATTTGGGAAACAGAGGGAGAGGATAAGGGAAGCACATGACAGGTCCAGTGGCATTTGACAGCACTTACAAAACGAGCTTTCACTCTCTTGGGTAACTCTTCATCTAAGGTATAGATGTCCTCTCTCTTCATTGCTATCTGAGATCCATCTTCAAATTCAACCTAATGAAAAATAAAACATCATGATATGTATTAAAAAACAAGCATTGGCCATTTTTGTCAGTGTTCTAATTAACTGCATAAAAAAAGAAAGCAAGGATGAAACAGAATAAACAAAGGAATCAGCTGACAGCCAAGGAAGAAAAAGCCTTTACCTTATCACACAAGAACAAAACATGTTTTCATACAAGCTAAATTTCTGAAAATTAGTGTCTTGGAATATGTGAAATGAAAACTTTACCCCCACTCCCCAAGCAAAAACAAAAAAGTAGCTGCTGCTTGAGTAATTTCTCAGAACGTAAGACTGTGGCCAATCTAACATTAAGACAGGTTGGGCCTGCCAGTGCCATTCGTTTCTTCAAGAGTCTCTGACAACAAAAAAGAAAGGATTGTTCCTCTATGAAAAAATAAAACAAAAACGATGATATAGTGACACCTGTATAATAATTCTTCCCCCAAAGCTAATTTTCAAGTTCTCACAGAGCTTAAATGTTCAAACCTTTCTTTTGTCAAATTCAACCAAATGGCCAGTAAAATCCCAGGTTCTCAACTTCATAATGTGTAAACCACAGCTTATTTAAAACTATATTATCACCTAAAATTAAAATGTTTAAAACTTTTTTTTTGAAGCTAGTCAAATGACAGCAATAATTCCACAACCAGTTTTCCCCCCAACATTTTAGGAGATTTTCTCAGAGACGGTTTAAGTGACATTGGCTACCAGAAACCCAGAGCATCTGGGGGCAATTCATCAAATGCCCTATTCAAAGGGATTGTTCTTTGTTCAGGTTCGATCCCACACAAACTATTCTAGGAGAAAAGAACAAAATGTGAGCAAACAGGGTAGATATCTAATACGTTTTAACTCTGAACCATGTGCTAGAGTTTAGAAAACATTATAATAAAATATATAATTAAACTTATTATCCATGTCCCGCTTGCATTTGACTAAGCTGAAACAATAAGGCAGAATAAAGTCTCAGTCACTGGAAAGCTCTCCCTGTCACTTTCCAGAAGGCCAAGGTGGGAAGGCTTTTCTTCCAGGCCTTGGTTTCCAGAATGGTTTCTTTAATATTTACTTAGGCCAAGGTGTTATTTCATTTATACAATTTGATAGCATAGTTAAAACCACTTGTGCCTACTTATTTTGTATTTTAGATCATTTGAAAATTCTAAAAGAAAAAAGGCAATTATAAACTAAAAAGGTAGTATGCTACAGTGACCAACTGTCCTGGTTCACTTGGGACTGAGGAGTCTCCTGTGATGCAGGAATTTTGGGGCTAAAATCAGGTTGTTCACTGTAGTTGGGACAGAGCTGAGAGCAAATCCTGGCCCTTTCCTTTACCAGCTGCATGCTCTTAAATTATTAAATTAAATGAGTCTTTTTGCCCTCATTTGTAAAATAAGAGTCAAAAACACCTATCTTATCGGGCTACTACTACAAAGGTTGAAAAATGCATGTATTTAGGGTATTTATCATTGTGTAGTAAGTACTTTAGTTATGTCTATTTTTATAAATGCCTTTGCTTATTCAATGGTGAGCCTGAATAATCAGACACAAAACACAAAATGATCTCAAAAGGCCACTTGGTTTAATGAGGAATATTAAACTACTTGTACTTGAGAGACAATTTTAATATTAGTCTTAATTTTTTCATTGAGTCTATAAATATGCTCACAGTTCTATGTTGATAGGCCATCATAAATTCAACTGAAGTTAACATACTGATTTCTAATTAGCTTGAATTTCAACATGTCCTCATTATGATACCTTTAATGTAGCAGACAGCTTTTTTACATGTGAGATGCTTCACTTTAACATTTATTTTTTAATTAAAGGTAATTATTTTCTTGTGAATGATGTGATAATACTTCTGTCCAGGAGTCTCCAAGATTATCAGCTTGTCGTGTGATTTTTTTCTAATTTTGGACATTCTGATGCAAAGCAGCTTCAGCACCTACTTCTATTATGAATGACCTAAATCTACATCTTAATGTCATCAATACAAAGGGGAAAATGGCACATACTGTACACACACACACACACAACACACACACACACACACACTATATGTATATGTAAACATCCTCCCCTCAACACTTTTGGGTTTTTCTAGACCTTAAAAATGTTCTAAGTTTTCCAAACTTCTTTGAACACTTTTAATTATACTGTGCTCCAGTTCCTGAGGCTGTGTCTTATAATGAATGTACTCTTCCATTTAAACCCCTTATTCCTTATCGGTCTTTGAACAACTTCTCTGCTGAAACTGGCAGTCTTATCATTCTCAAGCTGCTTTCTAACTTAACAGGCCTGAATCTTCTTGCTTTTTCTCCTGTTTCAATTCTCCTGTTTTTACTCTACTGCTTAGTCTGAGAATGTTGATTTCTGCCATCATGTCACTGAAAGTACTACAGAGTATTGGTTCTAATAAATTTGTCCCTTTTTAAAATTTTTATGAAGGAATATAAATTCACGTGTGCTATCCATGTTGCTTTCCTTATTACAGTTTAACTCAATCTCATTACTGATAGGGATAATGTTCATTTTTTAATTGTATACATACTCTTTAATAAAATGTAGAGTTCCCTAGTGAACAGAATGTCGAAGTGATAGCTGTACTTTCATTACATGAGCACTCCTTTAAGCTGGGTGTATAACTGGCCACATCTGTGCCAGTGCACTATTGGTTCAGGTTTGTGAAGAGCCAAATGGGGGTCTTGTCTCTCAGGCAAAAGCCACCAACTCAGGGGCTGCTGGCTGATGAAGAGCCATCACTGCCTTGGCTTATGGTGAGATAAACAAGGCAATTAGACTCTTCCCATTCAATAAAAACAAAGGAAAGTAGCTTACCATCCAGTCGCTTATCTTTCCAGCCTAACGATACTCCTTACCATTCATCAAATGTTATTAGGGTTTCCCAATGTCAAATGTGGTAATAAAACTCCAATATCTGCCTCCTTTATAAAATAAAAGGTGATCCATTTGATGTGGCTTACTGATTGAGCAGCACCCTGAATATGCTTTCTGCTCTCCAGCTTCTCCTGTTTCTGGGCACCACTCACCTGGTACATGTGGGCAACATTCAGTCCGAGATATTTTGCCCCATAGAGCTTGCCGTCGGGCCACTTGACTTGGACGACTTCTCCCTCGGCGGGAGGCCCAGCTTCACACAGTCTCGGCTCTATGGAATAAACAGAGACAGGCTTTTCAAGGCAAGTGTCTAAGTGACTGCATTTAGAACTTAGCAAATGATGAACTCCTGGCAATTAAAAGGAGTTATTGCCTCTGTGTTTTATGGATTATGATCTTGCATGGGTGTTCAGGGGAAGAGATATGAGCCAAAGGAGTACTTAAAGATTCAGCCTAAATCATAAAGTTGCAAAGGAACCACCATAATCCAAGCAGGAGAAAATAGCAGCATTTACATTTGCTATTTGACAAAGAATTGTTCAGAGAGTGAGTAAAATATGCATAAAACCTGCTTTAGCTGAGAAATAGACTAGCTAATGATTTATAACACCTGACATTTATGTAGCATTTTGCACTTAACAAAATGCTTTAACATACATCTCATTTGATCCTCATAATCACTCCATGAAGTAGGCAGAGATTATTAATTATCCCTATTTTATTGACAAGGAAACTGAGCCTCCAAGGAAGCTCTTTTAAGTTGTCATGACATCTGGAGGAGTGAAATTAAATAGGAGAATAAGAGGTGAGGACAGACACCCAAATATTGGTGGGGCTGGGGAAGGGCAGAGAGAGATGGTAGCTGGAAGGCCTTGACAAAGTAGCAAAGAAAAAGACGCAGGGAGCATCTGCGGCATGGCAGGTGAAGGAGGAAGCGTGCATTCCATTTGCTAGGCCTCTTCTGAAGATCCCTGGACATCCCCCAATAGGCATTCTTTTGCCGTCATCTCCCATTAAGGGACTAACCCATTTCCTTGCACAGGTAGTCACGGTAATAGCCATTACCAGTCTTCCTCACTTCTGGTCTTCTACTCAACACCACCTCCTCTGAAGAAGGCAGGAGTAACTCAGAGCAAATTCCTCAGTAATTCATCCTGGAAGGTGCTTGTTTTTGGAGTGTGGGGGGTGGGGGTGGAGGGATGAAGGAGGGAGTGTATAGGTAAAATAATAAAGTGTTTTCACAGACATAGTTGCAAATTCTTAAGTTTATATGTGTTCGGTATGGTACAATAAAGTTTTAATACAAAGGAATTAAATATTTGACAACTTTGGTAAGTTTTCTGCATGTTTAGCAATTTATGTTCTGCTAATACTGGTATATTACCGATGAGGTCAACCTGATTGAAATGCACACTTGACTAATCAAGCTATAAATGCAGATGGGGCATGGTTCTGTGGTTTAAATCAGAGGCACACACAGGAAACATTTAGTTGTTTATGATTAGAAATTCACTGTGTATCACTTTCATTATTAATAGAAATTTTGCATTATAAAGGAGTGGCCATTTTATTGTTAGGGGTAAGAGTACACATGAAAGGCTCAACTATTCATTTTTCTCTTTACAGACTGTGCTTCCATTTAGAGCTATAAGCAAAGAAAAATTGTGTGCTCAGAGGCTCTGTAGAATTGACAGTCTGCATCTAACTCAGTCTAATGAAAATAAGTTTATTTTTAGTCTTCATAATATTTGACTTCGGGCAGGTGGAATTGAAAGGGTAAGCTATAAAATGTATTATATCTACACACCGCTGGAAGGTGCTTAGTATCACCTCACTTTCCATTTCCCTTCCAAATAGGTACGTGGTACTGAGAACACTGAAAGGTGTAGCTTCTAAATACACACTGTCTGGTCTCCTAGGTTAGGATGATACATCAGCTCTGGGACAACACAGTTGAAACCTGGATGCTGTGAGGATGGGCATAAGAGCAAGTTTTTTCCCTCTCCTAAAGAGTTTTCTTCCATGTGGAGGAAGCTCCATCAAGGTAATGCCCCTGGCTTTTTTCTACTCCCTCATTCATTCACTCTTCTAAGAGAATAAGGAGTGACTTAATTTTATTGTTGAGTTATGAAGGAGACTGTATTTTTCAAACTAAGCACTACAGTCAGTGCCCTGGGTGCCACAATAAACTTACAGGCTCTGTAGGATATTTCCAGGAGAAGCATAGCGACACTTAGACCCCAGCTTACTACTACTTCTAACTTGTTTAGACCTAACTTAACAGATGAAACAGTTTGGTATTTTTGGGGGCCTTGGGGCACTGTAAGAACTATGGTGAGATACCCGGGGTCTGTAAGCCAGGACAGTTTCGTAACTGTCTTAACGCTTCACCTTCCTTTCTCTTTGGAGGAGCTGGTGGTTTCCTGCACCACCTGCCACTTGGAGGCCTAATTCTCAGGCCCAGTATTAGGAAACCTGTTTGCCCACAGATATTAAGCCGCATTCTTCAATATCTGCTTTATTCATAGCAAAGGAGCTATTTTTAATCTACAAATCCTGACTCCTCTGTCTCTCTATATTGCTTTCACTCGGGGAGAATGAGAAGTTCTATTTATTGGAGCCTTCTTTAATCCCAGAGATAAGTTAAGGCCTCACAGAATTATGGAGGCTACACTGCCCATTTACACACCCACCAAAACCCACTACCAAATGGGGAAAATTATGTACTTAGTTTTACAGATCTAACCTTCAAAAGGTTTTCTAACCTTTAAAATAACCCTCCAAAACAAATTTGGATTTGCAATTTTAGGTACCATATCACCAAGGTGTGGCAATGCCCATAGAAATGTAGCCTAAGCCTGTTAATTATCCTGTTATCCCCAACCCCCTCCTCTGGCCTCTCGCAATCTTCCTTGCCTTCCTTCCTTAATTTCAAATGCATAAAGGAAGCTGTAAAACTGTTATTCTGTGGAGCTTTGGAGATCTTGGTCCCCCGCATATGCAGTCAGTTTGGCTCAAATAAACTTATAAAAATTTTTTGAAATTGGCCTAAGCAAAGTATAAAGTATACTTGAGGCATTTATCATAAAACCATAGCTTTATGAATGAACTAAGTGTATGCAACTTTACCAAGTGAGAAACAATTCTTTTTTCTTTTTAAAGGTGTTTGAAAATGAAATGTCTGAGATACAGCTTGATCTCTTTCTTACTAATTTTCAATCAACCCTTTACGCACAACAACAACAAATCTTAATTTGGTACTGAAAAGACCAAGATCAAAACTCTTCCATGTCAAGAATCAAAAAAAGATGCTTCAGTTTGCTTTCTCAATCTCCTTGCTTTCAGAACTCTCTTATTTATTCATAGTAGAAGAATAAATAAAAATAACCAACTATACAATAGAAAATTGTCCCGCAACTCCCCTCCCCCTGCAGCACCAGGAGACATTATTCTTTGCCATGATGGCTACCTTCATAACCTTTGCCAGGTCGTTTAGCTCTAAGTGGATATATTTGATTTGCATATAATTTCATTTAGTATTATTCATTATTTACACCACAGTTACTTTCTAAATGGATTTAAGGCAGCCCACAGTAAAACGCAAGAGTTATTTCTGTAACATCTAGTTTCCTCCACAAAGAAATAGTTTCACTTTATCAGCTGTCTCTAATTTTAAACTTGCCAGAAACTTTCTGACTACCTTCTATCCTCTATGGAGTATAAAGCATTTAAACAGAAATGGAACCAGGAGCATGTGGACAGATGAGAAGTTGAAAAGTTTGATATTTAGGTTTCCCTGATCCCTCCAAAGCAGATGCTGCTGGGTGTCCTCAAAATTGCCACAATGACTAGTCCAGTATCTATTTACTATCTGTGTGAGACGCTAGAGGAGTCAACAATGTCTAGCTCCCCAAGCTAGGGACAGACAAATGGCATCTTGTCCAATTCGGCGGCCTGTCACACTGAGCCCCACAGCTTTGTGTGTGTGTGTGGGGGGGGGGGGTGGGGAGCTCATGGGCCCTTGAAAGGGCTGAAATCTATAGGGAGCACGTCACCTTTGGCTCCCATGATCACTTCGACCAGAAGGGAACTTTTATTTGATTTATATATTGGGTTTCTGAGTGAGAGATCATGTAGGAAAAAAGGTATCTGTTAAAAAATATAAGGTCTGAAAAAATAAAATAAAATAAGACAAAACAAAACAAAATAAAATAAAATATCTAAAAATGAGAGGATTTAGTTTGTGGAAACCACAGCTTGACTGGTCTGCCCTCCCTCTTAAAGGTCTTCAGCTGGCTCACATCTCCCTGGGCTGTGCATGAGAAATCAGACCACAGAGCACACACAGCTTCTCAAACTGTGGTCCCAATCACTGGAACACATTAAAAATCAGAATTCTAGCCCCCTCTCTTCCCACAGTTCTATGTGACCTGGGTGATTTTTTAAAGCATTCTAGAATTTGAGATCTTTCATATTAAAGGATGTAAAATGCTAACGAGGTCTTTCCTAATGCAGTTTGTAATGTGTTGTTGGAGCAAGTAAAACACCTTTGCTGGAAAATTATATGCATTAAAACCTTGACTAATGCATTTTTCTCAGTTGCTGTCTAGACCTTCAGAAGCAGTTTGCCTTCACCTGACATAAATAGCTGTTTACCATTTGCTGTATTGCCTCCAGAGATGTGTAAACTCCCCTAAAATCTGCCAGAGTCCTGTCCACAGGGACACAGGTGTCTGGAGCTGCCACAAAGCCAGTAGCTAGAGTACTAAATAGATGATGTGAAAATAATAATCACAGTCAAGAGTGGAATTCTGGCTATGATTAAAGGACTATGATTAAAGGACTGAGATGGGTCATCAACTCAGGCAAGAGGACTGTGTCATATCACATTCCTGCCAAAGTCAGGGCCAAACTCCTATATTTGCTCCATCAACTATAGAGAAGAGCCCAACTGCTAGTCTGATTTTTTGAATTCTTAAGTCACGTTCTTGGAACTCTTGCTGGGCCTGTTGAAATGGAGTTCTACAAGATGTTGTCCTTGAATGCTGCTTGTCTTACCACCCTCTTCCCCACCATGCCCACCTCTATGCCTATCAAGTATTAGCCACAGAATGGGCAGCCCTGTCAGTCCAGCTACACCAGATGAAGATATGGTACATGAATTCCCAAGAGTTAATTACATATAGTTTGGAGCTCGTGACAGTCCCTTTTGGGAGAAATGCTTAAGTGACTGGGAGCGAAATGATGACAGCAGATGCTGGCGTTTTTAAGGGATAATCACCTGCTCATTACTGGACACTGGCAGGGATTAACAAGACTGACTGATAGCCAGATACTAATTATACTGGCTTTAAGTCATTTGATTGGCTGCCCAGCACCTGAACCCCCTTCTCCCCTCAGAGTCTCAGGGGGAGGCAGAGCTGGCCTGCCATTATGGGCAATGGAAAACATCAGATACTCCCTTGTCCAGCTTCCCTGGCAGTAGACATGAAAACGGGCCTGGCCAGTTGGCTGCACCTGCCCAAGATGTAGAACCTTTGACCAGAGACACAAAGAAACAGTAGAGAGGAGAATGCTCTCAGAAGTTGGCAGTAGCAGCAGCACCTATATGCCAATGGCAAAACCCAGGTCCAGGCTGAAGTCCTAGAGATTCTGTGGGTTTTCTATTAGCCTTCCTTTAAATTTATGTAGTGCCTAAATCAGTTACAATCAGCTTTTGTTAGTTACAACTGATAACCCTGACTGATAAGTAACTGTTGATTTGGGTGATGGCAGAGCCCTCTTCTCACAAAGTTGAGAAGACACCTTTCAGTTAACAATGGAAAATAAAACTGGAGGGCTTCCCAGAGCAACAATCCTTGTTCAAAGGGCCTAAAGGAAAATCATCCCACAAAAAAAAAGGGAACAGGGGCCCAGTCAAGATGGCCTAGAAGGTAGGGCTGTGCATGCCTCCTCTCACAACCACACAAAAATTATAATGAAACTATAGAGCAACTATCACAGGGAGCTGCCCAAGATCTGGCTAAACAGAAGCCCTACAGCTAGAGACATAAACAGGAGGTCACCTTGAACTGGTAGGAGGGGCAGAGACATGAAACAGCCCAGTCCCACAACCATATGTGATGGCTGAGAATCGGGAAGGTTATTTTGGCTGCAGAGCCCCTTCCTCCAATTGAGAAACGAGGGGTCCCAACCCCATAATGGGCTCCCCAGCCCAGGGTTCCAGTGCCAGGAAGATAAGTCCTCACAGCCTCTGGCTGTAAAAACCTGCAGAGATGTGGCTGAGTGAGATAAAGGGCTACAGGAGTCACAGACATACTCACTGACGGACTCACTTGCTCTGTGCTCCAGCATTGAGGCAGCTGCTCAAAGAGTGCCAGGGACATACAATGAGAAAACGACTTGTCAGGCTTCATAGTAAGGGCTGGAGAAGGAGCTTTCTCTCAGACATAAGTGCTGGCAGTATCCATGATTCCTTTGTTAAGCCCTCCCTCATCCCAGCATGCAGATGCAGGCCTGCCATATCTGATTGCCATTAAACTGGCTGACACAGGTCTTTCCGTCCAGGTGATTGCCTGAGACTCTGCCTCTCCCAACTTGTAGGCCCACTCAAGCCACTTCCAGTGGTTTATTCATACAAATAGCCTATCTTGGATCTTCTGTGGATTTTCCTAAAATCTCTCAAAAGCTCACAAAACCTAAAGCAGCAGCATCTGGCCTTGGTGTGCCCTATACCTCTTGCCTCACACTAGTGGCAACTGGCACTAATTCCTGGTTTGGACTCTTGAGGCACCTATAAGCCCAGCATGGGTGACAGTCATCTGTGGCTCTCTTGGTGACTCTTACCAGATGGCCCTGAAGGTACATAGGCTGTGGCTGAACTTGGCATGCAGCTGGTCCCTTCCCAGGACTGTGCCACTGGGTCCCACTGGACACCTACTACATAAAACCACTCTAGTAGGACTGGGAGACATAGCAGCCCTTAATACATAGAAATAGACACAGGGAGGCAACTGAAATGAGAGGACAAAGAAACATGTCTCACATGAAAGAACAGAACAAAGCTCCAGAAAAAAAACTCAACAAAATGGAGATAAGCAATATACCAGATGCAGACTTCAAAACTCTTGTTATAAGGATGCTCAATGAACTTAGGGGAAGAGTAGATACACTAAGTGAGAACTTTAACAAGGACACAGAAAACAAAAATGGAGATGAAAAAACATAAAAGGAACCAGTCATAAATGAAAAATATAATATGTGAGATCAAGAGTACTTAAGAGGGAATCAACAGAGTGGATGAAGCAGAGGATCAAATCAGCGATTTAGACAATGGAGTAGTGAACACACCTAAGCAGAACAGCAGCAAGAAAAAAGAATCCAAAAAACTGAAGATAGTTTAAAGAGCCTCTGGGACAGCATCAAGCGTAACAATACTTGCATCATAGGGGTAAACAGAAGGAGAAGAGAGTGAGCAAGAAATTGAAAACCTATTTGAAGAAATAATGATGGAAAATTTCCCTAACCCAATGAAGGAAATAGACATACAACCTCAGAAAGTTCGAAGAGTCCCAAGCCAGATGAACCCAAAGAGGTCCATAATTAAAGACACATAATTAAAATGCCAAAGATTAAATAAAAAGAGAGAACCTTAAAAGCAGCAAGAGAAAAGCAATTAGTTACACGGGAAGCTCCCAAAAGACTGTCAGCCTATTTCTCAACAGAAACTTTGCAGGCCAGAAGGGACTTGGAATAGAATAGCCAAAGTGATGAAAAGCAAGGACCTACAACTGAGATTATTCTACCCAGCAAAACTATCATTTAGAATTGAAGGACAGATAAAGAGCTTCCCAGACAGGAAAAAGCTAAAGGAGTTCATCACCACCAAATCAGTATTCCAGAAAATGTTGGAAGGACTTCTTTTAAGAAGAAAAAAAATATGTATCAAAAATATGAATAAAGAATGGCAATAACTACATATCTATCAACAAGTACTTTAAATGAAAAAGAATTAAATGCTCCAATCAAAAGATAGTGTGGCTGAATAGATAAAAAAACAAAATCCTTACCTGGGATGCCTACAAGAGACTCACTTCAGATTAAAAGACATACACAGAAAGTAAAGTGGTAGAAAAGATATTTCGAGATAGACATAGAGGGTATTATGCTGAGTGAAGTAAGTCAGATAAATGCCATATGATTTCACATACATGTGGAATCTAAACAAAATAAACAAAACAAACTCATATATAGAGAACATTCTGAGGATTACCAGATGGGAGGGGGGTTGGGGGGCATTGAAAAATGGAGGATTAAGAAGTACAAACTGGCAGCCACAATTAATAGTCATGGAGATATAAAGCACAGCACAAGGAATATAGCCAATAATATTGTAATAACTATGTATGGTGTCAGAGGGTACTAGATTTATGGGGGTGATCACTTCGTGAGTTATATAGATGTTTAATTACTATGTTGTATACCTGAAATTAATATAATATATGCTAACTATAATTAAAAAATAAATAGTTTTTTAAAAAGGGAATGAATTCATGGTACCATCTAACTGTTTATTAGGCTTGGATCTAGATAATTTGCTACTATCCCCAGATTTTCAATATATCCCATGCTCTGAAGATGTACCTTCTTCAGTATATCCACAAGAATGTATCCCAGGCTCTAAAAATAAGTCACCAAGAATCTTGAGCAATGGTAGGCTCTGCAGAATGGCCTCTCAAGGGGACTGCTTTCAAGGGGATGCACCACATTTGCATGCATTAAATTCTTGACTATTTGTGAAATATAAGTCACTAGTTTACTATTGCCCTTCTTGTAGAGATTAACAAATATAGAAAACATTTTAATAAGCTTTTTCTTAAAAATAACGTTTTGTTCTGAGCATCTACTATATATTAATTTGGGGGAAATTATAGCATTTTTTTAAACATAGGAAAACAAATGAAAAACAACCCATATTCCCATCATCTAGAAGTAAATGCTATTACCATCTGAATTTTTCTCTATGCTTATTAGCATTTTTAAAAAAATGAGAGCATCCTATACATACATTATGTTTTTTCTCATACCTGTAATCTTCCTTGCGTCCACGTAAGTGCACAACCAAATTCTCTCTAAAGAGGCAACCAAAGCTGCCTTTTGTAATGCAGCTCGTGCTGCTTTCCTTCACTAATTCAACAGAATTTGAGGGGAAGGGATCTTTCTTTTTATTGTGGTAAAATAGATATAAAACTTCCTATTTTAACCACGTTTAAGTATACAGTTTAGTGGCCATACATACATTCACAATGCCGCACAACCGTCACCACCCTCCTCCCTGAGAAGGCGTCAAGAGCAGCAGCACCCACATGCCTATGGCAGAGCCCACTTTTTATCATCCCATTCCATATCCATTAAACCCTAACTCCTCATTCTCTCTCCCCCATTCCCTGGTAACCACCATTCTACTTTCTGTGTCTATCAATTTGACTGCTTCTAAGTATCTCATATAAATTAATCATTTAATATTTGTCTATTTCTGTACCTATATAATTTTATACCTTGCTGGTTATCACCTATAATTATATTATGAGCATCTTAGTTATTATTTTTTAAAACCTCCACTTTACTGGCTGAATATATGCAACAATATGGGTATTCCACAATTAATTTAAACACTTTTCTACTGTGAGATATATAGGTCATTCCAATTTTCCCCTATCATCTACAATGTTATTTCCTATTTTTCTCCATGAATCTTTGTCCAAATTACTGATTATATTCTTAGAATAGACTCCTAGAACAAGAATCACTTGATATAAAGGCTTATTAACTATTTATAAAGTTAATTTCAACAACTCTGAAAAATTCGACATCAGACTCATTTCTCTAGTACAGTAAATCTTATCTTCACCACCATAGAAAATTCTGATTCAGTTGGTCCAAGGTGGGGTCCAAGCTAAATGTCCTCCACTAAGCAACCTGATGCTCAGCAGATCTGAGAATCACTGCACGAGAAAATCATCCCCCAGTTGACACTATACAATCTGTATACCAAGAAAGAACTAATTCCATGCTGCTGCTTCTGACTGCAGCTTCCCTACAGTGAGAACCTTCTAACCTACCTAAAAGAAAACTTGGAATGCTCCTGCACTGAGATGTCTTAAGTTCCGTGCTAGTTATAAAAACTGTCATTTCAGCCTGGCAGATAATGGATTTATGTTAACCGGCTTCAACACTGATACTCATAATTCCGGGAAAACCCCAAGTCTGATGTCCAGTATTCCTTTTCAATCATTTTCTTTTTTAAGGGAAACAGACACACACACACACACACACACACACACACACACACACACATTTTCTCTACCCAGAGATGCTCTGTTTTTCTCCATTAAGTTACAGCAAAGCCCTCCTTTTTCCTTCAAACAGCTAACTTCTCTTCCACCAGCCACTTTGCCTGATATTTAACCATATCTGTGTTCTGAAAGACAGTGTCTTCTTCACAGAAAGAATAGCACTGACATTTGGCGGATTCCTGAGGGCCACTCTTGGCATGCAAAAGCTTTAAAAGGCATAGAAAGTAAAGTTAGACAATTTAATTTGGAAATTAACTTTCTGGTTATTTTGATGAGGAAGCATGGCAGAATCAGTAACTAGAATCAAGGGTGACACTGGGGAGCACATGTGGGCATAAGATATTGAGGAGACAGCTCTGAAATGCCAGCAAAGGGTTTTCTCCGTTCCTGGAATTGGAGAGTAAAAATGGAACTGAAAGGAGCATTTACTCACCAATTACCGGCCTCTCAGAGAACTTGCCCTTCCTTTCCTCTGTCCCTCCTTTCTGGCCTTGTCTCCCTTGCTCGTCTGTGCCTGGCGCTGAGCTCAGCATTGGAAAACAGGGACAAAAATATCCTTTTCGGAGTCCTTTTTCCCAAGGGATTCAGAGCCCAGTTGGAGACTCAAACGTATACATGACTATCGAGAACGCCAGGTACCTTACCGTAAGTGGTAACAGGTAAGGGGCAGGGAGGAAGGAACTCTCAGTGTCCATGAGTCACCCTCATATGACATCAACTATATCAAGCACTTTTTCTTTATGATTAAACAAAATTCCTTATGCCTTCCCTAAATGTTAAATCACCCTCCATATGAACTGAACTAATCACAGAGTACCCGTTTAAAAGCCTCTTGCATTCGCCTGGCTAGGTAAGCTGTAGTGAAAGCAGGAAGGCAGTGCTTAAAGACAGGGAGGAGCAAGCTGGCAGCTCCAGCAGCGCTTTGCAGGAACTGCTGTTGGAGGCCCTGGCATCCGCAACTTGATTTTATTGGGGCTCCCACAGTTGGTCATGTTATTGCACTGACTCTGTTGAGTGGTGCGGCCAAGCCAGGAAGAGCTGTAGCTCGACCCCTTTATCTCTCAAGAGCATTCTGGATGATCCCATCAAAGATCCCAGGGCCAATGTCAGGAGCCAAAATATAAAATCTTTCAGGCTTAACTCCTAAAAGCCTTTGATATACAAATTACTTAAAAGGGAGATTTACATGTTTAAAGCTTACTGGTACTTATTTTTAAATCTTTAATAACCTCTCCTTTGGTAAAGGTATGGAAGACATATAATTTCTAAGTGCTACTAGGAGTCTTGTGCTCAGGGGTCCTCTGACCAAGGAGCTGACTAAACATCACCGGCCACCACCACCACCAATAACCACACAATAAACACTGCCTGAGTGTTTAATACGTGCTGGGCACCGCCCTAACTGTTTTATACATTATATTACAACAATTCCAGTAATAATCCCAGAATTTATCTCAAATTTATGGATAAAGTAATTGGTGTTAACTCCGTTGCCCAGGGTTGCATGGATGTCTGCTACACATCCAGTTATTCCATCTTGGAAAGATAGCTGACACCATTTCTAAGGATGCCCTGGGCTGGTGGCATCTTCCTCCACTTCTTCCCGCAGACACTAATGTGTACAGACCCTAGGAATATAACTCCTCCTACTCAGATAAGGCGGGAGGGGGAAACTTCCATCTCTATAGGACGGAGTTTTCCCCTTTTTAACCAGCTAAAATGTGTGAGGGGAACAAAATGTTTATTATGTCACTAAAAATTTATGTGGCAAAATGGAGAAGGACAGGCTTGAGGTGACTCTCTGTAGTGGTTTCTAAAAATAAACATCAGTTCCAAAAGCTGAAGAAAAAACAAAGATGAAAGGAAAGATTAAGATTGGCCTTGCGGGGAAAGAAGGCTGGTCGGCGCTCACACACTCACACCAGGGGGCTTTGAGAGCAGAGCGAGCGGCTGGACCAGGCCCGTGCCGGCCCTGCCTCTGCAGATTCCCGTCCTACTCCGCAGTGTACGTTCTACCCGCCACAGCACGCACTTAACGCACACAGGACACGTCACACTGAAGCAGCACAAACTAGTGCTTCCAAGGTCCGGAGTGACACCGCCTGGGGTCAAAGACCTGTTACCAAGCACAAGATGTTTTACTTCTTTAATTCCTGGTTTCCTTCCTCATCAATCAAATGGAGATAAGACAACCTCTTAGGGTTGTTGGGTGCTCTCCTTTTAAATGTTCAAAGGAGAGAACAGTAAAACAAAGCACGGTGACTGGCAGCTGGTGAGTTTGAAGTGAACTGTGACTGAATATAATTCATATCAACAGGGACCATCTGGAGGATGATAGGGAGGGGATGAAAAACCTTGGAGAAGGTGACCGTTGGGATTTGAAACTGTGAGGAAAGGACACAGTGAGAAGCCAATAACCTACTATAGAAATAATCAGACCATGTTATCTCGGCTGAAATTCAAAACAATTTGGTCAGGTAGGAAGGCAGGTGCCTTCTCCTATACAGGTAACGAAGCACATGACGTGCTCCAGGTCACACAGCTAGGAGGCAGGCAATGGGGCAGTCAGTCATCCACTCAATACGTAATTTTCAAGTATCTCCTGTGCTCTAGGATTAGTAGTGAAAGAAAAAGATGTAGTTTTTTACTTTATGCAACTCTAGTGGAAAATGAAGGCATTAAAATAAAAATAAAAAGGGGTGGCTCCATAGTGTAGTGGTTAGCACGTCTGCTTTACATCAGAAGGTCCTGGGTTTGCACCCCGGGTGGCCATGGGCCATACCCCAGGTGTGCCAGGCCCCGGGTGCACACCGCGAGCATATGGGAGGAGACGCCCCGCCTTCAAAGATCCAGTTCTTAAGGGGAAATGGCAACATCCATGGTTCCATGGGTCAGGGTGGAAAGGGGGCGGGCGGGGGGGGGGGATGGAATTAAAGAGGGGGAAAAATAAATAAAATAAAAATAAAAAAATAAGAAAAGATAAATGTAAGAACTCCTATGTCATAGAACTACAGGCTACAGTGGAAAGCATAAGTATTTAACAGAAAGATTAATAGCACATTGCATGATTATTATATCCCAGAGACTTTCAAGATGCCACAAGAGATGTGGGAACGAAAATGAAATTTTGACACAAGATTCTGAAAGAATCCAGATAAGGTAAATTAAGGAAAATGAGTCAATATATAAAGAATTATTAAAAGGATTCAGATCTTTTAAAAAAATAACTTCTTTTTCTGATTAGAAAAATAAAACATGCTCATATGGAATCTATAAGAAGGTGATAAAGTTGAAAATCATAATCACCTATGATTACACTCTCCAGAGATAATCAGTAACATTTTGATGCATTTCCTTTGAGGATTTTTCCTTTGCATATTTATATTTTTATATATAATTGGGATCACACTGTGGATACAATTTTGAGCATGATTTTTCCATTTATTATATTGTGCATTAAATATCCTCCAAAAACATGATTTTTAATAGCTGTATAATTTATTTAACCTTCCTCTTATTTGCAGTGGTAAGTATTCAGTGGCCAGAATCAAAGGAACAAAGAGTCAACATGCCTGCACGGTCAGACTGGATTTGGGGCACTGTGTTCTCATACCTAAGAGCAATATTTTTAGTGGGACATCGTCTAAAAATTTCATCCTGAGTGTTCCTGAGGAGGAGTACTCTGAAAATCACTTTGTTTTCATTAAATCATTCATTCCTTCCCACAACCAATATGTATTAAGTGACTGAGGCAGGATGACGATTTTGTTTGGATTTCAAAAGACTTAGGAGGAACCTGATAGCTCTCTACAAGCATGGAAAGAGCTGTGAGTGAAGAGAGAATGTTTTTTTGTTGTTGTTGTTTTTTTTTGTTTTTGTTTTTTCAGTTTTGCTCTAGAGGCCACAAACTAGGAATGGCTCTTGGAGTATTTCAGAGGCAATATGTAGATCCCACACATGAAAGAAGCCAATACTTTCTAATAATATAGCAATAAATTGGTAGTGAGCCACCTGCCACTTGCAGTGTTGATAAAGGGCCTGAGAACCACTCACCAGGGGTATGGCAGAGGACACTTCCTATAGTGGGTTGGAGTTTGAGGGAGTTACAGAGGGTCGGGGGAAGGATGGGGGGGGGCCTTGGTTTAAAGGCTTGAGGTGGGAGGGAACTGCACACTTACCCTTACCTTTAGCCCGTCTTATTTATGCAGCATGTCTCTGAACTAAGCCATGGCAGCTCAAACTCTTAGATAAGACACCTTGGCTAACAGTTTCTCATTGAATGACCTTATCCAAAGTCTCACAGCAAACTAATAGGCAGAACTAGGATTATTCCTAAATTTCTCAAAGCCCTTGTCTAGTGCTCACCTTTCTTTCACCAAAGTGTTAGGAATGGAGTATCAAGAGAATGGAAAGAAAATGCAGACGACGGATGGACAATTATTTTTTCTCTTAAATCTAATCTCAGTCACTCTCTGGCTAACACTACGTTCGCTCTTTTTAATAGTATATATTAGCTTCCTCTTGGCCAAAGAAAGCGGGCATCCTTCTGGAGCAACACCCCAAGGAGGAGACCTGCTCATGCAGCACTAACTCTCATTTTCTGGTAGGCTCACAAGGTCTGTTTTAAATTAACCAACTGGGTGACTCCCAAATGGGTGAAGCAAAAAGTGTAGAAATGATGAAACAAACAGAAGTGTATGGGTCTCAGCTTACTGCCATTGAAAAGGCTTTTAGAAAGTTTCTGTGGGAAAATATATAATTGTAAAAAGACATCATTTTGTGCAAAAATATGCCACGGATTAAATACTCCTGGGCTGAGACCAAAGAAGAACTTGGCCCTCTAGTCTCCAAATGATACTGCAATATACAAATGGCATGCCATATTGTAGAATGGGGCTGTGTGCCCAAATAACTAGCTACTTTTCAGCTCTTAGCCTCACGCTGCCCACACAGGTGGTCATTAAGGCCTGGGAGTGAGAAAGGGGACTGTGTGTGTGCAAAAGAGGAGATGGCTGGGCTGGCGGGCACATTCCAATGCTTATAGTCAAAGATTATTATGAATAACTCATCGTTTTCCTCTCCTGCCAGAATCAAAAGAGGCCTATGGGATCCCCTAAACCAAATGTCCCCATTTTAAAGAGAAGGACCAAACAATGAAATGACCTGCAGAGAGTCACAACTCACCAAGAGGTGGCTATAATTTAATTTAATTTTGCATTTCACAGCCCAGCAGCACAAGGTTTTGAGCCAAAGAGTAACATCTGGATAGTATTTTAAATAAAGAATTAAAAAGGGAATGAAGACAAATGAAAGGATTTGTGAGAATATCATTGGTCAAAAAATGTAGCTCGTATTATGTTAAATTCAGAAGTAGAGGAGCCCTGAAGTATATATATACACAAATGAAGCAATCCAGAATTTCCTCAAAGTTGCAAATGTGCCTGAGCACAACAATAAAATGTGAACAACTCTATAAATACTTTCTATGTAAACTACTGCTTCTATCTCTGTTAATTTAACATGTCCTTCCTTTCAGGTTTAACACATAAACTTAAACCATCATGTTCATAACACACTGTCTAATGAAGAACAGGATGCGTGTAATTACTACCAGCCTATTTCCACAGAGGCCAGTCTGTCACAAATAATAGACATGTAAGATGGTTGAGGACAGGATAATGCATCAATTTATTTATTCAACATTATTACCCTTACAAGGAAAGCAGAAATTTCAGCAATTCCCCAAATAATTCTTGTGTTGTCAAAAGACTGTCAAACGAAAATAATCTTAATGTGAAATTAAGGAGAATTTTTCTGTTTGTAGGTTCCCAGAAAAGAATGAAAATGATACATAGATAACACACTACTGTCAGATTTATCCGGACTGAGTTTTTCATCCAAAAGCTTAACAACACATTAGAGGGGGTGGTGAATTTAGCTTTACGGATCACATTTTGGCCTGAAATGCCTGGTTCAGCATTACATTGAGGATTATGTTCTGACAGTTAATGAACCTTTGAAATAGTAACCTCTCTGTTCTTTTCACACCAGATATTAATCTTTCTTTGAAGCCTGGTTCTTGCTAACATCTGATTTGCTTAATGAATACTGAATAGTCAATTAATATTTTAATTATGATATGGTCTTTTTCAATCTTTCCCCTCGCAAAAACAAACAAACAAAAAACATAAGGTTTTGTTAGTGTCCTCAGTTACTTTCCTTGAAGTAGATACTCACAGTTTTTAATTGATATAGATTTGCAAGTACTGGCAACTGTGAACCAAAAATATCCCAAAGGGAGTGGAGCCCGAGGGTATATAGTCATCTGAAAGAGGGGGTCGGTGGAGGTATTGATGGAGCCAGAATAGCTGAGCCTGGCTCTTATAGGTTAAACTAAAAGGTGGGGGAGTAAGACCCCAGGTATAAAACTGAGAAAAAGGGAAAATGGAGGTAGAGGAAGATAAAAGGAGATGGCTTTGCCAGCAACCAGTTTTAAACATCCATCACTAACAGCCGATTAGCAGTAACATTAACAGTACACAGAATGAGATTCCCAGCTTTTAGCAAGTCAATACGCCAGGTGCATTCAAACAAAGAAAGATTTGCATGCCTGCGTGCGCTCACACGCGCACACACACACACACGTTTTACCTACGCATTTTAAACATACTGGAAGGCTACACGAGTAGCAGGTGGGACTGCACCTAGATGTGTGGCACTTGTACTTCTCATCTCATGTCCTTCTATGTTTCTTGAACTTTAGCCAGCCATGGGCATGTTATGCAAAACACTGTGCATAGGGAACTGTTAAATATTAGCTGCTAATTCCTATTATTACTCCTAACCATACACATTTTGTCTACCAACATAAGTCAGTGACCCTTTCCCTTTAAAGAAAGTATATACCTCTGAAATACGAGGGGTGTTCCAGACTCTGGAAGGTCATACAGTCCCTCTCTTCCAGAAAATGAGAGCTGTTCCCAGGGCACACAGCGGATGAATCACCCTTACACTGGTTCAGGATGGGGAAGCCTGGGGGTGAGGGAGGCACAGCCACTGTAGGCAAAGGGGAAGTAAAGTCCCGGGGAGGTGGGGCACCCAGGCTATACAGAAAACAAGGGTGGAAGGAAACAAAATCAGGTAAATGAGCGCTGAAGAGAGCTATGGACTAAGGAAGGTAGGACGCACTCCAAAATGAGGCCAAGTCTACATATGTGCAGTTATCTCAATTTAAATGTTTTTGCTTTGAGATGGAAGCCTCATGAAGGGCAAATATGACTCATCAATTTTGGTGGCCATACTGCCATGCTGAAGAATTGCAAAGTAGGGGTCTTGGAATGGCCCTAAATGCAATAACTGCTCTAGATGAGAGAAAAGCAGGGAAGAAGGAAAGGAACCCCCATATGGCCAAGTCTGACCTCATAATGTTGGCCCTGAAACCTGGGCTTCTTCTAATGTTCCCAGTCTAATCAATGGGCTTTACCTTCCATTTGGCCAAGCAAGCCAGAACCCTGGAATTATCCACGACACCTCTTTCTTCCTCAGCCCCAATGTCAGACCACCACTGACTCCTTTTCATTTTACTTCCTAAAAGTATTTCAAATTCTTCTATTGCTCCTCACCTAGTCCAAAGCTACATCATTTACTCTGATCTACTGTAATGCTCTCCTAACTGGCTTCCCATCATCCACTACAGCCCACTCTCCAATTCATGTTCTCCACTGTAGCCAAAGAAAGTGCTTTATAATAAATGTCTTCATGTTGACTTCTGCTTAAGACCATCATTCGCTTCCCCCTGTTCTCAGAGTAAAGACCGAATTAACATGGTCTTCAAGGCCTAACCTAGTCTGGCCCTTTCCTCCTTCTCTAAGCTCTTTATTTACTTCTTTCAGCAACCTAAGCAGGCCAAGCTTCTTTCTGCCAACAGCCTTGTGCATGCTTTGCCTGGAATACTCTCCCTCTGCCCTCTGTCTAGTTAACACATCCTATAGATTTCAAGTCACAATGATTGCTTATTTACAAAAGGGTTTTTTTTTCATTACATGTTGTTATAGAATTATATTTCTATCAACCCAGGACTTATCTCAATTTGAAGTACATTTTTTTGAAGCACATTTTTATTAGTGACTGTCACATGGTAATCTTTCCCACCAGAATGTAAATTCCATGAGAGCCCAAACCATTTCAATTTTATTTCAGCCATCATATTTTCAGAGTAGGTGCTCGCTACAAAAAAACTTGGTAAGGCTACCACTTATTGAAGAATAAGATAGTCCTCGACTACAGAATCCACAAATCACCACATATAGGTGCACAGACATGGCTTATCAAAGGTCTAGCCCAACAGGAGTTCCTTCTCTGCATTGTCCTTCCACATAGATACAAACCCCCGCTCTTGAAGAAGAGGACTTGAGCACCACACACACTGTGTCCCGTACTCATTACAATTCTCCTGGAAGAACCTGCTCTTAGATAATGGTTACATATTTGTCCTTCCAACTTCATGCAAAGACAAAAGCAAAATACAACACAAAACAAACAAAACTCCGTACAAACATAACTAATGACACATGGTAGAGTTTCAACATAAGTAACACAAGAAAGGGGCTTTACTATTATTAAGTTTTAAAAGTATAAATAAAATATTAACTTCCATACACAAATTATTTAAAAATACCTTGTCCAGGGAGGCATAAAATATCTAGTGAGAAGAGGAAGCAAAGTTACAGGGCCATGGATAGCTATTAGCAGCCTAGGATAAAGCTTGCTGCATGATGAGATGGTCTCCAAACTATGTATCTCATCTCATTACAGAATCTCACCTAACGTCAATGGCATTCGTAGTCACATCCTTTCTACAGTTCTCCTATGCTTCCTGTTTCCCAGGGCTTCAGATACCGGCTGCTTGGAATGCCACCACTAAAGCCTGACCTGTTTTGTGCTAATCACTATTTTTATGGTATAAATCAGATAAACTGTTTTAGAAGATCCAATTTGATCTGTTACACCCTGCCCACCCCCAAAAGGATATTACATATAAAGAAATATTGGGTCACATATTCTTAATTAAAGGGTAAATATCAGGCATGTTTAAAAAAACAACAACCTATAAAATATTCTTATGACTCAATTACTGGAAATATACATAATTTTAACCCCTCTCTCTTTTTACCAAGTTATTAGCCATTAGTCTGCAAAAAGTGTATTTTTCAGGCAAGTCACATCAGCATTAATTATTAGTGGAAAATCTTACTTGGATCTGAAAAATCATGTATAAAACATTATTCAACACATTGTACTATCACAACTTTTAGAAGGAGTTAAGCATTTTTTTTTTGTTTAATGGTCCTGGATAAGATATTTAAAGCATAGAAGACTTGAACATATAATATCCTCCATTTCATAGAAGCCAAGAAATCAGATGGTGTAGGGCAGCTGACCTACAGAAACACACACAACTGACAGAGATTATGGCAGGTCATACCTCCCAAGTTTTTCACCTCCTCCTTAGCAGAGAATGTTTCTGACTGTGGGAAAGACCAGAATTTGATGGGAAAAAATACACTCACTCCAATCTCTCTCATTTCCTTATAGTATTCTTCTTCTCCCTTTGCCTACATACTCTGACCTTGAAATATAATTTGTTTAGTAAAACAGAAGGCTAGATTTACTACGGGTTCTCTCTCACCAGTGAAAATCAGCTAATTTCTTTCAAATAAAGTGTGAAGAGGAAATAGTAAAATGAAGGCAGTGTCAGTTCATCACTAAGTAGACATTATTGATTTCTACTGGATACACATACCAAACAATAATGTACATTCACTCAATTACCAAAATAATTTAAACCCCGTGGTCAAATAGGAACATAAATGCTATCACTTTATGAGCCTGGCATGTTCTGGGATGTGTCACCAATTTATGTGCTATATCCTGGTGTGCTTGAACCTGGGGTTGGGTAGAGGTGAAAGATAATGCAAAAGGGCTAGTAAACAGGAAGCTCCCTGTTGTCTATTTGCCTCAGGAAGCTCTCAATGTTAGCTATATATTTCAGAAATTGTATGCAGAACATTGTGCTTGCAAATGTGCTACAGGAAGGGTCAGCTCAGGAAAATTTAAGGCATTTATGAAACATACATGACACTCAGGGTCACAGTATTTCATTGAGATCAAAATGAAGTTAGAACAAGGAAAGATTTAAAAGTCTGAAACCTTGCATCATAGACAGTTAGTGTACCATTTTGATTTAAAGAGGAGTAGAAGGGTCGATAATAAATGCTGATATTCTGATACTATGATGTGAAGCAACAGTGACATCTGGCCATGTATTTATTAAAAGAAATTAGGAATTTTAATTGTGCTTGTATTTTCTATTAAATAGAAGTTTATCTAGCCTCCTTTAAGATTTAGGAACGATGTCACTAATATCCACAGTTCAGAGCTGAACACTGACGGGAGGACCTGTGAGGACAACTCAAGTCATTTCCCAATAGTCCCGCTCTTGGCAGACACAGGCCCCAGCACCTGCATTACCACCATGGGTTCCTTAGGCCTCTTTTCATGAAGATTTCTCAGTCTCACGGCAGAGGGACAATACATAACAATTCATTTCATTTGAAACAATGGTTTCAAATATTTTCAGGGCCAGAGATCTTCTTCTTTAAATAAATCTTATATGGAAGCGAAAAACACTGAATGTTTGTTGGAACCCAGCCCTACTCTCAGAATGAAATATTCTTTACCTGGAAAGGACATGAACTTATAATATGAACTTGGACTAGAATTTAAAAATACTTCTTGATATCGGTAATGAATTTTAAATAACATATTGTCGAAAGTATAACTTAGAATAACATTTAATACTTGACTATGTGGTGGCTGTTACTATTAATTTATTTAGTCTTTATTTAATTCAATAATTATTTATTATACATTTACTATAAACTAGGTCCTGTACTGAGAACTGGTTTGTAAAAGTAACTCAGACATGGTTCCTTGTTCTTAAGAAGCTCAAAGCTTAGTGGATGTTATATGTCAAAATGGGATAAGTGCTTTGACAGGCAAGTTCAACTTAAAATGGAAAATCTGGAATTTAATTTCTTCTTTAAGCAAATAAGCACTTCATTAAATTCCATTACACTGCTAACCAAAAAAATTATTTCTTTTTTTCTCCCTCTCTTCCTTCTTTCTTTCTTTGGAAAAATAATGCATGTCTTGGTTTAAAATATGATCTAGGAAACACTATTCTAAAACATACCAAAGTATCTTTTAGGTCTAAGCACATTTATCATATTTAAGATCTCATCACAGAAGGAAACACTGTTTTATCTGTTATTTTCTACTCCTCTAAAGGTATAGAAACTATCATTAAAGACCTACACAATACACATTTCCAAAATACTCCTGATACTAAGTAGATCTGAAAATAAGCTGTCCACATGGCTTTCTTGAAGTTTAGAATATATTAAAAAAACAAAAAATAAAACAAAAAACCCGCGGACACATGCAACAACTAAAGTGGATTTTTCCCTCTGTAGTGCAATTTTGAGAAAGTTAAGTCGAGGAGCAAAAAGAAACCATATTTTTGTGAGCATCTACTATGTGTAAGGTGCTGCGCTATGATGATTATACATCTCTTATTTTATCCTTATCACAATACATTAAGTTGTACGTTTCATTTTACAGAACTTAAGACTCTCACCTCACACCACATACAAAAATTAACTCAAAATGGATCACAGTTCTATAGGTAAGAGCTAAAACTACAAAATTTCTAGAAAAGAACATAAGAGAAAAATCTTTGTGATCTTGAGTTAGGCAAAGATTTCTTAAGATACGAACCAAAACATGATCCATAAAGAAGCTATTGATAAATTGGACTTCATCACACTGAAATATGAGTACACAGCCACTAGAATGATTATCCAAAAGGTGTTGGTGAGGATATGGAGAAACTAAAACTTCATACATTGCTGGTGGGAATGCGGAATGGTACAGCAACTTTTGAAAACAGTTTGGCAGATTCTTATAAAGTTTAACATATGCTTAACATATATTCAGTCATCTCACCCCTAGATATCTATCCCAGAGGAATGAAACATATGTCCACACAGAGGTTTAAAAGTAAATGTTCATAGCATCATTACTCACAATAGCCCCAAACTGGAAATAATCCAATGTCCATCAACTGGCAAATGGATAAACAAAATGTTATATTCATACAGTGAAATATTATTCAGACTGGGAGAAAAAAATGAAAAAGATCTGACAAAAGACATGTATCTGGAATACATAAAGAATAATTCCAAGTCAGTAACCCGACTCATCTCTCTTCCCCAATGTGATATCCTTAAACATTCTGGCTCATCACGATTACTTCCATCTCTGAACTTTTTTCAATGAACTTTACTGGGTATTCTTCTTGTAAAATCTTTCAGATCAACTCCTGATTGGGGCTGAGGTAAGGGGTATCAATGATGAACAAAATAACAACAATGGGCTGGGATGGAGCATAGATTCCCATAGCTGAGGTGGCTTCACTGACAAGAGGTGTCTCTTGGTCACCCTTGTCTCTGCCAGTGTAATATAATGTCTGCATGGCTACCTGACTTGAAAGTCCAGGAGCTTCTGAGGGTCCCATGGCACAGAATGTTTCTGAATGACTTTTCCCTTAGTCTTTCAAACCCACTAGGGCATTTTATTTTGCCTCCACGACACCCACGATCACTACTACACCTGGGCTTATGTGCCTTGGAATCCCCTTTGGTACCTGGCACAGTGCTGAACCCTGGATATTCCCAAACACTGATTTGGTTCATGGTGTCTACCATCTCCACACTGAAAAAAGATGATGAAGTCGTGGAAATTAATAATATGGTCCTCAAGTTTAAGACAGTTATTTTGATTTTGTTAGACTATAGATGAGATGCTATCTATACCTTGAGTCTCTTTAGAAAGAAGAGGATAGGAAAGAAATACCAGGAACCTGTCTCCTGGGAATAAGTTCCCCAAACCAATCGCCTTGAGATAATTACCAAAAGAGAAATCAGAGAAATACTGTCAAGTGAGGAAGGTATGTATTTGAAGAAAAACGTAACTGACAGCACATCTTCAGGGCAACTAGTTAATCCCCTCCATAGGACATCAGGGCAATGACATACTTTTCTTCAGATCACCAGTGCTAAATGGAAACTGTCAATATGACAGCTACAGAATCGTGGTCAGTGAGATCATAATTTATAAAAAAAAGAAAGAGTCCAACTCAAATGAGGGCTTCAACATTCTATTAGTATGCCCCAGGCTTTAAGGAGAAAAGTCATATAAGAATTACAAAGAGAATAAAATCCCAGGGCCTGTAAGTATCCAAACCACTAACTTGAGACAGTTCATGACACTTATACTAATTAGGGCCTCAGCAAAGGGCACACGGTTTAGAGAACTGACGAACCAGATGAAGGCTGACTTTATTTAGTAGCCCTTGCTCAGCCCTTGTGGGTTTAGTTTTCGAAGGTACAACCAGACTGAGCCTCTGAACGGCCTTGGGGTTCTTTGATTATCTTCTCTTAGTAAATTCCTAGTCAAGACAGTAATACTATTCCTCCTAGGTAGGACATTCTTTCTATTTATTTATCTATTAATTAAATTGTGCTTAAGTACAATCTACCCATTGTAAATTGTTATAAAGGTACAGTAATATTTTGTAAATACTGACTGCTTTCTGTGTTGTTTTTAAAGATGTCTGAAATACTTAGGTAAGTCTGAACAACTCAATTAATATCTGATTATAGCATTATCCGTACTAAGTGCTTAGAAAAATTGTGATATTTGTGAAATTGTATATATTAAATCTATAATCACAGTTAAGATGTCCAAGTACTTAAGTGTAAAATGGTTAGGATCTGTTCTATCTAATTTATATATTCTATAAACATTAATCAAGGAACAAATGAATTTGTTCTTTTTTTATGCAAAAATTACTAGATATTAGTACAATAAATTTTTCAGCTGAAGTTGAAGGCTTAGAAAAGCACATTTTAATTTGAATATTGATTAAAATTAAGCTAACAAGAGACATTCTTTTACGTGTATAAAGGCTTCCCAAGGAAGTAAAAAATCAACAGGAATTTGGTGAAGTCTTCACCTCATAAGCTCTCAGCTCCTCCGTTAGAAAGAGAAGCTAGGGCACCACCCTGAGCAATTAAATGCCACGTGGACCATATCTGAAGAATCCTCAACAAAGTTTCTAGAGACTTGTCTGGTACATTCCCATCAATTCCAGAAGACCCATGGTGGGATTTGGGGGTGGCGTGGTAAGGGGTATTAGTCTGGAGAGAACACAATACATGTGGTCTGGGACAAGCCATGACTTCCAGGGCATCTGGATCCAAAAATGCTTCCCCAGATCCCATCATAGACTATTTCTGGGAACAGCTTTTTTTAAATTTTATTTCCCAGCCCCGTCTCTAGATATTTTCTTTTGCCTCAAGAACATTCAGAGTTATCCTACACTTGCCAGTGGAAACAAAAAGCTGATGGAGTGCTACCCCACACATACAGATACCCGCTTAACCAAACGAGGAGCAAAGTTCTGAGGACACATCTTCTAAGCAAATTTCAAGCCCAGAAAAGGCAGTATAAACTAGATAAGGGGACGAAGAAGGGGAAAAAAGGAGTTCTACAGCCTGCAATGATAGATCTTAAAAAATTTGATTTTGTGACTACTATGTATCAGTGTTTAGCTCATTTAGTCCTTTCACTAATCCTGAAAGGTAGAACTTATTATTTCCTTTTTAATGGGAAAAAAACAAACAAACTGAGGCTTGAAAGTTTAAGCAACTTGACTGTAACTCATAAAATTATAGCTCTAAGAACTTCAGTTTGCACCATTACAGTCCACAGAAATTAAAGGCCGTGGCAACTCATCCCTACCATCCTGAAAAGTATAGTTTTCATGCTTCTTTCACATTTCCAAAGAGGTTGAAAAATGTAACAAGCCCTCACGGAATTTTCAGTGACGGACTCTTGCTGTCAAATTTCTAAATGGTCTTGTATCTCTTCTCGCACACAGTGGTGAATTTTAAGTGTTCATCCTAAAACTATCCAGATCGCACTGCACCAGCCTCCTCCCTCAAAATGCGCTCTAAGTTCTGAGGAAAGAAAGCAGTCATCATTTCAGTGTCAACATGGGCATATACTAGAGGATGCCAGGTTTTAGCAGAGGTTAAAATGGGGCCCTGAAAACTCTGTGCTCGTCGAGTTCTTTTGGGTGAGCAACTTTCATTTCCATCAAAATAGTAGGAGACAAAAAAGTTCGTCAGGAAGTGTGTCGCAATTTCGTAGACTGACAGATGGAGGCATGTTGCAATACATCTCTTATTACTGCTCTTGACAGCTACAGATTGCATGCTGAGTTTAACTGGGCTGATACATTCTGCAGGTGTATTGTAGAGACAAAAATTTTTGGATATTTTTCTGGCTATCATAGAAATAAAGTATTTAGGTATGAAAATAAATTTCCTCGTAGTCCAAAGAATGTTTCTCCCTACTGCTTCAAATATTCTCTCTAGTCACATAATGCTAACTTAGAAATTGTAATGCCTGGCAAGTTTATTTTCAAACATGGATAGGCCAGCCTGCATTAAAGGTTTCCCTTCTGTGGGTTTATAAAATGAATGTAATCAGCAATTCTATAAATATTGGAATGTAACTTTCTTTACTAAAGCATTAGGCTTCACAAGGGAAGATGTTTATGTCATACATAAATAAATAGTTTTGGATGAATAAACTTGAAATTCTAAACTCGTTTTCCGTAGTTAAAAACCTGAAATTGTGCTGTACCCTTAAAGCAGTTCTAGTTAGTGAGTACCCTCAGGTTAGGGAAGCTGGTTCTTCAGTAGCCAGTAACACCAACGTCACATTTCATTTGAGAAGAACCTTCCCAGCGGCACTCACACCTGATAAGCACATTGTGTGGATTAGAGTTTTCAGACAAATAGGAGAAAAAATCATTTTCTACCACTAGTTTCAGTTGTCACAGGTATGTCATCTAATGAAAACAAGATTTCTCTAAGGAATGCATTTAGTGTTTCCACCAAATAATTATTCTTCCACAATCTGCAAGATACTGAGACAGAAAAAGACCTGATTACATTTTTCTTATCGCTTGAGGAAACTCCACATTAGGGTACCAAGCAGGGTCCCCATCTCCAAGAAGACAGTTCTGATATAGAAAAATATCAAAAGTGGAAGTGGGACTATCATAGCCATTAAGCTACATGGCCTAAAAAATGGTGATATAAACATATTTACATTGTATAATATAGGGGAATCATTATAATTTACATGTAAATATATTTATAATATGCCTAATTATACACATCCATTATCTTAAAATATAATATCAAATTCCGCTCTCTAGGTGACATACTACAAAAGAATTTAATCACGTAGCGTTCATTAATTTTGGTGAGAACTACAGATGCCAATCAATCTTGGAAACTTTAAAAGCGTGCCTTAAAATACCATGACTCCACCTTGTGGGAAGCTAAGATGATGACCAAGACAAAACACCTGGCCAATGGAGTGGCTCTGCAGCACGCTACAAACTGGCCACAACAATGTGGTCATTGTTCTATAGAAAAGGAAATGCCATTCTGCTACAGAGTCAGTCAGCGCTTCTGGTACCACAAGGTAAAAAGTCATATAAAATGCCTCAGGATAATGTATTTGTGATGGTCAATTTTATGAGTCAGCTAGACTGGGCCATAGAATACCTAGACAGTTGGTCAAACGTTATTCTGGATGAGTCTTTGAGGGTGTTTTTGGATGGGTTTAATATTTGAATTGATAGACTGAATGAAGCACATTATCCTCCCCAATGTGAGTGGGCTTCATCCAATGAACTGAAGGCCTCAGTAGAACAAAGAGTGACCTCCCCCACATACATACAAAAAGGGAATTTCTCCTGCCTGACTGCCTTTGAACTGGGACTCAGCTTTTTCCTGCCTTGCGACTCAAAATGAAACATCCACTCTTACTGGATCCCAAGCCTTCTGGCCTTCGGACCGGAAGTCCACCACCAGTTCCCCAGGTTCTCAGCCCTGCAGGCTCAGGCTAGAACTACACTACTGGCTCCGCTGGGTCTCCAGCTGCCAGCTACAGCTCCTGGGACTTGTCAGCCTCCATGATCAGTGAGACGGTTCCTGTATTTGACACACACACACACGCGCGCGCGTAATATATTTATTATATTAAATACATACACACATATCTTATTGGTCTACTTCTCTGGAAAACTCTGATTGAGGCAATATTATAAGGAAAACGACTTCCCTATAGAGCCACGAAGGGAGTAAAGCAGGAGATGTCTCATTTAGCACCAAAATAACAAAGAGGAAGAAGCTACAGAAGCCTACAAACGGTGATACTATCAGAAAGTATGTGAACTTTGAAAATACAATATGACTGAAACATTCCTACTTGGTATAAGAGGACAAGTAACCTTAGATGAAAGAGAGAAGATCTGCTTGCAGATGACTAATTTTTTTCCCCATGAATGAAATTACCATTCACATAAATTCAAATACATTCTCCCTCTCCAATATTTGTCACTCATGACACTACACGTGTTGACTCCCCAAAGGCCAGAGCAATGACCACACACACACACACAACACACACACACACACACATACACACCTCACTAGAACCTCTAACAAGCATACAAAGTAATGCTAATCAAGCTGTAAGAATTTTGCTTTTTCATTCTTGTTGATTTCAATGCCACAGTGCTTCCGAACAATCTTACTAATTTTAGAGCCCGTGTTCTCACAACACCCACACATACTTAAAACCAAAACTGTTTGAGTTCACAGAGAGTGAGAACAGAAGATGTCAAAGGAAAGACTTGTGGAATTTCAAAAAACTTCTCAGACCACAGACATTGTTTTCTAATGTACAAGTTAAAAACATTCCAGGAAAGCTTAAAACTGGCTGGGTGTGTGGAAGCTTGTGAAGTGAAATGAAATTCAGGATTAATGAACTACTAGCATGGACAAAACCAAACTATTTGATCAGGTTTGGGGATTAGTGTTCAGAAGTTTTTTATCGCACCCACACCACACTCCCCAAGTTTTCTCTCTTTTGCCAGCTTGGCGTTCATAGTTTACACAAAAGGAAGCTTAAATAAGTATATACCCTGGACAGGGCTGGCCAAAGCCAAGGGCCTCTGTCTCCTGTATATTTTGGGGGCCCTTCATGGCCTTGCAAATCCTTTCTCCTACTTTAAATGTCCTTTCTTCCCCGGGGTTAAGAGAACAGATGCACTAAAGCCAGACTCTGAGATTGAATACTCTGTCTGACACTTATTAGCTTAGCTATGTGTGATCTTGGGAAAGTTATTCACCTCTTTGTGCCTAGTTTTCTCAGAAGCAAAATGTGAAAAATAGTAGTGTCTAGAATGTAAGATTATGAGGAGAAAATGAGTTTATGCATGTCAGGTTCTTGAAGCAGTCCTGGCACATGGTACACGTCAGTGTCAGTAAGTGTCAGCCCTTACTAAACTTGTGGAGTCTCTCCCTCATTCTTCTAGACCAAAGAGGTGGTAAGTTGCATCTAGTTCATTTATAGTATTTATCACACTTATAGAAAACACCCATTTACCAGCTTGCCTCCCCACTAGACTGATCAGGAATCACACCTCATTTCTCATTACCTTTGCCAGCCCCCGGTATGATGCTTGGCACAGGCACACAGTGACTATGGACTGAATGCTTAAGGAGATGCCTCGTCCAACAAAGAGAGCATGTTACCAAAAGGTTGCTGTTTAAGAATAGCAATGGCAATAAAGCGATCTGAAATTCCAGTTAGAATTCTGCAAAGAAGTACAATTCACCCTTTTGGTTTATGATCAAGTCCTGGGACTATTAATTTGTCTAAATTCATTTATTTTACAATCTTTCAAATAAAATCACTTTTGTTTACAAACTTGTCCCTCTTAATGGCACAGAGAAGCAAGCATAACAAAGCTGACTAAATCAACCTTTCTTTGGCCCCAGGTGATCAAAATTCTAGAAATATTTATAAGTAATCTTATATGGTTCTATTTAATTATTAATTGCACATAACGTATAAGTATTACTATTAAAGAGATATTAAGAAACATCTTTCCAAGTACAAAGGGCAAAACATCAACAGACCCAGAACAGGGCAGAAGTTACAACTACATTTCTGAGGCCTGGCTCCGCCAAATAATACTTCCCCTAAATACAGATGGGACAACAAGATGACCGCTGGACTAACCCTGATCCCAGATATTTGACTGATCTCAGTTTCAAAACACCTTCTATGGTAAGTGCCCTTCTTGTGAAACAAACTGCTAAAAACAAGCTCATGAGATGCAGTCACTAGTTCCTCTGAATAAGCCCCAAGGTGTTCACTGAGGAAACAGGCGCACGAGTGAATATGCACGTGCGCACTCCCCCCACCCCACACACATACACATTCCATTCCAGACCACAGTTAAGAAACTCAGTAAAAGTCACAGCCTTGTTTTCTGTGTGATATTTATTACTCCCACATGAAAAATCTACAGATGTGTCTGTCAAACCGCAGATGTCACTGTTAGGTCAGATTAATAAAAGTATAGTCTCTGGTTAAATATAAAGAAAAAGAAGTAATAAAGGAATTCAAATATGCTAACACTTGTAATAGAAAAGGATAGGTGAATTCACATTTTTTTGGTCACATACATTCATTCCATTTAATTAAAAGAAAGTGAGAAGATGAGTCTAAGTTCACTTGGCTACTGACTATTCAGAATGATGAAGGCTAAGGAACTGCCTAGAAAACAATATTTCTTTGCAGTGGAAAAACAGCACACCTGAATCCAATAGTAAGGGAAATAAGGTACCCCAAAAATTGAAAGAAAGATTCCTTAAAGAGTCAGCTGGTTTGTTATACAGAAAGTAAACCTGGAAGCAGGCACCCCAGGAACTCACCACGATATCCTCAGGGAATGTGTCTCTACTGAAGGAGCCATCATCAAACATGACCTCATAGAAGGTCTGTGACGTCACAGCGATCACTCTGCAGCTGTAATACCGGGTGTTCCGATGCTTCGTGATGACAGTCTGCCCCACGGAGATGCCCTTCTCACCAGCCTTGGACTTCTAAAGAGGTGCGGGAGAAAGACAAGAGAATAAAAGGAGAAAGAGAAGAAAGGACAGAAAATAAAATATATTTATTTAGAAAGCAATCTGACTTGGTAATGATATACTTTAAAATTTTTTTTAACTTTTTATTGGAGAATACTTTCAAATTTAAAAGGTGCAAGAGTGTGAATGGCACAAAAACACCCATATACAATTTGATCCTTTACCCAGATTCACCTACTGTTTACCTATCGCTATTAACATTTTACGATCTCTTTTTTGCACATTATGTCTCTTTTATATGTATGTATAAAACCGTATGTACATGTGCACATATATAAATATGTAAATATATAAATATATATAACATAAAATACGTATATTAACAGCCCCCCACCAACAACCATTTAAGGTTTTGCTGGGCTTTTTACAGTGCGTGTTTTCTTAGAACAGGGATGTTCTTTTCATGCAACAGTTACAGTTACTAATTTTAGTAGAGTAACATTGATATGATATTCTACAATGCATATTCCAATTTTGTCAACTGAGCCAATGATGACTATTATGCACCCCCTGTACCCCAGCCCCCACTCTCAACTACAGGATCTAGTCTAGGGTCAGATACTGCATATAGTTGCCACATCTCTTTAGCTTCCTTTAATCTGAAACACTTCCATGGCCTTTGTCTTTTATGATTGTGATACTTCTGAAGGATAGGATTCTCCCTACCCTTGCTTTTTCAATAGAGCATTTGTCTGATGTTTCCTCATGATCAGATTCAGGTGATGCTGTGTTTTTCTAAGGATATCACATCTGGAGCACATGATGTTTGTCTGCCTTTCAATGGTGATGTAAATTTGATTCTGGTCAAAATCTGGTCCAATTGCTCCACCTTATAATTATTTTTTCCCCTTATAACTAATAAGCAATCTGTAGGAGTAATTTTAACCTCATGCAGATATCCTTTTCCTATACACTTCTGCTTGGATTTAGCATCCACTGACTTCTTGACTGATCTGATTTTTACTATGGTGGTGGTGATATCCCGAATTTTCCTGTTCCATCACTTCCTACGCATTTACTAGTTCGCGCTTAGCATTTCTTAATCCTACTCTCCCCACATCCATCCATTCATTCATCCATTATCAGTATGGACTTAATTCCTCCTCCCAACTGTTTAAAATTAATACCATACTAAATTATTTTAGTGCTCAGATTATCCCAGATATGGCCAAAAGAAGCCTCTTCAAACTGTTTCCTATGTCATTTAGACATTTTTTTTTTTTTTTACAGCAGTTCCTTATTTTCTCGATCTCCCATGAGCATCTTGCCCCAGCCCTGGAATTAGCATTTCCCTGAGGAAAGTGGTTTGTTTTAGAGGGCCATGATATTAGAGATTAAGATGCAGGTTGCTTACAAGTGCTTATTACTATTACTATAGGAGAATCTTTGCTTCTTGACTCTTTCAGAACAAGAAAATACATACACATATAAATGGATGTGCATACATGCATATGCACATGTGTAAATATGTTAGAGATCTTGAGTTCACAGTGAAATCCCTATTCGTCCCCACAGGGTTCTTTCTCATCTGCCCCCACCTGTATTTGTATGTCCCTTGTTTCTCAGCAGGAACTTGGCTTTAAGAACATGAATCCATGTATTCAGCTGCTCAATTCTAAAATACAGCCAGCTACTTTGTGAAGACTTATAGAAGAACTGAACTAACAGTTTAAACTAAAAAAAAAAAAGTAACCCACAAGACAGATCATTTCATTTTTAAATTATACATTAGGATAAAGTTCCATTATCAACTCATGCTGATAACAGCTGGATAGTCATGATGAGCCACAGGCATGAGTTGTAGACTCCATTCTTCCCCCCGCCCCCCCCCCCACTCCGTTCTCCTTCCACAGATGTTCAGAGCCTCCTGGAACACTGCGGCTAGGTCTCCACACCATGCTATGGAAGCAGGAGACTCCAGGATAAAGGCTTCCTCTCGAAAATGCTTGGCAGAGGGCCTGGCTCATAGTGCTAGCTTACTGTATTCTGGGATTTCTGTTTGTTTTGTTTTTCAGGATAAGGCTGTTACTCCCCTTTCAGAAGCTCCGACAAACCCATTCCTGCCAGGTGGAGACAATAGTCAATGTCTTATGCAGAAGTCTGCTCTCAAGCACTGAGTCCTCTTTACTCCCAAACTCCAAATCTCATTCATCGACTTGATTCATTTGATGTCTGAAGCTCTGATCCACTAGAGGCCCTGAATCAAGCACTTGGGTTAATCCAAGCCCTTTGACAAATGGGCACAGCTCACAGTCCCCAAGACAGTAACATTAGTCGAATATGTCACCTATACCTACAGAAAGCCAGGATTCATTTAATCCCAGTATTTTCCAGCAGGTCTATTTAGAACATCACTGGTAAATAGTACCATCATTCAGAAATCTCAGTTCTATTAAAGACTTTACCTCCTAAAGAAAGACTTTTTCTCCTAAATTTCAAAAAAGGCTAAAGTATCTTGTAGGGGGACAAAGTGCTGTTTGATTTTTTTTCCTTCTAGACACCAAAGAAGTCATGCCCAGAGAGTCATTAAGTCATTAATTCCTTCAACAGTCATTTATCACTAGCCAGTGGTGCTGGGGACGCAAATACACAAAAATCACTAAAACTTGATTCCTATTCCCTAGAATAGGCTGACCCAGGTATGTGCCATGTCATCTTATTCATGGCATGTCAGAAAGCTGATGGGACATACTCTAGCATGCCATCTATAGCATGACTTCATATTCATGGGCAGAATTAGTGGAGGAAGGCAATGAAGCACAGAGTGATGAACATGAGCAAAAGCCCAAGAGGCAGAAAACAGCTGTTCTGCTGTGGGGACTGCCAGAGGTCCTGCTGTTGTGTGGGAGGACAGGGAGTCAGGTAGGAGGAGGGCAGTTCTTATGCCATCCTAAGGAGCCTGGACATTATCCTGTGACCCTAAGGAAGCCAATGAAAAGTTTAGGTACAGAAGAAAAAATGATCGTGTCTATATGACACGGGTGAGCAGGGGCTGGTGGAGCTGACTGCAACAGTCCAGATGGGAGACGAGGGCCTGGTATACAGAACGAAGGACAAAGAGGCTCATAATCTGAACGAGGAATAACTCCCAACGAACATATCCCTAAGGGTCTGCTACTCGTAGAGGGAGCTCAGCCATCTAGTTTCTCACGTTCCTAGCTAAACAAAAGGATCTTTTTCCTCTTCAAAATCAGTCCCCAGTGACTGCTGGGTTGGTTGGGAAATTTTTCTCTGACTTTAGGTGTAGGTAGTTACACAAACATTTTAACAAAAGATAATATTTGAATTCACTATGCTTGAAGTAGAAACCTTTGCTGTTAACAGCCAGGCCATAGTATGTTACATATGCCGAAATAATTATCTAGTTTCCTACTTCATTTCTCCACCCAGCCTCTTTAAATATGTCTAACCTTTCAAAGTAAGAGAGAATTATAGAGGTATAATACTAAACACAAGTGAAGCACTGTCTGCAGAGTTCTATAACTCCAAAATTGGGCACGTGACTGCTACTTAAAATTGTATAGGTTACAACTAGCTCTAGGGGAGGAAATTTACAACCTGTGTAGCCACACACAGTGGCCCGGAATGACCTGGATTAGGGATAAACAGAGCTATATCCTGGCAGCACTTTTTTTTGCAAATGTTGTCACTGTCTGTCAAGTTGACTTAAAAAAACTCTTGGTGACTTGCAACTACTGCATTTTACTATGATATTAGTTCCTTTGTGTCCAAGTTATTAAAATTGGATTGACTCTCTAAGAAGACAGTGTGGTTTGGATTTGAATTCAAAGCTCTGCCTCTTACTAGTCATGTGATCTTGGGGATGTTACTTATCCTTTTTCAGCCTCGGTTTGCTCATCTGGAAAAGGGTTGATACATGAAAGGTCTGGTGCTGTAAAATAGGATGAAGTCCATAAAATACCTAGGCTCACAGGTAGTTTGTACTCGGGAAAGCACAACTGGCTTCATTTTAGGAAATGGAGAACAGTCTGGAGACCCAGGTTAATAATCCACTCTCCCTACTATACTTGGTATTTGGAGTGTGTGAGTACGTCGTACCCTTACTTCACATGACAAGGTTCAATCCAGTCACATATCATCACTGTCCCAATCTTTAACTCTTCTAACTCTAACTCTTGTCATAGCACATAACTGTGATCCTTCGGAAGGAAGGCATAATGTGGTCTCCGCTCTCTCCTACCAAGCCTCCTAAAGCCTTTGTTTACGTCTCACTTAAAGCCTTGGCCAAATGTCACCTTCATGCACTGTTCCTCCTACAACAGAGCAAAATCCATGCGACAGTGCCAGGATTATTTCCCCTTCTATCCATGGCACCGAGCAGGCTGTGCACAACACTGTTGCTGAATAATAAATAAATGAACAAATGAACTATAAAGATAGTACAGACACATTTTCAAAATGAGAGATTAATTCTATTCATTCACTATCTAGAAAAGGGCAAAGAAACACAAAAGGGAGTTTTAGGGTGATGTTCTTTCTTGGGGTGGGTAGGCATGTATGTGGGTAGAGAGAGGGAATACAGAAGGTTTGTGGTGAAATTCACAGGGTGTGAGAAGTGGAAGCAGCCAGTCAAGGAAAAAAAAAAGTAATAGAGGCTTGATAGAGAAATGGCTGACTCTTGATGATAACCATTTTCTTCCTGCTTAGGACATAAAATTTATGCAAACTGACTGGTTGGAAAGATGACCAGCACATGAATTAAATATACAGCCTTCATCTAAATAAAAATTTTCATAAGTTTCACGCATGACCATTTCACTTAACGTACTAAAGAAAACAGGTTTTTTTTCATAATGCTATTTTGATAGAATTTCTGATTCATTTCTGCAGGAAAAATTTATTGATAAGCATACCCCATAACTGATTATACAGCCTTAAAAATATTTCTTGTCAGAGGAGCAAAAGAAACTATTGATGTTAAAAATGTCATTTCTGATCCGAGAAGACAGACGTTATGCAAGGGGGCTCCATCAGATTAAAGAAATGGCTATGGTATTTTGAAGATTAGTGTGTAGGCTAAGGTTGTGAAGGTCTAATTTTCTTTAACATGCACTAAGCAGAAATAAACAGTGTTGTGTTTTTTTTTAAGGAAAAACACCCCACAACTTCTTTTAAAGAAAACCCAGAGTCAGTTTGAGATGCTGGGGATGTGAAAAAATGTTAAGTAAGAAAATCTTCTGGAAATTCCACAAAAGCATCAGAGTTCCTAGGAACAATAACACATTCGTAGTTTCCAACACATGTCCATATTATGAGAATTAAATTCTCCCCAATAATTCTGTGAGGTAGTTGTTATTTTCATTAAATAGATGAAGTAACCAAAGTGCAAAGCGAAGTGACTTTTCAAGATCTCAGAGCTGGTGAGAGGCTGAAGTGGCGGGGGGGGGGTCCAGAAGCTGGCATTCTCCCATCACGAGTGCCTCGGTATCATCAACCAGAGGAATAAATGTGGAAAGAATCAGAGGAGAAATAAAACAAACCAGAAGATAAGACTGATAGAATTCAAGCAACTGCCAAAGAAGTTATATTGTTTTCTTTCTTTTTTAACTATGACATGTTGAGGACCTACCTACCTTTTGAGGAAATTCTCATATAATAATTCATTTAATCTCCCCAGTATACACATAGCATTGAATTAGCAATTTGGATTTGGAGCCTATGTGGTGATAAAAAATGCAGAATGTAAAACTGCACATACTGTTTTCATATATGTTAGATCTACTTAATTAGATGCTCAAAAAAAAGCTGAAGCCCAAGTGCTTAGTAAGAAAAGACCACCTTCAACATTTCTTTCAGTTCAGTAAAGATGACACAAGAAGGATTAGAAGAAATGAACACCTTGTAAAGCAAATTATACACAAATTCAATTATAAAATTTCATCTTACTTACTAATATCTATTATATTTAGGCCAAATATGATATAACCAAAAAGGCATCTTTACTTTATTCTTATAACCACTACTGATTCCCAAGACATGCCATTTCAATCAAATGAATGGATTTTATTCTCAGATTTGTGGCTTTATTTTTTTAAAAAAACCCTCAGTCTTTTTGGGACTCATTACTATACCTGTCCTTCCTATCATACTAAGCCACCTACCTCTAAAAGGCAACACCAATCATAGGGTCCAACTGTTTAAATGTAGAAGGGTTTGCTCTCCAGATACCATGTTGCCTTCAATCACGTGTGGGCTTATTACAAAGCTTTCTAACTTTCCTAAGACTCTCTCAATGTTGAAATAACTGTTGAAAGAAATACAAAATGGAAAATACACTCCAGAGAAAAGATAGTGACCAACGATTACAACCTGATTATGGGATGAAGTTCCTAAAACCTGGACTGGCTCATTGAAGGGACACCAACACCCAACAGGTTAATTCCAAAGTATTTAGAGCCGGTGTTAACAAAATAGGATGAAAAAAAAAAAAACCCCAAACCACCATTCCTTACCTGACGAGTACTCCACAGCAGTAAACTCTAAGCACAGACCAAGACCTGGCTGGCAAACAACGCAAGCGGAAAAGCAATGCAAGGATGGGCACAGAGAGGAAAAGTAGCATTTAAATAAGCAATTACTGTGGCTCTGTGGCACAACGGCTAGCGCATCGGACTTCTGAATAAGCAATGACTGAGTGCTTATTACAAGCAAGGCGCATTGCTAAGTGCTGGGGATTAAAATAAAAGATGGGAGAGTCCCTTCTCTCAAGCAGCCCATGGGCAGTAGGAAAGACAGACATGGTTGACCATAGTGTTAGGTATTAAGAGAGCCCAGGTGAGGGCAGGAAGGGGCCTTCCAGAGAAGGCTCACCACAGGGAACATCTGAACCAGGCTTGAAGGTGCCAGGACACCCACATGCACACACGTTAGGAAGGCCATTTAAGAGTGGAGCGTTTGGTGCCAGGGACCCCTTTGGCTACCTTGTGACTTTGCAAACCCCTACTCAGACTGATGTTTTTAAATGCATAAAATAAAGCACACAATATTACAAAAGAAACAATTTATATTGAAAAAACAAATTTGTGGTATAACATGAATGCTTCTTAAGGATGTATTTAGTACTAATATCTAGTGGCACATCTAAACAACTATCAATATCCTAATTTCAGAGTTGTGGTGAGTGTAAGTAATATTTTGAGATCTCTGTTACAATGGTAACAGGATTTCTACTGTGGACAGTCACAGAAACTGCCAATGCCATTGTTGCCTACTCAAAACTGACAGAATTGTTAAATTCTAGCTAGAATTTAGTGAAAGAAAATTGTAATTTTTTCCTAATCCTCTAACAGAAATTTTTCTTGATGCTAAATTATAAAAAAAGATTTTATCACCTGGAACATTTAAAGGTACAGTGGACAACTTTTTAACAACAGCCTTATAAAATTCAAAACAATGTTATTTATATAATGATTTTTGTATATATTGTCCACAAAAGGACATAGTAGTGAAATGAAACTTAAGTCATCTGTGCCGGGTTGTTATAGAGACTGAAATGGGTACCTTTGGGGTAACCCAAACTGACACAGGAATCTAGCTTAAATACTGGGATTGGAATATGTACTGCATTCTCAGATTTCATTTCTCTCCAATTTCTGACAGGTAGCACAGAGAAGTTAGTTCAAATATGACCTTTAACGTAGGGCTCAAAGGAAGCAACATGTATTAGCAAGACAGATCTTCTCTTATCAGACCTTGCAAGACTGATCTGTGTTCAAACCTTGAAGGAGGATCACCCCACATCTGACGAGATGCATCATGGGCAGAGATGTCATCTTGGGAAAAATCCCTGACTGGGTTCTCCATCTATGTAATGTTCATAAAGGGTGTAATACAAATAAAACAGTGTACGCAGAAGCTCACAGAGCCAACTAGGCAGGAGAGTTGAAAAAATGAAGCCAGGTAACTTATTCAATGAACATACCAAAAAGCACATTTCCATTTTTGTACAATGACCCTTTGCCTTCTCAACTTTATTTCTCCCTAATTTCTATGAATTAATCAACTGTGAGATATTACCATTGTATTTTTTTCAAGTATCCATCTTATAAAAATTCCTACAGAAATCTGAGTAAATAAATTAATGCAAATGCTTTTTCTTTTATCAAACTAATGCAGCAGAAGTCACTCATCTAAACCTGCTTGTAATAATGAAAACTTTCTTTGTAAAATTACAAGAGCTAGGTAAAAATCTTCTACCCAGAAAAACCTAAAGCCCTGGGGCTTCATGAAGAAATAATTGCTCTTACTGCAGAAATGTACATGCAAACTCATAAAAATGTCACAAGTATTTAATTTTCTATGTGTCTGTTTGTTCACGTGTACTTTTATTTCTCATGGGTTTTAAAGTACAAACATATATAATTCAGTGGGAAATGGTGGTAAGCTGTTTCCCAGCAGATCTAAGGTCTTACACACTGTAACGTCTGTGGAAGTATAACTAACAGACTGCAGAACACATTGAGAAAAAAACCCTAATTCTTTTCCATGTGAGTCATGAGCTCACCTCAGAGGTAGTGGTCTTGTTCAGGAGTAAGTGAAGAGGAGTGGAATGGGAGAACCATTCTTTAGACGCTTTACTGTGTTAATGTAGGAAACTCTCAACAGGTATGCAACACCTGCTTTCTATTATGAAGAGTAAGCAACTTACTGCATAAATAGCAGAGAGGAAAGTTCACATCGGTTAGACTGCTGGAGCTGAAGGGATATGGCAGCGTCCCACTGTTAAGATGGAACCTGATGTGAGCGCCTCCTAGGCCATGTTTAATCTCATTAGTTTTTAGAAAACATGGGAGTCCCTGGAGGCCTGCCCCCAGAAGCTTTGCCTTGGCTATTATAGTTCAAGAGCTCTTCAGGCTGCTTGAGTAGCAACAGTAAAATTTTAGAACTATAGATTCAACAAAATCTAAGTCATTCATAGTAGGCTATGTGTGTGTGTGCAGAAAAATTTTAAAAACTGACTCTAAAAAATGCAGAGGACCTATAAAACTCAAAACAATCTCAAAAAAAATGCTAGAAGAAATTACGATCTGGCAAAATGAAAAGGAAAGGCATTTGTTCAATTATGATACAATTTTTTTTTTTTTTTTTTTTTTTTTTTTTTTTTTACCTTAGATAAGACATTTTCAACAGAAGCAAGAGTCGAGGGTATCACTGTATGGTACTCTTCTTGCCAATAAGGATTTCCAGATCTCAATTAAGTTGGTGAATGGGTTACAAATAGCTAAAATAGATGTAAATTTTTAAAGGAAGGAAACCCAAAGCAAAACAGACTAATTAAATGGTTTAACAGTTTTCCTGAGCTACCAAGAAGGAAACTCAGGTAAATAATGAAACCGTGTAAACTAATCTAAGCCATAGTCTCAAGATGGGAAAATGACTGCCAAAATAGCACGGTCTAAGTAAAATGTCATATGCTCTGACTCTAATGACCTGGAAGTTTTATAATTTTTAATGACTATTAAACCTCTCTGCAGTGCCATTTCATCACCTATAAAATTAATACAATCATACTTCCACAGTTACTGTGTAGACCAAATGAGATAATGTACTATGCCCGAAAATACACAGTAAACTACAAAAGGCACTATACAAATATTAGCTTTTTAAAACATTTACCCTATCTACATTGATACTCTTCTCAACAAAAGAGGATGATCACCTTGAACAGGACTAAAAATTTGGGTGGAAGAGACAATTATGGTTCTGTAAAGACACACTGCTTACATGAGCATCAAGGGTGGGGGAAGGGAGAGGGAGGGGAGGGGAGGGGAAGGGAGTGGGGAGAGAGCAATCACGAGCCTGCATGTGAGAGTGAACACAAGCTTCCTAGGTTTCCTTCAAAATTTTAGGAGAAACAGACAAAGAAAGTGGAAGAAAAGTCGGCCAAAGCCTTTCTACTGCCCATCACAACAGAAATAGGACTAGTGCAGAATCTGTCTAGCTATCTCACCATGTTGATCAAAGCGGAGAAAGCTACAAAGTTTAAAGTCCATTATTAATCAAGCAAACTAACCTCTGTCAGTCTTTTTAGTGTTAATGAAATGTACGTATGTGCCTAGCACTATGCCTTAAAGACAGGTGTGTGGGGTGCCTGTGGAGGCAGGGAAGGAAAGAAAAGAACTGAGGCTCTGTAGTGGTAACCCCCTCCTTTCCAGTTTCATGCCTGTAGCCCTCCTGTTCACTCAAATATCACCCATGTTCATCTCTGTGGTCCCTACGGCCTCTGCAAAAACCACTTTTCTTTTCCTAGTAAGGGCATTGTTTTTTACTCTGAAAATGTGATAAAGAAATGTGATAACAGATTTTAAGGCACAATTAAAAGTCATTGAATAGAAGGGTTTGCAAATCTTCTATCTTCTTCTAATTCCTGAGAAATGTATAAGGAAAGGCAGATAAATTTAACCAAAAGGCCTACCTAGTACTCAAGCAAAAACAAACAAAATGGAAAATAACTCATGAGAATATCTGAGCCCCACAGAGAAGAGGGTTTCACTTCTCTCTGCCTCCGGCCCAAGCAAAAGCTAAGTGCTAGGTCAACCCAGTAATGGCTGAAAGATAAATTAAAAGAATGCTTTATTGAAAAATGTAGAAATACGAATTTCTTATGTTTCTTCAGATACCAGTCTCTATAATTCCACTGACCCACTATACCCAGTGCGGGAGAAGAAGACAAGAGAGGATTTATAATTATCTCACAATGACAAAAACCCAACTTCAGATAAGAAATGGTCAAGAAACTGCCCATTTTACCTGAACAGAAGTACTGAATGAATGTGAGAAATGTGTCAGAGCCCAAGATGGCTACCAATATTCTCTGGAAGAGAAAGATAAAGAAGCAGGGGAATTCCCCAAGCTAACTGGCCTCCTGCCAATATGCCTCAGGAGGCCTTTCTAGTTAATCTGTTTTATACATCATGTTTGTTGAGAATGGACATATAATGCTGACTTAGACAGTAGCCTTGTAGATAGAAATGTTGGAACTTATTTAATTGCCTTTTAATGCTTGCAGTTAATAGTCTTAAAAAGTTACTTTTCCATTACATTTTTTGTCAGTAGCTATGGATTTCATTATGACTACGGCATCTTATTACTGTTCTCTACACGAAGGAATAAAAAACCCCTGCTTCTTGCGCTTTACAAGACGCTGGAATGTCAAACACCCTTTGCTATTGTGCATCCGTTGACACATTCCAATTATATTTCTCTGCTGTATTCATGGTGCTTGACTCTAATACCAAGGTTAAAATATGGGATTAGTGTCGCCACTTAATTTTCTTAACAAGCTATCAGACAATAATGCATACCTTAATTTTTTTAAAAAAATAGGAACATAATTTGCTGAAAAGCTTAAAATTTCCTGGGAACTCGAAAATATTAATTCTGTAAAAACGTGAACAGGCATTATACATGGAAACACACCTTACCCACAGTAAAAAAAAATGTAACCAGATAAGCGGTCCTTTGAGCGGAAGACTTACTTTCCCTCAGTATGTGTGGTCCTTGAAGTTGCCAAGTATCAACTGTGTCTTGTAAATATTCCTCATGCAGTTGGCCCCTCACAGTGGAACCCTGGGACCGGTTCCTGGTTCCTCACACACTTCGTGGTGGGAATAACAGGGCCAAGTGAGAAACACAGAACTGCCAAGTTTCTCCTGGGGATTTTGATGATTCTGCTCTTGTGATAAAAACCAAACACCTGCAGCACGGTGCAGATTTTCCTTGAAATTTTTGTTTAAAAATGAAGATCAATTTGCAGCTTTACAAGGCCAGAATAAGAAGTTTAGGTAAAATTTTTGCATCTCATATCCCCCTATCGTCACTCTCCCTGACTCCTCCATAACCCCAACACATCCTAGACCGGTCCTAGTGAACTCTTCCACCTCTCCAGATAAACAAGCCTTTGCAGAGGTTCGTGCACATATATTCCCTCTACTTGGAACAGCATTACTACTCTTATCGACAAACTCCAACTCTCCTTTTAGAACCAGCACAAATGTTACCTCTTTTATGAATTCTACCTGACTGCACCAACAGAATTAGTGGTGTCTTTCTTTGGGCTCCCAAAACATTTTATTCATATCTTTATTTAACATATATTATTATGATAATTGAGTATAGCAACTATGAACATTTTATTCACATCTTTATTTAATGTATCTTATTACAGTAATAGAGTATAATCAATCTGAGTCAGATTGATCAGTTTTGAATCCACATGGTCAAAGTCTGACTGGAGTATCAGGAAGAAAATTATAGTCAACTGGTACACACTGGGTCGATAAAATGCTATAACCTACATTCAAAGGGTTAGACAATATAAAGTATAGCTAAGCAAAGTCCTATCTACTGATGTAAATTAGCTAAATGCTGTCTGATTACAAAAGCATAATCCTGTGAGCACCCATTATGAGTTCAAGGGGCACAATATGGTGAAATGCAACATACATTATGGTGAAAATATGATTCTGGTCTTCAAACCAAAACACCTATTAGAACTGAATTAAAAGTCATAAACCAGAGTCAGGTGGAGAGTCTGGTAAAACAGACTTACTATAATTCTAGAAGGTAGAGGGAGGTGTTGCTCAGGTACCCATCTGGGAAGTGAGTCTACTTTCTTCCCTTAGTAGAGTATGGGGTCTTGTTGAGCTTGATTCTGGCTTAAGAACTAGGACAGCTTCATGTTTATAAGCATTTTATTAAATGAAAAGCATGGATAACCAGTTTTTCTGAATGAGTCTCAAGTAGAAAAGCCTATGTACAGCAAAAATATGTCTGCTGTTTCAGATCTGGTAGCATCCCTACACACAGGCAACTGCATATGCTCATTAGGGAAATGTGGTGCAGAGAAAGTTGCATTATCATAAGTTCCACTCACTTCTACTCTTTCTGACTAACCCATTTCTGCTGCATCTCTAAATCCTTGGCTACTTAAATTGGAACTTAAGTAAGTGTTTGGGGCTTTCCCTAACAATTCATAATAAACCTGAAACACTTCAGATTCTTTTTATAATCACTGAATTCATATAAAAGTGTTACTGATTTATTTTCTGTCCTTAAGTATTTTCTCAATAACTGATACTTAAAGCATAATATGCTATATAATATTCTCCTGTGATAACTACTATTCTAGGAATAGAACTTAGGGGCCTTGATCATCCATAATTTCACACACTGGCGAGATGAGATAGTTTTTACATACCAAGGAAAGGTTTTATTAAGTTAGTAATGACAGGTATCCCCACCCCATTATCACCCAAAGGTTAGCTATACAAGCGTAGACTAACCAGAAGAGCGGCCTTATTCTGAGCCCTTCACCAGATCCTGTGCAATGTGGGGCTCACTTCCTGCGTCACACACAGCCATGGCAGGGAAGGAGCTGTACTGAAGCTTGCCTGGGGAGCTGACCTGACACACAGAGGCCAGGAAAAAGCAGCCAGTAAGTGCTGAGCAAGGACTCAAGTCTGTTACTGAGCTGAGTGCTAGAACAGAACCTGAAGGATGGCTAGAGGGGCAGAATTATGAGAAACAGGGAATCTTCCTGAGTAAGAGGTACCTGTACAGAAGTCAAGAGAACCACTACTTTCCATTACCCACACCAACAACACTACATTAAAATAAGATGCACAGGTAAAATATCTACCGCACAACTGACATAAAAAAATGCTTAATAGATACTAGTTCTCTTTCTTCTTCACTGATCCCAATCCCTAGCATTAGAGACTTTTCAACAAATTTATACCAAGCAGCTTCTGTGGATGGCTAAGTGCTAGCTGTTAGAACTCAAAAGACAAAATACTTAATCTAGTTATATTTAGTTATATTTAGTTAAATAACCTAGTTAAAATAATGATTTGGTTAAATGTGATCTAGTTAAAATAATATTGAACAAAAAATAAATAAACAAAATAACAACAAAAAAATTGACCACTAAAGATGTTTTCTCTATAGAAGTTCTTCCCTCTTTTTGAACAGGTACCTATCTCCTAAGAGCCACAACTTAGAAAACGATGAAGGAAACTGATTTCTCAAATGTCATTTTTTCTGTGAGGAGAGAGTATTAAGATCAAAAAAGAATAGAGCCCATATAAGACGCTACACAGGCCTTGTGCACTGCAATGAATTAAGGCACAAGGTAAAAGTGACTGCGGCGCTCCTACACTGCGCACGTGGAATATTCTAGTCTAACATGAAGGTTTGTGACGTAATTTGCTTGGGGGAAAAAAATCTGTGCATGCCATCTTTCTCATCTCCATTTCCCTCAGAAATACAAGAATCCACTCCCATGGACACCTGTCTAGTTTGCTCAAGTGTGAGGAGATGGCCCCTGTGGTGGCTGTATGCTGCAGGAATTATGTCATTTATAAGTAGCTCATTTTTGGTGTGGAGAAGGACTATGTTTTCAAGGCTCCCAGTTTCAAAAACATTTTACTATTTATTGTGTTCTTTTCTCTTCCTTACAAGCACCTGTATGACTTCACATAAACGGGTTGGGAATACATCCAATGGAGCCTTCAGAAATAGAGCCAGGAAACAGGTCACCCTAGGTGCTGGCAAAGGTCGTCAAGTACCACAACACTACAACACAAACACATGGGCACACACATATACACACAAATGAAACCTCACATTTGAAAGACAGCAGGCCAGTCAGAAATATTTTTGACGAAAACACTGAAATATACACACTAAAATTTAGATTAAAACAACAGAGATTAGCTGTGCACTTTGTTACACACTCCTTTCCACCTTTAAGAATTTGAAACCTACCTATATTTTCAAATAGTATCTTTTTAATTACTGAGTATGCTTAGTGTTTGATGAAGAGAATACATGACAATGAAGCATGAAATTTTTATACCATTAGGCAGAATGATTTTACATACAAAGCTCAATAACACTGAATGAGTTAGTTTATTTTTTAAAATTTATGGCATTAAAGAAAGAGTAGAATTTGCTTTAAAATTATCCCTTTGGATATAAAATATAAATAATTGGGAGAAATGAAAAAAAGTGAAACGAAAACCTTAAAGTGAGTAAAAACGGAGATTCTATTGAAGTAACTGTAGCTTTATACTTTATTTCACCTAAACTGTGCAGGCATCCTCTATTCTGGAAAAATGACAGGGTTAGGCTGCCAAGCTGGCCTGAAGTTTCTGGTATTCACTGCTATGATGCAGCAATTGCCCATTCCTCCCAGATAACCAAGGCATGGTTGAAAACATAGACAAACTGCAGTTCCGACTCTAGGGAGCATATCCCCTAGCACTCACGGTTTACACAGAGAAATACTTGAGTAAATTGAACTCTTTTATGCTTGGAAAAGAAAGAACATTACATGCAATTTGGGCAATCACAATGCTCTTAAACCAAAGTTGCTAGACTCTAAGAATACCTCTGGTTAGTTGTCAAACATTTGGGGCAGGAATCCATACTTGGAGTCTAATCGAAGAATAGATGAGTAAGAGCTAACATGAATATATTTCAGAAATCCAGTGCTCACAGTGCTTTCTGCTAGAGAACTTAACAAAGGCAATTTACAAACATAAAATTTTTTCCCCCATAAGAAAAAACTGCCGCATCTAATTTTATAAATTATGTGATGTTTTCCCACCCTTTACAAAGTATATCAAGCTTGAAGTGGTAGGGAAGAAAAAGGGAGAGTAGTTTCTAAATCACCACAAAATCAAATATTTTCTTTTTCATTGTCATTATGAAACACAGTAGTAACATAACCTAAGTGAACCACACATCATACTTAAGAGGAATGAGGTCCTGATTAAACACCTGCATCTCTTTCATAGCAACATCAATATAATCATCAGTAACCAGAGAATTCTGGAATATCAAAATGGCACATATGACCCCAAGCACAGATGAATACCTTCAGTACCATTGGAGGTTTGCGTTTGGAATTCTACACATAACTGAGTGTGGGCAAAAAAGGTATTTACATTCCAGCACCTGCCACTCATTAACTGAATCTATTTGGACAAGAAAATGAACCTCTCTGAACTTTGGGTTCTTATCCCAAAACAGGGGTAACTACTCATGTGTCTGAATTCTCAAAGAATTGTAGCACCAAAGCCAGTAACAGTAATAGGGGAAAGCAGCATCACAACTTTCATTTTCTGAGGGCTTACTCTGTGCTTTGGACTAAAAATACATGGTGAGGTAGGCATGCAGTTGTTTGTAGAGGAGGAAGCTGGGGCTCGGAGACAGGAACTTGCACAAGGCTGCACATATGCTTCTGGCAGAATCTAAGTATGAACACCAACTACTCTGATACCGGAGGTCACGACTTCCTTCACGTCTCCAAATGCATTCATCCGATGTGTCATATCTAATGAGGTAATGCTATTGACTGAACATTGTAAATGGCAAAGCAACACAGTGATGCAATGTGTGTTATTACTGTAACATAATTTTAAAGTTGTCGCTACAGTGCATTTTCTCCTGAATACATAATCTTATTCTTAGCAAGAGCCCCTGAACTCAAGAAACTAAAGAAAAAGCATGGATAAATATGCTACTTGAGACCTAAAACAATAGAAAAATATGGGAAAAAATTTTAAGATAGATGTGACAGTTGGAGATGTCATTTTGTACATTTGCACATTCACACACAACTGCACAGACTCCCAACCCACAAACATCAAGTATCTTTCAAGATGCCCACAGAGGTTGCTGGAATCATTGCTGGGAGATTTGTTGTGTATGGGTCATGGCTCCCCAAGCCCATACAGACGACTTGGCAGGCTGCTCACAGGAGGTTATTAGAGACATAGGACAAGCATGTTAGGCTGCAAATAGTCTGTGGCCAATCCTCCCAGGGATAACAAAGGGCAGCGAGTTAGCGAAGCTGGGCTTTGATACGATGCTTTAGCTTCCTTGTTGGGCCAAAAACAATTATGATGAACTGGAAAGCTAACAAAGGCATAGCAACCATCTCAACACTGTCATAATTTTTCTAAGCATTTAAAACAGAAGAAAGATTCTATTCACCCAGGACAGGTAAACTGAATTATAGTTAAATTCACATACTATTTGGTTGCAAACATTCTTTTCCCAGAAATAGATCCAGTCCTGAGTGAGGTGGTAAAGGCAGAAAATTGATCTCTATACTTCTTTTTGACATGTCTGCTTTTCTGAGATAGTCCTCACTCCTCCCAAGGCCTCCATACTTCCCCTAGTTCATACCATCTTAGAAAGAAAGGCCCCAATGTTCACGACCACCACCCTCTCATTTTACTGTCTTGCTTTCTTTGTTTCTTCTGGAAGAGTATACAGTTGCATAGACTGAGTACTGCATAATCTCAGGTGGTGCCTTCACACCTCTTCCTTCACAGAAATGATCTCACCTTCATCTTAGATATGTGTAGTGCACAATCTGTACAATAAATCTCAGCAGCTCTATAATACAGGTCCAAAACCAGAACAGTTAGCGTAGTTCATTCATTCACCTCAATAAATATTTATTGTGTCTAGCATGAGCTGATACTGATGGGTTCTAGGGAAAAATGAGTAAATAATAATGTACAATCCTTGCCCTCAAGGAATCCACACCCAAGACATGTCAATAATGAGTGACATTACAGAGTAGAGCATACTAGCCCAGGAGAGAATTCATATGCGGTCTTAGCAACAGGCCTTACCACATGTGGGCTGGCCTTGTGTCGAAAGCATGTGATGTTCACCACGTATGGCCAATCATCAGGCTCCATCAGCACCCCGGCGCATGAGCACATGTGACATGGAAGGAGGCCGGGCAGCGGCCGTAAGAACACTGGATGCAGGCTCCAGAGACCTTCTTAACCCGGTGTCTGCAGAAGATGCATTTCTGGAGGGTTAAAACAAAGAAAGGCATCAATTCCAACTCTGTAACTTAACCAATTTCCACACTTCACAGAATATTAGCTATTAGAGATGAAGAAAACTCATTACATCAATAAGTCCTGACCCTCCAGGGGCCCAAGTTGTGAGAGCAACGGTGGCAATATAACCTGAATAATTTCAAGAAACGCTGCTACAGTTACATACTACCAGACATATGTTGAATACTTTTGTGATTAAGAAAGCCAAACCCTTTTGCATATGGTTCTCCAGGCACAGGCCTCAAGAGTGCTCCTGTAAATCACCCATGAATGCTTAAGCTGCTTCTCCTTTATCTCTGCATGGCAGGCCTTTCTGTACATCAAGAGATAGAATATGGGTTTGGAGGACAGGCATATACTCCCTAAATTAGATGAAGCCTTCAAAAATATCCAAATAGCACACAGATGAGCTAAGTTTTCCATTTGCAAGGAAATATGAAGTGTTAAATGGTCCAATGTGGAAAGTAGGGGTTCAAGTGTTTAATAATCCAAATCTGAACCCTCATGACTGACACAAAAATATGCTTCCCAAAGTGAGAAAATTGAAAATCATCCCAAAGGGCATAATTTTGTTGAAATCTATAGCTGACTATGCCTGGGGAACAGAGAATGAAAATAAAAACAGCAATAATGATTACCACAATCTGAAATTAAATTGCATACAATTAGCCCTAAACTTCATCAGTACAATTGTTATGAGAGATGGAAAAATTCAAACAGCTTCACTAAATATAAGATTTGTGAACTGTTACTTGAGGGTTAGGAAAAAATGGTTGTAGAACAACATCAGAAAGCAGAAGAAACAGAATGTTCAAAAAGCTACACTTTTCATTCCTAAGGATAAAAAAGGTCTGCAACTGATCTTTATACAGGTACATTTTCCTTCCTGGGACAAGAGGAGTTACTTAAACTCAAGCTTTGGCGGGCTGTAATATTTTATCACAGACCTGCAAGAATCAACATGCACATAATTTCTATCTCTCTGCCTTCACATCTAATCAGTCATTTCACTCTTACAGATTTGTACCTTGCTCCAATCTCTCCCTGCCCATCTATACCAACTGCCACTGTCTCTGTCTCTTCTTGTGGTGTCTTGCCAGCACAGAATGGCCTCCTAACTGGTCTCTCCATCTTTGATTTCATTCTATTTCAATTCATCTTCCCCAGGCCTGCCAGAGTATCTCTTTACAACATAAATCTTATGTCACTCCTCTGCTTAATGTCCTTCAATGGCTTCTCTTTATCTCCAAAACATTCCAGAAAAAAAAGGAAACAGAGATGGAAGAGGAAAGCTTATAAAAGGCCCTTCATGGTCTATCTAAGCAGTATTATTTCTCACTAGTCCCCATAAAGGTCTTGCACTCCAGCTATTTTTCTGATTTTCCTATACATGTGAATTCAAAGTAAATTAAGCATTTTTAAATGGGAGGTTATGGATGTGGCTCAGCTGATTAAGAAATTAGAGACAGAGACAGAGAGACAGAGACAGAGAGACAGAGAATACCATAGAACTAAAACAAGACCCATTATAATTTGAATAAAAGCATTACTTAACATTTGATCTTGATATCTCTTTGGTATCATTTTCAGTACATTCTTCATAATTCTTGGTATTTTGGTATCCTTTTGGTAATTCAAATTATTTGAAATATGATGACAATTATAATAACAAAAACTCATATCAGGAGCCCCAGGCATCAGACAATCTTTTAAGAGCCTAATCATACTACGTAGAGGTCAGTGTTTGAATAAGCTCAAGTATTAACAGATGTTTCCTATTTTCCCAGTTAAATAGGATTTTTTTTAGGGTGAGAAAAAATATGATGACTTAGCTAATTAATGAATTGGTAACTCGTTAGCCTCTTCTACCAATAACTTTCTCACTAACAGAGGCTCTCCAGAAAGGGTGAAGGAGACAGAGAATAGGCTTAAGCCCAGAGAGGATGCAATCTTTGTAATCCAGTCAGGGAAGTGCCCTCTTTTTTGATGAAGACCAGAGATAATAATTTCTAAGGGTAACCAGTAACCTTAGAAAATTAATCTAACCATAGACAATGTTTTGGAAGATGTTTATTCACAGGGTTGAGAAGTCTGACTTAAACATAGAATAGGTTCTTGCTGAGATAGAGAACTCCACACAACCCAGTAGGAGAGCCATTCTGCATCCTGCAGTACAGTCTATGTAGTAAAGAAAGTCCTCAATTAACATCCTTGATAGGTTCTGTAACTTGAAGCAAAACCATGTATAATAAAACTAATTTTCTGACATAATTAATAGAAGAATATATGACTTAAGGAGTCAGGTAAGTGAAAACAGAAAATGAGTTTAAGAAGTATAGTACATATTATGATAGAGATTTCAAAATACATTCCATCACTTTTAAAAAACAGTAACTACACAGTACCACAAAGAACATAAAAATATAATTATCAAAAAAAAATCAAGATGTGCTGAACATTGGAAGGGATCCCACTGAAGATCAAATTAGCAACTGGAAGACAGAGCCTAGAGATTGCACAGAACATAGAAGAAAATATCAAAAAGAAGAAACAGAACCAAATGCTAAACAGTATGCAGAAGCAACGCAGATGTTCTATTATCTTTCTAAAAGGCATTATGGAAGAACAGAAAGGGAAAACATTTCCAGTTCTAAAAAGAAAAAAAGGCCCAACAATAAGATCTATTTCTTTAAAAATCACCTAAACACATCCTAGACACACCTTAAACCTCTAAATTAAAAAGAAAAAAAAATCCCAAAATCTTTCAGAGAGGAGAAAAATCAGATGATCATTATATCTCTCTAATCTACAACAATGAATGTAAAAGACAATGAGACACCATCTTCCAACTTCTGAAGTACAATTTAAAAATTTGGTCTTTATCCACCCTAAATATCATTCAAATATAAGGGCAAACATAAAGATTTTTTCTTTTCTGTTTCATATTCAAGGATCCGAAATATGCATGAAGAAATGAAGAGCAACCAAAATGCTAAATATATGGATAAAATTAAAATGAATATTGACTTTATAAACAATAACAGTAATATCTTCTGGGTTTTAAATACAGAGAGAAATTAAATAGATGACAATAGCAGCATGAAAGGAGGAGGTGGTAAAAGTAAAGTTTAAATTTTCTAAAATTCTTGAATTCTTGGAAAAGGATAAAAGTACCAATTAACTAATAATGTCTAAGAAACAGAATAAGGAACACTAACAAATTCAAATAAGACAAGAAAGGGAGTAAACAAAAACACAGAACAAGTGGGAGCAAAAAAAAAAGCACATTGTAAATCAGTAGAACTAAATCCAGTTATATCAGTAACTGTGTTAAGTGTAAAGACTGAACTTTACCTTACAGACTCGGGGTCGCAAACTTTCTATTAAAGGGCCAGATAATAAATAACATTTTAGGCTTGTGTGCCGTAGTTCCAGTTGCAACTACTCAACACCGTCAAAAGCAGCCACAGATAATCCACAAATGACAGACAGAGCTATCTTCCAATAAAACTTATAAACAAGCACATGGCTTAGTTTGCTGACTCTGCTATAAGCCACAGGCACATATTTAAAGTCAGTAAGATGTGAAATGATAAAATGAGTAATTAAGAAAGATCATTCTATGCAGAAAGGTGGGTAAAGGATAGCCTGGTAGGGAAAGAAACTGTAAGGTGGCTATGGAAACACGAGACAAGGGACGGTAACTACTTGGGCTAGAGAAGTGGCTATTAGGAGGAAGATAAATTTTGAGTGTTTTTCACTCTTGTTACTTGTTGTTGACAGAGATTCTATCTATATCTCCCTCTAAATAGAACAACTCTATTTAGCTCAAGGTCGGGGTTGGACAGTCTGTCTTGTGTGGGAAAGAACCTCTCTAGCAGCTGCCTAAGTCTAAAAATGGATGAGGGTAGAGGAGATGCCAATTTCTAGAGGGATGGGCATGGAAGGGACCCGATGAACAGCAAGATTACTGGGGATTTAATAGTAGGGAAGGTTCAGAAAGACAGCGCCATGCTTCTTGCAGTTCACTGTTTGAGGTGCTAGTGAAAGGGATGAGGAGCCAATTTCTGGATGGCAATTAATAAAGGAGGTTTGAGAAATCAAATGAGACAGCCTCGAGAACCATCATTAAGTGCTTTAGAACAAAGACAAAGAGGGGCTGATGTCCAGGGAGACCAAGACAAGCACAGCAGGAAAACGGTGACACAGATAACACTGGAGTGACTTTAGGGTGTCGTTCACCCTTACGGTTTCCTAGTAGGGATGCCTGAGACATAACAGCTGCTTGGTCAATGCTTGCTGCATTAAACTGAACCCGAACAAGACTTTGGTTAAGTTAGGAACCTGTCCATCTACTTCTTCAACGGTGAAAAAAAAATACCCTCATTATACAACGATACTGAAAGGATGTTAGGGTACATGGGCATCACTGGGAGCCCTGCTAAAACACAGATTGCTGGCCCCACCCCCAGAGTGTCTGCATGTCTGGGCTGGGAACATTGAATTTGCATTTCTAACAAGTTCCCAGTGATGCTGATGCTGATGTTCCAGGGATCACACTTAGAACTACTGGTTTGGAGGGCTAAAGGGTTAAACGGTGTCAATTATTCTTATTCTCTATAATGGAATTCAGGAAGTACAATGTTTTTCCCATCTATTCTTCTGTGTCAAGGGCTGAAAGAATCCTCAGGCGAGTATGATTTATAGAGCACTGTACTTTCTTGGAGGACTGGATTTCCATACTTATGCCAATGGCATAGGCCATTAAGGCTCCTAATGGATTGAGGAATTAATGAAGTATCTGGCAATGAGGCTTTGTGTATCATTAGATTCCTTAGGCATATAGCTTGGCAAAGGGCATGAAGAAATGATGAGCTGTGAAGGAGTTGGAGGTTCAAAGCACATCTTTTCGTATGATTGGTGGTATGATTTTGCTTTGCCAACTTTTCTGATTTTTTTCATCAAAAAGGCATGTAATTCCAAAACAGGCACAAGTTGTTTTTATTTTATTTGTCTTTTTCCTACCACACAAATTAAAAGCTAATGATAAATTAGCTGATTCCTTTTTCTTTTTGCTCTCCAAAGACACTTCCCCCCTGCCCCCACTCACTGTACACAGCAAGCTAACCTTCCCAACTCAAACAGGGAATAACACTGAACTCAATGTCACTATGGTTGCAGGAAGTCAGAGATTTGAGGCTAAAAGTTTCGTTTTGCTCCAAGTCTTTAATACAGGTTTTAAACCAGAATCCCCCCTTTTTTTAAAACTCGTAAAATTTATGTTCCGTTCATTAGCATTCACTAAGTTAATCTCTCATATGCCAATACTGGTAAGCACTGGGGGAACACTGTATGATAATGTTCTCAGTTCTACAGCAAGGAGCTTACAGTCTAGGGGAAAAAATAGATATGCAAACAACTACCAGGAGGAAAGCAGAATGCAACAGCTGTCGTATAAGAGCAAGATTCCGAAGGAGCAGAGCGGAATAAATTGATACCAAGAAAAATCAGTTTGCCCAGGGAGCTAAAGAGTAGCTAGGGAGGAAGGGAAAAGTGAACACTGAAATCCAAGGTCCGCGGAAGAATGGCACTGCAGGGTTGGGGCTGCTTTTGGGAGAGGCAGCAATAAATATGCAGTCTCACGCCACCTTAGCCACACAGAATTGTTCTGATCTCAGCTGTCTCAGGATGATACAAATAGGAGACACCATGAAATGGTACAGTAAAACTCAATTCTGAATATGCATGCATCAGCTCATAATATGAAAAGCCCTTTGTCTCTCCACCCATCCCCCTAAGAAAAGTTATTTCTACACTTGAAGTTCAAAGCATTAAAATAAATGGCTCATGATGTCAAGTGTGTTGAATTAAGTCCTTATTTATGATATGTATCAGAAGCCATTTATCTCATTGCTTTTTCTTTGGTGAGACTCACCCTGCAAAAGGTGAGAAGCTAAGCAAAAGTCAAGTAGCAGCCTGAAGAGGAAAGGGCAGAGGAATGAGCTCAGCTAGGCCAAGATAAAGGGCCAGAGAAGTGGGCAGAGGTGGCGGGAGGTCAGGGAGAAGGCTGCACTTACTCAAAACAAGGCTAGAGATTCATTGGTGGCCCTGTGAAATGTTAAATAAGAATCACAAAAGAATTCTAGAACTGAAAAAGCCAAAGCAATTTAAACACAAAATGACAAATTAACAAATAACTTTTGAAAAGTACTAGGTCAGCAGCCCAATGACATTTGGTTTCATTTGGATCAGCATATACACCACAGGGAAGGTCAACGAAGAGGAAGCTTTCTGGAAAAACCCAGTACCAGAACACTGACTGGTGTTCAAAAAATATCCATGGACTAAATGAATGATTGCTTCTTTGTTATAAGAAATGTATTAACTCATCCTTTCAGTCATTTCAAAACTTATTAAATATCTTTTAAATAAAGGGCATTTTGCAAAAGGAAAAGGATACAAAGATGAAAGATACAATCCGTGTATTCAAGGAGCTTAAACTGGCATACAAACAAAAATAGCCGTAACAAAAGCCTTGCAGTGGTAATCACCGTAAGTAAGAAAAATGCTACTGGATTTGGAAGGAGAGAGAGTTGGACAGGCAGAACAAAGGTGAGGCCAGCATGTGCATTCAGCTGGTTACCTACCTCAAACCCGGCACTTCCACCAAGAAGATCTAGCAGAGGGGCAACAGAGGATGAACATGACAGCCACTCAGGGACACCAAATACAGGACAAGGAAGTAGGTATGATTCTGCTTGGATAGCTCAGGTCACATGGCAGGAGGGCGCAGGCAGGTGATTTGTGTACCACTCTGAAGTGAGGGTCACAAGTCACCAATTCCAGGCACTGCTGGGTCAGTTCCATCGAGCTGGCTCCTGAGAACTCATAATAAAATAAAAATGGGGTTTCTCCAAAGTCAGCAGCTTCCTTGGGGCTACATGCAATGCTTCTGGTAGCAGGTCAGACACTGCCTTGGAGAGTGTTGGGGACATGCTGCATACTGGCTGAGCCTGCAGCAGTAGGGACACAGAGTCTGCCACATGGCTCAGAGAAGCTGCCCAACACGGTTTTAGAGGACTAGGGAAGCCAGCGAGAGCAGGTGGGCTTTGAGCTCACCTTGAAGAACTAGCAGGTTTCAGCCAGCGTACATGTGGTGGGTGGATGAGAAAGGACATTCCAGGGGAATGTAATGAAGCTCAGAGGTGGGAAACCATGAGGCAAAATTAAGATAAGTGTGAACACAGCTAAGGGATGACAGCTTGAAAGGCAAGATCTCAGTATCCTGACACGAGCCTCACTTTCACTCGCCGAAGTGAAAGAATAATGATGGCTTAGCAGCAGCAGCTAATTTTTAGATGGAAAATAGGACTATTATTTTATTACAATTTTCTGAGTAGCTTAGGTTTAAACCTCGGGCTACTAAATAACTCTCCAGAGGGGACCACCCAAAAAAACAGAATGACCTTCGGCTAAGAATGCCTGTTGGTTAGGCACGTCTCCTTGCTTGTCCATCTTTCGCTCTTTAGAGTTGAACAAATTCTATTCATCTTGTTATCAAAAGCACCTGGCACAGTCTACAAACTAAACATCTGGAGAGTACCCTGACCAGACCCACTTTCCTCCTGTCTTCCCAACGTGGACAGAATTTCACAGTAGTTAAAGCGTGGACTGGGAAGTCAGACCTGATTTTGAATTCTAGCTCAGCGAAGGCACAGGGCAAGTCATAGGAACAGCAAAAATAACAGGGCCAGAAAAACAGAAGTAAAGGGGTGAGAAGGGCATGAGGGAAACAAGCTAGCCTCTAAACACTTCCTTCCTGCCCTCCTTTCCTACACCCACACCCCTCAGCAGAAAACAGAGCTTCCCCTGCGCCTTACTACCTGGGCTGTCAGAAAACTCAGACATAAAAGCAACATTTGTAAATAATTAAACATTAAAGGCAACATCATATTCTCATGTTGACAGGGGCATTTCACTAATAGCGTATAGCAGCATTTACTGAATCACGAAATAGGCAATGTTATCTATGCTGAGAAAAATCAATCACTTTTCATTTCTACTTTTCTAACAGCCTGTTTGGGTTCCATCATTCGTTCCAAGTTTATTTCAGACTGAAAGGGTGAAAGGGGCATACAATTACAGCATACAGAGAGCTTTAAAACAAATATTATTCTCAGTACTTATTGTCACTCAACATCTTTTAGCTGATGGGCAGGAAAAACAAGCCTCCTCAAGCACAAGATAAACATTTTCTAAGTACTTGTGTATTTGCATTTTTATTTCTTAATATTAAAGGGCACCTGTTACCTAGAGGAAATTTCATTATTTGAAATTACTGTTTACGAGAGATAAAACAGAAATTCTTACTCGCCCTGAATAAAGCATTTAAATGAACTAAGAATTACTGAATTATTTACTTAAACACAGGCACTTTGTCCCTTTTGGTACAAGTAGGCCCTGCTAAAGTCACTGATGTTGTGATCTCTATCCTACAAAAAATCTACTGAGATTTGGGAAGTTACTTAGGAGGATTTCTAAAGTATTTTTTTAGCTCTCTCGGAATTAATGTTAGAAATGATAATATTTCGATCACTTAATTCTCAGTGTTAAATTTTAAAAGACGATTTCTCTGTTTGACACAATTTAGGAAGACTGGCTTACAAGCTTTCTACTGCTCCAAGGACAGGCAAAAAAATATATATATATATATATATATTTATTATGAACATCAGATCTGACTTGCTATTGGCATTATCAAATCATGGATTAGGACATATTTCTATTTATTTCTGGCCTTGAGCCTGAAGCTCTAGTGATATCTGACCAAAAACAGAGAATAAATCAAATATAAAGACTAATTATCCATAGAAATATTTGTTTTGAGATAGTGCAAATAATCCAGCCCATGAAAGCTGCAGTGCTGTTTTGTCCAATGTTTTTTAGAAAGGTGTGTATGCTTTCTCAAAGCCCTGTTTTCAGTATATTTACTGCAATTGCATTCGTTGGTGAAGTCTGGGACTAAACAGTAAAGGCATTTACCATTCACTAATCTGCAATGAAGGAATAGGGACTCACGAGCCAGGTTTTAAGCACCTCTCTTATCCAACTTCCCACGGGCATTTTTTAACAGTTTAAACGAGCATTTATATACATGCATACTGCATATACTTATCTTGGTGGATGGTACTTATTTGAGTAGCTGGGAAAAGGAAAAAGAAAGAGATCTCATCGTTTTTCTTTGATAACTACATAAGCTGCTATGCTAGGGCTTCCTGTTCTGAACACCAAAAACTGTCCCAAGGCCCCTGAATACACCTGTCCCTTATTAGAAACTGTCACCCATGAATTCTTCCACTTGTGGCCTGACCCAGGCTCTTTGCTTCTTGATTTTCAATTATGCCAACAGCAGACCACATTGAGAAAATTTATGCTTGAGTTAAAATACTCCGACATCATGTCTCCAAATAAACCTGAGGAAGCAGTGATGGAAAGCTATAAAGTTGATGCAGAGCAGACATGTCCTAGGTGACCTTTCAGAGGAAGAACCTCTCCGGTGGAGACAACTGTGGCCCTGAGAAGCACTAACTCAGGGTACAGTCCCCTTTGTGAACACAGGCCGTCCTGTCCAGAGCCCACCCCTTCTCCTGCAGCCCTGACCACCACCTTGCTCTGTTCAGGTTTCTAAAGTGGTTGCTTCAGGAGAAAAGAATCACCTCACAGAGAGTTTAGGGACTGTCTTCTAGATAAGTCAAATTTGGGGTTTCCTATCTCAAGTGGTCTTTATGGCTACTTAGAACTTCTTTTTTATCTTTACCAATTTAGGACGTGGACAAAAGGTGGTAAAATGGGCTCTGTCCAAAGGTTTGGGACAGAATCCTAATGCCATCCCCACTGTGGCCCTGCCCTGTATTACCAGTCAGGATACTGCTTCTGGGTTATTTAGCTGGACTTCCTTTGAAGACTATAAGATGGTCAGGATTTTTTCAATGATTTATTATGTGGGCAATTTCTCCTAGTTGCCACACTGGTCAAGTAAAGATGACAACAGCAACTACTCCTCATGAAGCTGTTCTCAGTGTTAAAAGAAATAACACACAAGAGGTTTCACACGGTACATGAGAATAAAAGCTAAGCAATGTTGCCCTATCTATTCCAAAATCTGATCACTCTCCAACTCCAGCCCAACTCCTCATATTCTAAAGACAAGTGAACTTCTTCCTTCACCCAGATAACAGGGACCATGGGGCATGAAATTCCTCAACGGCCCTGCCCTCTTTGCCAATTTCAGATCCATAGACAATTCCTAAATATTTATGTTCATAATTACTCAGAAATTATATAACTATAAATTTTGCCACACCTTGGTATTTAATGTGCTAACAGAAAAGCTCATTACCATATCATAAACTAATTTTTAACATGTTTTAATAAATGCATTTCAATATTATTGTTTCCTTTGTAATCATGTGAATTTCATTTTAAATATTTAAAAACATTTTTCTGAAAAGAGATCTACAGTCTTTACCAAAAACTGCCAAAGGGAGTCCATGAAATAAGAGTTAAGAACCCCGATGCAGAACAATTAAAAATGTCTACAATCACTATGAACACAGAGAGAACAACCATGCACACATATGAACACAGGTTTCAATTAACAAGGAAAAAGGGAAAACATCATGTTTAGAATCTCCAGTTTTTCTTTTTTAAGGTTGTCATTTTATTGCTTTTACAATAATAATAAGACAGGACATAAACCATGACATAGTTAGAGCTTTTATCCCCCTCTCAGATCATTTCAGAATCAGAACGGGCACATCTGCTCTCACAAGAACCAAAGACATGATGTATTACCCTCAGTTTCCCTACCATTGGAACGAGCCACGAACAGGTCATAAAAAGGTGTAGTTCCAAAAAAAGAGCTAGGTAATTCCAGACATGCAGATTTCCTTCACGAAAATAACGATACATTATCTACAGTGTTTTCTGTCATGAAAAACTGGTTGACCACCTTCAAAGAGATATTCAACTAGCCCAGCAATGAACTCTTCAGCCAAAGGGTGAGAACGTTAACTTCTAAAACTTCCTTTCGATTAAAAGTAAATATTTTTCAGATGCTAGGCCACATCTGACTTATTCCTGGCATGGCTTTTATAATGAGCTTTTCATTCTCCCTCTATTTCTTAATGGAATTTTCTCAATATTTAAAAATTCCATTTCTGTGAGATCTTTTCAAACGGAATAGTGAATTACCCAAGCAGATGTGTGAAAAAAACATGTTCATACTCTGCGAGACATTTACTGCTTATATTAGGGCTCATTGGCAATCATAAAACTAAAGTGTGATCTATCATCCATGTTACTTTTTTAAAAGATGAAGATAATGCAGTTCATCCTGAAATTCACACACCTTTGACATCTCTCATGTGTATGCCTATGTATAAAGAGTGAGGCCCTCCAATGTTCCATGCAATGGGAGTCCACCTAGCTTCAGGGTAGTAAAACATAAACTGCTTTTGTCTAAGTGTACGTAGATGTATATTTTAGTGCTACAATACTGAGTCCTAAGTGGTACTTTTCAATGGTAAATTACAAAGAAAAAACATTATTCTTTGGAATCCTCTTCAAATGGCCCTTGTCCGATTAATGCAAAGAAAAGTTCAAGCCTTCTAGTTTTGTTGTTGTTGTTGTGGTTGTTGTTATAAAGGTAAGATTTGGGGCTCATAATGTCTGCTGGTATCTGAGCAATTTGGGGCTAACACTACCTGCCAGGGTAGAAGCACTGAAGGAGGCTGCAGCGTGAGGTCTGGCTCTTCCACTGAAGAGCAGGGTGCCTGGGCAAGTGTTCCCATGTGCCTCTGAGCCTCAGTTTCTACAGCTGTACTTCGCAGGATAACTGTGGGCATTAATGAGATAATGGATGCAGAAGTGCTCTCTAAACATAAAAGGCTTTACAAGCATGGTTATTGTAAAAGATAAGGATAAGAGAAAAAAAAAAACAGCATGATGTGATAATACACCAGTTCCTTCAGGTTGCCAAAGCAAAAGGCACAAGAGCTTAGGTATACAAATGGAGCAGAAAAACAGATCACTGTGGTTATCAGGGGAGTATACCACCAACAGATAAAAGGAGTATAATTTTTAAACAAACCTTCACAAAACAGTGGGGCAGCACTTACTGAACCTGTCTGAAGCCCTGTGCCAGGATAAGCATCCAAACCCTTCTCAAATGAGTCATACAAAGTTCCTTGTTCAGCATCACTCAGTGCGATGTGGTTATTTTTTTTGACAGGCGGATGCATTCATTCTTCAATCCCAACTTCCCGTTTTGATGGCAAGTGTGATGACCACAGCTTAACTCTTTTCACCAGTGCACGTTTTTCAGGTTTATTTTTATGATGGGAGGGGAAAATCTCTTTACCACATTCAGAGTTTTTTTCTAGTTTTTTGAAGCAATTTCTTCATTCTTTATGCCCCATGTTTAGTAAAATATTTTTCAATCAGGGTCATTAAAATCATGTATCCATCTAGCACTCACCAAAATATAAGACACTAGAGATATTTGGGCTCACAAATCCTTCTTAAAGTATGAGGATCATGTATTTCTGATTTCTTCTAAAGGGCAAAACTCTTTCTTTAAATAATTTTAAGTAATTTTTTAGTTAAAAAAAATCAGTACAGTGGGATGGAAAAATTATTCTATTGCTAGACTTGTGTTAGGTTGGACAAAATGTCAAACAGGGTCTTCCTATCTCTCTCAAGTGAATTCAGACTTAATTTTGAAACTGTATTAGGTTAAAGCCATTCCTACTATGAAAGTGACACACGAAAAGTTTCCATCAAAAACCATCTGAGAACCCCCAGGGGAGAAAGAGTCACCTGTTCAGGTTCACTTGAAATATTCATGAACTCAGCAGAGGATCAGATTAAAAATAGAGCCCAAAAGCAGTAGAGGATTTTGTTTTTTTCCCCCAGGTTTTAGGCTTTTTGATAGTCTTTTCACAACTAAGCCCACCTGTCATAAAATGCTTCTTTGCCCTATCAGGATTATTTTTTCTTGCAAATTTTTACCTAACAAACAAGAACAGGATGTATAACCAATTCTTTCTCTTGTAGGTAAAGTATAGTTATCAATAGCCATATATGAAAAATCATTACGGTAGGCTGATATTGTGCTGTGTGCCTATTTTTTGAAAGTGATAGCTGCGCATACTGGATATATATCATAGGAAACATAAACCCTTAGAACATTAAAGAAAAATATGATTAAAAAGTTCTATCTGTTGGAGGGAAAGGGGATACACCACACATCTCAATGTCAAGTGAAATGATGCTATTGTTTTGACTGGTCCACTGTACTAAACCTTCTGTGGGAAGGTCAAATGGTGCATCATAAAAAAAATATATCTAGCCCATTCCAAAGCCATTCATTCATTTGACCATACTGGGCACTAAGGTAATGGAAGCTTAGCCCTTCTGAAAACATTTTAAACCTGATCAAATTAAGGCGGCACCAGGGGGATTATTTTTCTTAGCAAGAATCCACAAGCGATCTACTTGACTAGAAGAAAAAAATGCAAAGAAATCCTTTATCACAAAATAGTTTCCCCAAATCTTTCTACCAATGAACCTTCCATCCATCCAAGAATGCCTATCCTCTCTGCTGATAACAAGCTGTGGAGATAAATATTTTATTTTTTTTCTATAAAACCTCAAATGATGTTTCCAAATAAAATAAAAATACGACACACCACTGTCAAAAAATAGTCCTAGAAGAGGTAAATGTCATTTTAAAGGCTATGTGTTAAAATATTTAGGAGAAAGAATCTACTTGTCAAATGCCTACAGAAAGCTCCAAAGAGGTTATAAGTGCATCTATCAAATTTTCATCTACCTTGGGGCTGACCTACTGGGGAAGCCAAAGAAAGCCTGGTCTTGTGTAATGAGGGAGCTGGAGGTTTAAAGTTCTGAATAATAACAGGGTCATAATTAAGAACAAAAATGGGGCTTAGGACAGACTCTGCAACGATTCTGTACTGAAGGCATACGGCAATGGGTGGCAAGAAGCTGCATTCTGCTTTAAGCCACAGTTCAAGCTAAAGAATTGAAACCATCGGATGGACCACCAAACATCCTTGAGAGAATTCTGACCTCTCACTTCAAACCTAGCAAAGTACTATCCTTCAAATACTAGCAAAAGAAAAGCCAAGCCAGCAAATCAAGGGAAGGATTTTTTTTTTTTTAAGTCTAATTTAAATAGCTTCCATACCTTCCCCTTTGGGAATTATATTTGGTAACTTTTTTTTAACAAGGAAAATTTGGTTTTAAGGAGCTTATGGGAACATTTAACTTGGACTGGAAAGGTTATTTGCTCAGTGTTAGGCTAAAAGCCAAAATCCACTTTTAGCCAGAAATGATTTTAATATTATACCTCACAAGAGTATTGTGTCATGTGAGCAGGCAGGAGCGATAAGCAGTGTAGTAAAGTTATGACTTCCCCCAAAGACTCATTAAAATGTATTATTAAGTAGAAAAAAGTTCAGAAATTCCAAAAGAAAACCGTCTGTACTATCTCAGAAACAGTTAAAATGCTTTCCAACTTATCACTTCTTTTGCTCTGCCTTTGCTACAAATACACTAAGCAAATACTGTGAAGAACTCGATCCTGATGCAAAAGAGGATGAAAATGCCTTCAAGTTGTATATCACTATGGTTCTTTGTATATAATTTTTTCCTTTAAATATGCCAAGGAGGAATATATGACAAATTCAAGTGACTGTAAAAAATAATAAACCTGTGAGGATTTCATGATTTAAAAAAAATTATTCAAGGCACAAAATACATGAAAATATGTAAAATTAGAAACATCTTAAAGAAAAATATTAACTTTTTCCAATTTTAATGCTTATAATTCTAAATTTTAATAACTCCAACATTTTTCTTCTTCCTTTGTTTTGGTTTGTGACTTGTGTCAAATATTTTCCCCCTTCATCAATTCTTGAACATTTAACCTCTTCGGTTAAAACAAAAAATGTAATGACTTCATTGAAGTAAAGCAAATGTGCTTTAGAAAGCTCAACCAAATATCGACTTTCTTACCCAATCCTCAAGAATGTGAAAGCGCATTTGCAAAGGCATTCCCAGCTGCTATGGAAACAGCATTCTTTTTTTCACAGTAACAGTACTCTGGCTGAGGGCTGCTGGCACACAAGCTCCCAATCGGAGTCCACTGACAGCTTGCAGAGTGGACAGATGAGGCGTAGAAAATATTTTAAATTAGTTCATTTATCTTGTTGAGACACAGGAAATGGCAACAAATTTCTCACATAAAAGAAAAAAGAAAGACAATGCACCCCTAGCGATGTGTAGCAAATTTAGTCCATTAAGTCAAACTCTTCAGACTATTTCATAGCACCTAATAATAGCCACATGTCATATCCTGTGGGATTTTTTAATAATCAAAAGATCCAGAAGAATAGCTGGAAATCACTGACTGCTTCAAATTTTGGAAGCCAAATAGTTCTAAAAGAATGTGGGGTTTTTTTTTGGTTTTTTTTTTTTTTTTTTTTTTGACTGATCCCAGGTAGATCTTGAGCCAGTATTAATCCTGAAAGATGACTAGAAAATTGCAATAAAGAACTGAAAGTTCTTAAAGAAGAGCTCAAAAATGCTCCATTTTAGGATGAGCTAGGCAAAGATCATTTACAGAGAGGATGTGAACCTCCTCTAAAAGCAAACGGACAAAATGGCCTTTGTTCTAGGTCCCAATTCCACAGATGACACCCCAGAAACTTTTGGCTTCATGGTTCCTTCCCACCTGAGTGTCCACCACTGCCCCACTTTTCAGCTTTCTGAGTACTTCCCAGGAGGAGACAGCAGGGGCTTCAGGCTTGGAAGGGGAAACAAGTGGACAAAGGGGGCCAAACACTGGTCCCAGGATTGTCTGGTCTAGTGTCACCGCAAATCAGGGAATCATTTTAAAAATAAGGTCCCAACTCCCCCCTACAAAAAGTAGAACTTCTGATTCATAGGTCTGAACAGAAGCCCAGAAATCTGTATTTTTAAAATGCACTACCAAGCCAAATTTGGAAATCACCACAGCATCCCAAACTAGCACCCTTCAAGAACTAGAAGGAGACAGAATTTTGAAAATCTATACACTACCTTACACAATTTTAAGGAGACATAAAATTTCTCATAACTTGAAATAATGGTGAAAGTTATAATTCTTATGTATTAAGTATTGACAATGAGAAATAAAAAAAAAACCCATATCTCTAAATGCCCTGGTGATTTGATGCCTTCATTACCCACTTAAAAAAATTAAAGAATAAGCTGTTCTTTAACAGTTTTTATAGTATTCTTTATTCTCTTTAAACTTATATTACCTCTATTCCACTTTCCCCAAAGAATTTATTCTGAAGATACTTTTATGATCAAAACTCTTTTATCAACCACTCTACCATGATCTCCTGCATATCAAAAAATATGCATATTCGGTTGAAATTTCATTGCTTTTAAATTCAGATAGCAAGGATCAAAGTTTAAAAATCTGATTTGAATAATAATTATTTATTTTCAGTTTAGAACTGATCAAAGCTACAACATTAGTAATTGTTAAAGTAAAAAAGTAAATTTTCATTGGAAATGTATGATTTAACTGGATAAAGATTTTAAAAATTAGTTTATATAAATATGGGTAAACATGTCTCTGGAATGAGAGGTTTCGGTGTCATTTAAATTATATATATATATATATATTAAAGCATTCACATTAATAAGTGGATAAATTGAAACAGTTTTGTTGTAGCAATGTCTCTCATTCTTTTGAACACTTTCGAGTTATGTGCCTAAATGCAAAGCAGTCACCATCCAAACGACCAGCTGACATCTTTGGGGTACTCTTCAGTTTTGTCAAAAGTAAAGGAGTCAACTTTAAAGGAGTTGCACATAACTACTTTCATTATCTTACAACCATTCATTTTTGTTTTCAACTTTACTAAGACCAACATTTTGCATTGTTCTGCTGTTTGGTATGCCACAGGTCTTCCAATGCAGAGCAGGTACCAAAGTAAGATTAGAGACAGATGAGGGTCAAGTGGGAGACTGATAGGAGGAGGAAGACGAAAGCACTGTAGACTGCAGGCCTGCTCTCAGGAAGATCGACCTTAGGGAAAAGTATGAATTATCCTTGTACCTGTCCTAACAAAGGTTCCGGGCGTGCACTACTTCTAAGGTGACTGCCAGCTTTTGGATCCTGCAGGCCATGACCCCAGGGGTCTTCTCGTGGCAGCTACAGATTTGTCCATGGTGAAAAACACTCAGACAGGAGAGAGGGCTGACCAGGGTGGTGCCCAGAACAGTAATTACTTCCTGGGGCAGTGTGGCAGGTAGGGCAGGGAGGCACTGGAACTGAGGAGGAGGGTGGACGCCTTTCTCCCATCCAAGTGCTAACCAGGCCCGACCCTACTTAGCTTCCGAGATCAGATGAGATCAGCACGTTCAGGTTGGTATGGCCGTAGACTGGACGCCTTTCTTAGACCAGCTTGTTCCCAAGTGGCCTCTCCTGAGTCTCCTGTCTGCCCCAGCCTCGCCTTTCTATAAAGATTCCATTGAGAAACACAGCACGAAATGTGGGTAATTATTCCCCTCGGTGACAAAAGGCATATTTACTCAATCAACAGAGTACTAACTATTCCGATGCCCGTGTTACAGCAATGAATGTAACTAAGAGGGCACACAACCAGAATCCTGTATGACCAGCTCAGAGATTAGGGCCAGTGGAATTTTAAAATACAGAAATACCCACCAATTTTTAAAACTTTCCTGCTTGCTTCTGGGATTCAAGTGTACTAGGGATAGATAATTTTTTTAAATGAGAAATAATAAGAGAAAGAGAAAGAAAAAAAACAAAACTAAGTTCCTCTACTGCATGCTCCATTCACTTTAGGAAGAGTTAACGTATAAGCCCAGTGGGGAGCACTATTTTCTATAGATGCTAAAATTATCTTACCATGTAGTCTAAAGAAAACTACGACAGGAAAACTTTTAAAAGCCCACACTCCTATGAACGAAGGAGGGGTGCGGGACCGTAACTCTAACTCCACCTTTTTGCGTCTAGCAAGGAGCTTTCACTACGGGGCCATCCTCAAGCGAAAGTAAATGTCATCCCAGGGCCCAGAGCTGCCGAGGGTCAGCCACCATGACCCCATATTTTACAGTGTAAAAGTCAGGTTAAGCAACAGACCAGAAAGAGCCTATTTCTCTGCTCCTTTTGGTTGTTCCTTTTAGTTCTCTCTAAACAAGTGTAGTTTATTAGAAATAACTTTCAGTACAACCTCACTGACTCTTTGAAATAAGGGAAAAGGCAAGGAAAATCCTAGAATAAAAATTTTGAAACTGTAAGGATCATTTATCTTAGAAATGAGGAAACTGAGGCCTGAAGAAGATAACGGTTTGCCCACAGAACCCCAGCTGAAATACCCCTAGAGGCCATCACTCTCTCCCCGGCTGCACGGTTCTAGGGATCCTTCCTTGGTCTGGGGGACCTCTGCCCCTCTGATGCTCCTGCCCCACTCGCTTCTTTCAGTTCTCTGCAGTGTCTAGCTCCTTCCCACCTCAGGGTCCTTAAATACACTACTCCCTGTACCTGGTTAACTTACCTGCCATCCCTACCTTCGCCTTGGCTACACCTACTCATCTTTTAGTTCTTAAATGTCATTCCTTAAGGGTCACCCATTTTTGACCCTCCAAATTAGGTTAGTGTCCCTGTTGGTCATGCTCATGGCACTACGCCCTCTTCATAATCATTTTTTAATGTGTCTCTTTTCCTAGACCTATGAGCTTCAACAATGTTGGAACCCATATGTTCTTATTCATTCTTATAAGCCCTTGTGTACATGCCCTTATAAGCAAATGCTCAGGACTTGGAATATTGTACGTACTCATTAAATGTTTACTGATAAATTTAAAAAATATTTACAACATGTCAACTGCTTTGAGGGTGTTAACTAATATTATACATTTAATCCTCTAAATTCTGTGAGATAGACAATATAATATTCCCATTCTATAGATAAAGAAACTGAAGCACAGAGCAGTTCAGGAACTTCAACAAGATCACACAGCTCCTAAGTGAAAGTGTTGTTTGGAATCTGCACAATGTGGCACTGGATATCATTTATGGTAGACCTGCATGAAGACATAATCAGTGCTTGGAACAATTATTAAAAATGCCTATGAACATAGTGGGCCCGATTATAGAGTACTACATGACATTTTCCAAAAGCATATGATAACAGATTTACATTAATCATCTTTCATATTCTAGTACTAATAATCTCCAAAACCTCAGTGGCTAACACCACGAAATGTTTATTTCCTGCTCATGTTGAATGCTGGTTGTGACTTTGCTCTAGGTGTTCTTTAATCTGGGACTCAGGCTGAGGCAGCAGCCCTCTCTGAACCATGCCATTCTCACAGATGGGAAAACAGAGAGATGGTGGCACCATGCAGTGGCTCCTAAAGTCTTGGTTTAGTGACAGCACAGGTCATTACCACTCACATTAAATTAAAAGCCCCAAGCTCATTATTTTCTTTCCCAAGTTCCCCAGTGGATTAGAAGCAACTTAAACTTCTTAGTTTCACTAAAATGTTCTACGGCAGCAAGTACTTGGGCACTTAGAGCCTTGTCTTCTCTAGGCACTTGATTATCGGGATCTAAAGGTAATAACGTGAGTCATTCTTTGCCATTGCATACCATAGGCTATCAGTTAAATCTTTCCTACAATTCTCCATAGCTTTTTAGTCCTGCCTCTACATAATACTTTTAACCCAATCGATTTTTTCCCAAATGAAAAACCCCTTGAGGAACTGGACCCAAATTCTTGTAGAGGTACAGAGAACAGAACTCTCCTATCTTTCCTTTGAGGGAAGGAATAATATGGAAGGAACATAATCTGTCCCACAATTTTATTATTTAAATTATACCACCTTGTCTCATAAAGAACTTAACTTCCATTTGCCTCAGGCACTTTACACACAATGATTCATATTCCTTATGTCTCTGGATGTTAGATATGATTACCTCATTTTACAGGTAGTGATAGTATTAGATAGCTAGAGACTAAATTACTGTCTTAAAGTTTCATAACCAGCAGCAGAACTGGGACAAGATCCTTTCTGGTGTTCTGCCCTTTGCAAAGATATGCTAACCTTGGCTCTCTGATGATCGCGACCTAAAATTACGACTTAGCCAAAACACATTATCATCCACCCCTCTCCCCTGACATACAAAAATGCATACATCTACACATACTGAATATGTATATTTTATATGTGTTTTATATAAATACACACACAAACACATGCACAAAACACTGACTTAGAATGGGGGTGGGGGATCCTAAAATATTGAGTACATGCAGGCTTGTGAAGGGAGAGAACTCTATTTATGTGATAAATACTTAAATACTGTGCACATTTCTTCATGCAAACAGACAACTGAGAACTGCAGGTCTCATCCCTGCTTGGGACTGAATCCTAACAATGTCTAGGAACATAAACATTAAATAAAGGTCCTTAATGTTTGGTGCTATATTTTATCATTTCTCCTAAATCTGACAATTTCCTTTTATTGCATACAACTTGATCATTCATTCTGTTGAGCAATACATATAAATTCTATTGTCAGCTCTCTGTTTTGCTACTGCACATGCTTGACAAAATTGCCCATTTTATTTTTTTATTCCCTGTAGATCTTCCTGCCCTCAAGGAAGTAATTCCAAAGCAGTGTGAGATCTGGAGCCGAGCAAGACAGCCCAGTAGTCACGAGATGAAGTGTCAAGTCAGCAAACAACGCTAGTTACAGGAGCAACGCAGATTCTCGCAGGGAAAGGACTGCCTGCAGTCCTCTGGAAGCACCCTGGGACGCACGGGCAGAAAGCAGTCGCAGCTCTCCTTCTGCACATGGCTACACAAGAAGCATTCTCCCTTCCATCACACCCGCAGAGAGGGCTGGAACTGCAAGATTCTGGAAGATCGGTGAGAGACTGAGGAGTTACTCTAAACGAGATGCCTTTGCCTGTAGTGTCTTATCTCGATGACAGTATATCAGTGACAATGCCTGACTGGGTTCTTCTCCTCATTCCTCCTGAATCTCACCTGCTCGAGATCCTGAAATGAAAGTTGGGTGAGCACACAGTATCCCCAGAGGAATGCTGGTCTGAGTCCGTCTGTGCCTTCTACTGGGCGAGGTTGGACGGAAACCTTGTAACTGATATATTCATTCATCATTTAACCCTCCCAGAGTGAGGGCTCAGGCCCTACCTGAGGCTCTGGTGCTGCAAAGATGTAAGGGGAATGGTCTCTGCCCTGGAGGAATGACAAAATCTGCAGGGAAGGAGGCCTCAGGAGTACTTCTTAGATGGCTCCATTGTCAGAGCCACCGTGACGCCATTCACAGGGACACAGGCCGGGGTAAGTAGAAGGCACCTGATGTCTACCCATCTAAATACCTTCCTAAACGTCCCTTAGCCAGCAATTCGCTCCTTAGAAACCTGCTGTCAAACAGCTTCTAAAGAAGTGCAAGAAATTCCAGATGTTCATCCTGTCCCTTGAGTTTCTGAGGTAATATGTGTCGTTCCTTACCAGCACCTCATCTGCCTTCTACTGTTGGCCCCTGTGAACTCATCTCCAGGGCTTTAGACACTTGTTATAGACACTGGAACCCAAAGGATTGCTTCCATCAACAGGAAGAAGTCTGTCTTCATACTCTTTCATGCAGAGCAGTTATTCTACTTTCCGTATTTTCCCCATTATCCCGGCAGGCTCTGGGTCCATGGGTGTTCGATGTTTTTCAACAGAAATGCCAGGTGTGATTCTGGTGTTTATGATTGTCAACATCTTCAAAGTGGATGAATGCCAGGACACACTCCTGGGGACACTTTTAGTCAATGGGGGAGTACCAACTGTGAGCTCTGATGGTTTTCTCCGATCTTTTACATAGCTACATGGAAGAAAGATGCTCAGGCTCCCCTCTGCTGTTTCTTGTCGCAGTGAGTTTGGTATGCTGGTATAGGGCACAAGTAGAAATACTTCCTTCAAGTTATTTAAAACCCTATGGATACCAGGCTTGCCAAATCATAAATTTAGGAAATTACATTCCGTTAGACTAAGTCCTTCCCTTAGGATGTTATTCACCTAGTTATTCTTTAATTTCTCTCCTACAAACACTTGGCCCAGGTCCCGAGGTCCATCCCATATCTATGTGTCTCCTCCGCACATAAAAGAGATTCAGGAAAGGAGAAGGAACAATAAAATTTCAGGTTTCCTGGCAGCACTAAATGAAGTAATCCCCCTACACGTACACTTTTCTTTCAGGAAGACCACTTAGTCAATCTTTCCATTCACCTGCCTGATGAGATCTACACATACTTTAAGAGGGTAATTTGAAAGACTTACAACAGCAGAAGTTCAAGATACACATTAGCCTCTATAATTTGCTTTAAGTTTGCCCTGAAAATCTTAGCTCATTTACGCAAATGAATAAACTGCATATTTATTATTCAGGTAAACCAAGACTCATTTAAACTACTTACTAATAGTCCTCTCTTATTTACTAGTGTTCTTTAAATGTTTTTGCTTAATAGTCCCCAAAAGAGTTTTAGAAAACTGTATCCCTCCTTATATATGTTAAAATTAGCCTTTACAAATTTTTTATTTTAAGATGAAAAGAAAATAAAGGATATTATTTTCCAGGACATAATTCCAGAACATAATTATAGGTGTGCTTTAAATATTTTTTTCTCAAACTTTTTGATAAAATATTTATAACACTTTGGGACTGTAGATTAAGCCCAGTTTATGTGAAATGTCTGCCATATAGATGACCCGATAGACAAAGGCAGCCTCATTATCAAACCAATCTGCTAAAACACTTATTTTCTACCAGAAAAAGTCTGGATTCATTTTTTAAAATAAACATATTAATATGCATCCCCATATCAAGCATCTCATTTCTGAATTCTAATTCTAAGAGATAATCAAGAGTGTTATCAGAGTAAAATATAGGCCCCCAACTATATAATGGCTGAAATGCAATTGAAATTCATTTCTGATTCACATAACAGTATTAGGCTGGCAGTCAGTTCATTGGGTTAGCACTCTCCCACAGTCGTTGAGGGACAGAAGTGCTGCCATCTCAACTTTGGGTACTGAGGTCTCTGGGTCAACTCCATTCTGAAAACACTGAGGAGGAGGGCATGTGAGAGTATATAGGAGCCAAGCCTGGGAGTGACATCCATCACCCTTTGCTCCGATACCTTTGGCTGAGCTCTTATCTGCAAGGGAGGCTGGGTGATGTGGACTAGCCATGGACCAAAAAGAGAAGACTGTGGATTCTGGTGAGCAGCTAATGGATGAGGTCACAACTTGTGCAATAAATGTATGGCCTATGTGAAAGAACCTGCCATTTTCCGTGTATTACCTAATCTATCTTCACTTTGCTCTCTTCAGACTTGCCCTCAGAATCTGTCCCTTTGTTTATCTATCGGAGAATAATGCATTTGTTCTGCAAGGAAAAGTGGTAGTGGGAAAGGAGAACCAGCAGGCCCATCCAAGGTCTGTTCTCATCCGGATCAACATCAGGAAAGAGTACGTATGAAAGTTGAGGGTCTGTCCTCTAAGACAGCCTTCACATAACCCTCGGTTACAGAGACTCCGGTTTGAGAATCACTAATAATAAAGTATTAAAGAACATACAGAATCACAGAATTCTAAAGTGCAAAGTACTGGTGCATTTTACAAAGGTGAAAACTGAGCTAGAGCCAAGAATGTCCAAAGTGACTCTTATTGAGGTCAATGTGCATAATGGGGCCATTGTTTACTCCAGCAAACTCACTTTTGCCTTTAGTGTAAATAATAATTTGTAGCTTTTATTGCACATTGTATAGAAAGGCCTGAGAAGGCTAACCTTTGAAAGTCCTGTTTATAAGGATGGTCTCTGGCAGATGTCTGGGAACCTGGATTTTGGGATGGTTCCCTCCATTTGGTGATAAGAATGGCTCACCTGTTGGCATGTAGTCCAATGTGGTTTATGCTGAACACTTGCTTCCCTTCTGGGAGTCTAGAACTTTGGTACATGCTAAGCAGAAAGTGCTCCCAAAAAACTCTGGGTGTTGATTCCCTAATGAGCTCCTCTGGCTGACAACATTTCACAGGTGCTGCCACAACTGTTCCAGGGGAAATTAAGGAGTCCTATGTGACTCCACTCAGAGAAGACTCTGGAAGCTTGCACCTGGTTTCCTCCAGACTTCATCCCGATGTGCCTTTTCCCTTTGCTGATTTTGCTTTGTACCCTTTTGCTGTAAACAAAGCTATGAGTACAACTGTATGCTGAGTCCCATGAGTCTTCCTAGTGCATCCTTGCATCCGAGGGTGGTTTGGAGACCCCCAAAACACAGGTAAATTACATATGACAGACAAAACTAAATTGAATTTAGGATATTAAAAGCATAAAAAGTAAAGAGAGAAATTTTAGTACATTTTGAATATAAGGGTTTTTAAAAAATATATGGAACCTCTAGAAAAGGGTGAAAGCAATTTACATTCAATTTAATTAAGCTATATACTTTCAAAATGACAGATGATAATGAAAATCATAAAAAAATATATAGATTTTGGTCACAGCTAGCAAGTAAAACAAATATTCCTTAAAAATTACTACCAAAGACATCAGAAGGAAACCCTCCATATTGAAAAGAACCATTAAGAAGATGACTATGGCATTGTGAACATTAAGAAAAAAATGTGTCCAGAATTGAAAGAAGAAAAAGAAAAGATGGCCTCTCGAAGCTCAGGGTGTTTGTATTAAAGACAAAGGGAGGAAGCCCAGGTCACTCTCTCCTTTATAAGCTTGTCCCATATTACTCCTACTGAAGTCACTAGACAAAAAAGTCATATAAAAGACCAAAGTATTTAAATAAAATTTCCCTTTTTATACTTTTACTTTTTTCCTTTGACTTCACAAGCAATACAAAGCTGCTATAGAAGTGCTGCAATTTACACAATAGTATATATAAAATTTGTTTTAATCACCCAATATCTTGCTATCCAGAGGCAACCACAAGATGACATTTCAAGTCTTTTCCCTATTTGTTAAAAACAACTGGGAACATTCTGTATGTATAATTTATCTTAATTTTTTTCTCATCAAAACACGGTTTATAAAGGATTCTTAATGACATGCATTAAAAAGACATGTTGAAGAACTTTTTTTCTCCTTTGTACTAAAGATACAAAGATACCTGTGGAAAGTGGAGTCTCAGAGCAAGGAGCCCGAGTACCTGGCAGCCAATAAATCTACAATGCCCAAGGTGAGAGCACGGCTCTGTGCTTCCTGCCATGGCGCAGGCTGATATCTGACCAAGATACAGAAGTGGACAGTGAGCACAGATGCTTTTCTTCCGAGGGTCATTGGTCTGGAAGGATAAAGGGGACCACGCACTGGGTTGCCTTGATGGGCTGACTTCTCATACGGTGGGCACAGGGTACTGTGATGAGAGACTCAGCAGTTATGATGCAGGTTAAAGGTATCCCTGTGAGTCACACCTTTACTTCTCCATTTTGTGCTTGACACAACCAAAATCCGGGAGCAGTGCAGACAGCACAATGGTTGAAAGTAAGTTTAGTGGCTGTATGTGCTCAAATTACTGAACTCTTCTTAGTGTTGGTTTTGTGAAATGTAAAATTGGAAAAATGATATCACCACAATGCCTGGCGCAGAAAGGCAAAACGAAAAAGAATATTCAACAACAACAAAAATAAGTACATTTTCCTAACCATTAATATAAAGCTACCCTACTTCATGTTTTTTTTTTCAGCATGGGTCAGGTGGGGGTGGGGACAACTTTTAAGTACCTCCAGAGGACTGCAAATCAAACACACAGAGTAATCCAAGAGACATGCAAACAGCATCTTTAATTCACCAGACTGTAAGTGTTCATTCTGAATGCTAACGACCTGTCTTCCTACACAGCATGTATGACAACATGTGCTTCAACAACAGGTCCATTCTCAACATCTGTCAGCTCAGTTTCCACATCTGTTTTCAAAAACAAAAATTATCGCCCAGACAGAACTTTGATGAATGAGTGATAGTTTCACCAAAACTCAAAATATGTTGAGTCGCTTTGATGTGCTGCAGGAAGGCAGGACTCAGGCTGAGAGATACAAAGTGGTTTCTCCAGGCAACACGCCTCCAGGCCTGTGATGTGCCTGCATCATCATTAACAGCTTTACTTGTGAGGCTCCTAGTTAAATGCCTCATGTCACAGGAGGTGACCCCAGGATATACCAAAATCATTAACTCAGTGCACCTTGGAAAGATTTTGATTCCAGTCACTAATTTTGAGGCTGTAATAGGATATATGTTGGACTAAATTACAAAAGCAAAGAGAGGTTCCAGGATAGGGAAGTACACTATTCGAAAGAAGTAGCTTTATCCGAATATTAGGTGAACAAACAAAAAAAGTATAATGTCCTAAGGTTCCAGAGGAAAATGACGGGTGACACATTTCAGCAAAAATCCATGGACTGACTCAAGCAGGAGCTCAGGCTGCTGTGTCGCCATCCCAGCGATGATACTGGCTGTTCCCATCTAGGATGACCAACAGCATCTTAAACAAGAATGAGGTCGGGGGTGGGGAAGTGCCAATGCAACTTTCCAGTTCCCACTGAACTGCGGTTTTCAATTCACAGTGAGCTTTCAATGTGGTTCTGTGTCTGGATTCCCAGTCTCTCTTGAAATATACAATGTATCAAAACTTGCAACAGTTTCGAAATAGCAAGTTTTAGCTCAATACAGATCAATTTAATCCCAGCCGGTCACTTCCCATATGTATACCTTAAATGAATTTTATTTATCTTAATTTCCTTAAAAATCATCTGAGTGTCCAGTAAAAATGGGTTGAAATGATGCCTAGCATAAAACATCACAAAAAAACAAGAACTTTGGGGGTCTTTTTGTTTGTTTTTACTGTTGTTTCATTTCAGGAAAGTACCTACAACACGGCCTGGCAAAGAGGGGACTGAAAGACTGAATGTATACAGATTGAGGACCCCAAGGGTGATGCGTGTGATGGCACTGTGTACAGCATCCACTGCAGGGCACACATACGATAAATGTTAGTTTGAACCCACAAGTGTGTTGCTACCATTCCTTTCCATGAGTGAAACAAGTGAAGGTTGACTTGTTTTAAGAATACAATCATTGCAGCCAAGAATTAATTTATCTCCCAAATAAAAATCTTTCAAAATGACTAAGTAAAATGTCCAAGAGGGGAGGTCTCTCTTTTTTCCACCAGCTAGCTAATCCTTCCTGACAAGGAAGATCAAACTGACTTAATAGGTCAGCTGAATTTTTTAAAGCATTTAAAAAACTCAGGAATAGTCAGAAAGAATCATAGCTAATTTACTGAATGCAAAGATATTAAGCTCTGAGATCTGTTCTGGTGGACACTGGCAAAACCCTGAATGCATAACTGCTTGGGTGACAATCTACTCATTACATATCGTGCCCACCATCACAGCTGGGGTGCTTTCTTCCAGGGTCTACGCAGGGTGAAAATTGTTTCATATTCCTTCTTTCTCTCAAAAAAGCAGGATTCTGTTCACTGCCTCACACATACAAAGGAAGGAGACCATCATTTTCAAAGATGAAAATCATCCACTCCCCATATATAGCAGAAGATTTCATTAGATGTCTTGAGACCTCTGTAAACTCCCAAATTCATGACAACCCACAGAGCACATACCTTTTCATGTAAAACATGTATTCTCATATACAGAGGCAACAACGTTGTGTTCACATGTCGACGCTGGATGGTCAGTAGGCTCACTCACTGATGCCTTACACAGTAGCCACACAAGTCTCTACAAAACTATGCACTGCAATGATCTGGCCTTTTAGGGTTACAGTCAAATGATTAAAATTGTGAAGGGTCGAGAGGTGAAATGTTAAAGCTAAATTTAATGCAGTACCTGGAATGCTTCAAAAGTATCTGCATTTCTTAAATTGCAGAAGCAGTAAGTAGACTCTACCAAGATTTGACCACAAGCATAAAAATAAAAATGGCCGGATGTTAATTGTGCATACATAACTTTCTATAACCAAAGTATTCGTTCTGGTTGTTTCAAGAACAGTTTATATAAAAATTGCTTACATACGTAAAAGATTCAGCTATTAAGAAATAAACACAGTAATGACATCTTTCTCTTTTCTTTAAAGTGAGCTGCACCATAATCTTTTCATCTGAAGGCAAGATTAGTTTGCAGTTCTTCAGCTAGCAAATTCCTGTCGAGAACTGTCTTTTTAAAAGCTGTCAATGTTAAAATGCTGTTTCTGGTTAACAAAACCCATGTGCCCACATCACCGTGAGTTAAGAGTTCTCAGACACCTGCCACTAGTGGAGTTTATTTAGATGATAGATTTATGTGTCTCTATGCACCTCTCGGAGGCTTTTAGCTGTCTCTGACATACCAACGGTTTGTCAAAGCTTTCCAACAGATCTGACACCAGGCAAGAGTGAACTAGAGTTTGACGGGCCCTGCAAGGCTAATGACACTATGAGAATATTTTAAAACTTAATTTAAGAATACTTCCCCCACTTTCTTACAACCTGTTTCTCCCATGGACTTAAATAACACAGACATCATTTTAAGTACTGAACTCATTTGAAGTCCCCTAAAATGGAAAACAAAATAACACACAAAAACCAGGTAGTATATCTGAACTAGAATGACCATTCCTATGGAAAATACTGGAAACAACTTCTGCACCTCAGTGTTTGTATTTAGACTTTGAGAAGATCAGGACACTTCCTAACTCAAATGTCAGAATAGCCTAGTAGCCAAGAGCATGGGATTTGAGTCAGGAGGCCAGATTTAACACAGCTCGTTATTGTCTATATAACATAACCACTTTAAACTTCTGATTTCTCAGCTATTAAATAAGAGTTGACATCATCACTTCATTATTCAGTGCCAGCCTTTGTGCTAATGTAATAAATATCTCATTTAATCCTCAATGAGATAATGATTATGAAGATGAAGTAGTAGAAACTAAAATTAATACCTTTCTTAGAAATGATTATGGCAGTAGGATTTTAGATATGGAAATGATTTCCTGAGATCGAACTTTCTGAATGGAAGGAGAGCTATGTGAAAAGGCTTCTACGAGGAAGATTCTACCCCCTAAAGTCCAATGTTGTTTAGGAGTGTAAACACCGCGTATGCGGTGGGATGTGGACAGTCATGAACTCTACTTCTCACTTCCCAAAATACTTCCCTTTTTACTGTCATCTACATTATTTCCCTTCACTTCTGCCCCTTTTACTTTTCTTTACCACATTTTCTTTCTCCCTGTGCCACTGAGCTATCATTGCTCTCATTAGTCATTTCCAGAGTCAATCTAGTAACCTTAAAAATATGGTTTTTAATTACAATGTAACTGATGTGTAGTAAAATTCATCATTTGATGTTTAGGCTTTTATAAATTTTGACCACAAAATACAGTCATGCAACCTCAAGATATCCAACAGTTCCACTGGCACAAAAAATTTCCTTGCGTCCCTCTGTCATCCACCAGTCCACACAGGCAGTCTCTGGCACTAATCTGGTTTCTGTCCTCATAGGTTTTTTTCCAGATTGTAATACAAATGGAATTACACAGTATGAAGCCTTTAGAGGTAAGCTTCTTTCACTTAACATAATGCATTTAAGATTCATCCTCGCTGATGGTATCAGTAGTTTGTTCCTTTTCAGTGCTGAATAGCAATATTACATTATATGCATGTACTATGGTTTGTTAAGTCATTCACCAGTTCAAAAACTAGTTGTTTCCAGATTCTGGTCATTATAAATAAAGCCACTATAAATATTACCTATAGGTTTTTGTGTGAACATAAATTTTCATTTCTTTAAGGTAAATTTCTAGGAATGGGATTGCTGAATGGCATGGTAAATTGTACATTGAACTTAATAAGAAACTGCCAGACTGTTTTCTCAACATGACTGACTGTATCATTCTGCTTTCCCATCAGCCACGTAGGAGTGTGTTCTGTTGCTACACATTGGCATCACCACTTGGTATTGTCAGTTATACTGATTTAAATAGTCCATAGATATGTATTAGCATTGCATTGTGGTTTTACCTGCTTTTACCTGATGGATGACATTTTAAGTATATTTACATGTGCTTATGCTCTGTCCATATTTGTCCTCTGGTAAGTGCAAGATCAAATTTTTGCACAATTTTTACAGGGCCGTTTTATGTTCAGTGTCAAGAGTTCTTTTTACTTTTATATATGCTACAAACCACAATATATTACTATTATTTTTGTTTTACCTTCTTTTTAACCATTTCTGCAGAACTACATTTCCTTGCAATAAAATTAAAGCTATAAATATGATAAAATTACATAGAACTATGCACACGTATTGTACTAATATTATTTTCCTGGTTTTGATACTGCACTACGGTTACATAAGATGTAACCAAAGGGGACCAACGGGTGAAGGGCATGCAGGAATCTCTATACTACCATCGCAACTTCCCATGACTCTGTAATTACTTAAAAATCAAGTTTTTTTTTTGAAAGTTAAAGAGTGAAAAAAACAGCTTCATATAGAAACTGAGGGAACACAAATATTCAAGGGAGAGACAGAGTTAGAGGAGCCTGCAAAGCAACCTGAGATTCAGTTGGTAAAGAGAGAGAAGGGACACCAACAGAAGTGTCATAAATTCAAAGACAGACTTCCAAGGAAGATGACATATTCTCAAATAAGTGGTATGTGGCAGAGCAGAGATGTGGACCCAGGCTGCCAGGTCCCAGAGCTCATATACATTATTATTACATTCGAATGCTTTTACACTTGCAGCAAATGGTACATCTCCAGCACTACGTTTAATGCAATTCGGGTGATTAAATTCTATTTAAAAGAAAAACTTTGTGGGCTATAAACCTAAAAGCAACAAATGAACAGGACAAACAGAGATTCATGGACATGGACTACAGACTAGTGGTTACCAGAGGGCAGGGGATGTGGGAGCAGGGGGTATGTAGACGATTAAAGGGGGTCAAATATAGGGGCGTAGGGGGAGGGTGAAGTGGGTAAAGGGGATCAAATATATGGTAGCTAAAGGGAAAAAAAAACTTTAAAAATGCAGCCTGAGAGATTTCTAAGTGAGTGAGATAAGCAGAGGCATGTGAAATGTTACAAATGCTGGCAGGGTCACAGAAAGACCAAAGGAAAGGAAAAACGCAACTACCCTTAAGACAAAGTGATATTTTTATAAAACAGATTTAAGTATATGTGTGTGAGTAGTATACATAGCACACCTTTGAAACACACTCTTAATTATAACACTGTTAAGATGTTGTATCCTACCAAGTTGTTTTATCCATAGAAAAGTTAAAAAGCATTAGTCCAATATATTGAACATGATCACTTCTGTGGAGTGGCATGGAGCTAGACACGACTTTCATTTTGTATTTCATACAATTTGGTTTTAAAAAAAAATTTTTTTGATGAAAAACGCACATTACTTGTAACTAAAACAGCATATTTTTGAAAATAAAATTTAAAAATACTATCCAAGAGCCTTATATGACCTATATATTAAAATTGTAACAATAAATAAACAAGTCAAAGTTGAAAAGTACAATTTAACCTTATCTGCAGTGGAGACATCCTGCGCCTCGCGTGTCTCAGGCTGATAACCTGAACTCTAAGTTTGGCCTGTCATTTTCTCAGAACATCTCTGGGAGAAATAGAATGTGATTAAGAATGAACACAGCACACTTGCTTGTTTGCTTTCCCTACTGCAGGTGGACTGTCATCCTCTGCGTACACTGCACGCTGAGGTTCAAAGGTTGTCATGCCTTATCTATGCAGAATTTACACTGAGGTGGTGTCATGTGCCATAGCTGTAGGGCAGAGCTCCCCAAATCAGCATGTAGCAAAGAACACAGAAGCAGTAAGATTGTCATAGTCAGGAAAAGGAGACTCAATAGTTCTAAGGCAATCACTAAGATAAATGCTGTTTTGAAATTAAATGGTGACTGCCCCCTGTCAAACTGAGAAGCCTGAAAATGCATATATATTAACTGCTGGGCCTGCCAGGAAAAAGAGTGATCTTCATGTTGCTGGCTTCTTCATTTTCTAATTATGAAAAAGGATTCTTAGAGGAACGATACCTAAGAGTCAGAAATATTGAAATGTTCTAGTCGTTTCTAAAAACGTTTGGGCCACTGCTCTCTTTCTCAGTTCTAAGTTGACCTGACAACTAAAATGTTCTCTGATGTTCACATTATTATTTGAAAAATATTTATGAATAGCTTTGAGAAACATAAGAATGGGACAATACCAAAGGATAATTATCTCTGAATGGTTTCTCCCCAAAGACAATTTAAAGCACATTTCGGCAGCAGTACTGAGTTTACACCTCTTACTGTGTACTACAAAAGAAGTAACAGCAAATAATCCCTCAATTCTTTAAAAAAAAAAAAAAAAAAGGACAAACAACTTCAAGACATTATAGTATCTGGAACAATACATATTATGAATAATGTTTCATTATTTTGAATGTTTTATTGTTCATAAACTATGAATTATTTGAAATTGTGTTACTAATATACAACCATTTAAAATTTACAAAAAATGTTATTATTTCTAAAATGATTTCAAACTAATTTCATCATATCTGAAAACTGTACACTTTTGATATTCTTATTTATTTGTTCAAAATTATCTATGCTAAATAAATATCTGACATTAGAAAACAGAAATGCACATTACATCTCTCTGTAAATAAACGCCTTAAAAGAAGAATGTCTTAATCTAGGCTTTCCCTTCTGCCTTTCACAGCTACCAAAAGAATAAATGACATCTTTAAAAGTTTCATATCTAAACCCTTCCAGAATGCAAACTCCACGACAGCAATGACCCTCTCCATCTCTGGGTGCCCCCATCACCAAGCACCAAACACTATGATCAGCCCTTCTTTTATTTGTTGAATAAAAGATTCATACATGAACAAAAGAAATGCTCTTTATTCCACAATTTTCTTCTAAACCTTTAAAATGATGACAAGCTGGAATCCCCAAATTATGTAATGAACAATGATTATATTACATTTCAAATATATGCTCTGTGGTAGAAATTATGCTATGTAGATCCTCACAATACTAAAGAAAGCTGTTACTCTTCCAATGTCATCAGCTGTCAAATATAAAGCTGTGACATCATTAAAACTAGGAAAAGACAACTGAATAGATCTGTGGATCATGATTTTTTTGTTTGGTTTGAAACTACAGTGGCTGACTTATTACATTTCACACCACTTAAGAGATTTTAGAATTAATTACGGGTCAACAATGACTAAACACATCAACAAGTGACATTCATTGAAATAAATCATACCAAATGGCCAGCATATTATATGCTGCTGTGACACTACTGCTGCTTTCATAAATAAAAAATGAGAATTAAACTTTCATAGTAAAATATTTCACCAGACGAGATTGCAAATTTTGACACAGTCAATTTATCATTGTAAAACTCAGATGAAGCTCAGTCGACTCTGGTCAGAAAGCTCATTAGTCTATTAAAATTATACCTTTGCCAGGATATCATGATTCCTTTTACTGAAAAATAATCTGCTATTTACTGAAAATATTTCGCAATATTTTTTTGCTTTGTGCAGAGAAAATAAGTGTTTAAAATTGATGAATTTTAAAGTCAATAATGAGTAACGGATGGCTCTAGGAAAAAAAATTTGAAAGTTTTAATTAACCTTATGCACTATTCCTGTAATGAAAAGCGGTCAATTTATTTGACTACTTTTTCCATTTATTTAAGGTAAAATACTTAGTTTCTAAAGAAAGGTGGAACATATTTTATATTCCAAGCAGAAAAAAAATTCACAATTTAAAAATTTTATACTAAACACGGTTTGGTCTCAAAAACTATTAGTAAAAATATGATTTTAAACTAAAATTAAAACTAAAAACAATTGTGAACTAAATATCTTTTCATGTAAGAATTACACTTACTGTAAATCTTTTATATGCAACCACACATCTTGGCAACAATATCCCAGTGTGGGCTAAGTTTTTATTGGTTGCAGGGCACATTTATCTTTCATGAGAACACTGGACTTGCCTTTTTGTTCGTCTTTTTGCAAATCGAACTATTCACTTCTATAGGTTTTGTTCGCAATTTTCAATGTATTTCATTTCTTTGCTCTAAGACAGAACATAAATGAAACCTCCCGGGCTGACACTGTATTACCTGACTATTACACTTCAAAAAGGGTATGGAGCAGTAGATGCAGGAGTATCATGAACCAAATTCTCATCCAGACAAATGTTGTTGTTCACTACCCCTGAATTACTGACCAGCAATAGTCACTGAACATCAGCCTAGGAGGAACAAGCTGTTGAATAGCTACATATCCACGAGAAGGAAAATTCTGACACATCTCTCTCGAGTCACACCACATGGACTACAAAGACCTCAAATTAAGTGTGTCCAAAATGCACTTCCCTGTGCATGGCATGACCGCACCTCCATTGTTTGTGTCAGAACCGCAACTCCTCTATACCTCGTCTGAGCCATCCTGCCTCTGATCAGTTAGTTCATTTCTCTCTGTCTTGGGGTCGCGCCCAAATCACTCACTGAAATGGCCCTCTCTGCCTCCAGTCCTGTTCTTTAGAATACAGTCTCACCACCAGAACACCCTTCTGAAAAACGAATCTGATCACACTATTCCGCTTCTTAACGGCATTAAAGATTCTCCAGTGCATTCAGGATAAACTACAAAATCCACTAAACCAGCACTATTCCAGGAGAAAGACGCTGGCGTCACATAATGCAATTTTTAATTTTTTTTTAGGAGTTGCATTAAAAAACAGGTAAGAGAAAAGAATGGGGGGTAACTTTTCAGTGAGTACAGAGTTTAAGCTTAGAAAAATGAAAAAGTTGTAGAGATAGAAGATAGTTGCACAACAATGTGAATATCCTCAATGCCAACGAACTATACAACTAAATATGATGAAAATAAAAAATTTTTGTTAAATATATTTTAATGATAAAAAATAGGTGAAATTAATTTTAACAATATATCTCATTTAACTCAACAAATCCAAAATATTATCACTTTGGCACGTAAGCAATATGAAAATTTTTAATAAGCTATTTTATATTCTTTTGTCATACCAAGTCTTTGAAATCTGCTGTGCATTTACACTTATAGCGTGTCTCAATTTGAACACTAAATTTTCAAGGGTTTTTGAAATATGTGAAATGTAGACTACCCAAAACTATAGGTCTTTCATGTGTTTATGCTGCTGTAGTTTTTAAATTTAGCTTATTTTAAATTAAATAAAATTTCAAGTTCAGTTCTTCAGTAACACTAACCATATTCCAAGTGCTCAAGAGCCTTAAGTGGCCAGTGGCTACCGTACTGGACATACAGTTCTAGATCATCTGAGGCTTCCTTTTCTCCCAGCCTCATCTCCCTTTCATACTTCATGCTCATGCTCTACTGAAATTTAATTTCCTAGACCTTCCAATTCTCTCCCACTTCCAGGCTACTGAGCACACTGATCCCTTGCCTGATCCCTCTTCTAGCTAGCTTTTCTCGTCTTTCAGGTCTCAGATTAGGCATCATTAGGCACTGCTTTTCTATACCCCTATACTTCCAACCCTCATACCCCAAATTTACTTAGGTCCGTTTATACATTCTGGATTTTTACTATACTAGATCTTTTCATACTTCTTTGTAATTGTTTATCTAATTTTCAATAACTTCCATTATTCTGTAGTATCTATAGAAGTGTAATTATAGTACATCTATCACCTAACCACATAGCAAGCCCTAAAAAAATATTTACTGAACAAATGAACGAACGAACGCAGGAAAGAACACCAAGGGGGTTGCATCACTAACCAAGTCCTTCACTTTCTCATTTCATCTTCATGACCAGCCCAGCTTACAGACAAGGCTCAGAGAGGTTAATTTGTAAGGCCAAATTTGCCTAAGTGGAGGCTGCGGAACTCAAATAATCTTAACCCAGATACTGCACCTTCAATCTCAGTGTAACAGAGGTTTAGAATCGCATGACCCAAAGGGCAATCCAGATGAGTGCAGATAACTTTGATTTTAAATCAATAAATCCAAAATGAGGCATCCTAAAACAGTGCTGGTACTTGTATCAGCTAACTTGTATCATGTTAAAAAATGACATTACTAAATGTGGGAATATGCCTAAAATATACCACAATGACTATGTTAAATTAAAGCATGAAACGATTCTCAATTTACACAAAAAGCATTTTATAACTTGTTGTTGATCTTTAAAGCATGCTTCTGAGGGAATAACCTAATTTATACTAAAATTTTAGAAAAACAAATAATAATGAATCCACTATTTTACAATAATGACTGTACCCTTCAAACACGATAACCTCTGTTGTCAATTGCTGTTGACCAAGCAAAGCCCCAGCAATTGTTTAGAGCTGACTGGAAGTTGCCTTGGTCCGGCATGCACTTGTTGTACTGACCCAGCCAATGTTGGCGGGAAAGGGGTGACCCCATCTCTGGAAACTCAACCCCGGCTCACTAACTCAATTAAAAGATCTGTCAGTAATCACTACTCACACAGACAAGATCAGAAAATGAACCATTCAGCAATGCGAGCTAAAAAATAAGATTACTCTCCCACAAAACACTCTTTAATCATGAATTATCTGAAGTTCTACTTATCTGTATAATAATGTTTTTCAAATTAGTCCTCAGGAAAAATGAGTTCAAAACTAAAAATTTAAAGGCTCCAATCAATTTCTTTTTGCCTCAGAGTTTTCTTTCAGCAGATAAAGAAAAATCCATAGTAACAAGATAACATTTCATGCATTTACACATTTTCTCCTATAGACATCTACAGCCTTCAGAAAGTATATTATTTGTAGTCATGCCCATCTGACATTTTCCATTTTACTCAAAAGATTTTATGGTTTGGTATTACAGCAATATACAAATTTGACAGCTTGCAATAGGATCTAGTCTCTGCAGCAAATCATTCTGACAGTTAAGTACTATACAACTACCAATGTACATTTTTTTTACACTACACTTATTTAAAAATCTTACAAAGTTGAGGACATGTGTACGCTGAAGTCCTGAAGAACGTTCTTAATGATGTTGTAAATTTTATACTGGACTTATTAAATAATAGGATCCTACACATCATATCATTATTATGTCATTTGTAGTATCACTTATTCCTTTTTCAGTAGTTTACTATTAAAAGTAAATTTTTACTCTACTGTACTTAAATAATAAACTTGCTCATCTTTGTCAATGTTTGTCACTCTCTTAGAACTCCTGTCTTTAAAAACAACTGAACATGCGAATAAATCAGTACATGAGTTAATGTGGGACATAATGACTTTTTTGATTGCCTTTACAATGCTACTTTTTTTCTTTTAAAGTGATGAAAGATAATCAATATGTCTTTACATTTCCCGAAATGCATTAGCAGAGGCTCTGTGATTCCTCTAGACAGAAAGTGAAGCTGCTATCTAACACTGCTGTAACATTAACTAAATAGGACTCAGAGTGATCTTACAGAATGAGAAACAGACCCATTTCTCTCAGTAATTCTCTTTTTAGTATTCAATACATCTGATAAAATAAGCCAGTTAGCAAGAGAATAAGTACCTCTTTCTAAGAAATAGGAAGCCTGAATGTATTTTCACTTCTTGATTCAACTTTTCTGATGGAATACCACAGTGAAACCACTCTATTTTCAGAATTGATGTACCTTTCGAAACTATAATCTTTGGCTTTCAAGTTCACTATTATTTGCCTTCGGGTACAAATTTTAAAGTGTATAGAGGCTTCTAAGCAGAATAGTTGGTCTCAGCCAAATACTAAAAGGCTTGTTGCTCAGTCATCATTGCAGTGTAAATTCCTTTTCAAAATAATGTTCTTCACTCAGAGAACACTTGTGCTTGTGCTTGGTTCACCTGTCAAATACAAATCAGATGGAGGTCATCGAATGCCTGGGGGGCAACTTCAGCTATTCCAAATTCATTTCTCTCTCTATTTGTTGTAGAAATAGGATTTCAAATGTAAAATTCCTAGGAATGTACAGACTTAGCAACCAAAGGCATTGTGCTGTGCCACTGTGAGGATGGCTGTGTGGACAGTGACCACCACCATGTTTTCATGCAATAACAGTGATCAAGGTAGACATTCTTTGCTTTGCTACATGAAATTTAATATTCAATATTCTTAGAATGCTTCATTTGAGAAATTTTTCCCTCCAAACAGGAGGAATGTTTAAAACTAATGGTCGAATTTAGAGCCTGCTGCGACTTTCTTAGACTGCACAAATTTGTCTTGCTGTTTTACGTATACAAATTCCATAGATCTTTAATTAATGCAATCTTCAAAAAATGATCAATGTTCGTAACAGACATTCATGATACATACGTAACAAACACCAGAACTTCATGCTGTTTTACTTCTCTGGCTTGGTTTTTTAATGTTCTTCCCTTAAATTTTATAATCAGATCTAAAGATTTTTCTGGTGATTTGCTTCCAAAAGATAATACTGATACCTTAGATCGTTCTAGCAGACAATACTGCTGTCTTCTGTTTTATCAAATTTACCCTCTCTAAATTCCTGTCCTTAATTCTTCCTGACAATTTTTTACCTATATATTTTTCTATTGCGAAAACCAAAATAAATAAATAAATAAATAGACAAACAATCCAATCAATCAATGAATAAGTGGCATCTTAACTCTGCGTGTTGTATATCTCTCTACTTCCTTTTTTTGTGTTTCCATCTTTGCACAATTAGGCTTCTCTTCCAGAAATTGTTATGACTATGGCCAATCCATCATATTAGTGGAGGTAACAAGACAGAAGGAAATAAGAATAGGACATAAGAAAAGGAAATGATTGCGTGAACTCTAAAATCTATATCATGACGGGGGGGATTGTTTTTCTTTTTGTTCTCTAGCACATTAACCATCTGTGACTCCAAACCAACCCCTGGACTGTCATGGCTACCCCTGAGCACACCATTCAAGTGGGGAGTAGGAAATATCTTCGGCATCCCACCAGGTGCCAATACTCTGATGTTTTCTGAATAAGCAAAAAAGATAATCAAAGTACATGAGCAAAAGGTTGGGAATGAGAGCCCTTGCCTCAAGGGCAACTTTTTCTATATTGAAAAGTCATTCGAAGTAAAGGAGTTCACTCTAAATAAGTAGATAAGAAAAATACTAAGTAATCTAGCATCTGCATTAATAATCAGAAGAGTGCTTAAGCTGACAGAGAAAAATTTCTTCCTTTTGAATGTGACTTCGGATATAGCCTATTAGGTAACTCTCAGTCATTTATTTCCTACAGAGAATGGCTCTACTTAATAACCTGATACTTTTATATAGCAACCTGTAGCATTTTTTAGATGAAGCAGCAATTTCTTTAATAATCTCCAAGATAACTACTCTATGCAGAAGCTAAATATTCTTGAAGAAAAAAAGAAAAGAAAGAACAAACTAAAGACCCTTAGCCAAATATATTTTTGCACTGAAATTTTAATTAAAAAATAATGAATTTTATTAAAGAACTTCAAATTGTCAGCAACGTAAATAAATAAAATAAAATAAAATACAATATCTTGAAAATAAGTCTAGTCTCATCATTGTAATATCACCAAACAAGGTGGATGGATGAGATAAAGGTTCTTCTTAAAGCACATGCATTTTAGGGTCAACGTAATCCACAAAGAGCACGAAACTATTGTTTTCCATTTGCTGTCTCTTCTTTTTTAATGGTCATTATAAGTAAGAGGAAAAATCGCTAAGTCAATGAATCCTTTCTTATATCCTCAACAAAAATCTTCCTATACGAATAATTGTACAGAAAGGTATTTCAAAAGCTGCAAGTTTAACTTATGAACAAATAAAAGGCCAACAACAGTGTTATCAAAATATTCAAATACCTCTGCACAAATTCCAATATTCCATATTCTAGAAAGACTGCTAATAATAATAAGCATTTTTTTATATAAGGCTTTCATACTAAAGAAGCATTTTAAACCCACATTTACCATCAGCCATTCTTAAGCCTCTTGTAGTTACTAGCTTTTACTAGTGATGCTTAGTACCTTTATAGAAAAACACTAATTGCCCCAAGGGAAGCCAGCTCTTTTCATGTAACTAAATGAAAAACTGAACTAAAAACTTGCCCTCTGGAATTTAAGCACTTTGAATTCACACCAGCAGCACTTCCCTGCCCTGCTACCATTGTGCTAGAGCACCCCAGTGTGCACCGCACATCTCTCTGTGTCTCCTCCGTCTCTGTCTCTGTCTCTCCCTCCCACCCTCTCATCCTCTTGCTCTACCTTTCTCGCCTTTCCCTCTCCTCTCCTCTCTCCCTCCTCTCCCCCCTCCCCCCAAGTGTGGGCAGGGCTCTGATTAGGCATTTGCTGAGAGGTGATTTAAGGGCAAGGCATGAGAACATGGTACAGCAGCACCACCTAGTGGTCACTTGAAAGAGGCTCAGATGCCACCTCTTCCAGCTGCTTTACAGATGAGCAATTTGTTCTACCTACATGGGTCACTCCAGTTTTCAATCCCCAACAGACCAGAGGTTCCAAGATCAGAAATCTTAGATAACAAGGCAAGTGCTGTGTGAATGTTCTATAGGCTCTCCAAAGTATTGCTACACTTTATGACCTAATCCCATGTACCCTGTGACACCAAAAAGAAATCAATGCCTTCCTTTTAGAGCAGCAAGCACAAAGGTGTGAGTGAATTTACCATCACAACTTTTAAATAGGAAACCATAAACAGGCACAAGCTACTTGGTACTGTCTGATCAAACCCTCCAGCCATAATAATTTTAAGCCAGAAGCATAAATAATAAACAATTTGTTGTCTTTTATTTATTCTATAAATGTTTACTCAGTAGCTATCATGTGCGTGTGTACATGCACACGCACGTGTGCACACACAGGCACCACAGAATTTTAATCTTTACGAAACTTCGTTAGTATTCAAGGTTGTGTAATTTCCATAAAAACAGGTAATGTTAAAATACTAAATCAGATTATATAATACAGCACCGAATATGCACATCGCCAAATCCTATTACTTTATTGACAAATAAAAAAATTCAAATAATTTGCCCCAAAATATCTCTAGGATGTTTTTAAAAAATAATTAAGAAGTTCCATTCTCTCAGTCTTCAACTTACTTCTTCAAAAAGTGATGAAAATGAAATTTTTCTATTTATGTTTTCATTTTTCTCTTTCTCTGTATGTCTTCACAGTAAACTAGTATGTTCTCAAATGGGAGTGATTTTGCCTCCCAAGCGATATCTGACATTGTCTGTCTGTTCAAGGGTGCTGCAATCTAAGATGCACATGACAGTCATCCATAACAAAGAACAATCTTGTCTAAAAGGCCAATAGAGCCAAAGTTGCAAAAGCCCAATCTAGACTACAGGGGCCAGAAGACAAGAACAATGTCTTATTAAAAAACATACACAGTATTCGGCAAGGTAAGGTGATAATTGTTTGGCACAACAAACTGACACTAATTCTTAATATCTCCCATCTATGTGAATAAGAAAATAGGTGGACAGTATGGAGTCCGAAAAGGGTTGGCTACAGCTCCAGAGAAAGACCGAAACTGACACTAGCAGACACACACATACATTCACTAGATAGAAAGATAAGAATAATTTGCCTAGACATACACTGGCCTGGGTGAAATACCACACAAAACTACTGCTCTGACTTCTGGCTGGCCATGCACTTACTTGTTAGATTACTTAAACTTCAAATGAATCCTAATGTCAGAAAAGCACAACCTTGACTATACATAAAAGGCAGAGCATCCAATCTCTGGAAAGGTGTATTTCACCCCACACAAGTGATCATTTGTAAACTTTTTTATTCAAAGCCAGTCTGTCTGAGTCTGATCACCAAGGGACACTGATTAAAACCAGAGCATAGACAGTATTGTAGATGATTCACCAGGGTGAAGGTGTTTTCTTGAGCATTCTTGGTGAAAAGTTATCTAGACTTCCGGCTATTACAGCATTTTTGAGTAATTCTCCCCACTGAATGAAGTTTCTCCTTTTATTTTTCCACTTAAGATAACCACTGTGAACATTTTGATAAACAGCATTCTAAGTAATTCTTCACGCAGTGTAAAAGAGGGATGAAGATATACAAATGCCAGTTATAAAAAGTCACCAGATATAAAGTGGTCAATAATACTGTATTAACTATGTATGGTGTCAGATGGGCACTAGACTAATCAGGGTGATCATAAGTTTTATATATAACTGTCTAATCACTATGTTGTACCTGAAACTAACAAATATACGTCAACTGTAACCAAAAATAATTTAAAAAGAAAAAGAAAAATAGTAACCTGGCAGACTCCTCCTGATCCAAGTATATAATACTATCAGTAATAAGTCATATTTACAACACATTCCTCTTAATATGATGAGGAGGGCACTTCATCTCTGTGGCATTCCTCCTAAAACCCACGCCCCAGTCGAAATGTGACAAAGTATCAGACAATGCAAACTGAGGTTATTCCACAAAATACCTACCAAAATTGTAAAGATCATGGAAAACAAGCAAAGAATGAAAAACTCACATATTTGAGGATTCTAAAGAAATATGACAACTAAACCCAATGTGGTATGCTAGATTAGACCTTGGAACACAGAAAAAGACATTAGTAGAAAAATTAAAGAAAGCCAAGTAAATTCTGTAGTTTAATGAGTAGGAATTACCAATGCTGATTTCTTAGTTTTGACAAATATACTATGCTTACGTAAAGTGCTAATATTATAACATTAATGGAAGCTGGGTGAACTGTATACAATAACTCTGTAAATCTAAAATTATTTCAAAATAAAAAGTTAAAAAAAATTTTAAATTACTTTTTGCATATAAAATTTAAAAATTTAAAATAGAAAAAGATCTGATCTATTATCTGATTTTTTCATCCAATATGTGTCATGGACAGCTCTACACTGTCATTTAAAATAGACTTAGGAGATTTTAAATTCAGTCAATACATATTATTATAAAGGTACCAATTGTTTAGGGATGGAAAACATTCCATAAGGAATATGTGATATATACAATCAAGATGAAGCAAAGCATTGTGGAAAAAAAATAAGCTTTGCCATTTCCCCATGCTCCCCTTCCCTGCTGTTCCCTTAAAACCCTTCTGGAACTGCTGTGGATAATAATACATCATTAAGGAAACATTCCTGGACAATAGTAGCCAAGATATAGGTCCTTAAAGAGAAGCATCAAGAGCAGTGACCACTCAATCTAACTATGGGTAGTGAACACACAATGCAATATATATATATATGCCTTACTGTTGAACTGTACACCTGAAACTGAATTTCATTAACCAGTGTCACCATAATAAAAAAATTTTAAAAAAGAAATACTATTAAGAAATAGTGTTAAGAAATACTATTAAGAAATAATACAGCAAAGGGAATATACTCAATAATATTGTAATAAATATGTATAGTGTCATGTGGGTATTATATGAATTGGGGGATCACTTTGTAAATAATATAAATGTCTAACTACTATGCTGTACACCTGAAACTAATATAATATTAAATGGAAACTGCAACTGAAAAATAAAAAAGAAAATAAAAATAAATTTTAAAAAAAGCAGTGACCACTAATTCTGAGGAGCATTAAACTGGGTAACAGAAGTCATCTTTCAGGAGAGAGAACCGAAGGCGATTATTAAATGCAGTGTCTGAATTTTTGCAAATGCTTATTACTTGTAAATCAGAAAAAAAATTAAAATGTAAGATATGTTAGTATTTATCACACCGAACATTAAATTCTGTGACATGTGGTGAACTTGACATTTTTAAAAAATATCCTGCCTAATAGTACTAATTCTAGCAAATGGTTTTTGTTTATTTCTTATTGGTGTTTTAATTGGTGAGCAAGACGTAAGATTTTAAACTTTCCCATGGAAGTTCAGGAGCCGAAGAATTTTATTCTCTTCTGATAGTCACTGTGAGCTTTAAATGACCATTCATTTCTACATCATTCACAAAACTCCCATTACGATATCCTGAACATCCTGGTCCCACCACTCATTTCTGCCAACAGCAATCATCAGCTCCATAAAGAGTCACTATTTTTTAGCAGTGTGAAATTCTTGACAGAGCTATAATGAGAAATAACGGTGTTCACTTTCTCTTCTATGAGAATGAAAGAAGATAGACTAGATTCTAAGAACCTATGACAAAAGTCCAGAGACAGTACGTCCAGCTCCCCCTTCTCGGTGGGTAAGAGACTAGCAACAAAACAAATAACAGTCAGGTAGAGTTACAGCTGCAGTGCCTGAAACATTCTATAGTAGAAATATCTCAAGTTAAGAACAACAAAAACTGAAGAAATTCTAGGGAATTAAGTCCACATGTAAGACAAGCTCCAATATTTTAAGGTTATGCAATTTAACTTTAGGGAAAATTCTCATTAAATATGAACTATAAAGGCTTAAGCAAATGGTCTGTTGGCTCACAATTTAACAGAACTCCAAGGTTACTTCAATGTTGGAGATAAAGGTCTATCTTCTCAAGGAAAAATACTCTTAACAAAAAGAACCAGTGGAAAGATTTTTATGAAAGTTTCTAAAACAGAATATAGGTCAGAAGATAATCAACTGCAAAGAGTTTGGCATCTATTCGTAAGAAAATCCCTTGATAATAATAAAAGTTTTTGAATTTTTCTGCAACTCTTCTTGGTGAAGAGGTGATGAAATCAGGTTAGATGCGTTTTGCTAAGTCAAGATTAAGAGAGAGAGAAATTAAACAAATTAAAAAGAGATCGTTGGGTAGCTCAGATCCATTTCTAACAAAACTCACCAAATAGCCTACAGTTTGAAAATCCACATTAATCCAGGAAATGTAGCTTCTTTGGCCTTATTTCAAACAGAATTTGAGGAAGGTTATAAGCATACTTACAATACAACAGAAAAAAGTATGTTTACAGATAAGTCAACTTAGGCTAAAGAAAAAAAGGATAGAAATGAAGCTAAGAGAAATATAAATTAACACTAATTTATGAGATAAAAAAGAAGCTTTGCCACTCACCAATTTTAACCTCTGTAAAGGTATTCTGCCTACATCTATCTGTGTCCTTTCTGGGACATTAGTGAATCGAACTTCTGGGACCGCAACGGCGCACATGACATGGGCCCACCTACAGGAAAGGAGACATTAAACATAAACAAACGTTCCCTAAACTTACATACCTTATACTTCAACCAGGCAATGCGACTCTTAATGGTGGGAAATGCACAGATGAGAAAGAAAGCCAAATGCTTAAATCCATAACAAAAAGACTACTCTTTGAATTTTAAACCCATTCGATGATATCTGGATGAATTCAGTACCATACCTGCCCACCACTGTGATATGAAAAAGTAGGTGAAGACCAAGGACTCAATTCTATCAATACACATATAGTTTTCTACACTTGATCTGCAAAACACTGAAATACAGACCTGCTATTCCGTTTGATGCTGAAATACAGAGGTGTTTAATACACTTAAGCTAATTAACATGAGAAAAGATAGTCCAATTAATAAAAGGTAAGAATTGGGTATAGCATATAATCTTTTTACACAGGATAACTATCATAAAGCAAACTAGAACAAATAGCAAAAGTTTTCTAGAAGAACTATACTGATTAAGTAAATTGTTTCTCATTGCAATCCTACTATAATCAAAGGAACCTAGACATAAAGAGAAATGAAATTTAGCTTGTTCCCTTGTTTCCTTTCAAATTCTGAACTACTCCAGAAAAAAAATGACACTATCCTCATTAATACTATTAAGTTTTTCATAAATATTCAGCCCCAAATAAATAAAAGACTCTTGAGGTTTAAAAAGATCTTGAAACAATATCAAATCCACCAATCTATTTTCAGGTCAAAGAATATTTATTTCACTCAAAGAATAAAAGGCTCCATCCTGCCTTTAAAGACCTCAGGAATTTCGAAGGACAAGTATCAACCCCATCAGGGCATTCTTTCATATCTAAATGAATGCTACAGTTCTACAGTGAAAACTATTCCTTTTTGTCCTAGCCCAAGAATAAGAATAGAAGTTCTTACCATTTGTCTTTACAGGAACCACCTAAAATGATCTCACATGACCTGTGCAACATCCTAGAATTAGTCAACACTTTTTAGTATAGTGCTAATCACATTAACTAAGACTGTGGAAAATGAGGATCCAAAGTTAAGCAAAAATAGCTTCTTAGACTAAACTTTATCAACACAGGAATGATAAATGTCTTTATTCTTATAAGCAATCAGAAATGTGCACGTGCACATAACTACACAAACTCCATCATTAACGTTACACTCAGGGTCCCAAGTCCAATGTCCATGGGGCCAGGCAGAGTGAAAAAAGCAACGTGTAAAAAAGGAAAAGTGAGCTAGGAAACCATGGTAACCCGGGGAGTGCATACCCATTTAGGCCATATTGTTATTGAGATGCACAATCATATTTCAAGTAAAGATGAAAATCTGGATTTAGAAAAAAAAATCTATCAACCTTTAAAATACGGATCAAATTTATAAAATGTTTGTTGATCAAATAAAAACATATCTTGGGGGCTGAATGTGGTGCTCAAGTGCCACTTAATACCTCTTTCTAAACCATTTTTACATGTTTCCAGTTCCAAAGAAACCTATAAAATGTTTTGGCTCCATTTTAAATATTAAAATTAGGTCGTGAAAATAAAATTCACATAAAAATATATTTCAACAATTGCCATAAAGGCCAGATTACTTTCTTTTATGTTCACTTATGACTTTCAAGATTCTTCATATTCTCAAGCTGTCCTCTTTAAATCTTAAAATTAACATTTTTTCCCTGCTTTCTATTTTGGTACAAAACACTTTCTTGTTAATTTGCTGGTGTTAAAGTAAATGATTTTGTTTTAGTGTTATGACCATAATTGATCTTATTTAGCCAAAGATAACAGACTTCACTGTTTTCAGGCACGCACTGTTTATATTAGAGTAATAGGGTTCAGCATATTAAACACTAAAATTCCAATGGCACCTACATGATATGGGCTGCCTTCATCGGAAAAAACTGTTAGTAAAAGAGGGGTTATTCTGATGGTGTCAAAGACAGAACAGAGAAAGACTTACAATACTTTTGTTCAGCAGAGGTCAATGTGGTATCAGAAACCAGGAGTCCCCAACCCCTGGGCCGTGGACCAGTGCCAGTCCTTCTCCCGTTAGGAACCGGGCCGCACGGCAGGAGACGAGCAGTGGGAGAGCAAGCAAAGGGTCATCTGTGTTTGCAGCCACTCCCCAGCACTAGCATCACGCCTTAGCTCCACTTCAGATCATCAGGATTTAGATTCTCATGGGAGCACCGGTCCCTGGTGCCAAAAATGTTGGGGACCGCTGTTGGTAACGGTCTCTAAAGACATGCCCAGAATCCCAACTTCAAATCTGGATAGCATAAGCCCTGAAAATGTGTACAAAAACACTGCCACCCAGAGCTTGAAACATTCATTCTAGAGAGGAGAAGAAAACAATGAAATTCAACCCATTATGCATTACTTACTTATTGTTTTTCGTTTCCTTAAGAGCACCTCCTCTCAAATTGCAGAGACAGCACTCCTGGGGAGGAAAAATACCACACACAATTATCAGACCCATATAATAACAGCCATTTACTGTTTATCTAAATATTCCTGTAAATGCTGATTTTTTAGTTTAAAATTGAAACTATCAAGAACTTTATGAAGGTCTATCTCTGAGCAATTCGAGAAGGGAAAGGAAAAAAAAAAAGGGAAGGTGAGGGTACACCCAGAAATGTTCTTGAGAGATATATAACTCCTAGAGGAAACCATCATTATCCTGGTATCATGTTCAACTGCCATTAGAGGAAAGCTGTGACACACAGAATTTGGCAGCCTAGAGAGGTATGAACTAGAATTCTAGTACAGAGAATACGACTGGGTTCTCTTGTGCTCCAGGAATCCACTCATGTGTACAAGATGGCTGAAAACAGAAAACTGACAAACTTTGTTCAGATATAAGGATAAGCAAGAAACTCTTTTAAAAGATGTGGATAGAGACATGAACAGGATCTAGTGCAGAAATTACAGTGTTTAAGAAGCACAAAAGGGATGCTTAAGAGAGCTGAGGATCAACTAGAGATCATAAAAAATATCATTTGGGCCTTTCTGTGGGCAAATAGTGTTGAAAAATTCTTCTGATAAACCAAGGCTATCCAGTCCCAGAAAACAATGCCATAAAATGTTTTTCTTTATTCTCCCCACATAAGCTTATATTTCTGGCACTTTTATGTGTCTTAGATTGGCATAGACTTTTTCACCTCAAGATGACTCCCCTTACTACAAATATAGACTTTAGACTTCATTTCTCACTACAATCCTATGAAAATGTCCATGAGATAACAGGGCCAAAAAGCAATGCAATGTCTCTTGTTGAACTAGAACTTTTTAATAAATACTTAAGTAATATTTTTCTTTTCAACTTCAACCTTGTCCTCCCAATTTACTGAATTAATAGATTTTTTTTTAAAGTAGTTAAAGGTTATTTTGGGGTTTTCCCCCTTAAGTTATATATATAAAACTTCTTTATCTGTTCTCCAAGGTGAACTCCCTTAAGTAATTCTTACTGTTTTGCCTGGCTTAACAGAAATCCATCTAACCCATCAACTATTAATAATGGAGAATCGAATTCCACAGCTTTTTTTCTGAGGAGAATAGTAACAAATAACTGAAGAGAATGAACATATCTGTATAACTCCTAATAGGGAGCAAAAAGGTAAACAACCAGAGCTGTTCAATGGTTTTATGTGTCTGAAAAGTCTACACATCTATTTGAAAACTCCTAAGTGATTATAAATGGTTCAGAGTAGTAAAAACTGCCCTGTATATACACATTTAAATCAATAATAAATCCAGGTCAAGGAAATAACTTGATGGAGAATGTTCTCTATCCATACCACAAAGCCACATTCTAGAGGTCTTTAAAATAACTTGTTTTGATGAAGCATAGAATGATTTTCAGAATCCACATAGTGAAAAAGAAAATTGCAATAATTCAAATTATTCAATAATATTCAAATTATTCAATAATAATTTCATTAAAAATTACTGATTTTTAGTATTTTTTCAGTAATTTAACATACCTCTATGGGGGGATGAAAATGAAAACAAAACATGAGATCGAAATTATAAAAAGATGTCAGTATCAAAGTGGGAATGCAGCAAAGGAAAGTTGTGAACTGTGAGGAGCCCAGATAAAAGAATTAAATGTCTGATTAATGAAACTAGTCGTGAGAAGACGCCCAAAGGGACAAGTTAGCAGAGTTAAACATGGCAAACCAGCATGGAAGCTGCTTTAATGCACCTGATTAGGATCATTAAAAGGTACACGTGTTGCAGAGTGCTTGCTACTACAACAGGAGAAAAAAGTCCTCTACCCTGGATTTGAGAGTTAAGATTTTAAGTGGAGCTGAGAAGACTCCCACCTATCACAGTATGAAACGTGTCCTTTCTAGGATCACCAGTGACATCCATGCCACCAAATCTAACAGATAGGACAGAGTAAAAATTCTTACCAAAGTATTAAAAAATTGCCAAGACCATTTTTATATACTGGGACACTCAGGAAAGAAGCTGCAGGCTCCAGTGACTTAACATGGAGTTAAAAAACAATGATTTGACATGGAGTTATTCTTGCCACTATTTACTTGAGAATCAGATTTGTTAGTAAAAGACAAAAACGTTCATGGCCAGGTAAACATATTTATGTGACTTACATAATATTATATTATATCATGGCTTCTGTTCAGTTCGATTTTGAAAAAATAAGTAGAAAAGAAAAAAAGTCATGTCCAGTTAGTCACTGTTTTTTGAATCACCATCCCTCATATGGGTCATACCAGCTGATCTGATTGAAAACACAAAGATGTCAACCTGTCAATTCATTCATTTATAAACAATTTGACTAAATGCCTATGTTCTTAGTACAGTAGAAGGCAATATCAGGAAAGATAATTTCAAGCCTTTTCTCCTTTGTTTAAATAGTACTTTATTAGCAGAGAACAAAACTGATCATTCTAAAACGTAATAGGTTAACTCTTACTTGAAAAGCAGCCTGAGTTTTCTTAAGAATCTATGCAGTGCCTGACACATATAAAGGTTGGCACCTTCCAAATATACTAATTGTACTAGTTTATCGCTCATCTTTAAATTCAATGAAAAAATGAGAAAGTAGAGATGATAAGAGTATCATTCAGGGCAACTGATTCATTAAATTGGTTGTCAATAATAAAAATTCTTCTATCAGAAGAACAGAGACTATATATTAAAGGCATAATTCATTCCAGATACCATGTCAAAAGCATCATATATATTACTCCCCTTCCTGTACAAACTTAAGTAATTAACATCCCACTTCATAGATGAGGAAACTAAGATTCAGAGCTTAATTTGCCAAAAATCATCTAATCCCGTGGTCACCAAACATTTTCTGTAAATTGCCAAATATGTACTAATTTAGGCTTTGCACAACTACAGAGTGGTTGCAACTAATCAACTCTGACATTGTAGGACATATGTAAATAAATGGATGAGGCTGTATTCCAATAACAATGTTACTTACAAAAATAGTCAGTGAGCTGGATTTGACCCACAGACTATAGTTTTCTAACCTCTAACCAACCAACAAAGTAAGCAACTGGGGTTCTAGCTCAGGAATGATGGACCACATGTCCATGCTCCTTTTCCCAAGCATCCTGTGCCTCTAAGAACAAGGTGAGGCACAAGATATCAAAGTACAGTGCCAAAATAAACAGGAGCCTGTGCCTGCTCTAGGATGCTCACAATTGAGAAGTGGAGAAGACCTGTTTGTGCTTAACCATGTTGTGAAAAAGATAATGATAAGGGCATAACCAAATCCCTATTTCCTCATTTCTATAAATAAATAAGAATTCATTTTTAAAATTAATCCCCTCGAAAGAACCCAAATCATAAAAAAATTGTGTGACCAAGCAGCATATATTATATAACAATCTGCATTCCCATTTATTTCCTTAATCTAGCTAATAAAACTCATTGGTATGAGATCATTAAATTTATCTCCACTTCATCCTTCAAAAAATGATACCATTTCAGGCAAAAGAAGCATTTTAGTCAATCTGTGCAATCTAACCTCAGGCAAATGAATCCAATTTAACTGAGAGGATGAACCATAAAACTAGAGAGCCAAGGTATATTATGGCATTTAACGAAGTGCACATGGCCAGGGTTCAAATCACAGTTGTACCATTTATTAGTGGTATGACCTGGGTCAGTTATTCACCCTCTGTGCCTCAGATATCTCACCTGTAAAAGGGGAAAAAATACTATTTCCTTAAATTAGTTAATAAAGTAAAGCATTTCATAAATACAAGAACAGTGGTTAAATATTTGAAAGTTTAATTGTGGCTCTAGACAACTTACATAGAATAGGGCCAGTAGATAGTCTGGGTATAGTGGTTTAGCAGGTGATAATGGAGAAAATAAAATGAAATGAGCATTGCTAAGAGAGTCACTTAAAACAGAGTCAGGAGACCACTGAGGAAGTGCAGCCTATGTAAGTAAATCTTGTGCCTCAGGTTCTCAGAACTATTATGTTACTAACCTGATGCTGCATGGACATACATAGACTTTACTTCCTCCTAGAAGTTTCTGCCTCCTTCATTTGCATATTAGGAACTAACCGACCCCTCTTAACTTTACCAGAATCTTCCATTTGCATGAAGGACCAAAATAGGAACCACACTTATAAATTTTGCCTCTATAATACCCTGCCTTTCTTTGTTCTCTTTGGAGCACAATTTAGGTTGCTACTTGAATATGCGCCCCCAAGGCTGCAACACCCCCTTTTGTTCAAATAAATGTCTTTTGTTCTTTATTACAGCCTGAACCTCTTCTTTGGTTAACAGAGGAAACAAAATATGAATCTGTCACTAATAATTCTCTTAAGGTACACAAAACAGTCAGAACTTAAAAACAAAACAAAACAAAACCCTCAGCATGAACCCAAAATTCAGGCATCTAGGCTCTCTAAAGCAAGGAAAGATCTTCCAGAGTTCCAAAGCTGCCAAATCAGCTGCAGAAAGCAGACAGACACTAGTGTTTCCACAGTGCTCAGAGGACAGACACTTCACTGCTGAAGGAAAACCCTGATACCACCCTCAAAATATCTGAAACCAGAGTAGACTGAATCCAACTAAAACTGCAGCAAAGCCAAGACACAGCTAAATACAAATCAGACTGACTTCACTCCTAATCTAGAAACCTGACAGATGAAGGGGCATGCCCTTTCTGGAAATAATAAAATTAACTTCATTTGCCACAGACAAAATGTCCAGCACACAAAATGTTCAAGGTACACTAAAAAGCAAGAAAACACAATTTATGATCAAGAAAGGAAATAATAAAATCAGATACAAAGAAGATGGACTAGATATTGGAATGATCAGGAGTTTTAAATTAGTACATTCAAAATGCTTAAGGACCTAATGAGAAAGATAGACGACATATATGAAGAGACAGGAAAACTTCGGCACAAAGTCAAGGAAACTATTTAGAAAACAAATTAAAATAGTAGAAATGACATCATAAATGGTGCACTCATTAGACAGATTTCAAAGGAGACCGGAACTGGCGGCACAAAAGTTCAATGGCTTTAACAGAGATCTAAGGGAAAATAATGGCCTATTCAGTTTATATACAATTGGAGACAAGAAGGAGAAGACAGAATGGGTGAGAATATTTGAAGAGATAATGACAGAGAACTTTCCAAAATGAAAAAAGCCATCAACCCACAAATCTAAGATGCCCAGCAAACCTCAAGCAGATAAATACAGAGAAAACACACCTAAATACATAGTCAGATTTCTGAAAACCAAATATAATAAACATATTTTAAAAGCAGAGGAAAAAGGTACATTGAGTAAACAACTAGATGAATTACACCAGAAATCTAATGAGAAACAGTGGAGGCAAATGGCAATGGAATACTATCTATAAAATATGAAGGAAAAAAGCTGGCAACCTGGAATTCTACTTCTAGGGAAAATATCCTTTGAAAATGAAGATAAAATAAAAACAACCAACCTCACAGACAAAAAAAATCAACAAGAATTTGTCTCCAAGAGATTCATGCTATAACAAATGACCAAAACCCCCCCCCAAAAACCCCAAAAACAAAACCCCCAAAACAAAAAAACCCCACTACTTTCAAATGAAGAAAAATTTTACCAGCTTGAACCATGGCAGGAAGGAATGAAAAACACCAAAAAGGGTAAATATGTGGGTAAACAGAAAATAAATTTTTAGTATATTCAAAACATATATGCATGAGGGAGATCGAGAGAAACAAAGAGAGCAACAGAGAGAGGCTGTAAATTTCATTACAAGACTTGACGGTTTCAAACAAAAATGACAATACTGTGAAGTATACGGTATACAGAAATAAAATGTAAGCTACGACCACAAAGAGAAGGGGCGTTAAGAAAATTACACTGTGAGCTTCTTACCTTGTTCATGAAGTAGGGCGGCATTATTGGAAGGTGCATTATGATAATTTAAAAGTAAAAATTGTAATTTTCAGCAACTACTTATAACAAACTCAAGAAATTCCCAAATAGTGTTTTAAGGAATATAGGCTCACAGTCAAATCTCAAAAAACAGACAAGAAAATATGGGTTCCAGGAGCAGAAAAAACAAATGGTAGAATTAAATGTAAAATAAACATTTTAATCTGTCTAAAAATTAAATGTGGGTATTAAGAATAAGAGACTATAAGTAAATGACAAATCTTATTTTTTAAAAAATGATATAAAAATTCTCTAACAAAAACATTGGAATTAAAAACTTATGGTATATGTTAAATAGCAGACTATGCTTAGGTAGAAGAGAGAATTAGAAAAGAGAAAGAGCTGAATAAATAACCAACTTAACGCCATAAATTCTTCAATAATGAAAGTCAGCTGAATGGGGAGAGAGGGAGGGAGGGAGAGAAAGAAGTGTACACACACAAACACTCACACTATGGTTCATAAAAATTCCAATGGATTTACAGATCTAACCTCCAAAACAAAGGAGAACTATAATGGTATTAAATTTTAAATAATATATCGAGTTTTGGATAAATATGACTTCTTTTTAAACATGTAACATTTAAAAACAAAAGGCATATTGAAAAGATTAAAATATTTCGACTATATCAAAATTTAAAATTCTAATGAATAAAATACTATATAAATTAACACAAAATGATAAAAAATATATTTCCAAAACACTTTTTTAAATATCACACTTATGAAAAATAGACAAAAGGATTAAAAAATTCTTCATTGCCAATAAACACATGGAAGATAACTTCAAGAATAAACAACAACAAAATAATGGTATATAACTTCAGATTTTAAATCAGAAAATATATAGTTCTATGGTATGTGAGTTGTTATGGTAGTTTTGGAGAGGCATTTGGCATTATCAATCAAAATTTTAAATGCACATAAATTATGACTCAGCAATTCAATTTCTTTGAATCCACCTTAGATAAATGTTTATATCTATGTAGAAAGTATATAACAACTATCATTTCATTTCTGTTTACAATAGAGAAAAAAGTTCCTTCTGGGAGGAACTGGAATTACCAGTTGCTTGGCTTTTATTTGTAATATCTGAATTTTCAATAAGAGATTCAAGCTTTAAATTTAAAACAGTAATGAAAAAGATATGGTAAATTCATTAATACTGAGTTACTATTATACAATATAAGATTAAGAAAACATTTTGTCATATTAAATAAACTGATACCATTCAGGTCCCCCAAGTACAGCAATATGTAAAGTCAATGTATGCATAGAAAAGACCTGAAAGGTCAATTGACACAACAGTATTGGTAGTTTTCTGCAAAAAATGAAATTTGAGAATCTCAGTGTTGGGAGTGGAAGACTTTCATAATAATATTCGATAGTATTCTATTTTTTCAATACCACAGATAAAAAAAGAAATTAAAACTTTTTTCCATTAAATATGTGTAATTTAAAATTAATATAACTGTGAAGGTTTATCCTGTTTTTTTCTATTTTTTTTTACTTAAATGAAAAATTTAAATGGACACTTATGATTTCTTCTCGAGTCTTTCAGTGCACTGAAACTTCTTTCCAATCTAACCTATGGAGACCCCAAAATTCTTCAGGCTTGCAGAGCAAAGTAAATAAATAAAATTAAACAATCAGTGCTCATTACCAGCCTTGTTTTATCTTATGTTTAATGAGCATGCCTTTCCAGGAACAATAACACACAGTATAAAATGACTCACTATTATAAAGATTTAGATATATTGCTAGTCAACCAATGTTTCCTGAAACAAAACAAAAAATGTACTGAAATGACTGTTACAACATGATTACTCTATAAGGCAGCTGTTATCCCTCTCTCTCAATTACAGCGTTAAAAGAGCCATTTTGTTGTATCCTCTTCCCTCTCTCCACCCCGGGGCAGCTAAAAGCTGAATGAAAAAGTATAAATTCAGAACATATTCTGGACCCTGTACCTTTCCTGCTTGGGTCCCTTTCCCTCACATAATACCATTCACAAAAACAAGTATTTTTTTAAGCTTTGGTTTCATAAAAAATCCACTGAGATGAACAGCTAGTACACCAATTTACAACATGGAATGATTTCTTTATGGCTCAGTTATTAAACCATGAAAAAGAGTGTTTATAATCAAAGTGCTGACACAACATTAACAACAATGGTGAGAAGGACATTGTTATAATGCAGCTATCACAGTTGTTCATTATTTGTACTAGAGGGAAATCATGTTCCAATGGCTCTTCTATAAAACATCAGTTAAAGAAATGCCGATAACCAACATTCTCAAGTTGCCTCGTAAGAAGCCCTCATTTTAGCTGACATATCCATAAGTGCCACTAAAGCCAATTTTTAGTGCTATAGAAAAATTATGAGATTGAAGTACCTCCCCACACTCTTATTTATCTGACATGTTCATTAAGAAATGCAAAACCGTAAAATAGGGTTGTCTGAGCTAGGAAAACAAAGAGTAATTAATCACATTAACAGAAAACTAGCCTACAAATGCTGATCAACAAAACATGGAAGAACCATTTCTAGAGAATGTGGCTCATTTGTCAAGGTTGGAGAGAGGGCAGGATCTCACATAAGGACAGAGCTGGCATGAATTCTGAGTGATTAAGAAATTGAATGACAGTTTCCTACGGATATCTTCTGAATGGAAATTGAACAGGGTCCAACGAATTTGACACTAGCAAGTGAGCTCTCTAATTTAGATGCCCACATCTAATTTGTATTATAATTGAAAACATACATTCATTCAACAAATATTGGCTAATCATCATGCTCTAGACACTGGGCAACACCAGTGAATGATAAAGAATCTACCCTCAATGAACTTACATTCTGGTTGGGACAGCAAACGAAATAAATCAGTAGATTACTGAGATGGGAGAGGATGTTAAGCACTATGGGAGAGGACAATGGAGTTATCTAGGGAGAGGTGATGCTGGCAGCTCCTGGCAGTAAGAAAGTAAGTGGTAAAATATCGAACAAGGCTTCACAGGCCATGAAAAAAGGCAACGATTTATTCTGGGATGGGAAGGCATTGTAAGGGTTGAGCACAGCAAGGACATAATCTGACTGACATTTTGACTGACCATTCCAACTGCTGTGTTGAAAGCAGAGGATAGAGATTCAAGGGCAGAAGTGAGAAGGGAAGATAGGAGGTTACTGCCATAATCCTGGAAAGAAGTAATAAGTAGATTAGTCTGGGTAACAGCAGCAGAAGTGATTAGGAAGTGATCAGGAGTCTAGATTCATTTTAGAAGTCGACAAGACATTTACTGCCAGATGGATATGGGATATGAGAAAAAGAAAAGCATCAAATCGAACTCTAAAATTTTTGGCGTTGGCAGCTGGAAGATCTGGAAGTAAGGAAGCCTGCAGGAAAAGAAGATATGAAATTCAGTTTGAAACAGGGTAAATTTGAGATTCATGCTGCTCAGCAAAGTGGCCAATAGATATGTACCTCAGGGTAGATGCTGAGCTAGACAGAGAAAAGTACAAGCCATCAATGAATAGACACCATGTAAAACCATTAAAGCTATATAAGACAGGATGAGATTACCAAATGGGTGTAGAGAAGAGACTATGTAATAAAGTCTGGGCAGTGAAAGGAAGTAGCCAGTAAAGAAGGAGTTGGAAAGCAGCAGAGTGGGAAATCCTAGAAGCAAAGTGAAAATGATGTTTCCAACAGGAGGCGGTGATCAACTTTATCATGCTGGTGAAACAGAGTGTGGGAGCTGGAGGAGAAGAAAGGTCAAAAGATTTTTTTGTTTATTTGAAAATGGAAGAAATAGCAGCTTGGGTAGATGGTAATGAGAATCATCTAGAGAGGGAAAACACTGGTGATGTGGGAGAAAGAGATGACTTCCTGGAACTATGATCCTATGTGTAAGAGAGGAGATGGCCTTAGGTAGGAACAAAGACATTATAGATGTGATGGATGTGGAAACTCGCAGATCTCTAGTGATGGTTTCCCATTTCTTAATGAAATATGAAGTGAGTTCATGAGGTGAGAGTGGAGATGGGGGAGGAGACAGGGAAGCTTCAGATGACTGAAGGTATAAAACAGTCAACCAGGAGAGTGGTAGAGTGAATGGATGATGGGAATGCAGTATGAATTACTGGCACCACTGAGGACTCACCTACAGTTACAAATTGAAAGCAAGTGCCATCTGCATATTGGGTGTTTCTACACAGCCACATTTAGCTACAGGGTGCAGGTACAGAGTATACATAGCTGGATTTACCAGAGTCAAGTTCCACCAGGGGAGAATACAAAGCTGAGAGTGTATGCAAGGAAATGTAGTAGCTAAAAACAAAAGTTAAGGACAGGAGAGGAAGAAGAGACTGAAATGTTGGGAGCATTACTGAATCCTACGTCACAGTGAAGTTAAAGGATTGCTGGAGTCCAGGAACTAGAGGCTGTGGGATAGGAAGAGAGAAGAAGGTCATCAGGAAAAAATGCCTTAAATTGAGAGATGGCACTGAAAATGCAACACACCTAGTGTGTTTTTCTATTGAATATTGTATTAGTTTTCTATTACTGCAATAAAAAATCACCTCAAACTTAACAGCTTTAAACAACAGAAATGTAAATAGCTCAATGGCCACAAGTTCAAAATGGGTCTCTTTGGGGTAAAATCAAGGTGTCAGTGGGGTCATTCCTTTCTGGAGGTTCTCAGAGAAAACTCACTTCTTTGCCCTCTCCAGTTTTTGGGGGCTGCCAGGTCTTGGCTAATGGCCCTGTTCCTCCATTTTCAAAGCCACAACAGCAGGTCAACTATCACATCACCCATATCACATCATTCTGACCTCCTTTTCTGCCTACCTTGTCCACATTTAAGAGCTCTCTGATTGCACTGAGTATACCCAGGTAACCAAAATAATCTCCCACTCATAAATTCAGACCTGAATGTCATCTGCTACCATAATTCCCTTTCATGCAACATAACTACTCACAGGTTCCAGGTATTATGAAGTGGACATCTGGCAGAGCGGGGTACTCTTACTACATTTTAACTATTTAAATATCATCATACAACCATTTATATGAAAGGAAGATATCGGAGGAATAGAAAGTCATAGAAAGTATTTGTATCAAATTGGATTTTTCCCCCTGGATGTATCTTTCTAATGGCATTGCTTACACCAATATAAAAATTAATTTGAGGTTTGCAGAGAATTTGTCTGGTAGCAAGCCAGGCACATGCTTGATGGCAAGAAAAAGCATCTCTGTAACTAAAGGCTGGTCAGAGGTAGTCTACACGGAACTTACTGCATTTACTTAATAGTATTTCCAGGATCCTGAGCAAAGTACTTCAAATTGAACGTACATCTCACTTTGTTAAAATTGTACAACATTCAACTTTCAAATAAAAACTCATCTGGTTTATTCTTTCTTCCCAGCATAACTTTTAATAACAAATAGAAAAGTATATGATTTCTTTATCCTGCCAGTGGACTACTTTTGCCATTCATGGGAAACATCTGCACTGTACTTCTTCCCCCTCCATTCTTCCTAGAGAATCTCTTTCTTTACTGCCAAGGAGCTATGCCTTGTAGCCCAGTGACCTCCAGGCACGCACGTCCTGGTGTATAGTTCAGTACGTTATGCTCCCATAATGTCAGTCATTATTCTTCCTGACTTTACTTGTGCTCTCTGGTTGAAGTACTTAAGATTAATGAGGCATTTGTTCTCAATCAAGAAGCTATTTATGAATATAGTTTTCACTTACAATAAGCTTTGTAGACTTTTCTTTCTTTCTCTCCATTGCCAAAAGGGTTGGGGTGGGGGAGATGATGTTTCTTGAGCAAAAGGGAGAAGAACAGAAAAAAATGATTTGTGATTTTTTAGCCTGGAAGCAGTTCCCTAACAGAAAGGCCTCAACATCATAGCTATGCTCTCAGGATAATTAATATCCTCAAATGTACTGTTCTGTTTGGTTAAAGTAAAATAATTATTACTATCCTGGCCGTCTTGAGCCAAGGTTTAAGTCTGCAGCTGTACAGAATAATCTGCCTCCTCAGGAGGCAAGAGGTAATTTTGAACTCAAATGCCTTATCTCAAATGGGAGGAAGTGGTCCTGGTTAGAGGCTTACAGGACACCTCAATGGAGAGAAGCCATGGCGTCCACAACCTCATGGCTATGAACAGCCACAGCCCACCTGTGAATGCCCTGTCTTTAACAAGAATGGAGCCTTTCTTTTTTCTACTAGTTTTACTATGTATGAGGATCAAAGTCAGCCTTTCAGGATGACAGCCTCTCATCCCTGGTCTTGACAGTATTCTATGGAATTAAAAAAAAAAAAAAACAACACACATCACAGGGAGTGGCAGTGCCACCATAACTTCTCAAGGCCATAAGCCAATTTGATCTAAAAATTAATGGCTCTTATCTGCAAAGCCACTTCAGAGATCTTTGTAAAAGAAAAATGTCAATGCTGCTGTCAGTTGAGCAATTGGATTCAGGTGATTACCCAGTTCTGGGTACCATCCTCTAGGCAGAAACTAGAGTACATATGAATAAAGCTAATTATTCCAAATTAAGTAGATAACCAATTACACTACAAATTAGTACTGGCTTCATTTTCAATGTTAACTAACAAGAATCATTCAAAAATGTTGTTCAGAATTAGGCCAGTTGTTTGGCCTTCTTTCCACTCTAAAAATAAATAACTGAAGGAAAAGGAAAAAACAGTCTGGGCCTAGGAATTTGGATGCCTGAGTAGGGCCATGAATCTGAGCTTTCTTACCATATAATGGACTGATCTGAGCAAAGGACTTACTCTCTCAAACCCTGTGTTCCTTATCTGTAAAATGAGATTTCTAAGATAAAGAATTCTTTAGTCTTTGTCAGTATTAAATTTTATGGAAATTAGGAAAATTATAATCCTGCTCCTGATATTACTTTATATTTAAATCAATGATTATTCTGTTGTGGTCAAAAGTTAAATAAAATATTACTCTTTTTGTAACAGAAGACCTCCAGGAGTCAAATGATTGGCAATTTCTAATACCTATTATTGATACCATTATTTTTATTTGGGGAGTTGGAGAGGAGATACAAAGGTTGCATTACAGAGGAAAGGGAACATAATCCTCGACCACACAAATTTTCTTTAATAATCTCCATCCTATGAGAACTCCTCATTTGGAGAAAGCGAGAAAAAACAATGTCTTTAGATTCAACTGAGTGTAGTTAGGGTTGCCTCGTATCAGATGCATCTCCATAAAACCCAGCCTCAATGCAATGTGGGAGTCAAAGACTCTCCCTAACAGAGCACTTTCCTCTATTATTAGGTAGAGTAAATGGAGAGTTATAGAGGTGGTTGGGGCTTTGCAGTTCCAAAGAACGTCAAGAGTTACTAACTTTCCAAGAAGTTAATCCTATTTACCCGAGACTTGAAAATTGAGAATTAAGACTAAGGTACACCCCAAAGATCATGAATTCAGATAAATATGTTTCAACAAATGACTTAGACCACAAGCTTTAGCAACCCTGGGGGTGGGTTTTGTAAAGCCCACTACCTCAGCTACTTCTAGAATTTAACTTCATGACTATGATTTATGCAAAGAAACGATTTCACTTTCTTTCAGAAGCCAAATAAAATAGCTATGCGCAGCCTTGAAAGGATGAATGGCAACCATTATCCAAGCTGTAGATGCCATTTATTTACAATCAAACAGCAAAAAGTGAATAAGTAAACAGACACCAGAGTGCTCGTTTTTTAATCATCACAATTGCATATTCCACTCTAAGAGAAAAGAAAATGTTAATTCCAAACGATCATCAAAGTAAAGCTTGCTTGTATCTACTTGTTACTCTATTTTTAAAAACAAATAAAGAGCATAATGAATAAATGCATGGCCAAGGTGAAAGCCTATTTCTTGTTTGGGTTTTGATTTCTTAAAACCATTTGGGGAAAAAACTAGAATGCGGTGTTTGTTGTTATACACACACACACACATGCATATACACACATACACACATTTATACATACATATATCTTTATATATACATATATACATACATATGTATGTGTATATATCACACACACATATATAACTTTATTATTCTACAAAGTACAATAAATGTTCTTCTAAGGACAATAAATGTGCGCAGTTACCTAGTTTATGCATTTAATTCTACAGAATAAAAATACTTGCATATAAAGTGTTTTTTCAAATTTTTCATTACAAAATCTACTTTTTCATAGCATGCCAATATTTATCCAATAATATAATATATAATTGGGTTTTTTTTTTTTACACTGTATTACTTTTAAATGAAAATATTCAAACGAATTCTCCCGAATTAACTGGAATGGGATATACTGAAACAAAAAGGACTTTAGAGGATAATGCCTATTGCTATGCACTCCCAAACAGCGGGTAGATATAGTTATAGTAAGCCCTTGAGGTTACTGGGGTTTTTTTTAAAGTTTCCTTTAGCTCATAAAAACTGCATTGATCTGACCAATAATTACCAGTGTCACTTCTAGTCCTATACTTTTCTGTTATTCATTATCTCTGACGAGGTTAAGAAGCACATAAATAAATTTAATTTTCTTGAAGGTCCCCAATTCTTAAGGAAAACTAATTAAAGCAAAATGGAAATACAAAGCAACAGAGAATCAAGGGATTTTAGGGCCAGAAGAGACCTTAGATATCCATCTCTACTTGAAACTTTTCATTATGTTGCTTTTAAATCTTCCTTTAATTTAGATTTCGTTTAGATTACAGGTATGCGAGCTACTGTGTGTACCCTGTCCATCCCCCCCAAAATTAATTAAGGTAATAAAAAAGATCCCTAGTAAGACACAGCACAATGGCATTTTTCTTTGAAATTTTTCACACTAACAATGAAAAACTGCAACTGGCAACTCAAGACTTGTCAAAGTCATAAATCTGAGTATGATGTGACTTTCCATCATAAGTTACCAGTCTACATATGCAGTTTTCACTCCCATTTATGGCACTAAAATCCTCACAATCCCCGTCCCCTAAAAGTTACTGAAGAAACAACCAAATTTCCTGGGAAGAAACTCCCCCCAAAGAGATACAAAATCCCTAAATTTTAAAAAGAGAAAATATTATCCATATTTCTTTATAACCTCTTTAATCTGCTTATATTTATTCACTCTTCCGAATTCCATATTATAAATTCTTCGTAAGATATAGAAAACCCTCCTATTTTTTATTAACATACTACCTCTTAAATACTCTATATAGTATTAAGCACATGGGCCATTAATTTTTAGAATAAAAGTATTTAGGTTACCAGCCCATACCAGACACTAACAAACCTCTCCCCCCTTCCTAATCAGAAGTTTAGCTCAGGTATTTCACAGAAATACCCAGGCTCAAACAAAAGTTTTTCAATGTAGAGATAAAAAAGAAAATGGTTGGGAAAAAATATGAAAGAAAGCAACATAAATTCTCCGTTTTTACAGTGAAAATATTAGCATTACATTTTTAATTAGTAGTTACTTGTAGTCATTATGCCATGTATATCAATAAACAGGTTAGACACAAACTACAGTAATTTAGGTCAAAAGAGATTTGATTCACATATAATCTGACTTCCCCAGCACTGTTAGATTTCCATTACCTTCTTTAGAGCCTCCTCTGGAACCTCAAATGTAAGGTTGATTCCTGAAGAAGTCAGGTCTAAGGATACTTTTTCAATGTACTCGTTCCGGCCACAAAATCCAAAGAATCACACTAAGTGTTTAGTAAACATTAATATTGCAACACTCACTGCCACACTAAAGTAAGGATGTTAAAGCCAAAATATCAGTATTATCAGTTACTTCTCTGCAGTGCTTAAACTGCAATTCAACTATTTCTCAGGAGAAAAATTGAGAAATAGAGCTTAACGAAGTTCACTTAAACTAGATAAACTGAAAAAACAACTGGTTCACTATGAATCTGAATTATTTTCACTTAGAAATAAGGAGTTAAGTGGGTCTAAAAAGTCATTGTGAAGTTTTATCCAAGAATTCTATTTCTATTGCAAATTGAAGAGATTTGCACTGTACCAGTATTAAAATACAAAAGGCTTATTGTATATTCTGAGGGTGTGAGGGGTTAAGATTAATAGAAAGCTGCTTTCAATCAATTACAGAGAGTGATTAATCTAAGCATTTCCATCTTAAGACATGCGAAAGGAAAACAGCATAATCAATCAGAAGCAGCCTTAGAATCAGGGTGGGTGGCCTAGGCCTGGCCCTGCCTCTGCCATGCAAAGAGCAGTGATACCTTGGATAAATAACAGGGCTGCTCAGTGTGTGAGCACAGGAGCCAAGTAGTAACTGTGGATGGAACAGAGAACTCTTCACGCTTTGGTGAACTGGATTAGTATATCTCTAATCTCTAAATCTATACCTCAGGGTGAATGAGGACACCCCTGGTCAAAGTGATTATACGAGGTTTTACTTTGGCTCCTACGATGGGAATAAGACCTGCATGGTAAACAAGAGTTGAATATATTTATTATAATAGCACTTCCTGGAGGATTTATAGATGTTCTACATCTACATAGTTTTTGTTAATATAATGATCACACCAAGGGAAATACAAAAATATTTTCTGGGCCTGCTAATGAAAAGACTTAACCTTAACCTCTAACATCAAATAGAACAGAGTACTTGAACTACAAAGAGTGTCCACATTTTCACCCATTGTCCCCTTACTGGCCAAAGTGAATGCCAGCAAAAAAAAAGTTCAGAAAAACATCTCCATGAACACCTTTAATTTAGTCACCATATGTCTATTTCAACACTGAAAGCTAAACATATATAATCATGACATAAATTTTCATCATGCAAGGCATTTTCCTTATACTGCCCTTCAGTTTTTTAACTTTGGTTGCAAGAAAGTATAATTCATTTTCATTAGCGATCACTGAGGAATAAAGCAATTGCTACTATTACGATCTAAATTGCGAAGCTGAACATATGCTCCGAGATCAAGAGTGAGGGATACCGTGCTGAGATCTGACAGGTTCTCACTTTCAAGAATGTTGTGATATCTCTTGAAAGAGATTTTTTTTTTAATGAAAAATTAAAGTAGCACATAATTAAATGACAAAATTGGTGACACAGTGCATTAAAGGAGGGGAATCAATGCTTGGATAGAAGCTAAAGTTTCAACAGGGTCTCCACGAAAAAACAATTTTGATAAAGAGGGATCTGTGTCCTCCCAAGTTGGGGATCATTTATTGTTGAAAGTTCTGTCTCAAGTTTATAGCAATGCCTAGCACAGAGTAGAACCTCTCAAATTTGTTAAGTATGAATGTATGAATGACGAAACGGGAAAAGATCTTATGTAGTTGAAGATTTATGTATGAGCATGGTTTCCTCAGGGATCTATGATGATCCATCCCCACCTTAACTGTTACTTCAAGTAGTTATTTTCAAGAATCGCAAAAAAAAGCAATATTTTGGCCCTGCTCTGATAAACTGGCAATCTCTATAGGTTCCTGAGGAGTGACACATAAAAATTTATTTAATATTTCTATAATGAATATAAGACACATATAGGATGATTTAGAAAAAGACTAGAAATACAGGTAAGTGTGGAACTGTACACAAAAGCATGTGTAGACTCTTACTTAACAGTAGACATAAATGTGCTCACAGGATTGAGTGAGAAGAGGGTTAAGAAATACAAAAATAAGCCACTTACTGCTGTCCATGCATTTCTTTTGCACCTGGCACATAACCATCCATCAGAGATCTCTTGAGAAGGGATACCATAACAACCTATAAAATAATGGTATAGATTCATGAATTCGGTCTTCAGCATTGTGACACTATTACATATCCTAACACTGAATGATTAAAATCAGAACTGCCTGCCATACAATTTTTGATTCTTAGAACAAAACAAAGATAAGTTTGGTTCTCATGCCTCATAGCTAATAAGATATCAGAAAACATGAGAGTGTGGGTCTTAATAGTAGTAACTGATGTTCACAATAGGTATCAGAGAGAATACTGATGATAATTCTTGAATGAGCAATAATACCATTTCTAACTTGTCAGGTCTACTATTTTATTCATGCAAAACGTATTTCATAATAAGCTACAATTCATGAAGCAAAGTTTAGAGAAGTTTTAAAGCAATAAATAAACTTTGTGACAGTATTTTTTTTTAATTAATGTAATTTAAAATTACAGTTCAAAAATTATGTTTAACCAGCTTTAATTTTAATGATAGAGACAAAGGAAGCACAATTCATGGTTAGTGATGAGAGATGTCTTCAATTCTTCTACTTGTCTATTCCGTACATGCCTGACTCAAAATAACTAAGTAAGGAGATAGCTGATGATGCAAATACATGTAGCAATTATATGTACCAACAAATGTGTTACTTGACTTCCTAAAATAAAAGTTTTAAAAGATTTAAATGAGTAATTTTAATATTAAACTTCTATAACATTTGAGATGGGAAAAGAAATAACAAATATAATTACCCCACCCAAAAAACTATCATAATTAAACAAGACCATAAAATGTTCAGTTTAAGAATTTGTTTATAAAATATAATGGTTAAATTGGATTTTGAAATCAAGATTAAAACCCTAATTTTTTGTGTGAAATGGTGCTTTGCATCTTACATACATATAATAATGTATGATGAATGCACATATATGTGTGTCTTTTACAAATTGATATAAATACCATAAGGTTGCTATAATTATATTTCAAGATTATGATCAAATCCCCTAGGGAAGAGGATAGTATCTAATTAATAAATAAATGACAAACAGCAAGGGTATTTCAACCCTAATATAAGATTGGTATTACTCTGGGGTAAATAAAGATGGTAATACCTATTTTATAAACCATTCATGCAACACTGGCAAGAGATAAACCCTACATAAATATGTTAAAAAACATGTGATTTTAGATGTGAAATATTAAAATGCTTTTGAATAGAGTTATAATATATAATAGATTCCTTTTACACAGAGTATTTGCATGGCAAGCCAATTAAAAATGTATTTACCACTTATCCAATTACATAAAATACCAAACTGAGACAAGTATGGAGGCTAACCACCTCAGTCCTGAAGGGAAGACAACCGAAATACTGTTCTTCCCTGAACAGCAAGAGAGATCTCTCTACTCTTACAAAGAAATAAAAATTTAACTTAATAACTGAATTCAACAATTTCCAAAATCAGTAAAGAAATATTCAAAAGTCACAAAGGCAAATAGTCACGAATTACCATCAGAGATGAAAATTAAGTTTTTACAAACTATATATTAAAGTAAATAAATTCAACATGTGAAAGGAAGCCCAGGGTGACCCCACATCTGAAACACAAACAAACAAACAAAAAGCCAGATCTGCTTTCCACTGATATTGCATGAAACTGGGGAAAAAAGAGATGATTATACCTACTCATACTTTCATTAGAAGAAATGTGAGAAAGAATGATCTAACCATTAAGAAATGTCAGTAGTTCAACGTAATAGGTCTGGCAGGTTATAAAGGGCTGATGAGAAATAAAGACAAAAGTACTGAAAAGCCAGAAACTGATGAATGAGAGATTCATTTACTTGCATGAACCCGTACGCAGCACTTTGCACAGGAAATGAGAAGGCTTGTTCCATCCTCTTCTAGGAAGGCATTAGGTGGAGAATATTCTATATTTTCTTCGCTATAAATAAAACACATCTCTGGAATGAGGGGCTTAGTCTTTCCTCCTGAAGGAACCACTTCATCTAATTTTGTCTCCCATCTAGAATCATTTTCTTCATTGCTGCTATCTGGCTGAAAAATACAATTTGATTGCACGTGAGCGAAAAACATGGAAAAGAACTCATCATTTGTTCTGACCACTCAAATCTATTAACAGCTGCTCTATCCATTAACTTTCAGCTTTTGTTCTTCTTGTTCTCCTTGACCCAACTATTAGCTTTTTATCAATGCTCTTCCTAAGGCTCCTATCCAGATGCTGAACTTAGGAACAAGAGGATATTCTGTACATCTGTTTGTATGAGATAGTGCTCAACTACTAAAACTGTGTTCTTACATTAACAGTTCACAGAAGCAACAACTTCCCTGATGATTTTTTTTCCTTGCATCTTTATTTGAACTAGGTTAATAGACCTGGTTTCTTTTACTGAAGAATTTTACCTAGATATACCAGAAGTGTTTTTAAAGACCTCAGTTTTAATCTGTGCAACAGTATTTAGACAGTTTTTGAAGGCTTTTGCCTCATCACAAAGTTTGAAAACATCAAGACAAAAAGATCTGGTAAATGTCACTAAGTAAAAAATAAAATGTGCAGAACAAAATTGTCATCTCACACAAAAATATATGAAAAATGTTTAGTGTTTATTTGAAACTATTTAATAACTATCTTATTGTTACATTAAAAAATTTCCCTAAATCTTATTATTTTAGTGCAAAATTTTTTTAATTAGGGAAACATACAGGCAGATTATCATAGAGAAATAAGAATCAATAAAAAGTTAAGTTTTTCCAAGAAAACACAGAAGTTAAATGATTAAAAGGAAAAAAAAATAACGTTTGTCACTCACCAGGGCCACATTCAAAGACAAGTAAACTACTTCCTCTTTTTAGAAAGGTCAAAAAATGTGGCATATTACACATTTTCATGCTCTAAAACACCTGAACAGAAAAGTGTTTACTTTCGTGGAGCTGATTAGACTAGTAAAAATATAACCCAGAACTCAATGTTCACATCAATATACTTCACTGTATCTTAAAATAGATCATTTTGTGTGTTAGAGGTGGAGAATGTGGCCCTCAGGAGCTAAAATGCTACCAGTAGAACAGATATAGGATGATATTGAAAACAACATCATTCATAGCTGGTATCATGCACAGCTGGCTAATGAGGGTGAACTGGACAATTTAGTTTGAATTGAGTCCTGCTGTCTTTGCATGTTTCATGTGGGAAAAGAGACATTTTACATATGGTCCAAGAGCCGACATGTGTATTATAGAGAGTGACATTTTCAAATACGAAACAGAATCTAGGTCTAAGTTCTCTCTTGCAAGATTCGACTACTGTTAAGCTTTAGGTTTTGTGTTTCTTGGTGAAAGAGGTAGAAAGACATGAATGCCTTTGACTAAAATAAACAAGGCCAAAATATAAACCAATCTCATTTATTCAAAAATGTAAAACACTGTCGGAGAAATGTCTCTCAACGAGCACTTAGAAATTCTGTTTGCTGCTCTATTATGGCCTTTAGCTATATAAGTATTAATGTCTTCCTTTTAATGTGAATACTTACCTTACAATGATTCACCTATTTTTACAGTCATACAGGAAATGCACAGTGAAAGGAAACCTTGACAGTGACCCCCTCCACCCTCATTACCTTGTAGTATGGCATGAGGAGAGCACAGATGGCACAGTGTGGCTCTATTCTGGCCATGGCTGCATTATACTCTTGCTCAGCCACAAAGTTTGGGGATTTCGTCTGCCAAAGGTGGACCAGAGGCTTCGCCCAAGACTCTGTTTCTTCTACTTCCTCCTCAATCAATGGAACCTCGGGCAATTCTGAAGAAGCAGGGCATGAAAACACAGTGAGCATGCGACCCAGGGAAACACAACGCTGGTTATAAAAGAAGCAAACATTCAAAAATGTCTGTGATATTAATGTCAGATAGGAAACCTATTTTATCTTTCGAATACATTCTGAGAGAAGTGGAACAAAAGTTGTCTTTTCACCCTCTTCATCGTCAAGGACTAAATCAGATCTGATGGCCAGACAATCACCCTCCTTTTGACACCTTCTCCCGTTCCTTGCCTGGAATGAGTAAACTGTCTACTGCTACCATAAACCTCCACGGTAAAGTAGTTTATATACATGAGATTACCCTCAGCTAGCAGAGAATTTTCTAGCACAGTAACTGCCTTAACAGTAGTTTTAGTTTCCTCACCTAATATAGTACACGATTCAATAAAAATTTACTAATTGGACTTCATTTAATAAACCTTGGCGTTAATAACATTTATAGAACATCTATCACATGCCAAGCAATATAATGCCATTATATGGATATAAAAGACAATCTCTATGACAAATCTTATTTGTTCAATATGATGCCTCCCGAGGGTCAACTTTCTTTAAGCATGTATACCTGTTAACATAAAAAGGCAGAAATTTACTCCACAAAAATTCCATTTTATAAAGGGAGAAAAACATAGGAAGGCATAACAGATTAAGAGAAAAAATTCTTCATGCCAAGAGTAGAGGACAGTATATCAAGTAGGTGGCAGCAACCACACCTATATCTAGTATTTAATATCTAGAGCTATGAAACATTCTAAAATTCCTCACCAGTAGCTGTCACAGGCTTATGAATAAATACTATGGAGCAATGTCTTCAACTCCCAAGCACAGGTGTTCCTGTGAACCAGTGTGCTCTGGCCTTTGAATTGCTGACTTACCTGTTTTAGAAAAATTCAACATATATTTGCTCAGTGAAAAAGTATGAAGGCTGAATATGGCTGAAAATAACTCAAAAGACATCCAATGCCAACTGAAGCAATAGGGAACATAACTGCTTCCATGTTAGTGCTGGTTTTATTATTTAATTATTTACAATGGAAAATGCTTAGTACTCAGCCAGGGACAGTATTTGAAAGCAAAAAATAAGAACCTTTGTCTATATGTATTTGCAATGATATATCTGACTCTAAACATAAATTATTTCCATCTAGTTCACCAATAATAAACAAGAGAATACTGACTGTAAAGACTGAGGTTTGATAAATGAAAGATGGAGTGAAAAGTTAACCAGGAACCTGAAATACTGTTAAGTCCTTAACTCATAGGCTAATCTCTCTAAAGGGATCTAGACAGAAAAATTCCTTCGGTTTGAGTAGCTGTTGCTGCTTATTGGTGTACAATAAATTTAACATATCACTTGCTTTAGTATAAAAGATTGAAACACACAGATATAATGATGCCCTTATCTTTTTAGCTGGGCATAAGTTAATGTCAGGAGTCCTGAAAATATTTTTAGGGATGGAGGAGATATTAATTAATTCCTATAAGCCTAGTGACAATGAAAAAGAAGTAAAGGGAAAAAACAATTCCTGACACTGGAGCAGGAGGTGTGGGCAAGGGCTATGGCAAGACTTGACCTAAGACAGAGTATGGAATTTGAACTTGTCCTCAAATCCTCTCAACACTGACCTGGTAGAGGACCCTGATTTATAGCTGTCCTTCCCCAAAGATGAGGTCTATTCTGGTCCAAAGAGAATTTGACTTCTGTTTGGATGCTCTCCAGGCCAGAGTATGCACTGAAACTGTAACTAGGTAATCCTGTAAATTAAAAGGCACACTGTGCAGCACACCAAGTACAGGGAGCTGTCGGGCCAGAAACCGAGCTTTAAATTCAAACCCCTGATTCAGAAGTACTGCTGCTTTCCCACATGATGAGAATCTTTACCCACCTACATCAGGATTATTATTCTTTTCTTTTTAACATTAAAATGAAATAGTAATGTAAAACTTCTTTTTAAACTCTAAAGTGCTCAAGTTCTTTGTAAATTCTAAATTTACATATAAATGTATACAGTATTATATAAAATCCAACCAATCATCATCTTATTTTCATTTGATCTGTTTGTCAGTTTGATGCTACAATTTTTATGAAGGGAAAAAAGAGAGACTGCATTTAATTGTAGGTATATGACGATGACTACTCAGATTTCAATTTAGCTTTAAAAGTCAAAGATATTGGCACATTTTTAAAGGTAAATATTTTGATTCCTGAAATGTCCTCATCAAATTAGTCATCCCTCCTCTATCTCCAAGAACTCTTGCTTACCCTTGAACCATGACACTGTTCATGCACAACTAACCCTGGCTACTGCCTTTCCCAGATTTATGCAACTACAAGTCTCAATCATTTAGAGAACCAAGAATGTTCTGAGGGAAAAAGTCTCTTCGGTATATCTAAATATTCTCATTATGACATAATTCCCAATTAAAACTCTCCCTTTCAGCCTCTAACACCTTCCTCTACTCCTGTTCTGGTTCCTTTCTAGTATACCTTCATCCATTTACTTTTTAAAAATACACTTTCTATCTTCCAATATACAGAAGAGGGAAAATGTTTTTCTACTGTAGATTTTAAGTATTTTGATGATTAGATATCACTCTACCTAGGAATTTCCTCTCTTCTTCTCTTTATTCAACTAAATCCGACTAATGAACCTCTAAATGTTTCACCATAACCTCATTTGTATATAATTACCTCACAACATGATGTATTTTGTAACATGTGTGCAATAAAATAGACCATACTGTTTTATAGATTTTTGAGGTTTTTTAAAATATCAAATTAGTTCTCACAACATCCTCATAAAAAAGGCAGAAGCAGATATTATTAAACATACAAAGACATAGCCACTGTAGGCATTCAATGGATACTAATACTTTTATTACTATGTCTTTTCTTATATATCAGCATAGTAACAATCAGAAGACTGTACACAGCTCTGAGTCTCATCCTGAATATCAGTTTGCTATAGAATAGAGAGAGCGAAGCAAAGGAGGAAAGATCTCTTGGTGGACTGCAGCAAAGTCTGGGAAATCTGTGAAAACATTACTCATATAGAATTCCCTTCTTTCCAAATGTATTCTCAACAAAAAAAAAGAGCTAACAGTGTAACAGCAGTTCTCAAAGTAAGGTCTGTGGACTCCAAGAGAAACACACACTTTCGGGGTGCGTATGGTTGAAAATACTTCTATAACATGAAGATACTATTTGCCTATGTTATTCTACTGACAATTGCAATAGTGATACAAAAGCAATGATAAAGAGTAAAGTGCTAGGGCCTTAACTTGAATCAAGGCAATGGCAACAATACAGTCACTATATTCCGGACTACCTTGTATTTACTGTGTGTGGTAAGTAAGGAGGGCGTTTTTGTTTAACAATGCTTTGATGAAGCCAAAAAATTATCAATTTTATTAAATTTGTGATAAAATAGGATGTATAAAGTACTTCTGTTGTACATTAAAGTTCAATCATTGCCTTGGGGAAAAGCATTTGAGCAATTAGTTGAATCACAAGTTGAATGAGCTGCCTTTTTTATGGAATATCATTTTTACTTGAAAGAATGATTAAGAGACAAATAATTCAGACTTGAGTGTCTAGCAGGAGTTTTCATGAAGATGAACAAATAAACCCTGTCATTTTAATAAAAAACTAGTGACAAATATTCAAGCTTATGAGTCAAAATGAGAATTTTGGAAAACTTACATACATAATGTGACCTTGACAGCTTCCCCATATTTAAAGTTGTTTCTGATTGGATTGATAGTGATAATATGAAATATAATTTTTAAATATCACACAAAGAGATATTTATAACTCAGATCTTTTTTTACCAATGCATGATGCTACAAAATCACGTATGCATAAAAGAACCAAAGTACAAGATACACCAATGAATCTTTCATTCAATAGAGTCAAAAAGTTCACGGATATGATTTCAGATTCCACATTGCAGCTAGTCTTTAAAAAACTATTATTTGTCAAGTTTTAGTGTAGTGTCTAAGAAGAATATTCATGATTACCTGAAAAGGCTATTAAAATGCTACACGCATTCCGACCACATATTTTAGTTCAAAGGCAGCATCAATTGCACAAATGTTTTTTTTTTTCCCCAAGACAACAAGTGCTAAGCTGGCTTTCTTCATATACTCCAACCAGAAAATCATAGTGCAACACACTGAATGCAGAAGCATCTATACAGAATCCATTATTTTTATGAAATTCAATATAAAAGACCTTTGCAAAAATGTAAAACAATGTCACTCTTCTATTTTTTTATGATTTCTGGAAATTGTTATTTTTTATGAAAATAAATTTAACAGTTTACACATTTATCATTGCTATTTTAATATGAATTAATACATTTAAATGTTTCTGTGTTTTAACTTCCAGCAAATAAGTACTGATTAGGTTAACCCAAGAGACAGGAAGAGAAGAGAAAAAGGAATGGGAAGAGAAATGATGAGCCTACACAAAACCTCACTGGGGCCCTCAAAACTTTTAAAAGCATAAGATGTCCTAAGACCAAAAATTTTGAGAATAACTCTGTGTTTGTGTACACACACACACACACACACACGTTTCAACCAAAAGTATCTGTATCACAGAGTCATGTTGAACAACATGGCCCTAATAAAATTGGTGTAGACCACGTTCTCACAGACAGGCAAGAATTCCATTAACTGCTTTCCTCAATCTGTGTGATGCTTTAATCAGAAAGAAAACAAGTCAATACTGCAGGAAACCCTCCTTCCCTCTCGGCTCTTTCATTAAGATCTATAAGGTTTGCCAGCAACAGTTAGAAAGAAATCTATGCCAAAAGCACTTAATTTTCTTTTTCCTTAGCAAGCCTCTAATTTCGTGGCAGAAATCTAGACTCCTACACTGTTATATTTACAAAAAACATTCCCGTAACTCTATAGCAAGTAAAGTACATCAAGAAAAGCATAAGCCTAAACACACAGCAGTTCCTTCAATTTACACAGTTCTGCTAAATTTACAGAAGTCAGTCATATCAAAGCTCCAGACACACGTTCGCAGGAACTTTGTCCTGAATAAGCAAACATAATAAGCAATGGCTTAAGCAGCCGCCTATGAAGGATGTCCAGACCCCTAACAAGCACTGCTGTGATGGGGGAATGGACAAAACAGATACTACCTTGGATAAAAATACGGAAGAAACTGGTTGAAAATGCTGCAGCATACCAGCGGCGCCTCTTACAGCTGCTTTGAAATTTTTCGGTAGTCATATCACTAAAACAAACAATAAGTGTTGCATTTTTTAAAAGAATTTGCCTCTAGACCAATCACCAAGCTCCTGGATCATGCACATAATACACTAAAACTGTTGTTTTTTTAGCAGTATTAAAAAATATTCTTTCTGAGTTATACCTAGGGAACCAAACTGTGCCTCTGACTCTGACTATTTCTGGCAAAAATAAAAACTAGTGGAGAAAGGTAGTGAAAATGGATATGTATGCGGAAACCTAGAACAGTGCTCAAGAAGAAATAAGAGTTAAATCAACAATATTTGATTTATATATGTGACAGCTAGGTACTAAGAGGCCGACCACAATTTCTGCCTCTGCAATTATTTGTAAAATCACAGTAAGCAGCCCCTCACAGGTGTTTTATATGCATCTCTAAAATGATCCTCTCTCCCTGCTTACTACTCAAATCATACTTACTGTGATACTGTAATGTAAAAAGAAGGATATATTTGGTGCTTGGTCTGGTACCTGGTACAGAGCTTCTAAAACTCCTGGAATTTCCTGAGTGGTATAATTGAGAGGAATATCACTGGTTAAAATATTTGGACTTAAATACTAGTTCCTCACCTGAGCTTCTAATTCTAAGACCACTGGAATCTCAGAATTAATGAGTGTCTTTATAATGCTCATGATGAGATGACTGGTGGCTTGGGCCCCTAGAGAGCTCCAGGATGGGGGCTGGTCACCAGAAAGATGAAGTCATGATTAAACGGTTAGCTCCTCAGCCCACACTCACGGGACGGGAGTGGACTGAATTGCCAATAGACAATGATTTAATCAAACACAGGGTTCAGAGGGCTTCAGGACTAGTGAATACATCAAGGTACTAGGAGGCTAAGGACCATGGAGAGGGCATGAAAGATATGCACACACCTCCCCAACCCATATCTTGTCCTGCACATCCCTTCTTTTTGATTTGTAAATCAGTAAATGTAAGTCATTTTTTCCTGAGTTCTGTGAGCCATTCTAGCAAACTATCTAACCTGATAAGGGAGCTATAGGAACTCCCACGACTTTATAGCCCATAGGTTAGGAGTAAGGACTTGCAATTGGTGTCTGGAGTAGAGGCATCTTATGGAACTGAGTCCTTAACCTGTGGGGGCATTGCTAACTCCAAGTTGTTAGTGTCGGAAATGAGTTAATTTGTAGGGTACCCAAGAGGTATCTGGAGAGTTGGAGAACTGGTTGATTTGGGCAAAATAACCCACACATCTGCTGACAAAAGTATTCTCACTTGTGGTATCCACCTTCTCCTTGAAACCATAAACAATTCTGTTCTTCGAAAGACTGAATCCAATCTCGAGATAACTAGAGGTGTGTCTTGTTAATACTTAGCATTGTATAATCTGAGAGTCAGTGCACACCTGACGCGGACTCACTGTCTCTGTTGCAGTTGCAGCCACACAGCATGAGAGACTCAATCCTACAGAGGATTTAAGGAGGAAGAAAAGGGAGCCACAGCAAGTTGGGAGCTCAAGGAATCCTAAAACTTCAGGTTCTGAAAACAAAGTCAGGCTTGCTGCGATTCACTTGAGAATCTTAAGATGTTCACAAAATCTAAGATTACTACTTACACTAATTTGAAGTATACTGTATACCCCATTACTTGGAGAGCAACATTTTCCCTCAGATGAAGAAAACTTCCCAAGATGTAGCGGTGGCTCCACTAAGAAGGGATCTTAGGGATTATTATAAATATACGCTTTTGATTTTAATGATTAAGTATTTATTTTGGTTGCTTTCTATATAAAGCAATTTACACTGCTTTTCATGTAAAAATGTATATAGGTTTTTAAAACCTATATAAGTAAAATTACAGAATAATATTTTAAAATATTAGTTCAAATGATCATAAGATTAGATCTATGACAAATCTAAGATTAACATCATATAGTTCACGCAATAAATTAGGTAAAGGCTCTGACTTCATGCTCCAGAACAATGGTCATTCAACTACTCTGACACAGCATTGCTACAGGAACAGAGCTCTGATCCAACTCTATTAGAATAAATTCATATAGTGTTTTATTCATGTAATCTGTGCTGCCTTAAAGTTTGGTTATAATTCTAAACCTCAGTTCTTCATCTGCGAAATGAATATAAGGTTATCTAAATTACAGGGTTTTCCAACAGGCTATAGTAATACCAGCTATAAAGCTGCTACTCATCTCTATGCAAGACCTAGGGCTTCAACAGATGATGGTTCCTTCTGAAGAAAATACGCCTTTTGGAATGCTGGTTATTTTTAGAAACGAAAGGCTCAGGGAAAATCTTTGACCTTCTCCCTAACTCCCCTAAAAGAAATTTAGATAGAGGATCTGCTCCAGAAAGGAGACATCATCCTAGATAACTATAGTTTAATATGAACTAGTATATGATAGACAGGAAGGAACCTAGCAAGGCCCTTTTGATCAACGTCCTCTCTGTGTCCCATTGGTAAGATGGCCCAGCAAACAATATTTACCAAATATTTGCTTCCATCTCCATGTGAACTGCCTTCCTGCCCTGTGAAGTTCCAAACCACAATCCTTTCTCTTTAGCTCAAAATGTCATATAAGCCTCAATGTCCCAATTTGTCATTGGGTCTCACATTCTTATGAAAGCCCCATGTGTATGTACATATTAAATTTGGTTATTTATTTGCTAATCTGCCTCGTGTTAATTTATTAGCCCAGCCAGAACTTAAAAAGGTGGGAAGAAAACTATTGTTTTGTACTCCCAAACTTCCTTTTGGGTCTCCACCATAACCTTTGCAAAGATCATCCAGAAAATTTTCATCCAGAAAATTACTTAAAATGCATGCCCTAAATACTAAACTTTGAACATGACAAGACAAACTGAAACAGGAAGAGCCAATTTAGACAGGCACCCAGTTATCTCCTAAATTATAAACATTTCTATCAAAAGATCTATCCTTTCAGAGAAAAGTCTTTATTCTCACCTTCAAAAATAACACTACATATTATTTATTTATAATACTAAAAAAGATCAATGTCCTCTACAAAAGTATCCCCCAAAAGTGCCTACTTAATATATAAGTAAATTATAAAATGGCCATATTATGTTACTTTTAAAGAAGTACCAATGAATTAAAGTCTAGAATAAAGAACAGGGGGTGTAACTTTTGATAATTATAAATATATGTAATCTTTAAAACTAAAAAAAATACTGTGGTCAGAAAAATATTAAGTAGGTCCTATGAACCAGTGGAAAGCTTTGTTTAAAAGCAGACATATGTCAGACTTATTCACTCCTCAGTAAAGTCTTTTTGAACAAATTTTACTCACTAAATATAAGTGGATTTCTCAACAGAAAAACATGTGGGCCCTTGTGGAAGGACTGCTGCCAGGACTTCCTAATGAAACCTGGCAGATGGGAAAAGCTATTGACGCTACTACAGTACAATTTCCCTTTACCAGTCGCCACAAGGATTTCACTGCTGAGGTTACGTTCCACTGATGTGTTTTGGCTGGTATAGCACTATTCTCTGCTATGAAGAGCACAGCCACATCTGTTATCTTTTAGGTACTTGAGCAAAATCTCAGCCCTGGGAGGCATTATATATATATGGTTTCAAATGTCCTAGAGGAAGGGGGTAGGGGAAGGCCAGCGGGGAAGGGAGGACAAGAATGTGTTACTCAAAAGAGCAAAGAAATTCAAAATTGAGAATGTTACTGTTCCCATACAAACTTATATAATCAGTATGCAAACTATATTTTAACGATTTTATGAAACCTGAATTTCAAAGGTTTGTAATGGTGTTCGAAAGTACAAAAAAGAAAAAAAAATTAAGTGCAAAAGAGAAAAATGTATAAGACTTTTTAGGTATAATATTACTTGGAAGTGACAACATTAAGAAAAAATTACATTCTGCATTACAGTACTCCAAAAATGCTAATGTAATAATGGATAACAGAGAAGTCCGTTGCTTGAAGTCTAAAATACTTAAGAAATTAAATGGCCACAGTTTTATTCTTTATGCATAACTTCACAATAATGAAGATGTCAAAAACATTTCAAAAGATACATTCCAAATCACTCAATACAATACTTTAAACAACAGAAACATTCCAAAATACACTCCTTCAAAATTCCCATAACATGAAAATGCCCTGACACTTATGGTACCTCTGGAAAGGTGGGTTTCATGAAGAACTTTGGCATTATGGATATTGTTTACACCTTTAAAAGAATGTTAGCTCATATTTCACTAACGTATATATACTTACAATACACATTCAAAACATGAGGAATACTGCAAGTGATTTACTCTATCAATGAAGATTGCTGGTTCTTATCAGACATTTATATGTGCTCACTTAGGCTTCTTTTATCAGCACTAAGGCTATTCCTGGGGGTTGCTTGTAATAAAGTAGAAAGAGTGCAAACTTGGGAATCAGAATTTAAAGTCTTTTATCTACCAACTACCAGTCTTCTGACCTTGGACAACTAAATTAATGTCTCTGAGCTCCAGTTTCCTCAACAAGTAAAAATGATAACACTATCTATATTAAAAAGTGTAAATTGCTAATAATGGGAAGAAAGCAGCATAGTGAATTCTCATATCTTGGTGGAGATGGAGAAAAGAAAGCTAGCATATCTCTGGAAAACTCAATGTCAACATGGCACCAAAAGGAACTTGTTCTGAGCATCAAATCAAAGATAGGTAAAAGAATGAGCATGTGAAACTCACTGTGCTCTACACAATATGACAGATGGTGGAAATAACAAATTAAAGTCCCTTGCCTTCAAAAACTTCAAAATTTCCCATGGGAGAAATCTCCAGTTTCTTAAACTATTTCACAACAGCATCTATAATACAAAGTCAAACAATGGCTGAACAAGATCTCTAAGCAAAGAACCACTACCACGCTGCAATTTACCTGGGGGCGGGGGGGAATAGCTCCCCCTAGCTAAAAGTCAGCTCTAGTCATCTAAGTAAAGGAGAATAGGACATTTTGACCTAAAAACTTAAAGGGATACCACTTGGCAGATCACACAAAACAGCTGCAAAGAAGATAGTGAAGAACTTTACGCAGGGCAGCCATGATGCCAACTACTGGGGAAACAAGGCATGGATTACTCCAGAAAATGTACAGAAACAAGAAGAGGACAAGGTGGCAAAGGCTCATTCTGTTGTTCCACATCCAAAGCCATCCAGTGGTCCTGTCAGATGTACTTCTTTCTTGCTGTTCTTCAAACATGCCACATTCACTCCCTCCTTGGGAACTTGGTACTCACTGTTCTCTTCTCTCCCAAGAAGATTCTTACCCCAGATCCTTACATAACTCACTTAAAGGCATTATGAAGTATATCTCCCTCAAGAAAAGACCTTAACAACAATGGAAATATTTGAGTAATGCTCAGATATGTTCACATATTACAGAAAACATTCTCTCCTTAAGTTTTTACTTTTTTCTTTTAATGCAACAGAAAGCTCTGCACTTTTCCACATTAAAAATGAACAGTAAAACAATGGAACATCATTACAGAATTTAGTAGACCATTTGATATGTGTTTAAAAAAAAGGTCACCTCATCATTTTCCTAAGACTGGGAATTTAAGACTCCCCCAAAAAGAAACATTTTATATAATTAAAATGATAATAAAATGAGCTACTTCCTAATCACTCACTTTCTGAGAGCCTGCACATTCACTTAAGCAGTGAAAAGTGCCCAAATGTCAACCTATAGAATGTTGCCAGCCCAGAACTGAATTTTCAGTAGTCAGAGGCAAAACAAAGAAATTAAAGACCATTAGGAAATCATAAAATGAATTTTAAAATCTACATAAATGCTGTAAACTTCGCATGCTTATTCTTGATCTGCACCATTAGTTTCACAATCAAACAAAAGGTAGAAAGAGAAATGCAGAAAATGTGATACGAAATAAGGGATAATTCGAAGGCCTATAAGGGTTTTTAAAACATATTTATCTCCAGAGAAAGGAGGCTGTGTGCAAATTTGAGAAAATGGAAAGTAATACTTTTAAGTTAAGCTGTATGAAATTGTACTTTTTGTAGATTAAAAAAATCAAATATTAGCAATTTCATACATTTCAGCTTAACACAGTAATTTACTTTTTTAAATGGAGTGAACCACAGAACCATAGCATCAAAACCTGTTCCTCAGATGTTTTCTCCAAAACTTTAAGAGTAACAATGCACATAGGAATTCAAAAGAATCAAATTCCTGACTCTCATTTTACAATCCCAATGCTTTCAGCACATTCATGTTCAGAAAAGTTTCAAGATTGATTCCGAAAAGTACAGAAACTAACCTTATGACATAAGTTTAAAAGCCAACATTTTTCCCTCTAATTCAATCAAACCCTTACGAAGCCACTAGCATAATAAAGCAAGGTATTTTTGATTTTTATTATCCATAATGTAGTAAAAGTCAATGCCATTGGGACTCCCAATGGAACTTACTGACAGAGAAATCAAGCTAAACTGAGAATGCTCATTAGACAGCTGAGTGCTAGATAAAATATCCATCACATCTGAGTGCCATCAACATCTAATGTTTTACGTCCACATAATGCAGGAAAACACTGGCTGTGGCCTATCAACAAACATTCCAAGCCAATCTACTTTGTAATCTGCTGAAGTTGCTGTTTTATTGCTTAAATAGACAAATATAACTACGCTTATTATGAACATATAATATTACCTCAAGCTAATAAGAACTTATGGAACAAAGAGATCGTTACGTAAAAATTAATAACATTTGGAGGATGACATGCAACAGTCATAAGATAGCATTTATTTTTCAAAAGTAGAAAAGATTTTATAGAAGGGAAACACTGATGATGCTTCTGGATGTCACTATTTTGCTTTTCAATGAAAGGCTACCTTGGGACAAAGAGATTGACTACATACTATCCTCTTCTATTATATTTCACAGAATCAAAGACCTTTAGAGTTTGAATGAAATTTTGGGATAACCATTTCATCATACATATGAGTAAACATATGATAAGCCTTAGACAGATTATATGACTTAGTTCTCCAAGGCCACAGAGCCATATAGCCCTTAACAGCCAAGGAGAGATTAGAAGGCAGGTCTCAGGTTGCTCACCGTAAACACAGTCATGTGCCCATTACTATCTGGCAAAATAAATAAACAGGTGTTTTTAATATTTAAAATAAAATTCTATTTAATTCAATACTTAAAATAACATTTGTAAAGTTTTAAATCAATAAGAGACATTATTATATTTGGTCAATATAACCACTTAACAAATCCTTGAAATAAAAGAAATGAAATGAAGACCAAGAAGTCCATACCAATACTCTTGGAAAGGAGGGAGATGCATCATGCCAGGGAAGGGGGGCATAACTCTCCCCAAAACACCTACCTACCAAAGGTAAAATGAAATGCCAATTCTGAATAATGCCTTTTTGTTAGAGGAGTAACTGCAAAGTGCCCAAGAGCCAGCTTATAGACTTACACTTGCATAGTAGCACTTACAGTAACTGAATGGCAGAGAAAATTTCAGAAAATACCACAAGAAATATCAGGCAATACCAAAGGAAAACAAAACTCTCTGATAATCTGAAATTAGTGGGTAGTTCTAGTCCTGGGAAAATACACTCACGACCAGTTTAGTATTCAATTGTACCATAAACATGAGCATTTTAACAAAAGGAGTGTGAGTGAAACAGAGAAAATCATTTGGGAAAGTAATCAAATTGTGTCTGACTTGAGTTCCTGAGATTTTCCTTACTTAATTGTACTTAAATGTATACATTTTATTATTTAAAATAACTGAATACTTAGGTTAAATGAGTTAAATAATGGTCAAACACCAAGAATAATCTCTAATTAAAGTAGCAATTTCTATCTCTTCATCTCTGTATTTAAATATTTAATCCATTACTAAATGAATTATAATATTAATATAGACAGACTGTCCAAAAAATAAATTGCTATAACATTGCCCAAAATACTCTCCTAATCAAACCCTTAAGGTATGCAGACATTATACAGATAGGGATCAGGGCCTAAGCTATGTTTAATTTCAAAGAGATGCTTAACAGATCATTACAGTACTGCACTTGCTGAATTATAAAGAGTTATATCCAGATAGTTCAGATTAAGAGAAAATCAAAGCCATAACCAGGGCTTTAATCTCAATCTTGTCAATTTTCAAACTTGTAGGTAGGAACACCTCTGTACTTGGGTGAACCCAGTACAGATGGGTATCTACATCTTTCCATCTTTCTGTATAATTATTCTAGAAATAATAAAATTATAGTTGAAGAGTTAAAAGTAAAAATGTGGTCCAATAGTGATGAGCTTGACATATTACCCTGTTATTTCAGGGTATCTGAAATGCTAAAAATGATCATTCTTGACCAGTCCTCACAGTTTACACAAAAGGGAACTAAAGCCTGAGAAAAGACTTGCCCAAAGACAAAAAACTTATAAGGGACAAAAATTCAGAACTCCAGTCAGAGTCTACTATCCATTAGTCAATCAGATTCCTTTTCAGAGTGGATTCGAAAGATCTGTAATTGCTTCTGCTAGAAGACATGGAAGCTTTAGCCACCAGGCCCCACTTTTACTTTAAATTTCTGACTTAGAATCACAAAGTATTAATTTGCTGACAGTCATAGGATGAGAAGAGAAAGTCACCCTACCTTTTCTCACACAAGCCCAAACCCAGGGGGCAAGTGTTCTGATTCTGTCTGTGCCGATGGTCAGTTACAGTTTTCTGTTTTTCTCTACTACACCCCATAACTAAGGGTATAGGCCCGTAAGAGTCCAGCTTTGTGTGTCTGAGCGAACCTGTGTCTCAGCTGACTTCCCTACCTCCACTCTAGTCCTGGCATATTTCCCTGAAACAGACATAGCATTAGCTCTGCCCTTCCATTCTGGATGTCATTTCTCTCTGAATCCCCTTGGGAGTTCCTTTATTTCTTGAGAGCTCAGCTCTCACCCACCCTCCACCTGTGCCACACAGCAAGTACAACAGGATAATAAAGCACTGCAGATAGTTTCTTACTCAAAATGGTACTAATAAATTTAAAGGATTCAAGCTAAAAATAAAGACAATGAAAATAAAACCACAACGTATTAATTCCATTATTTGACACCTTTACAGAAGTGATTCTCAACTTCTGGGGTACCTTAAGACAAATGTCAGAAATGACCAATTTTATCCCATCATATAAAATAGGAAGACTTTTATCAGGAACATGGCTAGATTATGTATAGCAAGTATTTATCCCTAAAATCCAAATTTCTTTTGCCTATAAGTTATTTATTACCTATGATCTCTTTGTTATTTATATTTACGACTTGCTCAAATCACCTCTCCACAAAGCAACAAAAATTTGTCACAGTAAACTGACCATAAATTTTGAATACTGTACAGTATACGCAGAAAAAATACTGAAAAATGTCACAAGCTTACCTTCATCACTTGTTGCCTGCTGTTTCACCAGAGTCATTGGGGATCTTGCCGGAGGCTTGCTAAGTGGATGGCGCCAACTTTTGGCAGTTTTAGTTTCTCCCTCTATTCTCTGGTTACAGAACAAAAATGGGGAAGAAACACCCACAGTTAAAGACTTGTTTTAAATTTAAAAAACTATGGTTCACAATGATTTATGACAATTTAATTATGAAGAACTCTTATACTTTTTTATTTCCTGAGAAATTAGCCCTTTTTAAAAGAAATTTAAACCATTAAGTCAAAAGAAATAGAAATCCACTCTTATTAGTTATTTTACCAAGACATTAATCATCTATACTTGCACTTCCTATTAAAAGTGCAAAGAGATCTATCTGTAGTGCAGGGTAGGCTTATCAGGCCTGCAATAAACAAGTTTTCCAAAGTTCTTAAAACTAATCTAAATTTAGGATTTTATATTCATAACAATATAGAACCGTGGCATCTGGCCACCTCTATGCTAGTCACACATGATTATTTGGCACGTTATTTTGTTTTCTAGCCACATGGAAAACCATACTGCCAAACTGAGCCTATACATTTCACTTTCTTCATTCAGAAATGAATCTCCACTTCTCTGAGGGTTGCACAATAAATCAAAAGGATTTTTAATGTGGTTAATTACAATCATCTTTAAACCACTTTAATTTTATATAAAATATTTTGCCCTGGGCTCTCCCAACCTTTCAAAGGTAGAGGAAAAAGCCATGTATACTCTGACATCTTCCAGAGAGAACTCTCTTACAAGCTTTCCTGTCCACTCGAGCCCTGCTAAAAAAGGGAGGGGGGATTCCTAGAGAGTTTAAAACTAGTAGGTATGCGTCAATGGTTGACTAGAAGAGAGTAGTCTCAGAAATTTTCCCGTAAGCTGTAGAAGCAGTAGTGAAAACAGAGAAACTATGATGGCATCTGACACCAAAATAGGATTATGAGAAAACGTGAAAACATTCTAAGCAAAGCTAAGAATAGGAAAAGATAAAATTTGTTGTGATTTATAACTAAAAATTAATGTGGAAAATGATAACTTAGTTTACAATAAAAAATACTTATTAAACTCTTACTTATGTGCCACACTGTTTTAAAAGCTGAGATAGAGCAGGAAAAATTATACCAGATCCCTGCTTTCAAGGAGTGTGCATCATAGAAGGGGAAGAGCACAGACAATAGACAAGTAAAAAGCAAATATTTATCAGGTACTAGTAATCAAATGTGCAATAAAGAAAAAATAAAGTAGGACAATGGAATGGAAAGAGATGGAAAGGGGGCTAATTTTATACAGGGTTCAGAGAAACTCCTTCTGAGAGACATCTGGGTGGAATCTTGAGTGCAATGCGGGAGGAGCAATACATTTAGGTCTCTGGGGAGGAGTACTTTGGGCAGCAGGGATAACATGTAAAGGGTTAACATATCTAATGTATTCTAGGGAGAGCACAGAGCATAGAACAGACAGACAGACGATGTTCAAAAAATATTTCTTGAGAAGACTAAGAGTGACTGCTACTGGCATACACACAATATTACACTTAAAAATAAAAAACACTGCTCAAAACTGCACAAAAATGAAATGGGTCTGTATTACTCGGATTGATTGCATTGTCTGACCACGATGTAAGAAAAGAATACCACGTAGCTGTTTCCAAGAAGGGAAACCAGGTCACCCAGCCCTCGACAGTAGCATTTATTTGCCTTCCTATGTGGACAATCTTTTTCAGAGAAATGGCAAAAAGTGAAGGTTAAAAAGGGCACTAGGATAAAATCATCTCCACTTAGTAGAGCAAGGAGCCAGAAAAGTTACTTTCAATTACATTCTAGTTTAAAGTATGTGACTAGATATACTAAACAGGCATTTGACTTATTCATTATTCCAAAATCTCAGTATCTGTTCAACTAAAATTAATCATTAAATAAAATTAAAATATAAAATTTGTTTACTAAACAGTATGTGAATACTACTTTCAAACTTCCCTTAGCTACCTTTTCAAATAAATTAGACCATTTTTCTATTTCTCATATTTTTGATAAACATTTTATGCTTCAGTAAACTATACAACTATGCATAAATTAATGATATAAGTTATTAGGACAAATTAAGAAATTATCTATATTTTATTTGACATTTTAAACTAGGGAGGTTCGATAAGTAGATTTCCTCATTTAATCTCCCTTACTAAAGACTTGACAAGGCCTGTGGTGAGTTAATGTGATCAAGAGCAATCAAGAAGTTGGTCTGTTTAGGGCCCTGCTCAATTTATCAGTTCACACAATTAAGGCTCTCCTTACTCATCCACTTAAAGTCCCTCATCAAATTGTATAGGTCTCAATTCTGAATTCTGATAATCACAACACACAATTGGAGTTTGCCTGATCCACTCACAATCTAACAGTTACAGCAACAGTTTATGCTGAAAGCTTAAGATATTAGCAAGAACATAAGAGAAACAAGAAGATCCTATGCAAATAAATGGAATAGAGAGCCTGGTAATCAAGAAGGGCCTTGAGTTTTCCAAGAAACAAAGGGTCTGTTTCTGGCAGTGGACAGGGCCAGAAAGACCAGCTTGATCCTTGAAACAGAATCCATGAGGAAAGAGTGAGGGGAAAGTGTGACCAGGGGAGCTCTAATGTTAAAACAGAGGCTATGGAAAGCCTGGGACCCAGAGATATTAACTGTTGGCAAGAGGAGGTCAGAGCGCTTTGGGTGGATCATTCCCAGTCCAACTAATATTGTAGGTAATAGGACCATTCCGTATCTTGGCTGCGTCAATGTCAATAGCGTTGAGATAGCCTACTATAGTTTTCCAAGAAGTTATTACTGAAGGACACTGGGTATACAGGATCTCCTTGTACTGTTTCTTAAAATTGTACATGAATCTATATTTCTCAAAATAAAGAGCTTAATTTTAGAAAAATTTTTAAAATAAAGAAAATTAACCTCCAACATGTGGCCAAAAGAATTATCACCATGTAAACCAGAGCTCACAGAAGGCTCACCACCCCAGTCATCAAAGGAAATGCGATTAAGATCCATAAATGTGAGATGTTATTTCTACCTTACCCGCAAGATTTCGACACAGTAGTTTTCAGAACATAAACCACACAAGAAATACAGTAAAAAGGGACATTGCCACCTACAGTGGGGACTTTGAAGCCATTCCTCTCTCCACTGGGGACCACTGCAACTTCCCCCGTTCTAGGCCACTCCCACAGCTCTCCACATCGCTATCTTCTCCCTCTGTCAACACACTGTTACTCTCTGCCACTGAGGAGCACGACTCAGGTGACTTTGGCCAAGGAAGCCTGGGTGGGTCTGATTCCTTCGCTGCCACATGGCCCCTAGATATGAAACCATCAGCCTCTCTGGGATTCGAAGGTGGAATTACGGCATAGGCTTGGTCATCGTCAGTTTTTACTTCCTCTGTTACAGATGTGCTTAAGCAGCTGTTTCCTGAGGAACAAAATGAAAGACTGTTAATAAATTTTGCATTGTATTATGACTGAATACAATTGTTAAACTATTCTCAACTAAATTTCTATTTTCCAACTTCCCCAGACATGGATGGGAAAGGTCATCGAAGCACTGTGCAGCCTTTGTAGTTGTTAAGGTGAGACCTTGGAGCTTGGTAAAAGAATGTAGTTATTGACAAAACAAGAGATTAAAAAGAGGTTCCACTATAGACCAATATCAAAATCCAGGGCAATTACAATAATTATCCAAAGCAATAGCAATTTGAAATCTTTCTAAAAATAAGAATTATATTCTAATATATGATGCTAAAAGCTGCTACTGATGAAACATTTCAGCTCGGAAGATGTATTATAAAGAATACATGTAAGGCCATACAGATCCAGTAAAAATAATGTCCTCCACTAATCTTGCATCACACAATGTCAACATATAAAAGGAGAAGAATATCATAAGCACTTCTCTTCTATTGCCATCTCTTTTCATCCTCCCCTTCCCTTACAACCACACATAGGCATGTATGCACGTACGCGCGCACACACACACACACATACAGAGGGCATCATTTCACCTATTGCACACTAGTTCTGATGCTGAACCTAGCCACATTTTCTACGTAAGCGTTCTGCCAGGTCTCAAACCTGAAGGACAAAATGCAAGGAACTACGTAGTGACAAAACTAATAAAATTGGGTGCCTTTGGTCTAAACCACTCAGTAATTCATAAAGTGGTTAATTAAACTATGGTGAGGGACTATAAAGAAATAGCCATATGTATTGTATTATTGTCTTCTCTGCACCGCTTGTTGCTATTCCCTTCTCTACCTCCTCCACCTTGCCCCCTTCTATCCACTTCTCTCAAAACAGTTCAGATATCACCTACTCCAAGAAACATTACCAGTTCAGCCTCTTGTTTCAGGTCTGTCCCTGGTATACTATGGACATCCTATGGCACCTACCCACTGGATTGTAATTGTATTTATCTAGCTCTCCACTAAAGTGTGAACTCACTGAAGAATAATCTATGATTTAAACTCTATTAACACAGATATTTCAAGAGCAAAAAGTAATGAAAATGAAGAGGCAGCCAAAGATCAGATAAATTATTACTGTGATAAGGACTTTTTTTTTCTCTCTCTCTCTAAATGGAATGAGTAAAAACAAATTAGGGACAAGACCTAAGCTATGTCATTTTAAAAGATCACTGTGACTTCCACACGGAGAACTGTCTAGAGTGAATGTGGCATAACAGAAAGGAAGTCATTTCTTCAAAAGTCTAGGCAAGAGATAATGGTGCCTTGAATGAAGAAGAAGATGAGGGGCCAGATGTGGAAGAGTCCATGAGGGAAGGACTGGATAAGGGTATGAGAAGAAGACAGGAATTACCAAAAAGCTTGATCAGTAAAAGGACAAATGCCCCAACATATTAAAGAAGCAAAGCATTAAAGCAGTTTCATGAGAAATATGATATTAAAATGGAAAAAAGTAAAGTAGTCGAGATTTACAGATGATGGCTTTAGTACAGAGAAACAGCTATAAATACCATTTCCCAAGACTAAATGATTTTGTTCTTTTTAAAAACTTTATTTCCTTCTTAAAATTAAGTCAAAAACTAAGAATCTGCAAAGAATTATTTATAATTGGTTTTCTATTTCATGCGAATTCAAGAGAAACTTTCCAAAAATGTACTGTATATTGAGTTACACCAAAAAAAATTTCTTTCATTTCAGAATCTTCCTTTTTATTAAACTACATAAGCACTGCTGGCTGTTTGTCTTACAATTCTAATTCCACTAAATGTAGCAATGGTGCTCCTGACTTATCACATTCCCTTGGCCTCCTGATTGAGTTACCTGATAACTTTAGATACCTTATTGGGTAAGCTATGTGGAAAAGTAAGTTACCTATCCTAGTGAACACAGATCAAAGGCATCAGATCATCAACCACCTACTAGTTATGAAACAATCAGCCAGTTTCTCACCTGAGAGTCTGATATTATCTGATGAATTCTGATCCAGCTGCATCCTGCTAACAGAGGCCTCTTCCTTTGAAGGTGCTTCTGTGTTCCCCAGCTTTGCTGCTGCTTCTGGCTTTTCACTGACCTTGAAGTCATCTGGGTCTGGAGCAGTGGTGGGGCCCTCTGCCCCATCAACTGCAGCTGGCACTTCTTTGTCCTCTTCATTCTTAGGCCTCTTAGAGTGAGAACTAGTGCACGGGGAGCTATTAACAAGAGAGCTATATTCAGTGTTTGCAATGAACAGGATAAAACACATACCAATACAAATGTTATTTTCAATTACTGAAAGAAAAAAACTGATAGTTTTTTAATCATTGTGCAGAGATAATCTTCACAATGAATTACATCTGGAATTAAAAATCTTAACAAGTTTTAATAACAATTAAAACTTTACTAAAAATTAAAATTGTATAAAATTATTAAACATTGGGGAAAAGCTTTTGTTAAAATTTTATAACTATTTAAAAAAGTCTGAAAATAAAAATAAAGTGAAAAACTATGACATGGGAAAATCAAATCAATAAATCAAATATTATTTAGATAATGAAAGATAGAAAAGGAAATGAGATCCCATAAAGCTGTTGTTAAAATCTGAGTAGATTCGTTACATTCCAAGGTGAACAAGTGACATTTCCCCAAGTTTTATATAATTCTGAAGTATGCATGAAAATTATTAAAATTAAATGCCAAGTCATCATTAGCTAAAGAAAATAAGAGGCAAAAAGGCCAACTGTATGTATCTAACATCTTATATCAACTTATTATTTTCAGAGTGGACACCAATTATTTTTCCTCTTCTCTATTTTCCAGCAAGCCACTTGATAGCTGGTCACAGATGCTTTTTGTGTATGGCACAACATTTCTTACACTTTCATTTAGGAAGAATTACAACTCAAACCAACATGTATTTCAGTGCGCGCGCGCGCGCCACAACACTAAACACTGCAGGAAGTCGGGGAGGGCAGAGATCTGAGATAAAGAAGGTAGCCAAGAATAACCTATGCAAATTAGCTTTGGCTACTGCTAGTAGAAACAGTACTAGTACTATCACCGCATTGTCATGTTTATTGAGAACTCAGGCACTGGCCAGTGTAGAAAATTTTCACACTATTAATATCATAATACACACTACTAATCGCATAATACACATAAAAGAAGATGGCTGACATCTCTTTGAGATTTGAATGGATCGCCCTCCATTACATTTCTCTCTTATAGGGTATTATTTAAAGGAGTCAGCAAACTCAATGATCAAGCCACATAGCTGAGAATAATCAACAAACCCCTTAACATTAGGCTTTCAAACTGGGTGAACAAAATTCAGATTATTTTAACATACTGAAAGGCACTTGAAATCTGTTGAACATCATAGGTCTATGTTCCCTCCCACAGCTAGCTTTTTTGGTAATACGGGTTAACACATTTATCAAAGGCATTAACTCTCTAAATCTGTTTCCCAAACTTTTCTGAATGCAACCCATAGTAAATTATGCATTTTAGAAGGTGACACAACACTCAAACACATGGTCACACATGTGATGAATAATACCCCTTTACCACATAGGAAGGACTACAATACTTAGAGAATAAGAAATAAGCTTCGAAAGTGTGGCCAGAGATTTAAAATTACAGTGTTATTTAGTTAGCAAAAATTTGGAAACAAGCTACAGTCCAAATATAGGGGATTACTTAAATAAATGTAGGCATTAAAAATTAAGTTACCTTATTGCAAATCATTTAGTTAAAAAAAAAAAAGACAAAAAAATCCACAAAACTCGTCATAAAATTGTTAATAGAGCATGGCCCAATTTTAGAAAAGCATATATTATATAATATATAATCAATATATATGCAAAGGATATATACAAAATGTTAACACTGGTTATCTCTAGATTGTGAGGTTATGGGTGACTTGGATTCCTTCATTATTCTTTTCCTTATTTTAAAATTTTCTCCAGGGCACAAATATTACTTTTACAATCTGAAAGAAAAGCAATGAGTAACGTTGGAGAGTACAAATGTAATATAACCCTGGAAAACTTAAGAACCTAAAAAAATTACCTGAGGATCTGAGCATAATGCATAACCTATTCAGTAGGTTTTAAAACAAGGATATGCCCACGATGAGTGTGAATGGTTCTGAAATGGCCCTGGCCACAAGAACAGAACGTAGAAGAAAGTTCATAGGGACAACCATGTTACAGAAATGCCACATGCTCTGCTTTACATCTTGTTAAAAAAAAAAAAAAATCAAGTGTAGCAAAATACAGGCATCCAGAGGAGAAAATATCTCAGATGTTTGACAAATAATGAAAACTACTAAAATCAGAAATAGGGAGCAAAATGAAAAATATTAAAATCAAGTTGCTGAAATTAATAAAAATATGGAGGTGAAACAAGAGCACCAACGAAACTTTAAAATACAGTAGTGTAAGAGATCTAGGAAGTTCTGGTATTGTTCTACTTACCATATATAACAACTTGAGGAATAGTATTGAACATAAAATACATCTGTTCCTACATTCTACTTATTTATTACATTTCTCTCGAATTAAAAATAATTTGCCTCAAATTTTCAGTAAGATATTAAGTAAACGTATGATGAATAAATATGTAAAAAGTGAATAGTCTTTGATAACATCATATTCATAACCCGTTTTAATTGCGTAAGTAGAAGTGGGATGGGGTCTGGAGGGATGGATCGTTTACCTCTTGGATGCTTTTCTTACTTTCCTCCTCCTCTGCAGCCATGCTTTTACTTCAGGGGTGGATTCGGGAGTAGGCTTTGTGTGATCAATGGTATATATATCCTTTCCTTGCTTCCAAAGCTGATATCTGTCTGGCTGAAATTTCTTCACAAAAATATCCATTGAAATTTTCACCATGTCTTTCCTGCAGGTGCACTGAAACACAATAATTTGGAATGCTTTAAACATTTCACTAGCTACCTAAAGTCACCCACAGTTGTACTATGAATGTACCACACATGAATGTTTAGTCATCACGTAATTAAAGATAATATTTTACATTTTTAAACACTCAGTCGGAGATAAACTCTATTTCTTCTGAATGAAGGTGAGAACCGGTATATTCACACTTATAAATGGTAAAATAATATGTTAAGTCATTGTAGAGTTCATAGGGAACTGTTCAACAAGGGAAAAAGCACACACTTGAAAGTATGGCTGCAACGAAAGGATCGCTCTCCCATCACAAGTCTGCAGCAGTGAGAGGAACACTGAAAGGTCTGTCAAACTGGAAACTTAAGTTGGCAAACGAACAAAAATAGCCAAGGAAGGTGATCACAATTAATCCAATGGCTTGAGATAAATTTTCAGGATATATTTTAAATCTCGTTATGTTTACTGACAAACACTCTCACAAAGTAACCAACAATTAGGAGCAAATGAACACTCTTCTATAGCATATCACATAAAACATCATCATCACCACTACAAATATATTCACTAGAAGGAATAGTCTTAAGGTGAAGATGAAAGAAAAGAGGACAGACGTCATTCAAATAGTGGTGCAGAAGCAGTCTCAAAGGTGTAATAAATATACCTTCGCAATCCCTAATACATTGGGCAACAGACTGGTTGACTCGCCAAAGCCTTAAAACTATCAGTGGCTCAATATTTTGGTGATACAATTATCATCTCCATGCAAATTAATTATTGATTTAGTAATCTCCAGCCCACAACTTCCCTCCATAGAGTTCAAATGTTCACACAGGCACTATGATTTGAAAGTTCAGAAAACAACTAACACTCAGCATGCCTTAAAACAACATCTTCTACTGCAAACATTGTTAGTCAACATCTCCTAACCCCTCCCTTCTCCTCCACCCCTAGAAATCTAGTGTCATGATCTATGGTTCTTTCTCTAAAATGTTTCTATATAAATTCTTTAAACCAGAATCCTTCCAGCTTCACTGCAGACACTGAATCCTAGCACAACAAAGCTAACTGATTTCTCTGCCTCCAGTCTCTCCTAGCACCAACCCATTTTTACAGCTGTCACTTTTATATCCCTCAAATATCTTGTAATCTTTCAAATCTGAGTTTAGTAAGGTGTAATCACCCTGCTCTGCCTTTAGAATTAAGTCAAAACTCCTGAAGCTAGGCATTCAGAGACACCAAGAGTTGACTCCATCAGTGAGATTTCCAGGTTTCTCCCACTGCAAAGTTAACAGGACTATTCCTCTTCAACCAAGCACCGACACTGGAGCCCAAATGCCCATATACTTCCTTACCTCAGCACTCCTGCTCCTACCACAACAATGCCATCCTGTTCTGCTCATCCAAAGAAAATTCCTCCTAAACATTGAATGTAAACTGTACCATTGTTTCCTCTAAAATTCAGCACTACTAATGTAGGGAGGAAGGCAAGAGAAAAATTAAAATGTTAATCAAACCAATATGCTGATCAGCCCTGAAGCCAGGCCAGGAGGCCACCTTCAGAACAAACGGATTTCTGCTGGGATTGCTAACAGCTCATCCCCCACACCTTTGAAAAGGAAAGAGGAACAACAGAGTCTTAAATTGCACCCTACACACATAAAATCGTTCATTCCCTATGGCTAAAACCATGGGGAACCTGTGGATTAAAGGATGGGAACTGCCAGCAGGCCTTTCTCTAGTACTCTTCCCCTTCCTCTCTGTATGCCCATATCAAAGGAAATAGGAACTAAAGAAGGATATATAAACTGAATTCTCTGAACACTCGGGGTCCCTCTCACTCTATGACTCTGAGAGGAGACTACACTCTGTCTGTGGAATGTTACCCCTTTTCTATAAACTTTCCTTTTCGTTAACTTTGCCATGTGTTGAATTCTTTCTACACTCTCTCCCAAAGGACTCTCTTCTCTCCGTGCAGGGCTTGGGCTTCCCTAAGTCAGGGAACTTTGCCTGTCCTGCATCGCTATTAATCTGCAGCACTGCTTTCTGTTATTAGGTACAGAGACAGTTCTAAGTTATTTTGCTATACTAACCTTGGTATAAGAATATGGAAAATGAGGATCCTGAGAAATTTGTGTAAATTCGGTTTAAGATATAATCTTTTCACTAAAGAAAGAAATAGAAGTTTAGACTCACCAGCAGAAACTTTCTTATGTTCTTAACGGCATTACTAATATTTGTTTCATGAAGAAAAATTAAGGAAGGAAAGGACAATATAGACGCTGTAAGTTTCTTTTGGTGTAGGAAAATTCCATCTCACACATTTCAAGCAACGTTTTTGGTATGAAGTCAAAATACTAATATGAATGGCTATTCTTACTGCTCCTTTTAAGAACATGCACATTAATCAAAAATGCTAAGTCCAAATATAGAGAGAATTATCAGGACTCTGTATACATTGAATTCTTCCATATTTTGCTACTCTAAAACTTATTACACAGAATCATGATTATTTGTTTCTGTCTTCCAGATAGTCAAAATCATACTCTCCATTATTTATACTAAAACCAGCAATCTAAAGATAAAAATGTTTTTTAAAAATCAGCAACTTTCTAAGAAAATACTGAGTTAGCATCTGAATTGGAGAATTGGAAATTTCATATAACCACGGAATATGATTAATAAAATAAGAAGATAATACTTAACAAAACACCTAAACTAAAATATTACTTTAACATATTTTTTGTGACAGATAGGATGACTACATATTTTTTAAAAATTGCTTTTATATGCAAATATTTGTTGAGGAAGGCTTTGAAAAGAAAGCAAAAATGTGTGAAATCATTCTGCTTTTCGGTCTATTTATAACAACTAAAATGATTACTAGGAAGGAACTCAGGGAAGAATACCTTAAAATAAGACAAAGTAACTACTTTGTCTAGCAACCACTTGATGTGGCTATTCGGGCTGCTATATGGTTGTTATTTGGGTGTTATGGCTTGGATTGTGTCTCCCTCAAAAGATGTGTTAAAATGCTAACTCTCAGTACATCAGAATGTGACCTTATGAGGAAATAGGGTTATGGCAGAAGTAATTACTTAAGGTCACACTGAAGTAGAGTGGTCCCTATTACAACAGAATGGGTGTTTTTACCAGAAAAGAAGAGACATCGGCACAGACGTACAGGTGAGAAGGCCATGTAGAGATGGAAGCACAAAATGGAGCAGCATGTGTACAGGCAAGGACCACGAAGGATTAACTTCCACACCAAGAAAAGACAAGGAAGGATCTCAGAGGGTGGACAGACCCGCTGGCACCTTGATTTTGGACTTGGAGTCTCCAAAACAGTCACAAATTTGTTGTTTTAAGCCACTAAACTTTTGGTACTTTGTTATAGCAGTCCTAGAAAATTATAAAGCCTTTTAAAACTAATACAAATTTTACTTGGAATTAATAATAAAATAATACAATTTTTTGGTACTAAAAGTGCAGTCCTGCTGTAACAAAAACCTAAAAATGTGGAGATACCTTTGGAGAAGAGAAGACTAAAAAAAGCTTCTATCACCATAAACAATACATAGGTAGTCATGTAGAGAATGTTGCTGGACATATGAACTTTATTTACAATGTTTCTGGTGAGGTTTCGGATGGAAAATAGGAGCATGGTTTCGGACACTGGAGGAAAAGTGATCCCTATGAGACAGGAGGACAACTTTCTGCTGTTGAGTTAGCCAAAAAGGTCAACTGCTGGAGCCTAATAAGTTTCACAAGAACATCTGCCACAGGGTAACATCAATCAACATCAAGGAGCCCTGAGAAGTAAACGCTGCATCCCAGAAACAAGGGACTTTCCCTATCGCCGAGTGTGGACGGTAAGGCTCAAGAGTGTCCCTAAGGTAACCTTTCCCTTATTTAAATACTAAAAATCACATCCAGGGTAGAGATTTACCTTGCTAATGAGACATGTGATAAATGAAGAAGCATGTAGTAACACTGCGAGACACCAAGAAACTCCGCCTTTCACGCCTAGGCATAGCTTTTACCCTGACTACCTATCTTTAATACCTTGTCCTGACTTCTCTCAAGGAGCCTCTTGAACCATTTTTCTCAGGGTCGGTTTCCTTGTGCATAAGCACAGTAAACCTTTGCCTCTTGCCTGAACTTTCTTGTAGTGATCTCTCAGTTTCTATCCTGAAAGATCGCAAGAACCCATGGACACCAGGGACACCTGCTATGAAGTGGTATAATAATGTTCTCCTGTGGGTGGAAGGTGGACCATATGATAAACTTGGATATAGAGCTGAAAACATTTCCAAGGAACATATGAAAAGTGCAGCCTTGTTTTCTTTTCTGGTTATTGTAAGATAGGAAAGGAAAAAATATAAACTGATGACGGAACTGCCAAGCCAAGAGGAGCCAATTTGGAAAATACTTGGCCTATCTACAGTGTGTTCTGGAGACTGAGCCAATGGTTTGGCTGGAAAAACATTTGCTTAAGAGATTAGGAATTTGATTCATAGAACGGTGGAAGCCAAGCACAAAAGAGATGTGTTCACCTAGGAAAGACATGTGGAGGCCTCTCTCGAATACGGCTTAAGCACCAATGAGTTGCAGAGAAGACCAACATGGTTTTTGAGAATTTTATAACAGCAGAAATGCTGCCAGCCATGACTCAAAGGGACAGAGACAGGATGAAATGAAGGAAAAATAACCCCAAGGGCAAAGCCACAGTGAAGAGGACTGAGCTAACAGGATCTCCTCAGGCTGTTACAGAGGATATAATATGGCCAGCAGATATACGATATATTCAACCACATTAATCACCAGGGAAATCCAATATCAAAACCATAATAAGATATCACCTCACACCTGTCAGAATGGCTGTCATTAAGAAATCAACAAATAACAAGTACTGATGAGGATGTGGAGAAAAGGGAACCCTCATACATTGTTGGTGGGGTTGTAAACTGGTACAGTCACTATGGAAAACAATGTGGAGGTTTCTCAGAAAGTTAAAAATGGAACTACCATACGATCCAGCAATTCCACTTCTGGTTTTTATCTAAAGAAAACGAAAACACTAATTCAAAAATAAATAAGCATACCTATGTTCGATGTAGCATTACAATAGCCAAGATACAGAAGCAACCTAGATATCTATCAATAGATGAATGAATGAAGATGTGTCATACATGTACACACACATACGCACACTAGAATATTACTCAGAAATAAGGAAAAATGAAATCTTTTCATTTGTAAGAATATGAATGAACTAGAGGTATTATGCTAAGTGAAATAAGTCAGATGGAGAAAGACAAATACCATATGATTTCACTTATATGTAGTAACTAAAAACAAAACAAAACAAATGAATAAAGAAAACAAAACAGAAACAGACCCATAGATACAGAGAACAAGGTGATGGTTGCCAAATGGGAGGGAGTTGGGGGATGGGTGAAATTAAAAAAAAAAAAAAGGATGGAAACTAATGTTTAGTAAACACCAACTATATTTCATATTTCATGGGCCAGGTGGTTTACCTGCCTTGTTGAAGGCAACTGTCATATATTTTTATAAATGAGACACGGTTTAACAGAAGAGGAAACTGGTACTCAAAGAGCTTAAGAACCTTCCAAGGTCAATGATGGTCAATGATTTTCCCACTATCACACTGGCACTAATACTACAGATAATCCTTTTGATGTTTTTCTTCTATAGGAAATTCTTAATGCATTGCAGCTGTGTGTTTGTAAAATGAGAGATTCTTATGGTAAAGATACTAAAATCCAATTTTTCCTTTTATCTTGGAACTTAGGGTGTAAGAAATAAGGAGTAAGAAATTCTTTATAAGAAGGAAACTAGACTTCGATGTTATTTTTTTTTTTCTGGCTAATTCACTGCAGACAGCAATCACAGAAAAATCAATTGCTTGTGAAGCCAAAGAAAATAAATTAGATTTACTAAGAGCAAATCAAAAAGAAGGTAAGGGCCAAAGATGGCAAACTTGCTTTGAGAATATATGAGTATTTAAATAAAGTATATATTGTTGTCTTCTGCTGACCTGTGAGTAGTTAAGTGTGTCTTTAAACTGAAGATACTTTATAATAATCATCATAATTGTATTTAACAATAAAGTGGCTATTAAAAAAAACACAACATGATTTCTATTTCTTTCAAAAATTCAAATCAATAATCAAAAAAGTTGATCTTTAACACTCCATGTTGTTTATCAAAATCTAACCCAAAAAATTACTGTTCTTGAAGGTTATCAGTTATCTTCATCGAACAACCAAATTGCTACATTAGATCAGAACTATAGTAAAAAAGAAGTACTCCTTTCCTCTTGACACGTAGTGAAACTGTCTTATATCTCAAATATATAAACTGTGAAAATATAGTACTGTATGTAATATGTAAAAATGCCAAACATTCAATACACTCACTATTCACTGGCTTTGATAACCCAAAAATTTGTACAAGTTGCCCTTTGAAAGAATATTCATAAATAAATAACAAGGAAAAGACAGATGTTCTCCATTTCATTGTTTTCTAACAACCCATTTTCCTAGCCATGGCAATAAGAATTAAGAATAATGTGTTATTAACATAATTAGATATAATCATTCATTATTTCTATATTAAGAAGTAACAAAAACACTACAAAGTATTAGGCATAGCAAGCTCTTATTTAAATAAAAATATGACTGACGGTGATAACTATTTAGAACCAAAATGAGTAACTATGCCTGAAATATAATTTTATTCTAAATCATCAAATTACCTTTTATAGTAACAGAAATTTAGTACTCAGTAAGTTCAGATACTTCACTAAAAAATATGCAGACAATTCTAGGGGCACAACATCAAGAGAAATCTTAATTACAGAATGTGGCTATTAAATTAACATGGCTATGATGAGGGTTTTTTTAACCTGATTTTTTGACCAACTGATCTAAAATCTACTCTTTAATTCATCCAGGTATGCCATTACAATCATTACTTCCTAATCTTTAACCCTTTTATCTGTTTTCAACTTAGTCATGACCAAACACTAAAAACTTTTCTCTATACATGTAAAGAATACCCTGTTAGAAATCTGTTAGCATTAGCACAAAATATGTTACTATTAATCCACTAGTACTCCTCAATCTTCATTTTCATCTCATATCTATATAAATCCACCCAATATAAATGGCATAGGTTTCCAATGCATTATACCAAATGCATGGAAGAGAAAGTCCCAGCTCTTTGAGAAATTGCCATGCTGTTAATTCATTATAAATTTGTAGATGTCCAGGAATCCTAAGACTTTCTCTGCTATACTTATGCCTAGTTATTTCTCATTGTGAATATAAATGAGGAACAGTATTTTGCACTATGCACTCTAATTTATAGACTAGTATTTCTGATAAGTATTTTCTGGCATTATGTTCCAACAAAGATGCCACTCAATTATTATGGAATTAAATTTAATCAATTATTTTAATAGGAACATTGTCTAATTTAAAGAGTTGTTAAATAAAACAACTTTAGATAATAGATGCATTATGCAGTTAGTAAAGCCAGCATTGACTGACAGGACATTAGTCTACTAATTGTAAAATTAGCTAACATAATGGAATACTATAAAAATTGCTAAAGATATTTTTCTTTATGTGTTCACTGTACAATTAATAATAAAAGTATTTAATATGTGGATTATTTATTTTTTAAAAGCGGGGGGGTCTATTTATACTGGAATTCTAAAATGTGAGTAGACTATTCTATGGCTATAGCCCATTCATTCTTTTATCACAAAATTTTTATTACCAGTTACAAATATGAACCAAATTTCACCCTCTTTGGAGTACCCCCAACAATCAGTATATCTTAGCTGGCTCAAGAAATTAGAAACTTCTCCTAAGAAATTACATTAGAAAAGGAGGAATTCAAAATCAGTGTAATGAATGTAGATACATCTAACATACATTATGCTGAGCTAAAGAAGCTAGATATAAAAAGTCTACGCTGGTGGTTATTACACCAGTTTAATGAATATGATTACGTTTGATATAATTAATAATCAGTAGCCACATTGCTCTATCTGCTTGCTGAACCCTGGACTGCCTACAGCTCTTCTAGCTATTAGCGAGGTGAAACTGGAGACACCATGAGCTCTCAGTCAGCTTCTTCACATAAAAATCCTTCCCTAGCTCCGTCACAGGGGTTCAAAGATCAAAAAGTGTGTAAATATCCTGGATCAACTGAGCTCTTTAAACATAATTACAAATATAATCTCCCCAACTCCCCTTTCTCCACAAAAAAAACCTGAAGTAAATGCAAAATGCTGCTGTAAAGCAAAGAAATTTTTTAAAGTTTCAGTTTGTACTCAAACACTAAATACTTGTATTTTATAGAACTTGTCTGCAAAGGTGGAAAGCCATGTGATTCTTCAAATAGCTAACCAAAACTAAAAAGTCTGCAAGAAATTAATGTAATAGTAGAACAGAAAATGCCCTGTTTCCTGTCAGGTCCTATCTACAGAACACACTAAATACCCATCACTGTATACCCAAATGGACTATCACCCCTCAGTCATATGTAACACCAACTATAACACTGATTTATTCCATCTATGTACTTATTCAGTCATTGCTCATTTGTACCTGTACCCTCTTACACAAATAAATTTGGGAGAAAATTATTATAATTATCTGGACAATTTATAAGAATTATTTTAATATAGGAAATGGAGTTTGTAAATATTTAGATCTAATTAAGTTGAAAATAATATTTGAAAAGCACTTTGATTTCCTGGGTCACATATTATATATATCAGTCAAAGACAAATAACAGACTGTTTCATCAGAGTACATGAAAAATAAACTATATAATTACATTTATACTGACTGAGCAGGGGAAAAAAAGAAATACAATATTAACCAACAAAGTTAGTTTATAAAGAGTACAGAGGTCATTTTCTTTGTCCTTGTGTCCATTAATGGAGCAAGGTCTGTAAGAGACCTGAACATCCTTTGTTTTCCCTCAGACTGGTCTGCAGAGCTCACAGAACTCTAATTCTGTTAAAATAATTTCTGAATGTTCTGTTCTCATAGACATGAAAAAGAGAGTAGCTTTAAAAGTACCCTAAAAGCTAAAAAGATCACCAGAACCAAATATCTTATTCTAATTGTAATGAATCATTATTGTGAGTTTTTCAGATACTTTTGCTATATCTGGCCTTCCCTTTTCATTCCATTTGAAACCAAAAACATATACTGTGTCTACCTTACTGAGAAGTACATTCTAGGTACCTAGAGGATTAAGAAGCACTTAATATATTTTCAATAAATAACCTTTTTTTATTAAACATATGAAGACAGAGAGGCTCAGAGATTTTAAGTTAATTTGTCCAAGGTCACATAGCTCACAAGCAATACAGCCTTTGTCACATTCAAATAAATCCAGAACAACTCCCACACTCTTCTCCACTCTACTGTGGAAATTCCAAAACAAAACCATATTCAATACATTTTAAATGGTTTTAAATTTAAATGTGGGCCATATTTTTCCATCTCAAACTTCATTTTCTATGACCCATAACCAAATTGAAATTGTCGTTGAAAACAAATGTCTCGGTCTCATTATTTTTTTTATGCATGATGTCATGCCGTTTTGATAGAATTTATCCACTCTAACAATTTTCCAAAATATGTTTCCTTTGCTCCCCTTACTTCTAATAGATTCAGATTAATTTCTTCTGAATATTTTCAGGTTTCACCAGGCTAGGCTATGTCTCCCTTATTAAGAAGGGCAATTATAAAGCAATTTAAGGTATAGGACTAGACACTCTACCTTTCTGTGATCCATGGGAACACAACTCAAACAAAGAAAAACTATGCAAAAAGAAGGGGAATGGATTCAAATAGCTTGCTCCAGGGGTCTCCAAAACAACCCGTAGGAATTATTTTTTAGAATTTGTTTCTCAACACTTACCTGTATATCTGATAAAAAGATTGTGAAAGTTCAGAGTTACGGATATTAAACAATCCACTCCTGCCGTGCCATGTAAAACAGCATGAAATTGAACTCTTTAGGATGGAGGGACAGATGATGAAGTTATTTTGTTCTGAATCCATGCATTGCAAGTCACATTTTATATGGCTCGTAAATTTAGGCAAAATCAGATAAAAATAGGACTCTGCAGAGTCTTAGGGATCTAAATGTTCTATAAATATAAATATTTGCTCATAGAGTCTATAAGATCCGGTGAGAGCTGTCAGAAATGGTATGGAAGCAAACAACATATAGTCCTTCTATGATGCTAGATGTGTTGACTTATCAGAGATACTCAGATAAGTCTTTTTAAATGACTAAGTGGACACAATGAAAAGTTTATTCTGCACGCAGAGTAAAACTTAGAAAGTAAATCATCCACTCCAATCATAACTCACAGATGAGGAACTGAGACACAAAAATGATAAGTGACTTGGATGTCACAAGATCTATCCTGTGAATTGAAAAAGAAAAAAGATTCAAGTGATGCAAGCTTCAATTTCCTACCAACCAGCCTCTCTGGGATTTCCATTTCCCATTGACTGAGCAACTAACTACATAGGAACATGTTGAGTAACGCACAGGCTGAACATAGCTAGTCAACTTCCAGGCTTCATGATATTTCAGCCACCTTAAAAACTATCTGACTGAGGGTACAGATGTTCACTTCTTCACGTCTTCAAAATTGGAGATAAAGGCAGCATCCCCTAATCCTTTTCCATGTTTTTTGTATAATTCAAACACTAATATTGATGTAGGAAAATATTAATAAAAATTTTGTTAAAGGAAGGGGAGGAAGAGTAAACTTAAAAATTAATAAAATAACCTTGTATACATAATGCAATCCCCAGAATGAAAGCTCTGGATAATATATATTAATGGAGCTCTTGCTTGGGAGAAACAAAAAAAACTTGGTAACAGCTTTAAATAAATTCCAGGTTACATTTTTAAAACCTTATATGTCAAACTGAATTTTGAATGTCTCAGGAAAAAAATGACAGCTTTATATAAAAGCCATGTCATAAACACCATCCCAAACTCAACGAACTCCGATCACATCTCTCTGGCCACCTGAAAACTCCCTGGTATTACTTCCAAAACAGCAAAAAAAACCACAAACAAACAAACAAACAAAACGATGAAAGCTAACTAGACCAAAAAATTAATGTCTTTAGTAAGGAGTATAATTTATTTTAGGCTTTATGATGTTAACAATATGGCTGAAAATTTAACACTTAATAATAACAGAAAAACAAATAATTCTGTTGGAAATAAAAATTTTTAATTAACTGACAACATATACTTTTTCAGCAATACTTCCTTAGAAAGTCAATGCAGTAAAGTAAATAATATAAGTAAATAATTCAGCATCTCAGATCCATTTTATCTGGCAATTCCTGTGTTCCCATTCAAGTGTGAGAACGTCTTTTCTCTGTAATTTTGTGAAATGATTTAAAGCAGAAGAATATGTAGATGATATTCAACATGAATCAGAAGAAAAACAAAGAGAAGGTAGAAAAACACACAATGGATTTTAAGTGTTTCTTCAATTTCTTTCTGGCCAAATTTAAAACACCATCAACAAAGAAGTGGAGAAACAGTTCTTGTAAGATTCATCATTATTCTAAGAAATCAAGACGGGATGAATGAGATTTCTGTCAGTTTAAGGCCAAAAGAGATCCACCATGCAGAACTAATTTCCATGACTGTTACTGTTAGCTGCTTGACTTCAGACTCACAAACAGCAAAATGCTGCACTAACCAACCCGTAACTAGTTAAGAATAAGTTATGCCAACAATTTGGCAACACATAAAACTTTTAAAGGTGTAATAATTTTTTAAAATATGAATCTGTGACCAGTAATGCAACTAGGAATTTATCCTGAGAAGATAAAAATTAACGTACCAGCCTGTTTTTAAGAATGTGCATCTCAGCAATATTTACCAAAGACCTAAAAAATGGGAAAAAAATTTCTGGAAACAATAGGGTATTCCTTTAAAAAGTCATGGTTCATTTTGTTTGTTTGTTTGTTTGTTTTAATTGTAGAAGAACATTTAATGATATAGAAAAGCGTTCCCATTAGGTGGAGAAAGCAACTTATACACATGTTCAAATATGTAATATGTATGTATATCTACCTATAATAAACATACAAATATGAGAGACTGATCCATTTCCCTGCATCCCATTTTGGGGGAAGGGAGCAATGAGGGACAGAGGTGGTAGGTATAACTAGATGTGGACATGGCAGGAGGAAATTACTTGAACAAAGGCTGCACCCTTGGAGTGGAAATATCCATAAATAGATGAATCCCTTTGTAAAGAGACAAAGTTTCTCTTTACTCTTGATCTCTCTATATTAATCTCAAACCAAAAGTGTTTTATTTCCCAGCACCTTGTTCTTTTCCTCCAGATCTCTAACAAGAAAATTAAACTCTAATGTTGACCTCACTATATTTGTATTATTTTATTTAATGACTTGGCTCATTTCTATTTACATCATTTATTTAAAAACTGAACTGCCTGGTGATTATATATAACCTTTGATGCAATCTCAGAATATTTCATTAGCAAGCATGGGAACTCTGCCTTAATAGAAAACATGTTATAAATGTTACGGAACACTTATTTTGGTCTAGAAAATGAAATGCAGCTACAAACTACAACTCAGATTTCTACCTCCATATCTACTCTCTAAGAAATAGGTTAATTCAAATAAAACATAGAATTGTCACTGTTATAATGTATTATTAACAAGGTATGTACAAGAGAATTCCTTCACTACCCCAAGGGCAACATGTCTACTGATAAAATCTAGAAAGTGGTTTGGTGGGATGTGTTCTATTTTTACTCTACAGAAACTCATTCATCAGTCCAAATGTAAAAACCAGCTACATAAAAAATGCACTTTTAATGATCTACATTTCCTCATATTCGCATGTACTTTTATATTGAAATCCAAACTGGACTGAGTCCAGAAAGTCATCATAAATACAGCTGATATTAGCCTCATGTTCTGCCAAGCAGTAAAGTCTACTTTAAAATAATTCCCTCCAACAGTATTTCCGGTGCCAAAAAAAAAAAAAAAAAAAAAAAAAAGCCCCACATCTGTATAACTTGTACAATAATCGCAGTAAAGATTATTCATCTATATTTATAATAAGGAATTATTACAGGGCTGTACTTTTACTTATTTCCTCAGATGTGGCTGCCTATTACAATCCACCTGTCAAGAAATAAAAACAAGAATGTTCTATCTTCACTGGTGAATGAATAGAAGTTGTAGCGGCAATCCATTAAATCAAAATGTAAAAAAACCTTTCCTCACGAAGTCAGAGAGACCCAATTAAAGAGGAGAGGGAGGTAAAGCACTCAGAATGGCAGGATTAGAGCAGCAGTTCACCATTTTGGTTTTGGTCCCATTTTTGTTCCAATAGCTATTGCTGAGGTACCATGGGGGGCTGGGTGAGGGCTAGGGAGGACTTTTTACAGCAATAAATAATTATCACATACCAGGTCCACTCATCCACTGACTTCTTAATTTGGCCAAGAACGCAGCAAAAAAAAAATATATATATATATAGAAAATGACTTGCTACTATTCTAATTCTCTTTGGGAAATCAATTATCACATCTGATCCATATATTCTCTGGCCCAAGACTATAAATGGCAAGCCTTCCTTTCACGGTCTAAAATCACAAAGCCTACACCATCACAGGTTTTAATTCCCTACTCTGTGAAATGTATATTGAAAAGAAAACTAAAAAAAGATCCAATTCTTAAAACAAATATTAAATTACATACATTTTCAATTCAATACTTCTGCTGCTGCAATAATGTCCACAGTAACACGCTATGACAATGTTATTCCACAAACATTTCAGTGCCTAATATAAGCAAAGAGGTAGGTTCAGTGACCGAACTTCATAAATAAGCAGCTACGTGAGGGAGGACAAAAATCTGAAAAAAGTTCTCTAGGTTCAATATTGGTTGAGTTTTATGGAACTTGAAAAGGGGTGGTTTTATCTATTATTTATTATTCATTATTTAATTTTTCAAAAAATTTTACTGCAGTTAAGGTGGCAAAATTAATTCACTAATTTGACTGCACAATCCACTCTTAAGACTTGATTAGAATATTTTGTGACTGAAAAGAGTACCTCAAACTCAAGTCACATGTTTTAGGTGAGGCCAGACTGACCAATCAAACATTCCATCCCAATGGCAACAGTGACTGGTTCAAGGCTGAACACATGTCCCAAATGAAGCCAATGGGCTTCAATATCAGGACTTGGTCCTAGCTTATTAGCCCAGATGAGCCAACAATTATCTTTGCAGCAACGTGGGGAACAACTGCCTAAGAAGGAGGCCAACAGGGAAGAAAGTGTTATGAAAGGAGCCAGAGTGAGCCCTGAAGATGTGCATCAAGGAGGTAATCCATTTTCTCTCCATGCCAACAGGAGTTGGAATGGTTACAACTTTTGAGACTGTTTAACCATTAAGACCATCTTAGGTCAGAATCTGTACACATAATCTATATTTCATAACCATATGATACACTCAGAGGAAATGTTAAACTATACCTGTCTCTTAATTTACGCAGATTATCTGTTCCACGCGTCTTTTTTTAATACAGAGGAAAACCATATAAAAAGAGTCCACTAGTATGAAAAAAAATACTAAAGAAATAGGCCGGTATAAGTCATAAAATATTTATTTCACATATTTTCACACAAAAAAAATGCTAATGAAAATCAGAAAAGCCAAAAATAAATATTATTCACTCTCAGTGTCTGTAATGTAATCTAAAGCAATCAACCTTTTCTTTTTAATTGGCATAAAGTCACTATTTTCATTGCTCGAAATATTTGAAAGTACTATTTTGGTTTCATTATGTTTATGTTTTTGGATGATAAGTTTCCCAACCCCATCTTTTGGTAAGTTTTCATAAATTCTTTGATATTCACTGAATATTTTTTAAAATCTTTTCAAAATTTTAAGGCTCATTGGATGTTTGGATCAATATCTAGAATTGCAATTTCCAGTTTTTTGGCCAACTGAAGAGCTTTGTAAGTATTTTCTGCAGTGAATAAAACTGGTTCAAGGTCACTGCCATATTCATCAGCGGATGGGCTTCATTTATTAAATGAATTAATTCATTATCAGTTAATTCGTGATCAACTAGTAATTCATTAATATCATCTATATTCAAATTGTCAAAGCCTTCTTCTTGAAATTTATTTACTAAATTAACAATGGCAGTTAATCCCTCTTCAATTGTTGGAACCAAATTCCTGGTACAACCGCTTTTGGCCATATTGCTTTCCAGCAAGCATTTAAAGTTGATGGCTTTTTATCACCCACAGCTAAAGCAATATTCTTGATACAACTGCAAATTGTGTATTTATGCCGAGCTTCTGTAACCATGATTATCTTCAAGTTTATTAAAATATTATTTAATATAATTAATAATAAAGGTGGAACTAATGCTTTGATCTAAAGGTTGGTCAAAGAAACTGTATTTTGTGGCAAATATACAACTTTTATATTTGGATGTTCCAAATTGTGTGGATCACCAGGTACATTATCTAAAAGTATTTAAAATAAAGATATTTCCTTTCATACAATTTTCAGCTTCTACAGAAAACGATTTATAAAACCAATTCCGAAAAACATCAGTAGTCACTCATGATTATTTATTTGCCATCCTATAAATGGCAAATTAATAATTGTGTGTAAGTATTAGTTCTTTGTACATTGCTGAGTTAAGGTGTTTTTTAGAAAGAATAATCACCATTAACGGAAATGAAGAAGAAAGAACTGTGTAAAATGAGAACTCATAAATGGAAACCACATATAAAAAGTTCATGTAAATGGGGGAATATTTACCACTATAAAAAAACTCTCATAAAAAAATGCCATGTAAATCTAGGGATGGATATATTTCGCCAGCCTGTTACTGGAACTCTAACTACAGCTGAAACCAGAGAATAACTATTGGCATTTGACTTATGAAAAAAACTATTTTATAGTTAGACAGGGGTGGAATGAGTTATCAGGTAAGACAGTCATATACTGTGAGCCAGATACAGATATAAAAGTTAAATTAACAAAATAATCAGTAACAGAACATTATACATAAGAATCTGCCAAAACAGAAGGCTATTTCAAATTTCTATTTTTACATATGTTTAAAACAATTAAGGTCAATGAACATGTTTAAAATACCAGGTAAAGGTAAACAGATAAATTAACCTCATATTCTTAATCTGGAAACTTGATTTTCATGATTATTAAACCAGATGAGATTTTAAATGCCAGTCACGACACAATGTGTAAAAGCCTTCAATAAAAAAGTTTATACATGTGTAAATTTATTTCTGCCTCTATATCATCAAAGAAATATCAAACTAGCAGTTATTAAATAAGTAAACAGAAGTTAAATATTCCAATATCCCAGACCAATATAAAAATTTTAAACACCCAATATAAAAATACATTATTTTAAAAGTCTAATCTAAAAATCCCATCTCATTTTTATATTCAGATGCAAATAATAATTTTAATAATAAAATGTCAGATGTACAGCAACCTGTAACCACAGAGATATAAAATTACAAAGTGCCTGAAATTAAATAACATATCAAAAGATAATATTAAGTTATTGGAATTGAACTACAAAGGTTATTGGAATTCTAATTTTAAAAAAGAATTCTACTTTACTCTGGACTTCTAGCAGTTCATATAAAGTAAATGTGTAATCTTTTCTTTCCCAACTACCCTTTTCCTTTCATATTCTTTATGAATCAATTTAACTTAATTATTACTTGACAGCAGTAACATCCAAGAATATCAATCACAGACCAGAGGTCCTGCCTCTGAGAAAGTCTGAATGAGTAAAATATGAAATTCCTACAGTGGAAGCAGCATGAAGAACTATCTCACCAAGAACAATCAATGAAATACAGCAATGGTACTCGTGGTTTCCTTTGCCCAATAGCAACTTATTTATGGTATTTTTTCATTTATGTTTTGTCTCCTAAGTTCTTAAGTATAAGATGGAGGGAGGAAACCTATCTTAAATACCAATTCTCATTTTTAAAAAGGTCTTAAGTGATTATATTTCATTACAATTAAACAGAATGCAAGCTGATGATTATGATAATAAACATCTACCACTTACTGTGCTTACTATGTACCCAACACAGTGATAAATGTAAAGCATTTTCTCCCTGAATCAGTACTTGCATTATCTCAGTTAACCTTCACATCCTCATGAAAACTACAATAGGCACCCCCTTATCTGTGGTTTTGCTTTCCACAGTTTCAGTTATCTGTGGTCAACTGCAATCTGGAAATATTAAATGCAAAATTCCAGAAATAAACAATTCATGTTTAAAACTCAATGCTATTCTGAGTAGTGTTTTGAAATCTTACAATCCTTCTCTGTCATGTCCGGGAATGAATCATCCCTTTGTACAGCATATCCACACTATATTCGCTACCTACCTGTTATTCACTTGATAGCCATCTTGCTTATCAGACTGACTGCTGTGGTATAACAGTGTTTGTGTCTAAGTAACCCTTATTTTACTTAATCATAGCCCCAAAGCACAAGAGTAGTGTGCCAAAGGGAAGCCATAAAGTATATGCAGGTATAGTAAAAAACAAGGATTGGTACTATCTATAGTTTCAGGCACCCACTGGGGGTCTTGGAATGCATTCCCCGTGGATAAGGGAGAACTAGTGAATTAATATCCTTATGTTACTAATATAGGAAACAAAGAATAATTGGCCAAAGGTCATAAATTAAGCAAGAGGTAGAATGAAGACTAGAGCCCATATCTTTTTGACATTAACATCAGTACTCCTAAAAACTAGCAATATAGTCACATGATTGTCAATACACTGTCAAAAAGTATTGACAAGAGAGGAAGTACTGATAATCAGTACCATCCTAGTCCTTCTGAACTTCCCCCTGCATGGGGCTGTCCCATAACAAAAGGGATCTAGTTTGGTCCTAATATTGAGAAGACTTGCAGAAATTAGAAGGCAGAACAAAAGTCAGAACTTTCAGCAGCAGGCTGCTGGAGAAGTTGGCGACAGCAGACCAGAGGCTGTGGAATGCAGGAGCAAAAAGGCTCGCTGGCACTCCCGATCACTAGGTAACACTATCCCCCCTCTACACCCCTGTTACACCTCCAGTCCTTCCAACAACTCTGCAGCCTAATTCCCATTAGAACAAAACTACTAAGAACAACTGTACATTCATGTACAAGTCTTGATGTGAACATGCTTCAGTTTTGCATACCTTCTTTTATAAAGAGTCTATTAAATTTTGGGCCCATTTTTACTGAGATATTTGTCATTTTATCATTGAGTTGTTTAAATTCTTTACATATCCCAGATACTTGTCCTTTATCAAATAAGTGTTTAGCTAATATTTTCTCCTAATCTGGGCCTTTTTAATGATGCCTTCTAATGAGAAGTTTTTAACTTTAACCTCATCAATTTTTACTTTTATGATTATTGCTTTCTGTGGCTTCAGAAACCGTTGTCTCTCTCCAAGTTATAAAGATATTCTCCTATATTTTTTCCTAAAAGCTTTATATTTTAGTTTTCTCTTTCAGGTCTAGGATCCATCTTTAGTTAGTAATTATAAATGGTGGGGTTCAAGGTTCATCTTTTTCCCAAATAGTAAAGATTCTTTCCCTACTGGATTGCCTGGTGCCTTTGACAAAAATTAAATATAAGTGTGGGTCTATTTTAAATTCTCTCTTTTCTTCCATTAATGAAGAGCTATATCTACATGCAAATATATTATTCATAAGCAATTGTATTATCTACAAATAGGGACAGTTTTCTTCTCTTTTACTTATATGTCCAATATTTCTTTTTCATGACTTATTGCAGTGGCTAGAATCTTAAGTAAAATGAAAAATAGAAATGGTTAGAGTAAAAATTCTTTGCTCCAAATCTTAGGGAGGAACTGTATAATATTTTACCATTTAGAATGATATTTATTATGTTTCTTATATTTAACCTTCTTGACAAAGTTCCCTCTGAGAGTTTTTATCTGAAATTACTGTTGCTTCTTCCACATTTATTAAAATGGCCATATGGCATTTCTCCTTTATTCTGTTAATATAATTAAACTGATTTTTGAATGTTAAACCAAACTTATTAGGATGGTTAACTTTATGTGTCAACTTGACTTGACCACAGAGTCCCCAGACTTTTGGCCAAACATTACTCTAAGTGTGTGTGTCTATGAGGATGTTTCTGGGTGAGATTAACATTTGAATTGGTACACTGGACAAAGCAGATTGCCCTCCCTAGTGTGGGCAGAACACATTCAATCAGATGAAGGCCTAAATAGACAATAAGTTTTGACACTCCCAGGATAAGAAGGAACTCTTCGTGCCTGACCATTGAGCTAGGACATTAGTTTTTTCCTGCCTCTGATCTATAATAGAAACATAAGCTATTTTGGGTCTCCAACTTGCTGACTATAGGTCTTCTCAACCTCTATAATTGGGTGAGCCAGTTCCTTTATTTAAAAAAAAGATCCTCTACATTTATACATCCTGTTTGAGAGAAACCTGAAACCTGAGTAGTACACTTGTGTTCTGGAGATAAATGCCACTTAGCCATCAATTATCCTCACTTTAATATACTTCAGCTATTAACACATCTGTATTAAAGAACATGAAATGAATGTGTGGTTGTAGGTATTTCCCTGCCAGTGGCCTTAATTTAAGTTCACAGATTCCTATACTTACACAGCCAGAACCACCTTTCTTTTTTACTGCCTACTAATAATTATTCTCTCATTACAGTGATGTAACTCCCAAGATGTAGTAATGAAGAAAGAAAATACAAAGTAACTTCTTATAAATTCTCATTTTTCTAAGATTTGGCATTCAAGAAACAGACAAAAAAAAAGATTTAAAAATGTGGACAGAAGTAAAAACATTATTTAGGAGAATAACTCAGGCAGAAGTTAACTTAAATAAGTTAGTCGTCAATGATTTCAAAAAGACTGAACTAGAACATTTCTTGGGTCATAAGTAAAAAATAAACAAGATTTCCTTAGTCAATAAAATATCATCAGAGTTTTGCTTTTAGTGTTCAAGTAGGCTAAGTTATTAGCCTACAGTTTGCAAATGAAGCTTCTGTTTACACATTTACCAAACATTCATGTAGGAATGCATCAGGGAAACAACAGGACAATAAGAAAGCACCATAGGGTAGAAGAATGTACAGATTGCTGCCTAGGGGCCTGAAGACAAGCAAGGAAGACTGAGAGGTGGGAAAGGGATGCTGCTCTGAAAGAATGTGTTGGAGGCCAGACAACAGGGCATATTACAGGGAAAAGAGCAGATCTCATGAATTTAAGCAGAAATGAAAACATCACTATCCACTCAGATGCTGTTACTTTTCTCCACTGTTATTCCTATGCTACATCATGAATCTTCATATACACTGTTACTTCTACTAGAAACATTCCCATCCTCTTGTTATATCAAGGATATTTATCTAGCTAACATCCTTCATATTTTACCTTAGGTGCATACAGACTAGGTCAGTTCCCCCTATTACATACAACCAAATGCCACGAAGATGTGGCACAGATAATGGTTGCAATTAAGTAATTAGTTGTGTGATTATTTTATAAATATCACTTTCTAAGGCTTACCTATGACAGAACAAAGACTGTGCTTATCCTGCTCATCACTACAACTCAACCAAGGTCATCAATAAATACTTTTTTGCATGAATTAATAAATTGAATGACAGAAAGGTATCCTTGGGTTATATTTTCAACAAAACACTAAAGAAAGCATTTGTCTGCATTTATTTACTTATTTATTTACTTACTTACTTTCTAATTTGTCACTTGTACAGCACACTTACTCAATGCCAGGCATTGTTCTAATCATATTACACTTAACAATTTTACCATAAGAGGTTGGTATAATTATCTCCACTCAGCAAATGCAGAAACCAATGCAGAGAATGGTTAAGTAGCTTCCCAAAGCCCATAGAGGAGCCAAGATTCAAACCCTTGGTTCTACAATTCAGTACAAGTTAAATTTAAGACAACCCTATCAAAATAATGTTCAAAATAAGACTAATGAAAGTAAGTACCTTATATAATATTTAAAGGTCTGGGATTTCACATTTTCGCTCTGCAATTCTCACATATGTATAATGAATTAAGGAAAATGTCAATAACTGGTTCTTGATTCTGAGTTCTTTTTGTAGTAATTGAAAATATTATGTGAGATTTTACAAAGAAATAGATAAATTAAAGTTTTCATGTTACAAAGGATTTGCTGAAGTAGAAACAAATTAATCTATGTTAGGAATAAGGCAGTCATTAAAGCTGATGTCTATTTTTTCCTTTAATGAAACAAAGAAATAAGCATTTTGTTTATTGAATCTATCATGTTGACTATAAAAGATTCACTATGTAAAAATATAAATGCTATAAACATTTATAATACTTTTTTCCTTTAATAAAATCCAAGTTTAAATGATCATTGTGCATACTTTGTTAAAAAAAAAAAACAAAAACAAAATGTAAAGTATTGCCTTCATATGTCCTAATTGTGATTACCACAGAAGTTGAAAAACTCTCAGTTACCTTTACCTCACTTGAACATTAATGGATTCAGTACCCAAGAATTCAAGTTTGTATTTCTGAACACTAGAAAACTGGATAGGTTATATAAATCTAGTCTTCAAACGCATTATATAGAATTTTTTCTTGCACTACTGCTAAATAGATAAAACACTGCTACAGGAAGGGAGTTTATACTATATGGTTAAGGACCTCTACTTCAGGGTGTTGATGCAGGTTCATTTGAGTGCTTCTTAGGTACAAGTCAGTAAGATACATGCTCAGCATCTTCAGGCCTATTCTTGCTTTTTCCAGTCAATCAACTTATCTCATTTTCTTCGAATCATACCCAGGGAGCCACCTGTATTCATCATGTATCCCACCGTGACTCCATGTTTCCCCACCACTCTGACATAGCACATAATAAGGTGAATGCTAGCAAACATAACCTAGCCAAGAGCTGATTTATAAATGAACTTGAGAGTACCGGCAGGCATCTCATAGTCTTTGATTAATGCATACACTCGTTCAGGAGTGCCCAGAAACTGCATCAACAACATCCTTCAAACACCATGGGCCAGTAAAGGAAGGAGCGTAAAATGATGGCAATTTCTATGTGGCAGAAGCAATAACATGGAAAAATAGCTGTGGCAATGAACAGAGGACAAAAAAGTAACAACATTAAATATCATCAAAGAGGTTAGCAGTTTTTATTTTTGTTTTTGTTTGAGAGTGGTACAGACCTTTACTCGGCAAGTTACTCCCACAAAGTTTGAATTTCGTTAATAAAGATTACATCTATAAATAATTTGGAACTTAAGTCCCAGTCTAAAATATGAGAAAATATGAAAAGACAGTTTATGAATTACCAATGAATTATGCTATTTATAAATGTTATATTTTTTCCATTTAGAAATAGTTAAAATGTTACTTTTTATACAAATAAAACTTTACAAACTTTTTTTTTGACAGTTTGTACAATCACGTCTATCTCTGACGGAAAGTAGATGAATAACTTCCAGTAGCTATACCTAGTCAGCCAGTAACAATATGTACAACATGCCATACTTATAAGCAAACCCGATTCCTCTCTATATGCTTGTACAGAACTTTCAATTCACCAGCTGCTGTTCAGTGTTACATATATGTAGCAACATGATGGCGGGACTGTACTATATAATTGCCACTGATAATTATAAAACCATCCTTTGATATTTCATAGCTATTCAGTACTAGCAATACTTAACTTTAAAAAAAGAAAAAAAATGATTTTAGATACTGTAGTAAACAAAAAATTTTTTAATGTTTTAAAATTCATGACTTTGATATAATATAAACAAATATGTTTAGCTAATCAAGAGCTACTTCAATATGGTTAAGTGTCAGCCTGGGAGATAACAGTGAATTTGAAAGTGCTCTGGAAGCCACCTCTCCCTATTTTCTTTCACAGCACCCTATGTGGCTCATCTTTAGTCCATCCGATGGTGTGTATTTAGAATTTACTTTCCTGTGTGCTTGCCTGTCTCCCCCAGAACTACTGTCCACAAGTCTAGTAGTTCTCAACTAAAGGCCATTTGCTTCCCACCCTGGCTCCTCCAGGGTATATCTGAGAATGCCGGAGATATTTCTGGTTGTCACAACTGGGAGCTGATACTGGCATCTGCTAGGTAGAGGCCAGGAAGCCGCTAGATGATAATAGTGCCGAGGTGAAGAAATGCTGCACTAGTTTAAGCTACTGAAAGACAGGGACCATCCACTGCTTACATACTCTGCTCAATCCAACTGCCAGGCATATGGTAGGCACCCAAATATGGGATGAATGGATGCATGTGTACAGGAAAATTCATGTCAGTGTGAATTTTTAAATCATCATTCTCCACATGACACTCTTCAAAGAGCTTTTATTCTTCCTTCTACTGTCTTAAAGATGTTGTGGAATGAGAGAGTGCTCAAACTTGTGATTAATGTCTGGGCTGCAGGTCTGCCCTGGGGCAGAGACGTAAAGGCGGAAGGCGCACTGACTGAGGTTTCAGTTCCGCCACGTGACAAAGTAAAAGTTCTTAACCTGACAGAAACCTCTTGGGGATCTGAAACAGATGACCTCCAGATCACTGATTGAAAGGATTACTTGAACTGTTTTCACATCTAAGAACATTCACCTCAAGTATCAGCTTTTCATATGAGTTACCCAGCTTTTATTACGGCAGTTGAAGCCCCAACAGTATTTTATACCCCAGTCACTGCTGCTGTCAAGTCTGTGAGAACCATAATCTTTAGGTCGTGCTTTTATTTCACTATAAAGGGCTTTAAATATGCACATGTCTGGTTATAAATTAAGTTGACAGGCATTTCCTCATTACAATTCAGAGGAAGACATATATATCTCATGTTGTTTGGTCATAATTCGTATAGTCTAACTAGACTACAATTTCACAGAATTAACATACCATGGCAATAAATTACAAGTCACTTACACTTCTTGAAGTCTGTCTTATAAACTATAATAAGAACTCATAAATTGCAACAAATCTAGATAACGATAGTAGCTATGCACTTCCTCTGTAAATCTGACCAGTGCAAAAACCCAATAAATGTTTTTCCCAGTTATTCAGAGTAAATATGTGACTACTGTATATCAAGTGGCACTGTACTATGATAACCACAAGCAGGATATAATCAGGATGCTTAGAATTTATTAGGCAGGTAAAAGTTCAGTAATAATAATACAACACATATTCTCCAAGAGCCCTACAGACATTGTAGTCTAAAATTCAAAAGAAAATGACAATTATGTGAAGAAACAGGCCAACGCTTTAAAAAAGAGAAGGGAAGCTGATATCCTCTCCTCTGTCTATGGCCAAATGAGGATCAAGAGTCCAAGACCGCAGGGCAAGACCATCGCACATATTCAAAGGACTGTAGACCATGAAAAAAGTTGGGGCTCTCCAGCTCTCCTCTTCTTACCTCTTTTTTTCAGAGTATTTGGGGTAGAGCTGTATCAAACTAAGTTATTCTGTTTTGGAGTTCCTGGATCTCTCTAAAAAGGGAAAAGGAAGTGGGAATGACTATAAATATTTTATTCCAGGCTCTAGGCTTTGGAAAGGAGGCATAGGAGGGGTCTTATGATTTCCCTCTAGGACTCTACGATACCTTTGACAAAACCCTATTATTTCCTCTGTAATAATGTCTTAAAATTAAATAAAAATAAGGAACAGTGCATCATGAACTTCATAGCTGAACTGTTTGTTAAACGAAACAATGATTTCCTACTCTTAGTTGTCCTTAGCTACTGTGCCAACAATTGATTATTACTGAGAACAGCTTTAGTGTTTTTGGTTTGCGGTATTGTTGTTAATTGTTGGCAAGATTGTGACATTGACAAATAAAGGACAGCATTATGAATCCGTTTTGGAAACACCTAGTTGAATAAAACTTTTTCTACCCTGCTGCCAAAAAAAAAAAAAAAAACAAACAAACCACAAGCAATTTTTTTTTAAACTTTGCTATAGCAGAGCTCCAAATGTTGCTTGCAAAATCAGGATTAGCTGAATGTAACTAATGCTTGTCTGTCTACAATTGTTCTCTTTCCCTTAGATGAGTAATATACTTGGAGCTCATAACATTTCACCACCCAACATCTCTGTGGTCCTCACACATGGACTGTGTGTAAGTTTCTAGTGTTAATACTTTTTATTATTACCGCCATAAAAATATGTACTATAACTGGGTACATTTTACTTTATAGGAATGTGAGGTTCAGAAGGTCTAGGCAGTTTACACAAGGCTCTCTAGCCAATAAAGAGCAGAGCCAGTGTGGGGGTCGAGTTCTCGACTCCAAACCTGAGCATATTCCATGCTGTCATCACCGCCACACTGGACATGACTCCGCTGTAGCATAGACACCAGACCCATTCCTGGTTCCATTAAATAAACCATAAAGCTGTGTCTCTACTAGAGAATATTATCCATCACACCACAGCACAAAGCTTGTGGGAACGAATTCCCCATTCACAGAGGCATACACAACAGAGATTATCTGAAACACAAGATACTTCTGGGAAGAAACCATGGCTCTGTGTACAGAGTAGAGTAGCATGGCCTTCTGAGAAACAGTAGTTTCTGCATTTCATCTCTTATCATGGTGGCAGTTCATGACCCACAAATATTCTTTAACGATATGGTGGTAACCGCTGCTGCTGCAACCGTTACTGCAGAGAAAAAAATCCTCTAATTCCAATCGGGTTTGGACAAGCCCTCAACTGGCTAAAACGCAGCTTTCTTTTGACGGAAAGGAGTAGGATCCCCTAAGAAAGGCTGCAATTAAAAATGATATGGCAAATGCCAAAACCCGCAATGAGCACTATAGGACCTACATTCATTTTCTTTACAAGACTGAAATACTTTTGTTAAAAAATATGTAGGTTTAGTCTGTAATACTTATAATAAAACACAGTAAAGGACTTGTGACAGAAATAAATATCAAAAGTGATGACAGGTAGCATTATGCACAGCATAATCTTCCTAAGCAGCTATGTGCCAGGGAGAATTTGCATGTGTGTTTGCAGGGCATTACAAATAAAAGAGCTAACGCCAAGTTATTACTTTCTACCTCTAGGTGCTGCACCTGAAAAACATCAAACAAGAGGTTATGCCTCATGCTAATCAGCCCACCGTGAAACAAGTCAGCAAAGCTGGCAGGTCCCTTGTACGTGTTAGCACAGTGTGAGAGTGACGCACATGCTCATGTGAGGAGTACAACTCAAACCAGCCTGACCCTTATGACGCCGTTTCAAAAGTATAGCCAAGCATGAGGAGGCTGGAAAAGACTGTAGTGCTAGGAATATCAGTAACAATGATTTATAATGGCACAGAGGTCCTGATGTGTTCTTAAGCCGAAGAAAGAGATACCACTACTCATGCTTTGATTAAGAAATGAAACAATTTTCTGCAATCAACAAGTGTAAACCAGGCCAGCGGGTTCTTCGCTTAAGCAGACAATATCTTGTGTAGACAATTCTGAATATGCCAGGTCCCTGGGACCAGTCAGATCTCTCAGAGAAGAGTATCAGCAATTTTTTTCTGAAAACTTCAGAGAGTAAATATTTATGGCCTTTGGACCATATGATCTTTGATACAACTGCTCAAGTCTGCCATTGTGGTACAAAAGCAGCCACAGATAATACTCATACAAATGAGCCTGTCTGTGTCCCAATACAACTTTATTTACAAAAATGGCAGGGGGCTGTAGCTTGCCAACCTGACTTAGCAAAAAATAGAGTTTCAGAATGACAGGTGAGGTAGCATTTCACTCTTTGAATGGACAGCCAACACAAAATTAAAAGACAGGAGTTATCAGCACCCACATCACCATTTCCAAAAGAATTTAAGGAGGGTCTAGAAATAAGACATGGTCAGAGGTGTTGTAGTTCTGACATATTTCCAACTCAAGTTAAAAGCAAATGGCTATAATGTACTCTCTTATTCACATTATAATTATTGAGATTAATTTTGTATTGGACAAAAATGTTGCTATATTCCATCTGAGGTTAATGATTTGTCATGAAAATTAAAGTTAATACATCAAATTATGAAATACTTTTATATAAAGAGAATATTTTTCCCTAAACTGAGTTAACTGATTTGGTACTGCTGGTAAGGTAAATGTGGAAAGAAGCCAGAAGACTATAATTATTTTATAAAAAAAAAAAAAAAAAAAAAAAAAGAAAGCTAAACACTTTCAAGTACCAAATTTAAAAAAATATCATGCCATTAATTAGAAGCTAGTCACACTGTCCTTTCCAGGAGACATACTTGATGAAGGCTATAGTGCAAATTCCATGCATATCTGCCTGCGACATAATGGAAAAAATGATTAAGTGAATACAGATCAAAGACATCCCTACGCAGCTCTTGGAGAATGATCTTCTACTCTAAGCTCTTAGAACTTTGGGGTCATGTTCCACTGCCCTCCCTGAAAAAGAGGGCAAACCAAGGCCAAGGAACAAAACAGCAGACAGCTTTGTCTCTATGCAGAAATTTTTAAAAAATGAAAACCCTACTGCCATATAGAGCTGTGCGCATGAATCCTTTCCTATTTCTGTGCTTTACCCTACCTAAATAACTGATTGATTACTTTGTCTCATATAACTGACCAAAAATTATCCTCTTAAAACTCTGTGTTTACTCCTCCCACCCCACAGTAGCAGAATTTTCACCAAAACATGGGAGGCATCCAGACATAGCTCTACGCTACAAGTCCAGAGGCTCCCACTATCCAACTACAGCAGTGTGCCCCTTAAACCCCCAGTGCATTCACCTGTTTCTAACGGGGCAGCCCAGTAATCTAGCACCGAATTTGCATGAGTGTATGATTGCTCACACTAGCAAACAAAGAGTTCCTGCACTTCTTACAGAAATTCCCTAATGCACCAGGAGGTACTGGAGATAGAAGTAAAGTAATTAGGACCAGATTCCAGCCTTCAGTTCTCAAGTTGCCATACCCTGCTCTTGGTCAATTTACTTAACCCAAAATTGAACTGAACAACAAGTTTCTGATTTTCTCAAGATCTAAAACCCATGAAATAGGGAGAGGGTACAGATTCTAAATTAACTGTATGACAATAGTTACTGGCTTTGACTCTCTTCATTGGGCTTATGTACTTAAAAGACACTATTTAGAATGCTAAATCATTTTAAGTAGATGCTCTTAAAATTGTAAAAGTTGCTGTTTACAATCTGATAAAAAGCTATGGATCCAGACTCTGGAAAAATACACATATGACCATATATAAGATTTTTTCATACAATTACGTAGGGCTCACAGACCAGGAAGGTTTCTCCTTGGACCCTAGGATAAGTATTCTAGTAAGGAAGAATAAAAGATGATGTCCAAGTAAGATTTGTCTATCTTACTTGGCAAGTGTGGCTACCAGAATAGTTCATTATCACAGAAAATGTTTAATTTTATTCAATATAACAAACATCGAGGGCCTATATGTGCAGGAATTCTGCAGAGCTCTAAGAAAGCACAGAGATAAAAGCACCACCCCATAACAAATGTGCCACCAAGGCATTACATGACCAAGCGTTAAAAAGAGATTCAAATGGAGTCCAGGAAAAAGTCATACTGCATGGGAAAGGGGGCTCATGCTATTTGAAGTAGATATTGAAAGATACATAGGATCATAACCATTAGAAAATGAAGGGATGGAAGGTAGGAAAAGGGCAGTTCAGTTAGAAGGGCTACTGCTGGTCCGTTCAATGTGAATATAGAATAAGGTGTAGGAATAGAGTGAAATCAAACTTCTTCCCTCTGTGGGAAGCACTGTGCTGACTCCCCAACAGCAACACCTCAAAGCATAAGATACCCATTATAGAAGTTCAGTAAAAGAAAAGAGAGGTGAGATGGTAGTATATTAGTAAAATCAGTATATTTACTATCATCCAGAACTAATTCAATAACAGCACTTGAAAAAGATCCTGGGTTCTCTTAGAGTTCACTAATTGTATCTAGGGATCAATAAGAAAAGGTCAGCATGAATTGGGGAAATGTTTATATAATATCATACACTGAGACTTTTATTTGAAACTAAATGTAACTCCTTTAAATACATATTGTTTTGAAAATGTGCTATCAAAATCAATTTTGCATTTTACACTCTAATAATAAAGAAACTTTATAGTCTAGGCGGCTTTGTACTATCTCTAGAGCAACTGGGAAAACAAAAGGATTGATTAGATTATTGCTTTGTAAGGATTAAATGCTTCTCTTGAAAATGAATGCAAACAGCAGAGTTAATTCAAACCATAGGTCACAGCAGAATAAATTATGTTTAAATCTCTCAATTTCATTTTCAAAAAATAAAGGCAGGGAGAGAGAGCCTCTACTTCATCGTGGATTAAAATTGCTGAGAAAGCAAAAGTGATTAAATAAACAGGCTATTATGTGCTATCAGCTCAATCGAGTGAGAACACTCTGGCTGTCTTCTCTTAGTGAAAGGAAGATGCTTGATGCTTTTTATAATAAATATCCATTCATAAAATGTGCTGAAATGAACAAAAAAGATCTATTGCCAATTCCAGCCATTTCACAGAGAAAAGTTGGCAAGGCATATTCTAACATCTAAAATAGAAAAGTATCAATTAATCATGAAAATGGCTCAGATAATGTGTTACATTTTGTTATGTATTATCCTATTCATTCTGGTGCCTTAAACAATTTATAAAAATTCATCACATAAAAAATGCAAGTACTAGTCGTCTCGGAAAGTAAAATCTTTAAAAAATGTGTGTTGAGTATCCTTGACCTGCTTCCACCCCAACTGACAAAATTAAAACCTGCTCATTGAAGAAATGTTGAAAAACAACAAAGGATACCATGATAAAAAAAAAATAACCACATAGAAAGAACCATAATAATTAACGTAGTTACCGTGCATTCGCCTAAGTGCATTTATGTCATTGGAACAATATTGCATGTGATGTTTCCCTTAAAACACACAGTGAACAAAGTCCCATGGCACTAAACATTTACCTTACACTGCTGAATGGTTCTACAGTATTCTCCTGTGTAACTGCACCCTAATTTGTGACTAATCCTCTACTGTTACACACAGTGGTGTTGTCAGTTTGTCTTGTTTTACCATTTTAAATAATGCTATGTTGAGCATCTTTACAAATAAAATCTTACATGTACCTATAATCATATCTATTCACTTAGATCAAATTCTTGGAAGTAAAATGCCAGATCATTTTCCAAACATTTTCTCAAATTTCCTTTCATAAAGATTAAACTAATTTACATGTCATCAGCAATAGGTGTCTTAAGCCAATGTAAGTTCATCCTTATAAACTCAGTTAATATATGCCTCAAGTTGTGAACTAATAACAAAGTCAATTTTTAAAAATCATAATACCCTATGCTGCAGAATTCCTACATATACAGGCCCTCAATGTTTGTCATATTGAATAAAATTAAATATTTTCTAAATACACTTAAAATAAAACATCTCAATTTTTCATAAACTGTATATTAATTAAATACAAGGTATTGAAATAATATCGCTAGCTTCTTCTTTTATAATTTTGTTCCCAATTTACATACTAAGTACTAAACTGAAGTAAATCACATGAGTTTTTTATTTATAAATAAATATGAATTTCCCTATGTCAGTGCTTATTTTATATTTAAATGTATAAAATCTGTGAATGATAGTCAAATTCTCAATGTAGTGTTTTTCAACCTTATTTCTAAATCGTATCACTCTCCTACTATGATTTGTAGATTACACAGAGCTTTACACTCAGCAAAAGTGGTCAATCCTGGGTATAAGAGATACTTAACAGCCACCAGCATAAATATACATTCTTGATGAGAATTTCCAAGACATTCTTCAATTTCTTCGAAAGCCAACTCCCAAAAACAAAGGTGATACAACCAGTGGTATCCATTATTTCATGGGATGTATCAATCTTCCCATGAGCAACTGAATATAACTAGATCATGGCTGAAAGAAACCAAAAGGCACGGTTCATTGTAGAGTTTTAATTTATAGCTCAAAGGCATAAAAGTGGCCTTGGAGGTTTTGAAAGTTAACTATCAAAAATGTGAATCCTTTAAGCTAGAAAAAGCCAAAATACCCAGGACCTGATGGAAAATAGCATATTAAAGAAAACATAATCTTTTGAGAAAAGAATAAAAGCCTCTGCTGTCCCTTCAACCCATTAACCCAGAGGCTTCAACCCATTAACCCAGAGGTTGAACACAGGATCTTAAAATCCAAAGAGTACAGCAATTTATCATATTCTCATCCCTTTTCTTCATTAAAAAAACGTGAGAAAAGATTAAAAGGGAAAAGAAAAAAGCCACATATATAATCTCTATGTTATTACCACTTGCCCTTCTACAAGGTCTAACTATATATATAGATATAGATACACATACACACACACACACACACACATGCATATTTTAGAGCATTATTCTACTATTCACATATGTCAAATATCTACTATAAGAAATTATTACTACAGCTGCATCTCTGCTAAGGAGTTAGCTAAAGCTAATGAATGCCAAATAAGAGCTGTAGAACTCAGGTAGTTTTGCAAAGTTATTCATATTAAAAAGAAAACAATTTTTAAATAAGTCACATAACAGTAAACTTTCTTTAATGCAGATACTTAGTAATTCCTAAGATTACAAAATCAAAAGACTGATATTACAATTAATGTCAGGTAACTTTATTTCCTTTCAGAGGTAACCATAAAAAAAAAAAAACTTTAACTTATAAAGTTAAGTTAAAAGTCAACTGAATAGAGGAAGCTATGCCATCTCTCCAAGAATAATAAGAAATCAAATTATATTTGGAAGCTTAACAATGAGTAAATCTATTATGAATAATTAACAAATATGGGATGGAGAGACCAATAAAAGCAAAATGAAAACTCAGGCACAAATGCAAATGATTATGATAGTGTAGAGCAGTACTTGTAAAAAAATATATATATGCTGAACAGTCCACAAACCCAGAGATTTAGACTTGCTCACTCTGAGGTAAGGTCCCAATATTGATTAAAAACTCTCTAGGTGACTCCAATACACTGCTATATTAGAATATTATAAACAGGTTAGAGATAAACTGGTTAAAAATGAGTTTAAAACACAATTTCAAACAAGCAATTTTAAATAAGAAGACATGAAGGAAAAATTAAGTTCAGTCTCTGCCTCACACCATACAACGAAATCAATTCTGATGGTTAAAGGAAATTATAATTAAAATAAATGATAACCTGAATGACAATGATTATAAATAATACCCTAGTATAATAAGGAAGGAACCGTTTCTGAGCGTAACATCAAATGCTGAACCTTAGTTAAAAATAAAAACTGACATTCCTTTATGGAGAAAATCATACCAAGGAACTCTTCCATAGCAGAAATAAACCTGGGATACTCATTAAGATTTCATACCCCATATTATCCTCAATAATCAGGACAAGTGGAACATAAAAATATAGATATAAAAAGAACTTTGGTAAAGATCTATCAAGAAACTGCACTTTTAAATGGGTGGAAGCCTTGCCCTCTGCCTTATAAAGATCCAGAATACTCCAGATAGGAAGCATGGGTATTGACCCCTTTTGAAATAATATTTGGACATTCAATGTCTACTGAACAATTTGATGCTATGACTAGCTAATATAAGAACTAATTAGTATACCTGAAGCATATAGCCAACAGATAAAAGGGGCATGGCCTTTGCCAATTGACAAGCCTTGCCATCCCTTTGACCAGGAGACCGGCTATACATCAAGGTCTTTAAAAGAAATCATGTGCTGTCACCTCTCTGGGAAGGACCTTATGAAGTACTACTGACCAACTACACTGCCATAAAGTAAAAGAAAAATCTTCCCGTATCCATGCAAGCTATACCAAAACAGATCTAAATCATCACTCTCAAGACAACTGGGACACAGTCCCCACAGGTGACCTTAAACTAAAGGTTTCCAGGATCAATCTCCAGGCCCCAGAAGCAAATGGCACTACAATGTAGACAGCTTTCCCCAAGATCACGAATCAAGAAACATCACTATTCCCCCCTTCTTTAAAAAAACCCATATATATGTGCAATTAATAAACACCTTTTTTACATTTTATACATAAAAAAGAAACTAAACAGAGTTCATATAATGCAGCAAGAAAACACTAATGGAAATAAAGAATGTAAAGAACAAAAGAAATTTTTTTAAAACATAAAATAAATAAAAATAAAAAACGTTCAATCTCTTACAGAAGTGAAAGAATTGCAAATTAAAACGATTTCCATTTTTTCCAATAAAATTAGAAAAAAAATAGTGTTCCTATCCAGAGCTACTCAGGGTACAAAGAAATATAGTTGTAGAAATAAGTTGACATTCTTGAAAGAAATCTGGCACAGAATAGTGAATATAAACACCTTCCACAGATAGTCCTAGGAAGGACCTAGAAATGCATTACATATTATGTATTTGTTTGTTAATCACAAAAGCCAAAGATCTGCATTTGAGTCTGTTAAAAGCACCGACCACTTCCATTCATTTTTCCTTCCCCCGACTTCACCTTACATCCCGTGGCATAAGAGTGCTGCTGAAATACTTGGGATCTGGCCAAGAAGCAGCTCAGTTGGGATGCATTTAAGTTGAGATTAGAAGTAAAATTTTAAATGCAAATAATGAAAAACCTTCAGGATCACTTGATAATCAAATTATTGAGAAAGTGAAAAAGACAAGTATTCTGCTGTGGGACATTAAATAGTGACAACAAAAATAACGTAAGATTCATAAGATACTGCTAAAGAACATCACTGACATACTGGGTAACGAATGCTATCAATTCAAAGAATTCATTCAATATTTAATTAGTCACTGTACATACATGCATCCACACAAACATAACACACATAAACAAATCCCCTGAAAAGCACGGGAATATCACATCTTACATATGAAAGAAGCTTGACAGAGGTTTATACCAAATCCTCACATTAACGCCAAAAATCTGCACGGCATTACATATGAGAAGTTGTGACAATAAAAGAAGTGTTGAAAATTAATTTAAAAAAATTTTAACATAATAACCAAAAAAAATTTTTTAGCAATGTTAAAGCAAAAAAATGAATCACATTTCTATACTCTCTTCAGAAAATATTCCAAAACTACCATGGAAATGAAACTGGAAATCAATGATAGGCAACCAAAAAGAGGAAAAATGTTATGGAAGAGGGTCATGTATACCTCTATGTAGTTAATAAAAAATAAAATTAAAAAATGAAATATAGTATTGATAGATTAACAGAACCACTTTGTATAATCCATTTTCTACTGCTTTAAATTAAAAAATACAGTAAGTATAATTTCTTTAAATATAGATTGTTAAAATTCCTGCATCTAGAGTTTCAACTATAACCACCTAACATTCACTCGCACCTCCGGTTACATCAGCAACACCATAAGATCATGCTGGTCAAACGACTACTAAGTGAACATAATTTGTAACAAGAAATTCATAAAAAAATTATGTTCATTTAGCACAATTGAATTCACATGCAAATGTTGTAAATTCTGCCATAAATACCAATAGAAAGATACACATCTACATCAAGTAAAATATCTTAAAATCCATGTGTTTCAATTGTGCTGCTTCTGACTTATAAAAAATTAAATACATTTAAGTAGTCCAGTCCCTTACATGACCAGAAAAAGCTCCTTTTCTTTTAACATTTCTGAGAGCATTATAAAAACACTTTGCCTGTGTTTGAAACCTTAACATGTAAAAATTTATTGCCACTATCTTCAAGAAATATTATTATGTAGCTCAGATTAAAACTGTATATATAATGAAACATTATTTGGTTTAAGCCATATTTAAAATCTGTAAGGATAATTAAACCTATGTGTATTGTTTCCAAGAAGTATTAAAATCCATTTAACTTCAGATTAATTCTCAGATTATAAATTTAATAGGCACATCATTAATATTATCAAGTAAGTCCTACTTGAAAAGTAATGATTTTGTTAAAATTAAGTTAATTAATTTAATCTTATGCCATTTGTTCCTTAATCATGAGTTCAAGAAACAAACACTTAGGCAAATGAATATCAATATAAAAATATCAATGCTACTTTTAGATGGTTTATAATCCCCAATCACTTTGAATTTATGCTGTCCCACAAATATTTACTACAGCCAGAGTGTCAAGTAAAAATGGTCTGCTTATTTTTAAAAGGAAGGTTGAACTGATTCTAACTAATAAAAGATAAATAATATTCATTTTTTATTGTTCACCTAAATGAGCTAAAACAAAAGAGAGAAAGTGCCTCTGTGTGTGTGTGAGCACACATGGGTAGAGCAAAAACGAGAGATCAGAAAAGGTCACTGAGTGATCAGGATGGAGCGAGACAAAAACAAGATCAGAACTGTATTGAAACAAAGACAAAACTTAAAGCCACAGACTTATACAAACCACAACAATAACCTAACATCCCCAGTTCCAGCTAATATGATTAACTGCTACTTTTTTTTTTACCAATTATACCTTTAGCCTGCTGTGTTCCTCTTGCTTGATCGATAAAATTATTGAGATATCAGATCACAAAATTGTTCCCACTTTCTGCCACAATCCAATCCAAACCAAAATCATCTTCCATTGAACCCATTCCTCAAATTCAGTAAACAGGCCCAAATCCAATAGCAAACATAGTTCCCCAAACTGTGCTGTTTCCTTTGTTACAAAAAAGCAAAAGATTCTACTTTATTGCATTTGACTACAAGTATATTCCTGGGGTTTGGTCAGAGGCATCTACAGAAAGTACATTCAAGTTAATTTTTTCATCTAAAAGTGTCCTATATGTTTTAGAGGGAAAAAAATGAACAGAATTTTCACAATAAAATTGAGTGCTAAAGTATTTTGATAGCTTTCATATATTTCATTGTACCCAATTTAGATTTTTTAAAAAGCAAAAAGCACATGGCGAAACTCTAAAGACTCACCAGAAGACACACTGCATATCTACTGAATCATGATTTCAAACTATTAAAAGACATTGTTATTCCATCATGATGTGCATGAAATCCTGCAAATGAAAATCGATTTGGAGAAGAGAGTTTAACACCATAGTTTCCAAGCACCTACAGACTTAACTATCACTGAAATATTAACTACTTCCTGGAATGCCTAGGCCTTCTGAACCTGGCATAAATTCAAATGTAAGGATGTTCAGTCAATAATAAATTCAGAATACAGAGCCAATTCAACAGCACCCTCTACTTGTAGATAATTTACTTAAGAGGATTTCTTAAACATCATAATTCAACAAAAATAACCTTTAAAACCGTGCAGTTTTAGCTGACATATAAATTTAAGCTAACCTGAAAAGAATAGATCATACATTTTGCACTTTAGCCAAGAACGACTGAAAATTAGCAAGAATACAGGTAAAAATTAAATCTGAACTTTAACACTTGCTCTCCTGGCAGCCAAGGACAGGGAAGTGGATCTAAACTTGAGCGAGCATGAGAAACACCTTAAAAATCTGTAAAAACAGATTTTTCTGAAGTAGTCTCAAGACCCTGGTTCAATGAGGCCCAGAAATGTGTATTTTTAACAAACATTTCAGCTGCTTCTGATTCAGAAGACCATACTTATATATACTCAACCAAAATACCCTTTAGTAGCAGACCAAATTGTGTCCACTCGGGCAGATCATTACTTGTGCATTTTTTAATGGTCCTCTTTTGTCAAAGAAGGAAAAGAAAATTTTTAAAATGCTTTTTTGAATAATGATAATGACTATAAAATGTTTACAAATGTCTAAAGAAAACTAACTTACTTCCCTTAATATTTCTATGCTCTAAAAGTACAACTTTTACTCTGATTAAGGGAAATCATGTTCAACTGCTTCAAATTTAGACAACAGAGATAAGCACAAAATCAAATATCTCCTGAAATCCTACCACAGAGGTAACCCCTGCTTAGCATTTTAGAATATTATTTGCTTTCTATGCTTCTATGTTCCTCTTGAGCTTTGCTTCATTATATGAAACATCAGGATCAAAAGAAAGGTAGATGGCCACTAGATGAAGGCCTTAATTTTAAAAAGTACACAATCACACTACTAATAAAATCCACAGGCCTAAAATAAAAATTAGAAATTAAAAAAAAAAAGAAATATCATAACTGTGGAAAAAAGATACGACACTGTTTATGCTAAGCTCATGCCTTGTGGTACCAGAAGGGAAATGGCAGAAGTGAAATGCTCTGACATTTAAGGCACATAAAATGTAAGTGAGTGCTATCTCATGTAAAAGAAATAGCCATAATACTTGGGGGTAATTATAGAAAGAAGAAAACCGAATCTTAGGAACAGAAAAAAAACAGATATGGCAAAACAGACACAGTAAAAAAGAAGAGAAAAGGAAATCCAATGTAGGGATAAGTTTGATATATCAGGATAAACCAATTCCGCCTTAGTTTAAGAATTACTCCTACTACTTCTCTGAAACTCCTGGGTAATTCCATTTTCCTACAAACCCAATATGATCAAACCTATCTTAAGGAAGATGAAAGCAAACACATTCAGAATAACTGCTCTGCCAATTAACATCCACGATCCCTTTAAAAAGGGCTTTTTGGACTCTGAACTGTAAAGGAGCAGGAGTCAAGCAGGTTCCGAGCTGCATTGTACCACACTGCCAAGCTTGTGCCAAGCTCACTCCAATAAACACAGCTCAGGAAGAGTTCAGCATGGGAGTCAGGAAGGAAAACCCACCCACAATATCAAGGCAATGAGAACAAGTTCCTCTATATACTCGTGAACATTCAACTTTATATCCTGTGATACAGAAGGTTCTTTATAGCGAGTTCTTCTAGAAATTCTTAGTGAAAATAATTAGTATTTTAGAATTTTCATTACTACTTCATGTCCTTGGAATATGGTATGAGATATCTTATGCACACAGGTGTTCAGCAGAGTCTTTTTTAGTTTAATCCTAATCGATTACTATCACATGCCCCAAACATAGACAATCAATTTTTAATCTAATTTTCAAAGAGTTAGATTACAATAACACAGTCAAAATAATAAAGTTAGCTGTCTAGCTGACTGAAGGAGTACCAAAATTGGAAGTGAGCAAATTCAAATAAGCACAGAAAGGCAGATAACAGGAATGAATGCCGTCGGGCCAGGTGTCCCCAAAATAACTGGGCCGGCACATGTGGCAACAGGGCCCAAAGTACCTCTGTATCTGACTGGTGAAGGGCAAGCTGAAAACTAGGGGGAACCGGAGACAGCTTGCGTGGTCTAAAGGAGCCAACCTCTACTGGTAACCAGCCGAATGTTGCCCAGGAGGGAATGTAGGACAGTGTTTTCAAATCGTCAAAGTTTTCAATCGTACCTGCAACTTCGGAGTTTTATGTAAAATCTCCTGATATTTGAACGGTGGCAGTTAATATAATTCAACCATTTCCAAAACACTGAGCCACCACTGTGTGTGCACACACTGTAGACTGACTGTGGCCGATAGACTGCTAGGTACAGATTCTGGGCTTTCAGATGAATCTGACGTGGTGACAAACTGAGAATACCATGACAAAGAGTAGACAGTCATTTCTGACTTTGCTGCCATGAGAATATGCATGAGGGTATTGATGAAAAAACAGACAATAAGCAAGTCTCTTCATTTCTTACTCTCTTTCTTCTCTCTTAGTTACAAACATTCTCTACTCGCCTAATAAAACTCAAGGGAAAACAAAATGAGATTATTGGTCTATGAAACAAAATACAGCTTTTTGAGTTTTTATGTTTCATTGTCCCATGAATATGTTCTAGTAATAATTTCATAATGAATTGTTTTATATAATCCAAGTTATTGTACATTTGCTTCTAAAAAATAAATGCTGTAGGACAATAATAAACCTTTAAGTATATTAAGTCATAGAAAGCAGGGAAAACTATTCTGGAAAAGAGCAGCAAAGACATTCTTACGGAGAAGCAGAGGCAAAATTAATACCACAAAACAAAACAAAAAATCAATTTTAAATAGCAAAAAAATGCAAATGGAATAAATAAAATACATCCGTACCCCACGCTGGGCCAAAAGAATAAAATTTTACACATCGTGATTTAAAACAAAAAGAGTAAAGATCCTTCTTTAGGGATCTGTTCACAGAATGAGAAATTATACTCAACTCATATTTTAAGGTAAAATTCACAGAAATACAGTAACTTCACTCTACATCAACCACTAGCCTCATCTAAAAGAGGAATGAATGCATTCTCCCAGCTGTCTGACACCATTCATCAGAAAAAAACAAAATCGATATTCACATCTTCACTAGATTAATTCTTTTTATCAAATCTTACGAGTTATTGAGCACTGTTCTTCAATAGAGAAAAACACTTTTATCCTCACTACATCAAGAGAGTTTATAATTAAAAATTCAACATGAAAAAAGTTTTAATATGGAATTAAAATTTTAAATCACATACTGAGCAGTAAATGTATACAAAGCAACAACCGAACCTCCAGCAAGAGAACAAGTGTCATCTGAGGAGAGAAACCGGTGAGCCCACTGCTAATGAACGTGAACGAGAACAAACCCAGCACTGAGGACCATCGTGAGGCTGAGCAAGCACAGGCTTGTGGACAAAGAGTAGGAAGCTCCAGAGGTGAAAGCCAAAGAAACCGTGTGGGGAAAGACAATGAGGACACAGGACTCGGTTTGGTAAAGACACGTGACTCAGTTGGGCCTGAGGGAATCTGTCTGAACAGGACGAATATTTTGTGGTTCTAAGTTCAAGTAAAAGAATAAATATTATATAAAGTTCACCCAATGAAGACAGCCAAAGAGAAACTAAAATAACAATAAAGTAACAGATTTCTAGGGAAGAAAAGTGGTTCAATTATACATCTAGTGATGTTGGATAGTTATGTGACTGTAAAAGACGAATATTTGGTTCAAATATGATGCTAGTAAAAATGAAAATTTAAGTATTTAAATGCTGGCTATATTTTCCCCATTATTTCAATATAATTTTGAGCTTTTAGAGCTGAAATAACTTTAAAGAATATTTCTTACTAGTGGGTGATTTTAAGTGTTTCAAATTCAAGTATTTGTTTGCATTAGTGTAATCCTCTAGCATTTATGTCCTATTTTTTGTGGCAGTGGAATTCAGAATTGTTACAATTTCTACAGAAACTTTTAAAAAGTTGTTCTCATCCTATTCTCCAAAGTAGTGACAATAATGGGATAGTAATTGCTCACATTTTGAGGCTCGAATGATACTCAGGTTGAGGTTTAGTGCACACATGACAGGAACAAGAAATGTAGTTCCTATCACAGGATAAAGCTTAAATCTCTTTGTCAATTATTTCCTCTGCCAAGAGTTATATATAATCCCAGGAGACCATGGAGTCACTTGTTGACCATCATATGATAATAGTCAAATGTATCCTTACAAATATCATTAACTTTTAAAGTATCAAGCAACACTCATTCATTAGAAACAGACTTATGTCTATACATTAATTTAAAAACACCCATTCTATAGTTTTAAGAAACTATAATCAGTGTAAGGAGGTACTGATAAATTTAACATCAATATCTTTTAAGGAATGTTTGCAATAAAACTGTAACATCACTGAATTTGACATAAGAATAAAACAAACTACTGGTAGAACTGAAAATATAACACATTTTAACTTTGAGTAAGAGGTTTATGCATTTCCATGAAATGACACATGAGTAAGTTAACCTCAATGACAGTGTTACCATTTTATTACTGGTATACCTGGAAAGTACATGCTTATATATATATAAAAAAACAATTTTGATCATCTTTCTTCTCTTCCCAGACTCTCCCTCGTCCCAAAATTTATAAAACCATAAATTCCACAGAAGTAAAATCCATTCGGAATTATAATAGAAGACTGACAAATAAACCTCTAAGCCGTACACAGTTCTTCAAAATGCTCTGCAATGCTGCAATGATTTGGAATCTTGTGGTTTCCCACTGGGAAGCAATAAAAATCAGGGAGACTGAAAACAGTGCCAGATGAAAAACCAAACAGATGGCTTAGTGGACCAAAAAGCCAGCTGAGTTTTGGAAGATGGTTCTCACTTAAAGTATCTTCCAAAAACAGCTTTGTGTGGTTGGTTGCAATTTCCCCTTTGCTTGACACTGTTAAGCTACCTTTTTAGCCTTTAGACAGGAGGAGCAAAGAAAATATTAACTTCCTTTAGAAGAGAACAAAAGACCTACTGTTTCTTTTTGCCCTCCTGGAAAAGTTTTAGACCTGAGTTTTACTCATTTAGCAAAATCATCACCTTCCTTCTCCGGATGCAGTATTCTCTGAAGGATCACAACCAACCCTTTAAAATGGATGTTATGTTACTGGAGTGAAGAAACAAATGTATTTATTAAATATATAATATAATATATCAAATATATAAATGATAATATTCAGTAAATGTGATTTATCAATATGTATTAAATTACATATACATACACACATACATACATATCACTCATACAAACATGGAAACCTTGGGCTGAAGGAAGAAGGTAGAGGCAATCTGGACTGTGTATGTAATTAGGATAAATTACTCTGTGCCGTCCCATTTACATGAGATATGTCATCAGTATGTAAAACTGTTGAAAGCAATTGATATAAGATGAGAAATTTAAAACACTTACTCTACAGCAGAGAAGGAAAAGGGAGAGGGAGGGTCCCAGGTCTCAGAAGACACCATACTATTCTATAGCTAGTTTGGTGGGGAAGACTCTCAACATGGGAGAGCTACACAGGCACAATAGGTAAGAACTGCTTGTTCTGCTATGAGAGGTCAATATCCCATAATACGTAGTCTTACCAAAAAAAAGAAAAAAGTTGCTTTTAGTCACGAGAATAACCCTATTGTGTTACAAGAAAGAAGACTAGATACTTGGCATTAGTCCCAAACAAAACCTACTACACCAAGTCACCCACTCTGCGAGATAAATGTCCCCGTTTGGGGTATACTGCTATGTACAATACACAGGAGAATTTGATATGCATCTTTAACTATTTACCTTTCCATTAACCAACTGGCCGTCTATTTTAAAAATCTGACTTGCATTTTCTGTTTTCAGAGTATCAAACTTTAACTCCAGCTCAATTTTGTACAGACTGCCAGTTCTAATGTCTATAGAAAACTATACATCCTGATCCCATCTTGTTGCTGTTTTCGGGGTGTCTTTCCTCCTCATCTCCTATAACAATCTCAGGATCTGGTACTCCTCCTCCATGACAGTAATCTGAACTTGAACTCCCATTTGAGATCCAAAAAAACACATACACACAAACACCTGATATTCAATCAGTAATGTAGAATTTCTCAGTCAAACAAATACATTTAACACCAGAAACACAATATCAGCATTACAGTCTTCTACTTGAAATCTGTTTTTACTGAACAATGTTCAAACCCTAAAAGGACGTGGAGTTTACGTATGAGTACAAAGATTATCTCCCTACAAGGTATTTTGAACCATGAGGCTAGCAATAGCCTTATAGGATTCTACCACTTTTGCAGAAATAACTTTAATTTTTTATAATGATGATGATTCTTTTTCGAAACCTAGAAAGCTATATAGCTGAGACCATTGTCTTGCAAAAACAATGAACAAGACTATCAATAAACTTTTAATTCTACTATTTCCTATTGACTACGATAATAAATTAGTTGTACTTGTCTGCTTTTTCTATTCCTCTGATATAAGTGGTTATGATTTCTATAGTCTACATCATAAAATAGCCAAAAGATTTTAAACAACTTTGTGGATCTAGGTGTAGAATCTGTATCTGAAACCAGGCCAATAACAACAGATATTTAATCATTTTCCATCAGTGCTAAGTTCTGGGCACTGTGCTAAAATTCTTACATAAGGTACCTCTCACAGTAACTCCATGAGGTAGGTAGTACCTTGAATAAAGGCATACACATTAATAGGTGACAGAAATGGGAGTTAAGGGCAGATCCCTATTACTTTAAAGACCTTGCTGGTAACCATTAAATCTACCTCCCAAAATATTGTTTGCCCATATAGCCTTTCTACAAACTGTGTCCCAGAGAATGGACACTCCTATTATGTAAATAATCAAGGCAAAGTCATTCTCACTCACCAAAATGCTAGAGTAGTCAACCTAAACTAGTTAACTACAGCACCCAGAGCAAGCCGAGAAAACTCAAGAGAATTGGCTAAATGATTTTAGTTGGGAAAACTTTAATTTATCTTAAGATGGTATCACCTAGTTTACTGGACTGTCTAAAGAGATGATGACTTCATTGAAATGTAGAGTAAAAATTAAGTGTCTAATGGCAACTCTTTTTTCTGGAGTCCTGTTATCTACGAATAAATGTATCTGTGCACTGGTTTGCTTAGCAAATCAAGTGCATGTAAAATAATACTGTTTATAAGTACACATACCCACAAATTTCCAATTTTTTATAGCATATGTAGTTTTAAAAATAGATACAAAGTTACTTAATTATGTGGAAGAAAAATCTAACAAGTGAAAACACAATTTAGTGAGTAATATAGTTTAAAAAGAAAAAAAAGAAAACGAGCATCTGGATATCTTGAAATCATAAGGTATCTTTTTTTTAATTGTTAGTTTATGAGTTTGTTTCCCTTATCTATAGGATTTGAATAAGCTCCATGTGTTGGCGCTTTTTTCTTAATCTAAGTAATTCTAATTTTCATTTGAACGCCAAAAGAAATTAAATGAAATTATTTTTTAAATCCAAACGAAACATGTGAAATCTTAAATATAATTATACTTATTTGTCAATGTAATTTAATAGGTTTTATTAAACAGGAAGCTGGCATTTTAAAATTATTACTGTTTACTATTTGTTCGTCTACTTTTCATAATGTCTTTTAAAAAATTTGAGCCTTAAATCTGGATACGTTCCTTGTGGCAGGAATCAGGAAATTTTCTTTTCTATCCACCAAGTAATTCTCTACAAGAACTTAAGCTGTTCAGTGACAACAAAAATAACACAAACTACAAACAGATATATTAAAGCAATAAATTTAATGGCCTTTTATAATTTCTTGTTTTATACCACAATTCCTAATAAAAATGAAGCCTTAAATTATTTTCATAATAAAAACTATTATGAGAAATTAGAAAAATAGAAATATAAGCACACCTTAAACATGAGAAATATATTTTTTAAAATCATGAATATGAACAATTTATCCTCATCCTGGTTATAAAATCTTAAGTTTTAAAAATGGATCGGCTCATATTTAATTAAAGTTCTCAATAAAAATGAGAGGATATAAGCTAGTTTAGAAGTTTAATTTTAGAAAACATTATCCAACTCTGATTTTTACAATGTGGATGACTGAAAAATGGTAATTCAAACAGTCATTCACTCTAGAAACAAACATACCAAAACCCTTGCCATCACATTATAACTCTATGTTACTGCCAAGCTGCTATGTTCTTGACTAAATGTTTAATCCTTTATTTTTATACATTGTCTTATGTGTATATTAAAATTATAATAAGTAAATATTAACTAAATTGCCATCAAGTTCAATTTTACTGGAAGGGCTTTTTGTTTGCCCTTTTAAAGTCTACTATTTGTAACATATCATTCTTTTTTAACTGATATAAAATTTTAGCCTAAAAGTTATTTGCAGAATCAGGGTCTCAGGGGAAGGACATTATTAATCAGAATCACTTATTTTCATAAGGAAAGTTGAACCTGAATGTGGAACAAGCTATTCCTTTCTTGAATCTGTTTCATTTCAGCCATTGGTAGCTGTGCCCCTCACCCAGCATTGCATGCACAGATAACTAGATCTGCTTTAGACAGAGGCAGGTAATGCTGATGTTTATCTTTCCCATAGGTGAATGGCACCACCTGCAGAATTTAAGAAACCAAGGGATTTGGAAACTGTCGCAATAATTATCTGTCAGAATCTGCTACAACCTTTCCAAAGTTAACATCCTAATACTTATTGTTCCCACAGGAAAATTCCAGAATGTGCTTTATAGAAGTTGATTAAGTTTTTACTGATAGTCTATTTTATGCCATTTAAAGAAAGCATTACTTAGTACATGAGACACATGTTTCTTAAGTAGTTAAAAAATTTTAAGATTTTACTACTGAAGATATAAATGAACTCACTAGAGCTCCTGTATTAAAAAAATGCTAAGAATAAGATTTTTTTTCTAAAATTAGCTCTACAGCTAAGAGGAAAACAATAAAAATCTACAAGAAGGGTGGTTACAAAGTGTGCTAGTAGTTAGTACCTCTGCACAACTGACATTTTGGGGCCAGATAATTCTTTGATGTGGGGTGCTGCCTGTACATTGTACCATGTTTAAGAGCACCTATGGCCTGTACGCACTAGATGCCAGTGGCACTTCCTCATTCACGACATTCATAAATGTCCCTAAACACTGTCAAATGATCTCTATGGACATTATCCCAGGATTCAGAACTAGTAAGTTAGTAAGTTAGTGGAAGTGGCCACACACAGACTGAAGTTCGGCCTCACCTTTGGATGTGCTAGGGAGAGAGGACTCACCTCTCTGTCTCTCTTCCTTCAAATAACTAATTGAGGATTAATGTGAAAAGAACTGAATAGTAACTAGTACAACTGCTATGACTGTTTTTATTTTATACATTGTAGCATCTCTCTCTACTTAAGACTCCCTATGCCACAAATGTGTACTTTTTTCAACAAAAATTTCGTCAAGGCCCCAAACTAAGGATTTAAAAAGTGAGGAAGGGAGCATTACTAAATTTATGGATCAATTAGAGATTCCTCCTATAAACCCAGTATTGTAGGCCAAAAAATATGATTTCAAATCCTACTTCCTACTCATATCTACGCACCAGAGAACCAAACGATCTACTTGGTCACTGGAACACATCACATAGTTTCCCCCCACCGCATTCTGGCTGTGGCTCTTGTCTGATGGGCAGCATGGCCCTGTCGCACATGTTCCTACACGCCTGAGAAAGTCCAGGATCATTCATGAAGTGTTTTCCTGGTGGCATCTGAATCATCTCTCTCTTAGGCAACCCCCAAACACTGTGGTGGAATCTCTCTTACAGTGCCTGTATTCCTCAGGACACAAGTGATTCAGTGATGGCAACAGCCCATCAGAATTCATTTCCTTACTAAACTTCCAGCACCTTTTCTGCCCTCACTCATCTCCATCTAGCCTGCAGGGGGCCCAGCCAGGGCCCTGACCACATTATTACTTAAGACTTATTTTTAATTGGACAGCTATCTTTACAGAATTAATTGTAATTTTCTTCTAGGTTAATATACAGCTCCACAGGAAACATTTTTCACAGAGAAAGCTGCCATTAAGATATGACCAGTGCTCACTGATCATCCACAGTCCCAACAAGACTAATATTCAAAAATAATACTCACTCAAATATGGAGGAAATTATTACTAAGCATGAATGGTAGGTTGAGGGCTATTTATTGATCACCTAAAAGTGTCCCTGTTAACTAAATGAAAAACAGTTTTTAATAAAATACTGATTGCTGTGAATGTTTTTAAAACTTTAAGTCTAACGCTATTTGTTGTGTATAACTAATTGTTAACCAATATGTTTCTCACTAAATTGTTTTGTTCGGTATACATCCCTTTGAGCAACTATAAACCCACTATAGTGAGGTGACAGTACTTTCACACTGGGGGTGCTAGACGGAAAAACAAAGTGAGAATCCAGCAATGCCTGCTGCACTCACTAAAGGGGATCAAGGCCTGAGGTGTGTGTGGTGGGCGGAGACACAGTACTCCAAATACCCAAGAGACCAAAAGTTAAACACTCTATAAATACCAATGTCGTCCTGAAAGATGCTGGCAAAGGAAAACAGCAGTCACAGGCAAAGAAGCGTAAGACTGCAGTAGTGTATCTCAACACGTGCACAGAGGATCACGGTCTCAGAACACTCTGCGGCGCTTGCTTCAAAATGCAGGCGTGGAGGAAAGGAACCCAGCTTCTACACTTTTACAAGTTTCTTATGTCCGCTAATGTGAAACAACTGCTAGATTAGAGAGTATCATCATCTTACAACAGAGAAAAACTGATTGCTTAAAAAGCATGAAGGAATTATGCTCTGTACATCCTTTCAATCTATATTTTTAAATGAATGCCAGTAAATTCTACAGCTGCTTGATTTTCTTGGCATTCTCTGTATTGGGTGCTCAATAAAAAATTGATGCACTTATACAAAAAGATTAAAGGAAACTATAAAAACAACTAATGTTGACAATTCTGTATATATTGACAGAATGGGACAGAAGTTATTTCAAGGACGTAAACACTCAACACGCATATCCCAAAAAACCTACCCAGGGCTGCCCTGCAGAACCTCCCATCAGTGGCTGAATCTGAACTCTAGGAGGTCCCAAGAACTGCTGACTCTGAATAATGTGATTTCTGTGGGAAGTCTTGAGGGAGAGGGACACTTTCGTACAGCACCAAGGAGAGCGCCTTTCTCCTCTGAAAACTGAAACCAATTAAGTCAAAAGCATCACATTGATCCAATTACACCAGGAAGAGTTAAAATGAGACTAATATCCCAAAGACCCCCAGGACTCGTCAAGAGTGAGTAACATCCTTCAGGGGCCAATAAAATTAATGACATTTAAGAAATGAGACTCCTATGAGCCATAAAAGAAAGAAGAGGCAGAAGGTTGTAGAAATCAAGACTATTTTAATCCTTAAAAACTAAAGAAAACACTTAAAAGAAAACCTCTACAATTCCTTCAAAATAGAGAAGATGAACTTCTCAAATATTTTTTTTCGCACCCACAAAAAACCCTCCTTCTTACATAGTCTAAGAGTATAGACTTGGGTCGCAAACCTGACTGAAGTACCACATTGGTGACCTCAAGCAAGTAAGTCGTGGACTTCAGTTTCTTACTCTATAAAGTGGGGATACTAAGAAGAGTTAACTCAATAGAACAGATGAAGTTCCTCGACCAGTGACTGAAGCAGAGTAGTACTTAACCAAAGAAACAGCCCCTGCACTTCAATATCTGCCTTATTTTATAGTTTACATGCACTGTCTTCTTACTGAACTGTTGGGGGGAAGTCAAACATGATAAATGTACACTGATTTGTGAAAAGTAAAGCATTACACTCAAATGTTAGCCGTTATTAACTTGGAAATGGAAGAATAAACATAATTAAAAGAGAACTGACACCCAGAATAGGTAAGTAAATAGTAAAAGGGCACTTAGTTTCTTTAAATGAGTTCAAGTCTCTTTCATTCCTTCAATATTTATTGAACAAAAGGCAGGAGCTAAGCATTTGTCTTCCATGACCTACACAAGATATTTGACATAAGCAAACACAAGAGAGAAAAGTCTAAGCACTATAATTAAGTTAAAGATAACTAGGGACTTCACGGTAGAGAGAGATTACTTCGAGCTTCGGGTGTGCAGATAAATCTTCACAAAAGAGGAAGCAGCTAAAATGGCCTTGATGTACGTGTAGAATGTGGATAAAGAACATAATTCAGGTAACTGCATAAGGCAAAACTGGGAGGTACAGGTACAGGGTACAAGGTAACCCAGTTTTGCTAAAAGCACAGAGTATAGGTACTGCTGGGCTAGCACACTGGAAAACAAGCTGCAGACAAGCCATAGAGGACCCTGAACATGTGTCCAGGAAAGCAGAGATCTAGAATTCTGGCAGCTGGCAGCTCAAAATCCTGTCATAAAGGAATTTCAGAGTTTTGCATTCCCAGAGTAATGAGAGATTTTAAGGGGTGGGGCTAGAGTCAAGTGTTAACCATCAATCTCCAAGGTGGTTAAAAGGTGAATGTTTGAAAAGAAAGGGGTGGGTAACAATGCAGTAAGCAAAGTGACTGCTCATGGGGGAGAAAATATGAAGGAGACATTGGCAACACAGCAAAAGACTCCAGCTTTTATCTGCCACTAAAAAGTAGTACCATTATTGGAAGAAGAGAACACAGGTGAGTTAGGTAATAAACTATATTCCAGGATACTGAAATAATGTTCACAATGATCACAGAACTGCTGCCTGCAAGCTTTCTAAAACTATACTGAACTAGAACACACAAATCCAAGTAATGAGAGAATTGTGGAAAGATCTAGCCAATCAGTCAGCACTTCCTATACCTAAGTTCTGTTCTGGACACAGGAGATACAAGCACAAACAAGACAGGTCAAAGTACCTGCTTGCAAGGGACTTACATCCTAGTAGGAGGAAGACAACCAAATTAATAAAGAACTTAGAGAAGAGGGCCAAGGACAGAGCTCTGTGGCCCTCCAAACTTTGGACTTCCAATAATGGAGGCTGAGAAATAGGTGTAAAGGCCTAGAGGTAGAAGAAATTACCAGAATCCAGAAGGAACGTCCCTCCAAGGATGGCCTGAGGAAACCCTGAGGGCAGGTGGTATCACTGGGCCCCCATTCTCCTGTCTCCTCCCACTGCCTGCAAACAACTAGAGGCCAGAGGGCTACTGTGCCTGTTGTGGTGGTCCACACAGACCAACGACCCTGGGCAGACAGCAGAGTAGAGACCTGTGCAAAGTGGACTTGAAGGCGCAAAGCAAAACCAGCCCACATCCTCAGTCACGATGAATTAAAATAAACAAAAGCTCATGCAACCATTAACCACCTCTTTCCTATATATTCTGATTCAGTTACTGTAAAATGACATTTTCCAAAAAGGGAGAAAGCCAGCAGCTATTTGAAAGAAGATTCTGGATTACCATATCTGAAATTTGTGAGAGAAGTAAACACTGTCTTGCCTAAAGCACCTGGGGACACATGCTGAGAAATGTACCCCGAAATTACCACAAAAATTCCAAATATCAACTGAAGGTAGGGATTTGCATGCCCAACCAGCAATGTCTCGCCTCAGGCTCCTGCTCTTTTTCCTACAGATGAAGATGAAAATTGCTGTGCTTGAAGACAAAGCATACCCCACTTTTATTCCCTGCCCTTCAAAAGACAATTCTGGATTCTGAAGTCATCAACACAGAAAGTATTTGAAACAAATAATGAAGAAAAACAGCCATTTGACATGGTTATATGAATGTGTTTTTCTTTAGTCACTAATTATAAGCAATTAGGTCGGATACCAAACCCCACAAAGCTCAGAACTTGCCTATGATATCTGGCTCTTCTATGTTCTATCACCTGACAGCCCCTTATCACATAAACTCAAGATAACATTTCTTGGAATTTAATGAAGGTTAAAATTTACAACCTTCCTTCTGCCACTGGAATCATTCATTCACTCATTAATTCAAATAAACCCAAGAATACAATTAACTAGCACAGCACTGTACATGCGCACTGAACTTAAACTGCAGTCACTACAGACTACAAAGATTCCAACTGCTGTTGTAGGATAACCCTTCACCAATGCACAAGGTCACTATCAATGATTTGACATCATGAAGGGAAAACGATAAAAGCCACAAGTATGAACCTCACCACTGGTCCAACTCTTAGTCACATTAATCAGAAAAGAGAGTCTGATGAAGCATTAGTATAACATTTTTTGAAGAAGTTTATAAAGACTTTAAGAATCTGATTTGAATATTCTATATATGATAAAAGAGCTATCATATAACTATAATCTTGGTCATCAAGTAAAAGAGGAGAGGACAACATCTTCCACACCTAATAAAGAGGAAAAATATTAAATCACACTGACTTTACCAAATAAAAAATTGATTTACAGAGAAGATTTACATGTGAGAATTTAAAGCATATCACAAAACAGAAATCTCCCTACAATATTGTCTTTTAAGTTAATATAGAAATATCAGTTGGGAATAAATCTAATATGCCATCTATTTCTATGGTTAATGCACAGTTAAGTGGCTAGAACGAGGGAGGGAAAGCCAAGCACCCATCTCTGATTTCAGGCCAAAGTTCAATGATTACTGCCAGTGAAAGGATCTGACCAACATTTTAAATTTCACTTCTGGAAATACTGGAAGCTTGTTTGTTGAAGATGTTAGCTGACTATTTACAGGAATTCTACCTCTTCTTTTCATGAAAAGTGAGAGTTGTACTTTGTTAAAGGTAATACAGAACTTATTGTAGAAAACAATGTAAAAGAGTCATTTTACTTATATGTATAACTATGACAGCACTAACCACTGGTAAAGGGCACTCCTTGAAGGCAAGACAGAAATTACACATGTTCAGTGTTCATTATAAAACAAAATGTGAAAGCGGAGATTGGATAGAAATTCACAAAAGCAGCAGCATTAGTTAAAATTGGGCTAACCTATGGCAGATTAAAGTTTACATCTTTCATTTTGTCACCGGAATCAGTAAGTACTTATTAAGTACATACTATGTACAAGTTACACTGCTAGGTACTGGGGATACAGGTGTGAATCAGACAAAAATTCCTACTTTCTTAGAGCTTACGTTCAAGGTGGGGAAGATAGACAAAAACAAATAAATAAGCAAAAGGGCATGCCGAATGATAGGTGCTATGAAGAAAAAGAACACCAGGAAGAAAAAATAGAAATCATGGAGAAGGTTCCAATCTATATGAGGAAAAGGTTTCAGTGAAATGGTGATATCTGAGCAAATACTTCATGGAAAAACAAGCCATGTAGATGAAAGGTGGAGGGAGGGGCACTTCCAGGAAAAGGATCATAGAATCCAGGGGCTTTCGGCGGAAGTGTGGGCTGAGCATTAGAGCTGAGTGGGCAAGGGGCAGGGAGGTAGCAGAGGAAGTCAGAGAGGTGGGTACTGGCTGAAGAGTGATCACGTAGCATTTGTACACCTAGTAAGAACTTTGAATTTTAGTATGAGTGAGATGGGAAGCCATGGAAGGGGGAGAATGAGCAGAGAAATATATAATATGAATAAAGTTTTAAAGGAGGCACTCTGGCACCTGAATAAAGAATAGGCAGAAGCAGGGAGACTTTGGGAGCTATTGATAGTTCAAGCCAGTGATAACAGTGGTTGGACCAGAGTAGTAATGGTGAGTATGGTGAGAAGTAGTCACTTCCAGGTAGATTTGGAAGGTAGAGAATTATGGTGAGAATTGATGTGTAATCAGAGACAGCAATGAAGATGTCAGAGTGTTTGGTCTGAGCAAGTAGAGGAATGGAGTTGCTGTTAAATGAAATGGAGAAATCTCTGAGAGCAGTTTTTGAACTTGTTTAAGTTTGTGAAGCCTATTAGACATCCAAGAGGGGATGTCAAGTAATCAGCCTAGATTACTTGGCAAGAGTTTGTGAGTTCAGAGGAAAAGTCCAGGCTAGAGATACAAATTTAGTAGTCAGTAGTCATCAGCATATGACATTTAAAGCTTCAAGACTGAAAGCTATCACACGGGAGGAAGTACAGACAGAAAAGAGAAGCCTGAGGACTAAGCCCTAGAATTCTCTAAGGTTATAATGTCAGAGAGATAAGAAGGAACCAACAAAAGAAGTTGAGAATAAAAGACTGGATAATGTGGAGGGAAATCAGAATGCATAGCAGCCTTAGAAACCAAGGAAGAAGAGGATTCAAGAAGAATAGAATGAAACTGTATCAAATGTTGCTAATAGGTCAAGTGAGATGATAATTAAGGAATAATACAATTTAGCAACACTGGGTTACCAGGGATTTTGACAAAAGAAGTTCTGAAAGCATGGAGAGGGTCAGAGAGCATGGTAAAGAGAGAATAGAAAAAAAATGAAATTGAAAGAGCAAATATAAACAATTCCTTTAAAGAATATTGCTAAAAACAGAAGCAAAGAAAAGGGGTATTAAGTAGGGTGAGAAGAGGGATTAAAAGAATTTTTTCAGATAGGAGAAATAATAGCTTGTAGGATGATTAGAATGATCCGGTGGAGAAGAAAAAAACTGATATGGGAAGAAGATAGGCAACTGGTGAGGCAATATCCTTGATGGTGCCAGAGGGGCTGGGGTGAAGCGCACAAGTGGCCTCAGAGAGAAGAAAAAATAATTCACTTGGGATAACAGAATGGGAGGTTGCGTATGTGGCCACCAGAGCTGGCAGGTAGATAGATGTGTTGGTGGGACTCTATGGAAGTCCCCCATTTTCTCACTGAATGAGAAGCATGGTAATTAGCAGAGAATGAGGATGGAGACAGAGGAGCAGGAAAAAGCCAATGAACTAGGGAAATGTGGCTAACCTGCTGGGCATCATGAAATGCCCACATGAGGTCTTGGATCTGGGAAAAGCAGCTGAGATGGCTTCACAGGGAAAAGCACAGAGAGCAGGGAGATGTATCTGGATGGAACAAGATGGGGGTTTTGCCAGATTAGTATGGCACAGAGAGAGAAGGACAAGGGTGTGAACCAAGGGAGAGATGACAATAATGAATGACAAAACATTAACCAAATAGACAGTGAGAGCGTGAGAGGGGTGAGTGGCCATGAAAAGTATGATCAATGGATTTTAGTTCCTGCTGGGGCCCTAAGGTATCCTGGAGTTGGGGTAGTAGAAAGAATGGATTGAAAAGACAACAAGTGGATGTCGCAGATTGGGATGCCTGATGTGAAGATGGTGCACAAATTAAGACCATGACAATGACTGGCTAAGGTAGGGTAGAGATGGGATCACTGGAAAGAGAAGGGCATGGCAGGAACTTTCTATCAGTAAGATATTCCCAGGCCTTTCTAAACATCTCTCCCATAGCCCAGCATTTCATGCCTAATCTCCCACATTCTCTAAGTCACTTCTGCCAATGAAAATAATTCATACTAATGTAAATGATTTAAGCCTCTTTGTTCTTATATTTAATCAAACAAACAAAAAGCCTGATGACCTAACTAATCTTTAACGAGTGGAATATAAATCCCCCATTTATATCATTTCCTAAAAATGAGAGCGAAAAATAAACGGAACAGGGATGTTTCCACTGAAATCTTCAAGAATGTGGCCATCCACCAAGCATAGGAAAACATGGAGCTGCTGCTTTGACTGTCGCTTGGCCAAATATTCAAAGGTCATTAAAACTTCTTAAAAACTCAAGCTATTTTAGAAGATGCAATCCTCCTAATAGAAATGCAGTTTTCAATGCTTTAAATAGAAATAAAATGAAGCACTCTGCTAAAAGTTCTTCATGGGCCAGGGTTTTACTCATTTTTTATTCCCACATATAAATTAACCTGCATGGAACTTAACATAAATAATGAATGAATGAATGAATGAATGTGTGTGTGTGTGTGTGTGTGTGTGTGCACCAAATAAACGGCACTAAATTTATTTGATCAAAAGGACTAGTCAAAAAAGAAAAATGCTATTAAATTGTAAGCTTATCTGTTATATTTTCACCACTATGTTTTATAGAGTTTACATTGAATCTCTTCTCAAAAATGTTCAATGGCTTTTCATCACACAAAATAAAAAGGTCCAAATTCTTTCATATAATATTCAAGGTATTTCACAGCCTGGCTCCACCTACCATTCTAAATGTACATCTTAACCCACACAGAAACAATTGTCAAAAACATCCTACCACATCTTGCCTCCATGACTTACTCAAGCTGCTGATTCCCTCTTTCAGATATAACAGACTTCCAAACCACCAATACTTGTAAAATCCCATTTGACCTTACCAGCTCCAATATGAGTCTTCTCAAAAATGTTTGATCCTTGCCATTTTGGAATTAAACTCTCCCTGTCCTATATTCCCATATTACCTTGTACCTTTATCTCAGCACTGATCTGAGATAAAAGTTCAGGTTGCTGCACACTCAAGCTCTAAAAACCTGTCATCGTGAGCCTCCTACTACCCAACATAAGTCCTTTCTCTACCACAACCTGTAATGTTAACTCTATTAATGGACAGCTTACAGTGGAAAGTGAACATGTTTACTGGCCCTGTCCTTGTTCTTTAAGAGCAGTCCTTGGATGCAATGTGTACCTCCCAAGATTTACACTATGGGAAGGCATTAGGAAGATAATAAGTTGCCACACCATCAAGAAAAAAGAAAAGAGGTCTCCTTATTCTTGAGGTAGACAGATTTCCCCCATACTGTTGTTCTCTTTCTGAAGGGTTAAAAACCATCAAATCTTGACAATGGAATAGCATAAAAAGAGCCAAGTACAATGAAGACAATGTCTTCTTAATGACTAGATGTGAGATCATTTTCTGTCTCTTCTGAACTGAAAGAGAATTTAACCCCCAACCTCAAAGTGACATCTCCAATTCTTCATCACGCTGGTAGTTAGAAGAGAATACACTGAACATGATTGCTTCAGGGGAAGGTCAATTTCTTTTGTTTCCAATCTCCTTTACCATGCAACCCCCTAACCCCTTCATAGAAATGTGAAGGCCCTAAAACAAATGCTCATAGGCAGATGAGAGAACACCCATTTTGCATAATCTAACAGCAGGAACAGATAATATGCTTTTTGAATATTTCTAAGACTAGAAAAAATAAGGAATGATGCATTCTACCAAATTAATATGATGTATCTTAGAAACAATAAAGTTTATAAATTTCCTAAACTAAAAAGCACCTCATAAAAAAAAATTCTCATTCTCTATGCTTTCAGAATGTAAATTTGAAAACAAAGTTAAATTAACTCCAGAATTTCATATCTGTTGCCCATTCCCATAAGCAATATAATACAATCCTTAAAACAAAGAAACAAAAACAGGTAAGCAGCAAAATCAGAAAGACACACAAAGAAATGTGAATAATTTGAATGGTTTTTTTAAAATGTCAAAGGGCACTCTGAAGTTGGTCCAATACCTCTGCATTCCACATTATAAACACTGATTTTGCCCAAGTTACATGGCACACCATAAGGGTCTTATTACAACTGGCCAGGGAATAACTTACTTTTTTGTCATTGTCTTAGTCAATCTTATTTAGAATGGGAAAATAAGGAATGTTGTGAACAAAGATTAGAAGTGGGCTGTGAACTTCAAACAAGGACAACTGAACAAAATTCAAATGGAAAAGCAGAGAGTGTAGCTGCTCCTAAAAGGGTTCATAGCATCCTGACCCTTAATTTATTACCTGAACAAAATTGTCATGCTATCTCTTTCTTCTACATTGACAGCAATATGCTTCCGTTGGAACTGCACAAAATATCAGAAACTCTGACATCGGCTGGCCTTAGGGGATTTTGATTTTAATAGTAACCGTATGAATTTTCACCTGGGAGTTTTAAATTCTGCTTATATGTATTATCATAATAAAGTAAAAATTGATAAGGAAAAGAAGAAAATAAAGGAAGAGAAAGGAGGAAGAGAAGGATGGAGGGAGCGAGAGAAGGAAGGGAAGAAGGGAAGGAGGGAAGGAAGGAAGGGAAGAAACGCAGGAAGGACGGACAGACGGACAGGCAAGCAGGCAGGCTGTCATGGCATCCTGCAGAGCTGATCTAGCTCCCCTAAGGAACCACTGCCAAGCCCATGCGCAGGGCATAAGCGAAAGTGATCTCCACTGACCCACACCAACAAGAGGAGGTGCCAAGTAACATACATTCCTTGACCTACCTCTCACCAACACCACTGGAGAAGCACTTTAAATGTGACATGTATTCTTCCCCTGCTGGCCCAAGGTATGAATAAAAAAAAATGTTTGTTCCATTTTGCAAACTGAACCTAAGACAGTGCAATTGAATTACATAATTGTTTGCATTACATTACAAAAAAAAAAAGTTTGTTTTACTACATGCTTCAGAATACCTATATAGTTTTTAAGTTTTAAACCAATTTGATTGTATTTAAATTTTAATACTAGGGAAACATTTTTGTGCAAAAATTTTTATTTTTTCAATTCATATCCCTGGGCAGCTAATTTTAAAAGAATACAATTGAGCTATTCTACCTTAAAACAAATCTGATTATTTACTTTTCCTAGTATGAGTGTTGCTGTTTTGTCTATTTGTTTATTTGAAAACAAAGAACTGAACTGTCATTCCTGAACTCAGGTTATACCTCAAGCATTTCAATCTTCACGTTCCATTTCTTTTCAGAAGGACTGAAATAACCAGTATTTTGTTTGCTTTTCATTTTGTTTTATTAAATTTCTCAACATGCTGAAAATATCCACAGATTTGCAACAATGCAGAAAAGTTACTACATGAAAAATGAAAAACAAGAATACAATATCACAATTCTTGAAACATCAATACTAGAAATGTTGGTGAAAAAAATGTATTCTTTCCTTCTTATTTCTATGCCAAAATTAGTACAGAAAGAAGGGGGAAAAATCCCATCATAACTCATAGGGAATACACGCACACATCTCTGAGAGCAAGTAGCAGTTCAGAAGACACTAGTACATGCTATCCTACTTAGAATCCAGTTACTAGGCAAAGAAACACCTCTTCACCTAAGCAGCAATGCCTTTGTAGTACAGCAAAACAAAAATCAGTTAACACACAAAGCTGTCGAGATACACATTCTGTTTCTCACCACATGCTATGGAAAAGATTGTGCCCAAGCATATTACCCTTCAGAAAGAAAAGTAAATTGTATACATGGTGTTCTATACCTTCAACCTACTCCATTCACATCTACTACAGTTTATTTCTGTTTTGATCCATTCACTGTGTTTGGCTGAAGTATGTGTGTTTCTTCTACAGTGAGTTCCAGGACTGTGTGGGCTCCTACAACTCTGCCTCAGAGAATGGCAGCTCACAGGAGCTCTGTGAGAAATGCAAGTACTGCGTGTACATTTTCTCATGTAAACTGCAGAATAACCCTAGAAGACAGATATGGTCCTACTAACCTTCTTGGGGTCAGGAATGCTGCCTACGAGAAGTGACAGGACAGCTGAGACCTACAGCATATAGCCTTCAAAAGACTGGGAAGGAGCAGCACACTGCCCCCCCCCCCCAAAAAAATATATGAAATGCAGGATGGGAGGAAGTGAAAAGTTGGGGTAGGATAGAGTGGAAGGAGGATAAGACGGACAAGATCACAGGAGAGCACAATGTAGGCCCTCTCTGGCTCTGCCTGCACCTTGAGAAAACAGATTCCCAAAGGTCACCTTGTACCTGCCCACTCTGTCCCAACTTCCTGGGAGAAATCTTGAGAGATGGATTGGCTGGCAAGGAATTTCAGAACCAGGCTCCTACCTTACTCATTCATCAGGAGTGTGGGGGTGCTCACCTCTCAGGGACAGTGTCCAGCCCCCGCCACCTCCCTCCTTCAGCCCCCATGGTCCTACGCAGAACCAGAAGCAACCAGCTACATCACAAAGATACATAAATATACCTTTCAAATATTTCAAAAACCTCCACAACCAAAAAGATTTTAATTACAATTCCAGATAAATTATTTTAGAGATCCAGGAGATTAGTCAAATCTTCCCCTTTTGTTTGAAATAAGAACATTTGTATACGGTTGCTAACATTATTAAACAGGCCTGATTTATCTCACACAGGTAGTAAGTGAAATGTACCATGAGAAGGGTGGGTATGAATTTTAACTATTTGACGCTGTTAATTCTAACATTCCCCGATATACTTGCTTACTTTCTTAATCATGGTATGCAATATATCAAAATCATTAACTAGCTTAACAGCTCACAGTCATCGCTATAAATATTAGATACAGTTATATGCATTCAGGGATTATTGATATTTACACTCTGGTTTGAAGCTGAAAACAAGTAATTACTCAAAACCTCAAATCTAGCAATTTATGTAAACCCAAGATGAAGAATCGATGAGATTCTTCATCTTGGATATTTTCCTAAACTACTGTTCTTGTCTTTTTACCTACATTTTAAAAGCACATACATACACTTAATTTTAAGTAAATTCACCATTATAAAATCTATATTTACATGCAAATACAAGATTATTCTTTTTAAAAACAAAGTTAATTTTTGAATTGCACATGTAATAATTGCTTGCTGTATAAATATAAAAAAATAACAATCCCAAAATGTTACAATTTAATGAATACCTTTCTATAATTTACAATACATGTGTACATTCAAACATTTTTTAAAAATCCTATTTTGTCATCTGCTTTTAATCCTTGATAGTATATTATAAACATGTCTATACCATAAACATATATCCACACCATTTTTAATATGAATTAGCATATCACTAATGGACGTACCATAACTTATTCAATCATCCCTCATCATTGGACATTACTTGCTACCAATTCTTCAGTTTCTTTATCAATACTGTGAAGGTGATCCAAATAAAATAAACACATCCTGGTGCAATTTTCTCATTTTTTTTCTACAGGACATATTCCCAGATGTGAAATGCAGGGTTACAGAACACTTATTTCTAAAGCTAGTGGTCTGGGTATCTTCCTCTGGGTTGTCTTAATTTGCATGAGCACTAACGACACAGGGTCTTATCTTTTGTCTTCTTGGCCAATTTGAGAAATGAGAAATGATACTCGACTCTTTGCATTTCTATGACTACCAATGAGATTAAAATTAGGTTGTTATTAGCTTACTATATTTCTTCTTTGATGAACTGCCTTTCTTTCACTCAATTTTTCTACCCTTCGATGGGGACTGAATCTCAATTGGGCCTCTCTATGCTTTTTCTTCTCTGTTCAGATATAGGTTAGTAATACTACCTCTCATATAGGACACTTTTAAAAATTAGAGGAGTTAGTTAAGTTTTATGCCTGACACAAAGTAAAGACTCACTGAATTCCAGCCATGGTAATTATTAATGAATTAAGAATGAGAGGTTCTTTTTATTTATTAATGCAGTGCTGTTTCTCAAACGATGCCCACTGAAGTACACCTAATGACAAAGAATAAAAATCACAGCCTCGTGGCATCTGGGATGTGCCAAATTCTGCTAAAATATCCAATTGTAAATTAAATATTCTTGCTTTACATTGTGCCCCAAATTACATCAATATCTGACTAGATATGTTTTCCTTTTGAACTAATTTGTTATTAAAAGTAACATTTGTGGATTAATTGGAAGTGTCCCTTATTAAGGATATTAATCCATTATTCCCACAAAATAGCATATTTGTTTATTTAATTTGCAATTTTTTAAATGTACTTCAAATCTCACCACCTTTTTCTTCATGGTATCCAGCACCAATGGTGTTCTATTTGGAAAGACCTCCTCAACTTGAGGAGCAGACATATATTCCCCTTTATTTCCTCCTAATAAATTTTATTTTATTTCAAAATTCTTTGTTTTTTCTATTCATGTTGTTATTTTACATCTTATATAATTCCCCATGGTATTTTACCTCATTTTGATTTACATTTTTATTTTTTTAATAAAAATTGTATATGTAGAAGGTATTTTATTTTTCATTAAAAAATTGAAGAGCATTTGATCATTTTAGAAATAGCATTTAATAGAAGAAATCCTGAAAACATCTGATAGTGGCAAAGATCTATCTACATCTCTGGTAATTTTTCACAGCCACTGCTGAATTGTTTGAGTTTATAAAATTAAATTTCTATCCTGAATACACATCAATGCCACTGAATGTGCTTGATCAGATAGTCCTAACACATTCAGATTAATGATCTGTAGGAGTAAAGAAACGTGTTACACTCTCGAGCCTTTTTGGCCCACATTAAAAAGGCCAGATGCTGATCTCTGCAGCTCTCTGTCCCCTCTTCCACCTACATGTATGCATTTGTATAGCTCTCTTAGCCACAGCCAAAGAATCAAGGACATCCTTCCAAAACCATAAAGCTAGCGCTGGACTAAGAGCAAATCCTTCTGGAATAAAATTTGTTCCAGAACTACAGTCCTCTCGTATGTTCTGGGCACAGCCTAAATGAACACCAAAGGATAAATATTGTGACCTATTTAAAAATCCTTCAGAACCCAGATCATAAGAATGCAACTTCACGCTTGGTACCTCCACAGTTTATTCTGAAGGACAGTTAGCATGTATGTGTTTAAACAATAGCTGTCCAATAATGATAGGGTACTAGATCTGCACCCACCAAAGGTGTGATCACAGAACAGGAAGCCTTGGCTTACTTACAACTAGTTCCTGGGGAAGATTCAGGAAACCAAAAGCAAGGATGTACTGATGGTCACTGCCATGGCGCAATGGAGATCCCAAACTGCTTTTTTAAAGTGTAATAAATGTCAGCAGCTCATGTGAGAGAGAAGAGACATTTATTCATGCCATATGTCAGTCACTATTCCAGTATTTTACAATACTTACCTCTTTTAGTCCTTACAACTAACCTATATGATATCATTATCCCAATTTATAAATGTCTTGGCCCAAAATACTACCTATCAATGACCAGCCAGGATTCAAGCCTAGGCAGTCTAAATTATCATCTCTTTACAACTAAATGCTACTTATAATGTCCCAAACTAGGATCCTGACCTCCACCCTCCAGAAGCTCAGCAAAGAGCTGGCTCAGCAGATCTGAGATAGCTGAGAACATCTGTCCCTAAATGTCATTTCTACTAACACTACTTCCTCAACCAGTAAGCTCCTGTGGTACCTAGTCACATGGATGTGTTCTGTCCTCATTTTCTTATAAAAGGAGCACATAATGGCGTCCAGGCTGGGGTCATTCCACTGAAGCCCTTTCTCAGCTTTGCCCCACTCAAGTTCACCTCACTGTGGGAATGAGACTTGGGCGGTCTTGCATACACTGCTACTTGTCAGCTTGTAAGTTTTACCCAATAAAATTTATTATTTTTTTGTACTGTGTGTTTGCGTGTGTGTGTGTGCACATACATACATACTCCCTCTTTGCACAGCAGCTACACTATACATGTAGGAACAAACCCATTAACAGCTTGTAATAGATATGAACATATTATAACCTCATTTCACAAAAGAAACACTTCGATTTCATTATTTTTTAGGCTAAATGCACTCTTATTCATAAAGTGAGCACTTTTAAGAAACAACTAATCTAGAAGGAATATAAACAATAGTGTAAATATCCCTTACTACATCTAGTTACATCCTTTTTTATCATCTCTTCTATATAAACCATGACAATTACAATTTTATAATTAATAAATATCTACAACTCTATATGTTAAATTAGGTCAAATGCTACAAGGGAAACCCACGCCTAAAAGACTTTGAGGAAAAAAATGTGTAGAGACACTGCCCTCTGCTGGTGAATAATACATACTGTCCATAAATCTTTAATTTGAGAACAAAAGTAATGAAATACATTAATATTTAAGCACCATAGTCCATGATACAATTTAGAAAATCTAATAGTTCTGATTGCATGGGAATGATAAACACACACATCATACATGTTTTAGCAGAAGCCAATATGCAATATCAGATTTTACTACAACAAATACAGAACATTATATTCTATCTGAAAGTAAGTTTCAAAGCAAATTTCCATTTTAATTTCTTCAATGATTTTTAAATAATGTGTATTGATGCTGTTTTTTTTTTTTCATTTTTGAGTAAATGAGGAATGTCACCTTACTTGGAGATCAATTAGTAAATACAGAAAAAAGTTTTAAATGGTTCACAAGTACTATGAGCATGTACATAACACCCTCCTCCCCCAGGATATTCAGCTAAAGATCCTGAAGTAGGAGATTCCAGAACATCTCTACCTTATGCCTATAAAACACATTTAGACATTAGTTTCTAGCTCTCTATATGAAGATACTATTAAAAACTATAAAAACAATTTTATTGGATATTTACATGAAAATGGTCTTTAAAAAAATCCAACAATACAGAAGTGAAGTGCATAAAAGGTGAAAGTCTCTGCTTTGTACACCTCAAATTAATCCAAAGCATTTGGTAGCCATAGGCTACCATAATTAACCATACATATCCTTTCATATCTTTGTTTATTTCATTTATATATTTTTAAAGATGGGTTTTTAAAACCATAGTTCACACTATACAAGGTACTTGTCAACTAGCTTTCAGAGTTTTACTTAACATGTTTGGAGACTGTGTCCCATCAGTACATATAGATTTACACCCGTTTTTAACGGCTGCATAGTGTTTTTTTCCTAAAAAATTCCTATTCAGTCAATCTTCTCCTGCTAGTAACTATATTTCCATAATAGTAAAATGTGGGGGGAGGGGTGTTGCAAACACCTTGCTTAAAATTGGCCACAAGAATAGTTTCTAGAATCCCTGATATGTATCATAAATCTGATACTATTTGTATGAAAAAAATACACATTTCATATAAATAGCTACTATGCGGTAGTTTTTATTTTTGACAAACTAACATTTAGAAGCAACTTAATTTTAAAACTCACTTGAGTCTATAATTATATTTAATAACTATATAAAAATATGTAATGTCAACACTTTTCAGTGACTCAAGGATAAATCTTTATAAAGACCAAATGCTGTAGAGAGAAGATACGCATCACATATTTGTGAAAAACATTACATTGAGTAATTACATGTTTTTGACAATTTAAAAGATATCACCTTAAAGAACTATCAAAAGCTCATGAAAATAGTGTATAACCTTAAGAATGACACATTCTCACCATTTAGGATCCCAATGATCTTTCCTCATTATATAACTAATTTCATACCACAATTAAAATCCCCAACTGAAAACACAAACAATTCTATAAATAGCACATTTCCTTGAAGTTCAACCTTGCTCATCTTTGTTCAGTAATCCATACAACTCCAGTGATTAGTTCTGCTATAGGCTTAAACTATAACATACAAATAGCATAAAATGGGCTAGCAATGTCCTCCTTTCACTTAGCTATAAATTTCCTCTGAGGGTTTATTAATGAACAGCACAGTCACAAACGCTCAAGCTGTCATCAGGCTCCTTGCTGTTAAATTTACTGACGCATATACTCTACTGTCTGCACAAGTCCATGCACATGATTTGTAAAAACGTAGATCCACAGATTGGAACTAATCTTTAGTAAGTTTTCTCCCCTTGCAAACTGTCCAATCCCAAAGAGTCTATCATCCTCTATTAAATGCATAGCTTAGCAAATGAATGAATACTTAGTCTATAGTTGTATCCTGACTTTCTGCTGAATACCCATTTCCCTCTGCACTCTATTTCTATTTTCCCAAGACTGCCGTTGCCTCATCCTTTGCTTTCCCAGCTTTTGGATCAAGTCAAGACCACAGTGTCTGGAATAGTTTGGTTTCATAGTCAGTGCCTCCAGAAATGGCAGGCAGAAGAATACTTTCTCTTGACCCTTGGGTTATTATCATGATGACATGTCCTGCTCTGTGAAGATGAGTACGATAAGAAGCATCCATTTAACTGAGGCAGGTCCAGAGGACAGAGATGGGCAAAGATACAATTAATTTACTATAGCTGCCCAAGAAAGATCAAAGGCCTAAATAAGGTTTCATGGGAGAGAGAGAGGACACTAAGCTGAATTCTGAGGGATGACTAGAATTTCACAAGCTTTTTCAAGACATCTTTGTATATGTAATCGATACCTATATACAATGTAAACCTGTTTAACAGAGAGTAGTCTAACCAAGCTGAGCCTAAGAGAGTAAAAAGTGGGCAATGGAGGTAGAAATGCAGGTTGAGAGCCTGGAAACAGCGAAGACTGCCTGGACAAAGGAGCCAGGAAAAAGACAATCCTTATCCCATAACATTATGAGGCAAACAGGACATACTCCCACCTGGAATCTCTGCAACTCTCACAAAGTAGGACTCTCAACCCCGTTTCCCTGCAGTTATTTGCAGTATAAGTCTTAAGACAAAAAAGACACTACAACTTGCTGCAGGAACAGAGTGGGGAATTAGGAAGGCTCTGCCTGTTCCACATTAAGTAGTACCTGGAGGCAAGGAAGGCCAGGTGGGTGCACAGTGGCAGCTAAGAAGAAAGAAGAACCTCGCTCAATCCTAGGGCCATAAGCAAACACTGACTTCTGTAAATAAAAACACGAAAATACTCTAATGCAAATGAAAAGTAAACTGGGAATAATTTTTGTGGAAAATAACGCCAAAGGTTCATATCCTTAGTCATAATAATATTTATAATAAAATACTTTAAAATACTCAAATATGAATAGAAAAATATAGGCTATTAAAATTGTCCAAATCCTCTAGTGATTTAAAAAAATGAAAACAAAAGATAAGAGTAAACTTTTTCCTAAATAAAAGGAAATTGTATTAATAACAGTCTCGGGGTCGGCAAAAATCATTTTCATGTTATTTATGTAAGTACAAATTCTGGAATCGATCTGACAATGTGTATCCAAATACTATTTGATTCAATAATTAGCCCTCTAAAATTTAATTCCCTAATAAAAAAAAATTTGGACAGCAATTTATGCATAAAGCTCTTTACTGCCTGTAATTGGTAGTATAAAAATTTGTAAACAACCAAACTCCATAACAACAGAATAGTTAACTTAGGGTACACTAATAGGATAAAACATCCAGCTATTTAAAATAGTATTTTTGAGGACTTTAAAGTGGCACAAAAAAAACATTCAAAAACAATAATATAAGAGGATACAACATTTTATGTATTTGATAATAATCCAATTAAAAAAAATTTATATGCTTGACAGAAAGCCTGGCTTAGGGAAGTGAGTCCAAGATCTAATCAAATTGACTCTTTATGGTCCCACGGGATCTGGAATAACTAGAATAAGATAGGGGCCTCCTCCCAAAGCCTAATCACAGGCTAGTGCACAGGAGGCAATTAATATTGAATTAAACTAAAAGCTAGTCTGAGATATTTGGTAGGCACTGGTTAGTGGTAACGGGCGTCCTGCTTCAAAGACAAACCCTTTGAAGCAGAAGGCCTAGAACCACTAATCTAACTACTGAAGACTACTTTGTCCCTATACCCTACTGAGATTGAGACAACAGGTAGCTAGGAGCTGGATACGTGACATCCACTGAAGACAATTCCCTCCACAGCGGTGCCTATTTGGCTTTCTCCGGTGGACTTTCCATAAATTAGTAGCACCATTTACTTCAAAGATAAATAATTTAAAAGACCAAGAAAATACATCTGATTCAATCTGCTATCATGTCAATCAGATCTAGAAGGTAAATAGAGAAAATAAACAGGGGGGGGGGTCCTTTCAGAATGAAATTAACAGAACTGCATTCTATCAATCTAATAAAACTAAACTCTACATGTACCCACTGAAATTCTGGGTTTGTAAACTTCCCAACCTTAAAAGGTTTCTTGGAAAACACAGTAAACTGTATCACCCTAATTCTCTTGGTAACTACCTCAGTTACTTGGTAATAGAGTACGAACATCAGATTCTCTACTGCACGACTCCATGAGTGGACATTCCGAAGTACGGATCTGAACCTCCAATTCTTTTTCTTCATTTTCACTCGGGCTGCTCTGACTGGCAGGATCACCAGTGTGAACAAAAGGTAAAGTGGTAACAGGAACTGAACAAGAATCTAAGCTCAGCACCAACATTTTTCAGTCCAGCACTGTGTGGCTGAATTAAATCAGACCAATTTAGTTTTGCCACAGACTCCATCCATCTCAATAGTACCAGCAACCATATCTATATAGTAACTGGACCAAAAAAAAAAGTACCATAAATTGATCATAAGGAGCCTACAGAACAGAAACACCTTTAAAGATCCACTGCTGTAGTATAAACCTCTTAAATCTGAGAACAGCAATTTTTTAGGAAGTCTCACTCATGCTTATTCAAACTAAACATTTTAGGGCTTAGGATTCAGCACTATTCTAAAGGTCATGATTGGAAGCAGCACTGAAATTCAGAAAAACCTCTCGAACATTCCCTCTAATCAAATATGTAACACTAGAGCATGAAATCAAATTTTCTAAAAATTATAACAATGCACCAAAATGCATGTGGTTTTACAGACATAATCTAGACATTTCAGAACTTAAACATTCAACATCAAGTCACTCATTAGAGCTACTTAGGAAGAAATTATGTAACGGAGAAGTTTCACACAGGCGCGAAAGACGGTTTGGAATACTTTCTTAGTAATCTTCTCCCTCCTCTACCCCTTCAGTCTCCTGTCAGGGCAGCCTCCAATGGGTGCCTTTATCAGCTGATTAGTGCTGCATTTGTTCTTCAACCCTGCTCTGGCATTTCCCCCCAAATTGGAAAAGTCTGCATTTAACTTTTTAAATATAGATGGTATATGTTCTTTGGTTGTTTGATTTTAAGGAAGACATAAAATTAAAAGGTATTTTAAACACCATCTGCTATCTTGCAACAATGGGCAATAATTTCCTGATTGTCTTACATCACATACGTGTTTGAAATCTAGAGTAGTCTTTATGATTATTGTAGTTGGTATTTTCTCTTATCTTATGTAGCCCTCCTTGACTATGTGTATATTTAGAAACCAGGTTGAGTTTTATCTTCCCTTGTGCCATTCCTATTTCAATTTCCCATTATCACAGAACTATTGACAAAAGTCATTTACTTTTTCCTGTCATGTCTACCAAATTCACTGGGAAAATCCTTTATAAGGCCAGAGAAATGTAATTCTAAATAAACTTATTAAGATTTATTTGACCAATCCAATTCTTCAAATATGAGGACACAGTTACAAATGCTGTCATTCAGTAAAACAGAGACTATGGTGGCATTACCCATCTTCCAGTATAACTGTGGAGGAAAATAAGCTGAGATGGCAGGTGCAGGCTGGGCCCGTCAACAAAGACAAAACTGGAAACGTGCAAGAGCACCAGGTCCATCTAGCCATCTGCTCACACAAAGGGAATGAAAAGAGAGCAATGAACTAAGGCATTCATTTTCAAACTCCTGATTTGTTAACAAGATCTGTGCAATGAACTCTTATGCACTACTGTGATTCTAAAATGCCCCTCAGAAAAAAATCCAGCACAAACCACCTGTCATACTCTATTGGGATAAGTTAAAAGATTTTTCTAATAAACATCTATACTCTAAAAATGTTTTGCTTGTTGCTCTTCCTCCTTCCTCCTTCCTCCTCACTTCCCTGTCTTCTCTCCACACCTCTCCTCTTTGCCTCTACTATTCCAGAGACCACTACCCCACCACCCAGGCCAATGCCCACCTCTGGACACCCCACCTCCCATCTCTCTCTGCCCCCTGACTCCCTACTGGCTCTCTTCTTATCCTGCTTGGCCTGGGACAGTGATAACCCTTATCTGCTCTTCCATTATTCCTCAACGGTGGAATAAGACCTGGCCTTCTATTACCTAGCCCGACCAACCTGGGCCCCTGGCTCCACAGGCATCCTCTGGCCCATGCCATGACATTCAGATGCTGGCACCACACAACACAGGCCCCATTCAGCTCTGTCCTGATTCTTGCTGTGGACTCCATTGCTCTATAACTCGCTTTCCACATGGCACCTGGATCCCGCTCCTTCTTAAAACTTTCTTAGTTTCCTGATGACCTCAGAATGAAATCTAAAGGGCTCTCCTGGTCCATAAGGTCTGCCTGGATTACCAGGTACCTGTTGTCATTCAACTTTACCCTCTACTGCTTCCCCCCACCCCCACCTTTTTATTACACTTGCAAATACCTGGCTTTTCATCTGTTGTCAGTTTACTCTCTTATCTGTTTCAGGGCATTTGTCCTGGCTAATCAATCCCCTTACCTGACAGACACACTCTTCCCCTGCCTCACCTTGTCATTCCATTCTCAGTGCAAATGTCATTTCTTCAGAGAGAACTCTCTCCATCATCCTTTATAAAGTACCTCCTGCTAAATTTTTCTCTATTACAAAGCAGCCTGTATTAGTACTTTCATAGCACTTATCTTTGATATTAGTTTATTTTTTGAGTACAATGTGGTTTAGATCAGGGGTTAGCAAATCTTTTCTGTAAAAGGCCAGACAGTAAATATTTTAGGCTTTGTGGGCCATATAGTATCTTTAGCAACTACAGTATTCAACTCTGCCAATGTAGCAGTTAAATAGCTATACCTAAATGAATTAGCGTGGCTAGGTTCTAATAAATCTTTATTTATGGACACGAATTTGAATTTCATATAATTTTCACATATCATAAAATATTCTTATTAGTCTACAGCCACGCTACCCTGAACAAGCCCAACCCATCTGATCTTGAAAGCTAGGCAAGTTCAGGACTGGTTAGTTATTTGGATGGGAGACCACCTAAGAAGACCCGGTGCTGTAGGCGTAAAAAATAAAAAATAAATTAAAAAATAAGGGATTGTAAGCTGACACGGTCCTTACAATCTGTGAGGTCAACCAAGGGTTGCCTCATCTAAAACTGAATGAATGAATGAATGAATGAATGATGAATGAATGAACAAATAAATAAATAAGTTAGTTAGTTAGTTTTATTTGCCATAAATGAGATGTTAAAAGGAATGACATTGAAAAATAATACATACGATATTGATCAACTGCATAGATTTTTAAAAAGATATAAACATATGCTAATATTTTTGAAGGGATATAAAAGGAGTTGTTAACAGCGTTTACCTTTAAGGAGGTGATTGGAAAGGGTGTCATTAAATATTTCTCTGTACTCTAATATTTTCAATCATGGGCATATATTTTTTCTTTTATTTGTACACCTTTGAACAATGGATATTGGGGTATGGGGTAGTAATGTTAAGAGCCACCGTGATTTCCTTTCAAATACTTTTCTGTAAAATTAAAAGGATTCTAGTATAGACACACCATAATTTACTCAATGATTCCCATATCACTGGTTGTTATAGTTTAATTTCTGTTGATAAAACCAGCACTACAACCTCTTTGTAAATGAATTTTGTCTGTATTTCTGATTATTTCCTTGGAGTATAAGAAATGGGTCAATGGGCATGGAGATACTGATGGGTCTTGAAACAAAATACCTACATATTTTTCTGGATGCTTAGGCCAATTACACTGTCATCGCAGAAATGCAGAGTGCCCACTCTACCAATTATATTCTTGTGTGCAAATGAAATTTTCCTTTTATATTTACTAATATGATAAGAAAAATAAATTCCTCACTATTACTTTGAATTAACACTAATATCTGAACATATTCTCATTTTATCTACCTGCAAAAAACAGGTTTTCATACTTTTCCAATAATTGTCAGAACAATCCAATTTTTTAAAAAAAATACTTAAAGAACCACTGAAAATTATTACTAGGCCTTATAAAAATATATTTTATGAAAAGCAGGAAGTTGCTACAAACTACCTACTTTTTTAACTTCATTCAGATAAAAACCTAGAGTATGTAAGAGCCATGTACGGACTAGAGTTAAACACTGCAGTAATCTCTAACACCATGACTGTTTTCTTTCCAAGGATTTATAACACTTGGTCTTTCAAATTCAATATAGGACCCAAGAGCTACAGTATGTTTTTAAAGACAACAGGAATGGCTCCTTCAAATTCCTCCTCTCAGCAATCTGGCCCACAGAACCCCAAACAGCTTATGTCGTATTTCTTTTCATACTGCCCTCATTTTAGTAGAAAGTACAAGTGAATGGATGTGAGAAATCAATAGAAATGTATAAAGCAATCCATCTGCCCAGCCTGCTGTTAGCACATTTCTTGCAAATACTATCCCCACAGGCACTGCTCTTAGCACCGCAGGCCTGAACTCCCCGGCTTCCCCAAATTAGCATCAGGGAGTTCCCTTAGAAATGACCCATAATGAATCGGTTTTTTCCAATGTGTTTAATGACAGAAGCATGGTTCTAGGTGACTGCCCCACCTTCACAATAGCCTAGTGGGGCAACAGTTAGAGTTCGTTCTCTTTGCAGGTAGGAAAACTGCAGCTCAGAGAGACAGGTTACACAAGGTACCTCACAGGAGTCCAGAATTTCAACACAGGTCTGTGTGACTGGGCTGGCTTTCTGTTTACCCGCACTCAAATTAGCTATCAGACCACTTTTATTGAGGAAGTACTCTAAAGATGGAGCAATGAACATCTGCATTTCTGACAAAGTTATGAAAAATAAAAGCGGCCTGCTTTCTCCCTCCGGACTTTGATTTTTAAACAGAACCTTTTAATCTCTCTAGTCTGGTGCCCAAAGTATGGGCTTTAAGCTAGGTTGACCCTCTCTTAAGACTGTAGGCTGCAGACCTCAGTGCTTCCTTACCCTCATCGAGAAAGAGAGGTGAGCCTCCCATTACTTTCCTTGGGCAAGCTGGCATTTTCCTCTATGTCTCCATCAATTCTACCCCACCCCCATTCCCAGGATTGGCCCACCCCCATCATCACTGGAACAAAAAACGAGATTTCCCTAAAACCAGTCAGACCCACTACTGGAGCCAAGGTCAATTTCCCAGACTGGAATTCTGAAAGAAAGATTCAGTGGAAACATAATTCTAATCTACTATGTATCTACCCAGTCCCCACCACAACTCTTCAAGGCTCTTTACATATACAGTTTCACTGATTTTTCAGAACTATAAAGAAACTATAATCTTACTTAACTATTTCATTGGTCATACTCAAGTATGATAAAAATGAAAACATCAAACATAATGAGACACATAAAACCATCACAAAAACTGCATTCAGTATTGTAAGCAAGAAGAAATAAAAGTTTTTGCTATTGTCCTCACTTAAAGATAGCACTTAGAAAAATACAATCTGATCAATGCAAATGGGAGACAAAAACAATGCTGGAAGAATTAGCTGTAAGCACTAAATTTTGTAGATAGCACCATTAAGAATTAATTAGTGTTCTAAGCTATCATGTTGGAGATAATTTCTTCAGAGTGTCCATGTGTCTAGAGATGCTTTTGCTTTGCCTTCCTCATTTTACAAAAAGGCAAAAAATATTACTGGTTATCATTCGTAGGGGATAAAAGTCTAGTAACTTAAAAATAACAGGCATGGCTAAAAGAGAGAAAGAACTAAGCATTGGGCTTCTAAATTAGAATTTTTTAGGGTCTGCCTAATTGGGGAAACCTCTTTTCTTTTTATTTCCTAACACGCTGATTCTTCTAATTGCAAAGGTATGGAACTGTTAAAACAGTAATAGAGATTAATCATGGATTTCTTCACCCATTTTTTATTCCCTTTGATATTTAAATATCAAAACCTTATTCAGTTATTACCTTCATCACTTTAGCCTTCTGAGAATGAACCTGGGTGCTGACACATAGTGCCCCTGTGGCCAAGGCCCATACAAGGAATTTCTAGGCTACAGTTCTACCAAGCAGTTTCTGAAAGAGGAGCACTCATTCTTTCTAGCACCTTGCTAAGAAGCAAAGGGAGGACAGAGTGTGAATTCACAGATTAAAGAAACTGACCTCAGTGAAATCCCATTAAAACTTTCTTTTGATTCAAAGAGGTCACATCAAATGATCAAGTTAAGCAAAACTCCCACACCCAAGCTTCAAATTGGGTGTGTTGCTATTGTCCCATCACCAGAGAAAGGGTATCCTGAAGGTAAGGGACTCTGGTTGGCATGCTTTACTTAAGAAGTCCTATTTTATGCTTAGCTCTTCTGCTGAAAAAGAAAATCATTGCATGGCTGGGCCAAGGATTCAGGGCCCACTTAAGGAAGTTTCCCAAGTCTTCCTTTCATTAACTTTTTAAGTTATCACATTGTATCAAAAGACTATTCAGATTTTTGGAGAGAGGTATTGCTTAATACCTAACAATCAGCAACTGGATCATAAAGTTATCAAGTGAATCAAACTGTTAGCAAGAGGATCAATGGCCAGCAAGCAGGTGCCTACATTCCAACCTGGCCCCACTGGCCACAAACTGTTCCCTTCCCCTCACCGCCCTACCTCCCAGGCCACATGTGGACACTGCCAAACACAGCTTTTGAATCCAGTTAGGAACAGGACCACTCTTTTAACACGATAGTCGCAGCAAGGCAGAGTCATTTTCCCAAAGAAAATCATTTTACTGATAGTAGAAGGAGAACCGACTTTATTCAAATGGCCCATGTTTTCTTTTTCTTGCATTGTCCAAAAAGCTGCCAAATCGATCACTCATTTTTCTGCAATTAGATCTCAGGCATCATCTGAGTTGATGTGATGGCTTAACTTGCGAAAATGAATTTTAGGTGTGGACTGGAAAACTTTAGGTTCTCAGAAAAATATGTTTTAATGTGGTAAATGTATACATTACATTTATAAATAAATTATACCTATATTTTGTTCTGTTTAACAGAACAGAGCTGTAAGTGAATGTTAGTTGAAATGTAAAAAAAAAAAAAAAACCAACATCGTCTAAGTGGGGGAAAATGAAAAGATAGGCAAAATTCCTGTTTGAATTCTGGTTTTGGTACTTTTCACTAAATGGCCTTGGCCAAGTCATTTACCCATTCAACAAACTATTTCTTGAGCCTCTATGTGAGTGGATAGAGAACTAATGATATTTTTTTAAATCCCTACTTTTATAGGTCTTTCATTCTAGTAGAAGGGAGATACAAACAAAATAAATTAGAATGTTATAGGTATGTCAGACAGTTATAAGAAGAAAATTAAGCTTAAAGGAGATGCAGGGATTATAGAGGGAAGGAAATAAGAGAAAATTATTTCCAAATATTTAAAATAGAGATGATACTTACCTCTTGGATAATTTAGGTTCAGATCTGATAGCCCAAATACAGTGCTATATAATTATATTATATATAAGAGATCGAGTTTATTTTATGCTATTTAGCATAATGGGGGAAAAAAGAATAGGAGAAAAACTAGGACAGGAATTTAAAAACTGGCGAAAATAAAAAGATTCCAAAAAGCAGTCACAAAATCCACTACACTGGACAAAAGCTCTTACTTAAAATAAGACTAGCTATAAACAAGTCACTCGTGTCTTTAACATTAATGCTACTCTATTATAATGTTATTATATCTTTTCCATCAGGCTCTCTTCTTTCTAAAAATATTAAAGGGCATATTTAAAGAATATCCATGAAATTTCCAATTCTGCACGTACCCAAAATGCCCATTAATTATCAAAGAACAGAGTCTATTAATGACATACTTGTAAATTATTACACATCTCCAATTTATAAGCAGATAAATTGACAATTTAAAAAACGAAATATCTTTTAGTAGAAAAAATATATGATGTTGAAGGATCTAGACCCAAACAATGGCCTATTTAACTCACTAAAGACCTGTGGGTCTCAACTCAAAGCATCTACCAAACTCACCTAGGTGGATTTTTTAAATATTGTGTTCCCTTACCAGAAATTCTTATCTTATCCATCTGGGTTGGGCCAAGAGTCCATACTTTCAAAGCTCCACAGAGTTGAGAACGACTCCGGCAAAGACCACATATGTCTTGTTTACTTTCTTATCTGCAGCACAGGGCCCAGCATATAACAGGTACTCTCCCAAACACAGCCTAAAAATGCCAGTGACTTGCCATTTACTTAGCTAGTCTTCCTTATGGTTGGCCTTGTGATATAAAAAGAAGTTTTCCACTGGGCTTCAAAGAAAGATTTTCCTCCCAGACAGAGGGAGATGGGTGAACCACAATCTTACACCGTCCCCTTCCCTCCTATACTTTAAGGGAACATGTCTGTAGTAAGAACAGTTATAGTGACAAGCCTGCTAGTGAAAACCCTACCACAGAAAACAGTAAAACAAAAGGAGAGAAAGAGCATTGCACCTCATGACACTACTGAGCAGCTACACCAACCCCGGGACCAAGCTCTGAATCCCTCAAGTGAAGAACTCCCTTCTAGATAAACCAAGGTTTGTCATCTCAGTGGTAACTGCAGGGGGAGGGAAGTACTGTCAAACCCATGTGGGAAAGAATGAGAAGTTCTGGGGAGCCAGGGCATCTGACTGCTATAAACTCTAGAGGGTGCCCAAAGCCCAAATGACTCCCCCATCATTCCTTTCTTCCCTCTAGGGGCTGGCCAACTTGCTTCCCTCAAATATTGCCAGGTGTTCTTCCCTGCTACTTCATAGAATTCTGGATCACCACAGGCCAGACACACACTCCCAACTTTTTCCCAATACTAGCAACTTCTCCCCTCTTCTCCAAACACATACCTAGGACGGAGCCTTTGATGGAAATTTTTATTGTGTGTTTACAATTATAAACACTGAAAAGATATGGAAAAGGCAGAAGAAATGGTAAAAACTCCCAAAGCTTCAAAACTGCTACAATAAAATTTGGTCCCTGCTAATCATAAAAACATAGGTCAAGGTAGGTATATCCTCAACTTTGTTCTGATTCTCTACACACACATTTTTATCCAGACTAATGACTCAGAATCCCCCTTGCTCCTCAAAATGAAAGAGTGAGTATAGAATCTTTGTGGGTTTTTTAACCATTTAATCAAAGAGCAAGGTCAAAGCCTCAGAAGTAATGATGGTTACTCCATGAGCTGAAAAATATTTCATATGTAGGTTTTTCAACAGAGCAGAATACAAAATAAGTGTCCACTGGTTTAAGAAACCAAATGGAAATATGCCAGATGGAGTCTGGGGCCACATGGTGGTGATGTTAATTTAACTACAATCTAGCTAGGACAGAATCATTCTAAATCCCCAAGAATCTTCAAAATGATCCCACAAATCACATACTAGGCTGGCACCTATTTAATCCACCACATCCAGGAAGATGAGTCCAAGAGATTTGGGGCATTGGGGGCCAACCTTCTGCCGCCAAGCCCAGCTTCACTATCATTTTATGCATTATCCCAACTCCCCCAGTTTGAGAAGGGGGCTTGTAGAGAAAAGATGACATTCAATTTTCTCTGAACCATCACTATCAGAAACAGCATGAAGTAACAAGTACAAAGAGCCCTGAACAAGGCCTGGCACATCATGAACAATCAATGTCAGCTACTGTTACTGTCAAACTATATGAAAGTCGAGCGACTTAAAGACAAATTCATTTTTCTCCAGAGTATGCAAATTACTCCAAAAGCCAATTACATTTCCTTAAGGATCTGAATTAAACTAAAGCCTCAAAAACAGATACTACCTTGAGTTCAGGTAAACATCAATGTCATAAACCAGATACCTACTTCCATTTAAATCCCATAATTCAGCAAATTTAAGTTAGCTATAAATGAAATCAGGCTCCTCCACTGAGGACTTGAGGCCCAGATATCTGTCCTGCAGACACAATAAATGCTAATCAACCGGCCTTCTAGAACGCTACTTGAAGTCTCAGATTTTCTGAATCCTGCAACTCAACACTTTATCGGAGAAAATGGGGACAAGTATGAATGCTTTCTTTCATAATATCACTTCTAGATATATAACTACCATCTCCCCAGTTGGAGTACAAACTCCTAAGGATGAGTGTGTGTGCTCCTTTTTCTCTACATGACATTTTCTCTTCTTCCCTTGAAGCTGTCAAAGGTACCATAGAGCCACTCATCAGCATTATTGTATTATACCACCAGGGCCCAAGAAACCAAAACAAAATAGAGGTATAAAGAGAAAATAAAATATAAAATCCTATACTCACAAAGTTTATATTATATATGCGTTATCAGACACTTAAAATTAGAATGCCAAAGGCTATTAAATAAGCAATGTGCAAAAGTCTACATTTTATTTCCTTCACAACCCACAATAGAGATGTCACTATACTAGTATTTTGTGATCTAAAGTATATTAAAATATAACCTAGTGACTCACCATTAAAATGATTCCTGATTGTTTTGTTTTTAATGAGGGCTGCCCAAAATTAAAGTGTTTTTAAAAGGATGCTACCTGATGTAAAAAAACCAAATTTAATTTTACAGAAGAATTGAAATATAAAATAGAATGAACCTATATTGTGTTTTTGTATGCAAGGCAATTTAATAGTTGAAATCCCTTCCAGATGAAAGGGAAATCAATTTCAAAATTCTATCGTCTTTTTTTAAACTTGTTCAAACGTTTGAGGATTCAAATGTCAAGATGCTTTAAAATTAGATAGTGAAGTAACGCTCCTGGAGTTCATAAGAGAACATTCCCAGCTCTGCTGTGTAATTTGTCAACTTTCTGGCATATCATGTTAATAGAGTATCACTTAAAATAAAATTAATGCAAAATAAAGGGATATCATTTTGGGAGTCACCAACTACTACCTCTTCTTCCATGAAGATAACGTTATTTATCATGTTGTAGGTAAGTCTCTTACACTGCACACACTGTCATAAATACACTACTTCTGATGGTGCAGGCTAGATGACTGTCCCCAAGACAATGATTCGTTTTTACTCAAGAAAATCAGTACAGTAAATAACTTTTCTTCCCTTCAGACAATCACAGTGCTCGAGGCTGCTGCAACACAAAAACAAAATATCTTCACAAACGTCTCCAAACAGTCAAGCTGAAAATCTAAGCCAAAGTTTCATTTAACAGCCTGTCAGTTTTTTGATGTGAAGCTAATGAATGCAGTGGCAAACAAATCCATCAAACCTAACATCAAAACAACTGCACTGCATCCCACCAAACGGAAAAATGAAATACAACCTGCAGGCCAGCTCTTTGATCCAACCCAGCCAGGAAGCAGACCTGTGAGTGCCACCACAGCTGCTGCACAGAAGTGATCACGGACTCCGTGTCAGCACGAAAAGAAAGAACGGTCCACAAACGGAAAACGTTCATCTCGAACATGCACCGTTACCTTATTTCAATTGTTAGCTGCGTTACATATTTTTAAATCTCTACTAGAAAATATATATATATAGCATTTCACTCTAGATTACTCTGATGTCCAAAGCTATAAGAATGCCTAAAATAAAGAACTGGATAGTATGTTCCACTCATACCATAACTTTACAAATGATAGTTTATTAAAAACTTTCTGTTTACGAAACTCCTTGAAGACAAAAACATACGTCTTTTTTCTTTGTGCACACATGCTGCGTAATTCCCGCTGCAGAGGTGCAACTCGCTGAGCACTCACCGAAACTGAACTCTGCCTAAGTCGGTAGGCAGGCAAATGGGCACTCGGCTACCTGGAACATTCCCCGAGATTTTTTTTTTCAGTGAAAACTTTACCTCTGATTAATAAAATGGGGTAAAATTATATAACTGCCTTCTTAGGTAGTGTATCCTTCTAAGGCAAGGCCCTTCTGTTTTGGAACATCATGCAGAATTTCGCTATCCTGTATTTCACAGGTAAAGGCAAAAGAGAGCTGTATGATCCTCAATGAGGAGAAGAGAAGGAGAGGAACAAGAATAGAAAGGGCCTGGGGCATTAGCAGAGATTTTCAGAAACAGGGATATTCAAAATGAAGTTATGATGTCAATGTCCCCTACCTCTGCCTATTTTCTGAACTTCTAGTCCACAATCTATGCACACACACACACAAAAAAGTCTTCTGTGAGGTATGAGGTGGGTTGGGTAGATATGATTTTAAAAAGAGAAGGGAGCTATCAGAATTAAGTGCTAAAAACCAGAATATACAGACAGGCAGTAGAATATTCACTTTGTTGTTCCTGTCATTATTTAGTTGAGTGTATAAAAATAGAAAACATCCAGGAATTTGCTGAAATTTGGAAGACGACTATTTGGGCTTAGCACAAACAATGAATGGGAGTTCCAGTCGACGTCAGCCACATCTGAGACAAAGGGAAGGTTTCTTGAACAAATAATGCAAACTAACAGGTCGTAATACATTCAAAATAAACCTGCAGACATGTCTCCTATCCTTCTCCAGAAACACCACCGGGAAGTCAAGCAGCTAACGACAAAGGAAGCATTTCTTGATCCCTTACCAGCACCAACTCTGCTTTCAGTTGTGCACTCTCATCAAACAGGTTACCCTCCAAGTGATGAATTCTCAGAAACATGCCTGCCTGGCATACATCAGACAAGCACTCTCTTAATAAACGGAGCTTTGTTCAACAGCAGCTGCTTGAATGGGCTGAAAAGGTCCTATTAACCAAAGCCTGCTGGTGTTGAACAGAGATCATCAATATATCAGTAAAGCTGCAGGTTATCTTTTCAAAACTTAGCGTTGTTTTTTTAAATTAAAAAACAGCCCTCTGTAACAGCTCTTTTCAAGGTCATGAAATCAGAAGTACTGGTTTGTAATATATGAAATATATTAGTAGAGATCCCACACTCTGCACCACATTAATTAAAGCTGCACTACAAATACTTTATCAGATGTTTTTATATACTCAAATCAACATGTGACAAGTAAAGCAGATGTCATTCCCCAGTGCTTCAACTATGAAAAAGTATACCATTATTTTTTAAATTATTCCCTCTCAAATGCATACCTCATCATCACTTATGATGAATAACTGTTTTTTTAATAGTTATTATTTAGAATAAATTGAAGAGGACAAAGAATTAAGACAAAGTAACAAATTTGGTCATCTTCAAAGGTAAAAGTCCTTTAGTGCAATTCATATCCACTGTACATTACATTTGTCCCCAGCAGACAGTAAAACTAATTGCCAGCTCACAAATTTTCCTAAGATTAAAAACTATAGGTGTGTGGAAAAAAAAATATTTATATATATACATGTCTACACACACACACACACACACACACACACACACACAATACAGTAAATTCATAAGATTGTCTAAGAAAGGACCCTGGAAATCAATAAAAATGTGTCAAATAAATGATAAAAGACACAAAAATCTATCCTAAAAAATGCTATCACAGCATACTATAATGTAAGAGAACTTATTAACTGAGACTAGCCAACAAAATACTAATATTGAGGAATATAATTTAAGAAAGCATAAGGGTGTTTTAGTGAAAAGTTCAAAATTGCATCCAAGTTTAGTTTCCTATTTTTAAGAAGAATAAAGAAAATTAGTTACTTGACTCAAAGTAAATTTCTATTATATCTCCATGTCAGTTATTAACTAGAACTCTGCAAGGCAGAAAGCTGCCCCTACCCACCCCACCCCTAACAACAAAGATATCCATGACCTAATAATCCTTGTATTCTATGAATCTGTTATCTTACATGACAAAAGGGATTCTAAGGATTGCTTGCCTTAAAATGTAGGGGACCACATGCAAGGAAGAACCTGAGAGAGGCCTCTAGGAGCAAAGACCTGGATGACAGGCAGCAAGGAAAGGTCATACAACCGCAAAGAACTGAACTGAGCCAACCACCTGAGTAAGGAAATAGATTCTTCCCTAGGGTCTCCAGTAAGGAATGCAGCCCCATAAGCACCTAGAGTTTTGCATGGTGAGACCAATGTCAGATCTCTAACCTACAGAACTATGAGATAGCAAATGGGTATTGTTTTAAACTACTAATTTTATGGTAATGTTACAGTAGCAATAGCAAAATAACACATTCTCAGAGTAGCACCACCTCGCCCAAAGTAAGAGAAGGATGGAGACAACATCTTAAAATGTCTAAAACATGCAATTACAACAATTTTAATAACTGGTCAAACTGTATTATAGCCATTGAACATTTTGTACCTAGTAAAGTAAACCAAAGTAGTCATATCCCTTGACTGAACTGAATGATATAAATCAACACAGTGAATATCGACATACCTAAGTTTTTACCCCTCACAACAAATTTATAGGGTAGGGAGGTATTTCTACTTCATATAGGAAGAAACAAAAAGAGTAAGTGACTTTCTGAATGTTATATGACTAGCTAAAGAAGAAAAGTTGGGCCTCAGATCCCTGCTTCCTCTATCACAGTGCACTACTTCTTAACGATCCCAGATTCCTAGGCTCCGACAGCTGAAATTTCAGAGCGGACCACTATCAACCTCTCTGACTTGGTCGTACTCTGCTCCACTCGACATCCACACATAAATGTGGAAACACACCCAGGTCATTTTGGCCTTGAGGAGAAACTATTTTGGCCAATACCATGAACTAGATCTGAAACACATAGTAAACAAACACCAACTAATTTTTCTGGTGACTCTGAACAGCTGTGATAGCTGACTATCTCACTGACTAAAGATGCAAACCATAACATAACATACTTTGTGACAACCTCGGGGCTTTGACACTGTTTCAATGAAGATGCTAGCATTACATTTCTGCAAAAGCACTGTAGTAGCAGGCCAAGGTACATAACACACCATGTTTTCTTTTTTTTTTTTATTAGGTTTACTATATGTAATAAGGATGCATAATGGGAAGAAGTAGTTTACTTCTGTTCCTTTCTAAATTACCCCTCACAAATAGGAATTACTCAGAACAGAAAAAGTCTTCTAATAGCAGGAGCTTTCTTTTATGCCACAGGTTCATTCAAATGCTTCCTAAGCTGCCAAAGGGCTACATTTTTAATATATTATGCAATTTTCTAAAAACACTTATAAATTAAACCTAGAATCATCTTCTGAATATATTTGTATCTAAGTTCACCCAATGATTTTGCATACAAGTTTTACCAACACAGAATGAATAATACTCGTCTGTACCATGCAGTGCCAAGATGAGGCCACATAAGGGATGTATCATTTTCCAATAAGTCTATGTCAACTTTACATACTCTGTAAAACACAGTTTCATTAAGAAGCTGCCCTCTGCCCGCCTGCACCTTCACCTTAAAAACCACAGGAAAGGAAGTAACCTAATAGAAACCAACCATCACTTTGACAGTGTTTTCTGTTTAATGAACCAAGGAGAAATTAATTAAATTTAATAGAAGTTGTTGCTTGTGAGTGAAAATACAGAGTATTTGAAACTAAATTAAATATACTGGGCAGGAAATGCAAAATTTTATACCGAATTTAATATAAAGATATAGTTCTTGTTCTATAATACTACTTCCAAGAAATTCACTTCTGCATTAAGGGCAGTTTTAATCATTATTCGTACCATCCTCCCTCAACCTCTTGTTCTTACAATTTTACCAGACACTTTCTTCTGTAAATAGCTGTTTGCTCAGCCATAGACTGAACTCTAACATGGAGAGAGTTCAATCATGAAGCCACGGGGAGCCACAGGAAACTCTTACAAAAAAAAAAAAAACACAATTGGTGGCCTTAGAGAAAGCAAACTTTAGTTGCATAAAATTACCTCTCAAGGTAAACTGTTCCACATTAATTTCAGAACAGACAAATGTAAATACAAATAGCCTATGTAAAATAAATACCTCTAGTCGGAAATAAATTATCATAATGAAAGAAATACAATGAGGAGAAAAAATAAATGCTATATGTGATCTTAGCTTTCCCACTATACCAACCAGAATACACATTTAATCTATGCTTTATTTCTGAGGCATAGATATAACTTACCAATTTAGCAACTTTCCCATAGTCGATCCATCTGACAGTAGCAAAATTTGTAGATTCTGCACAGTTGAAACCATGATTAAAACCAGCATGATAGCCATATGGGAAAGTAATCATAAATTCCCAGCCTCCTGGGTGATCTGCAGGGTAGAAAATATATAATATTTTCCAATTATAAGACTTCCCAAATTGTGAATGATATTAAAATATATTTCCTATTTTTAAAAAATGTCATGATATCTGAGCTATACCAGTATAAAAGAAGTCCCCCCAGATCCTTTACTTAATCCCTTAATAGTTTTTTCAGGAAACTTTTAAAAGACTTTTCTAAACAGAGTGTGACCTTTTGGCAATGCAGTTCAAACATTTTAATCTATAAGCAAAGATGTCATTTTTTTTATACAAAAATGTCTTTAAGTTTTTCAATTAAATTTGTTCATATTAGCAATCAATAAGTATATTTTAATACTTTAAATTTTGTATTATTGAAGTTATATAATAGGACATATCATAACTGACATTTTTTCAAGTTAGAGCTACAAAAACTGATAATGCATATGAAACAGAATATGAATTCTTTTTGCTAAAAAGTTGGTAGTAATCAAATTATTCTTTCATAACACTTAGAAAACATTCAGTTAACTGTATTCCATTTAACAGCAAAAACTTCTATAAAAATTATTCATATAAATATATATAGGTACTATGTATGTATGTGTGAGTGCATTTTAAAATATAATTAAAATAATGGCTAAATCAGTCAGGAACCTAAAGCAAGGGTGAAAAAAATGTATGTATTCAATTCCTATTTTTAACATGTAAAATATTTATTTTTATAGTAAGGAAAGGACACAGGAATACACGATGAGTCATAGAAAAATAGTGAAGCAAAATTTTTCAGTGTTTTTTTAATTTGCCTACTCTCTACTAGTTTAGTATTCACTGATTGATTCAGCCACCATGATCACTTCAGTCTTAAAATGTTGTGAAATGAATATGTGGGTCCGTACATGTGTGTAATAAACATACAGGAGACACGCTGTATAAATACAGGTGCACACACTGCAATTCAATTGCCATTTTAGGAATGCTAAAAGTTTGTGCGGGGAGTATTTTCTTTCACAACAATTCTGAAATTTAGTTCATCACCCCCTCCCCCCATAGCACCCCAGCAGGTGTCCTATTGCAATGAGCAGCAATTCAGCTGCCACCTGGCAGAGACAGAGAAAGCTTATCGGTTCAACATGGTTCCAAATCCACCATTCTGAGCCACGTGAACGCAGCCTGATTCTCTTCTTTCCTGGTCTCACTGAATCTCATAAATTGTAATTGTGTTTGGAAACTGGCACTTCCTCGTACTGTGTGATAAAAGAAAACTCACCCTGCTCAATGTTTCTAGTCCTACAAAGCTGGGACAAAAGGGTAGGACTGCTATCACTGGGAAAAAGAAACTACTGTCACTGCTCCACTGAATCTTACCTGCAATCTTCCTTTGCTCTACCTACAAAACCCTGCTGCCCTTGCCATGTTGAAGAAGAGCACCTGTTCCCATTGAATGGGACTCTAAATTTTATCTCTGTAAAACATCTACAAACAGGTCAGTCCAAGTTAGCCAAAATATAAGGCCAATTTATTGCTGCTAGGTAACAAACTGAAAATTTTTTGAAAAGTACAAGGACAAAAAAAATGAATCCCTTTTATTATAAGACTAAACAATCATCACAATTCCATAAAGTGGAAGAAGCTGAAATGGGTAGTACACATAATTTAAAAGCAGACATTAGCTATGTTTTTAAACCTACTTTTTCATATATATGTATGAATAAGTACAAATACATTGAAAGGATAAAGGAAAAAAATGTTATTCCAACTGTGAAATGACTGCCTAAAGAAAGAGGGTTGAATTGAAGATTACATTATTATAATATAACATATACTATGCGAAGCCCTTTGTAGAGATTATCTCTTTTCATCTTCGTAATAACCCTATTAAGTAGGTACTATTATTATCCCAGTTTCCAGATGAGGAAACTGAGACTTGGAAAAATTATGTAATTTACCCAGGTGACAGAATCAGGAATGAACTTGAGAACTTTAATTCCAAAGCCTACACTAATCTGGCCCATGTTACATTATCATGATCAAAGAATAAGTTCCTTCAGAAGCACAGTCATCCAAATACACACCCTTCATCAAAGTGGAAGGGGAATCAGCAGCATTTCATGGGAAAAATTACAACTATCGATCAGCCCTCTAGTCACTAGTGTCTCACCATCCGAGGATGAACACTCATCCTGCTACTTCCCATAGAAGCCACAAAATGTCCCATCCTTAAAAGATGAGATAAAGGCCTAGTATATCTACTGATGTATAAATAGCACTTGGGGAGCCACAGCCCAGACAGGGGTGCAAGGCACCTACCTCCTAGTCCCCAAAGACTGGAAATGACGTACATGACCCAAAAGGCCTCCATCCTAGATAAACGAACCAACCTCTCAGTACTAGTACCTCATAAAAGCCCCTCTCCAAAGAACAGCTTGATCAGTATCAATCACCAGCTCTAAACTCACAGAGGTTTTTCTGTCTTGGGGAACTCTAATATTCCAACTTAAATAAAAGTGCCCAATCAAGTTTATGCTAACTACCTAAAAGAAACACTCATTGATATTATTTCCAAGACTGAAAAAGCAGTGCTCAGAGGTGTCTGCAAGTATGACAAAGCCCCACAGTGGCCAAGAACTCCACCAGGGGTGGCAGGGGGAGAGGCACAGCCTCTGATCTCTGTGCCTGCACCAGTGCTATACCCCAACACCAGCTCCTCTCCACACCCATGGACATTCCCCCATAGTGCACATCTTGCAGGCATGCTTTTCGTCATGGGTAAAAGTACATCAGTAAACCAGTGGTGAGAGCATCTTCACCACACAAGACAAGTATACCTTGTGATGACTGACTGCCACACAGACAGTTTGTGAGTGAGCGGGCATCACAACAAGTTGGAGAATGATCTGGTCATTCAAAAAAATCTACTTTGAACAAAGCCAAGGGTTGGTGGGAGGGGAAGGGGGCACTTCAGGGCCTGAGATTAAGAAGAGGTAAAGATTTAGCCACAAGTGAAAAGCTTCTAAGGTAAAAAACAGCAAGAATTATGGGAAGAAAGTGAAACAAAAAATGAAGACGACAGTGGAGCTATTTTTTAATGTTTCTGCAAGTAGCTAAGGACTTAACCCTCCTCGAACTGAGAGCGAGCTTTTATTTACCTGGTCAAAAACATTTTTCATTTTAGTTTCTTCGCAAAAAAAAAATGCTCATGTCCTGTCATAACTTTGGCCTAGTAACTACCTCTGGATGTAAAGAAAGAGGGCTCTAGTACATACAGTCTCACAGAACTTAATCTTTAGAAATAATGCAAAGAAACAACTGATCTGATTTTTAAATTATCAGGCAATTCTATCCATAATGAAATCTCAATTGTATGTATTGTGTTTATATATGTATAGAAGCAACATACTGGTACCATAAACATTGATGCTAACCAACCAAACTACTACTAATAAATTCTCTGAATTCTTTTTAAAAAATAGATCACATATACATAAATTATGCTGCTCATATAAAAGACTTCAATGTAGAAGTGCTACAATTTATTTTGTCAAATGTGCTGTATTTTATTTTCAGTGGTTATAAATAATCTGTAACAGCATGAAATCTCTAGTAAATGTATCCTGAAATAAAAGTAGCTTCAAATTAGTATATAGATAAATAACTGTTATGTTATAAAACATAAATCAGAATTTTCCTCCCCACATCCTAAAAATCCTGAGTCAGACATACGAGCTAATGTTAAATCTGTCTTAAATACAAATACGACGCACTCAAAACGAATTTGTTAAACAGTAATACTAATATACCTTATCAAAGGGAATACCGTACTTCTTCAACACTGAGGGAGATATCAGTGTCATCTTGTGGCGAAGAAATGCATCACACCCTTGAGAACTGCTTGGGAAAAAACCTAAATGGAAATAATGAATATAAGCAGTAATGAGTCGATTAAGATAAAATTTCAGGGAGTTTTTTTAAGCTTATGTGCTACTATTCTTAGTTTTATGTAAATATAGGCCAATTCTACCATGAAAAAACCCTCATACTAAAAATTTGAGTCAGAATTATTAAAAATTAAGAGATACATATTTATATCACCAGAGGTTAACCTTTTTTTTATAAAAAGATCAAGAGTTGTTATCATAACATATAAAATTACTAAACCTTAAAAATGTTCAATTTGTAACAAATTTGAATTCAAACTAATAGTTTATACTTCCCGGCCAGCACCAGTCAAATATACTTGGAAACCTGCCTGCCTCACCTACCTAAAGGTAAGCGGTGTTTGGAGGAGACCTTTAAATGAGGAAGCTAAACATGCACCAAACTTTTTTTTCTACAGTATATTACAAATCAAAACAGTTTGTTTTTCTCGATTGCTGAATTCAAGCCTGCAGTTCTGTCTGAGACAGACTCTCAGTAACTCAGTTATGCAAGCTAAAGAAAAACGAACATGGTTGATGCCTTGTCCTTCACTTTCCTCACTCGGGGGGAAAAACTACCATGCTGAGGGGAGTGGGCAAGCAAGAAGAAAAAAGAGAAACACAGAAAAGACAGAATAATCAGAGACAGAATCCATAAGGAAAAGAGAACTCACCAGAAAAATATGTGTGATACATATGAGTGAAGTGAGAAACAGATGATATTTAACTTCTCTTCTGCTAAAATGAAGATAAAACCACTGAAAATGGTACTTATCTGACTCTGTGGCTCACTATATGCAAACAGCTCAAGAATGTGACCAATTTGAAAAAGAATTACCAGCATTAACTAATCATGTGCTGTTTTAATCTCATGGAATAGTGGGGGTTTCCAGGGATACTTTTAAAATTAATAAGCCTTTATTGATGCCACCAATCTCAGAAGAAAATAAATCAGCCAGGAAAGAGCCATGAGGGTATAAAGAACCACCTGTACATTAGCAGTACATTTAGCAGTACATTCTGCTAAAGCATCTGCACCTGGATTTAAAAAAAAAAAATAGACAAATATAAAAGGTACATGACAACAGAAAAACCAGAAATACTATCATTCTCTGCAATACCAATGGGAATAGAATAAAAGGAATAATTTTGTCCCGTATGGTCATCTGATGCAGCCCTCTGTTTATGGTTACCATTCACAATACATAAACAGAAAATAAAACATTATGTCAAATAAGCAACCCTTTGAAAGGATGCAGACTTCAGTGGATGGAGTGAAAGTGCCACACTAACGTAATGACCATATCTATACAATATGATGTCCTAAGTCTTACACCAACAGCAGGGAGGTCCCTAAGCACAAAACTCACAGAAACATTTTAATAATACAATTTAAATGGATCTATCAAACTTTTCAAATTCGTAACTTTGTGCAGCAATAAATGAATTATGTTTTAAATTAAAATCAATGAAGAAAGAGTAGTCTATTTAATTTTCTTTTGATATGGATTTGTAATCAAGACCTGAACAATGTGGTGAGTGGTCATAAGTTAATTTAAATTGGAAAACCACTGAAGGAAGGTAATTTGCAGTATATTAAGAACTTCACATTGGTTCAGAATTTATATTTACAACATGCTATTGGAATTATATTTTATATCGCCCTGGAAAACACCTTATAAGCAGCACAAATTATCTACAAAGCATGAGTCTCATAATGAATTTTACTTCAAAATACCTGCAGGAGTACATAGTTCATACTCGCCCTCATTCCACAGTCTATGAAAAGTATTTTATTCAAAATATAAGCAAGCCTATATAATCAGATTATCAAATACAAAATGATATTTTTAAAAACTCAGAACTATGCCAGCTAAAAAAATGTTAGTAACTTTCATAATAAATGAGAAAACAACTTTGGAGTCACTTGCATGAAAAATAACCAAAATAGCTCTAATGGAAAAGATAACATTTAACTAAAAACTCAAGACTATCAGAATTTTTTGAAAGTCATGAAATAAAGAAAAAGTATAGTATATGTTAAAAAATTTTGCAAGTTCTTTAAAATATGCCTTTCCAAATCATTCTTTTTTCTATTCTAATACTTACTTTGAAGTTCTTTAAGTTTTGAACAATTTCTTTGAAAGAAGTCTTCTCTAAAAGTTATATTTTAATGATACAAGATTTCAAACACAACACCAATACTTATATAGCTTTGACTAGTCTTCACTGGGTTCTTTTTTTTTTTTCCCAGCTTTATTGAGATATAATTGACATATAGCATATATAAGTTTAAGGTATACAATGTAATGATTTGGGATATGTATGCATTATGAAATTACCACAATAATGTTTAGATAACATCCATTACCTCACAGTTACAGTATTTTTGGTATGTAATGAGAAGTTTTAAAATCTCACTTAGCAACTTTCAATACAGTATTGTTAACTATAGTCGCTATACTGTATAGTAGAACATCCTCATAATTTACACATCTTCTAATTGGAAGTTTGTACTTTTTGGTCACCTTCACCAATTTCCCCCAACCCCTGCCTCTGGCAACCACCAAGCTAGTATCTGTATCTATAAGTTCGGGTTTTTTAGATTCCACATGTAAGTGAGATCGTAAGAGTATTTATCTTTCTCTGGCTTATTTCACTTAGCATAATGCCCTCAAGTCCATCCATGTTTAAAGAAATGGCAAGATTTTCTTCTTTCTCAAGGCTGAATAATATCAATTGCATCTATATATCTATATCCGTTCACATGTCAATGAACAGATAGGTTGTTTTTACATACGTCTTGGCTATTTTAATAATTCTTCAATAAACACAAGGGTGCAGATATTTCTCAAAGACAGTGATTTCATTTTCTTCAGACATAGATTCAGAAGTAGAACCGCTAGATCATAGAACTGCTAGTTCTATTTTTAGGTTTTATTGACAATATTCCCTATGCTGTACTATTTTTCACAATCCCTGTGACTATTTTTATAACTGCTAATTTGTACTTCTTGATCCCATCACATTTTTCACCCATCCCCTCAATCACCTTTCCACCTGGTAACCATCAATTTATTCTCAATATCTATGAGTTTGTTTCTGTTTTGAATGTTCGTTTATCTTGTTTTTTAGATTCCACATATAAGTGAAATCATACAGTATTTGTCTTTCTCTGACTTATTTCATTAGTATAATATCCTCTAGGTCCATCCACACTGTCGCAAATGGCAAGATTTCATTCTGTTTATGGCTGAGTAATATTCCATTGTATATATGTACCACATCTTCTTTATCCATTCATCTGTTGATAGACATTTAGGCTGTTTCCATACCTTGACTATTGTAAACACTACTGCAATGACCACAGGGGAGAATATCTTTTCAAATTGGTGTTTTGGGTTTCTTTGCAATATTTTTCATTTTTGATTATTGCCCAATGTCTAAAATCCTACCAGGATTTAGGAACATGGCTGGGTATAAAATAGTCAAAATTTTAAAAACAGACATTGATATCTAACACCAAATTATGAGGAAATTAAATTTAATGATTATTTCACTTATTCTTTATGCAACTTAGCTGACAGTAAGATGAAAACAAACATACTCTGACATACCACACATTGATCTCCATGCCTGAAGTATGAGTTAGGCATAAAGGCAATGGATATATCACTGAACTTCTTCATATTTTATGGCTTAAGGGGCCTCTTAAAATTGACTGTTTATAATGAGGGATATTTATTATCCTTTCAAAACCAGACATTTTAACATAATATTTTTAGACCATCAGCTAAATGAATGCTTAAGAGAATAATGCACTTGCCATTTTGAGATCTTGTAAAAGTACATTTTCCTAATTTCAAGACAGAGGTATATGAATAGGTCGATTTAAAATCTGTTCAAAAATTTAAAATGACATTTCTTGCTGCTCTTCTAGTCTCTTGATAGCATTGGTTCGTAATCTCTTTTAGACCGAACCCTCTTAAGGGATTTGATGATAGCACCTCAGGAATACACATATATCCCCAATTCTGAATATGATTTCAGAGAGTCCACAGACTGCCTGTATCCCACCACAGACCCTGGTCTACCTCCTGGAAGTGCAATCCCTGCATATCAGGTTATGACTATGCTCCACAGGCTTAAATTCAAGATTACTGGCCATTTAAACACATTCCCAAACACACCAAAAATAACTTTACAAAACCATTAACTAATTAATCCTTTGTAATAATGATTCTTCTGTTCCTTTTTGCTGAGTGTTGCTTTTTTAATAAGTCTAAACTAAAAACACTTGTTACAAGTAAATGTAAAGATCTAAAAGAATCAATTTATTCACCTTCACCACACTGACATTTGAAACGAGATTCCTGCTGATCATTCTTACTTTGCAAATCAGCTGCACAAAATCCTAACGCACATATTCTTTTTCCATTAACCAAAATTTTGACCAAAGTAAATAATCTTTAATTTTTTTTAAGTATAGGCATTTTATTCATAACAAGAAACCAATGTAATACAGTCCTTCACAAAGTTTTTAGCCAGCCCCAACTGTCATTAATCCATTATTTTGCTTAACTTAATAGAACAGCAAAGATACTGTCTTATTTCTAAAATAGATGAGATTTAGACATTCTGAAAATCTTCAAAACTGTCATTCATGATTTAACATTATACCTCTATTCTCCTTTATACTTTCCATTCAACTGTATCAAACCAAAAATTAGAAAGAATGCAATGGCATGATAGGTGAACATAACAAGTATAAAAATTGCAACAATTCACTTGAGATTTTTTATTACATTTATGTCTATGTAATATTGAAAAAAACTTGTATAAATGAGAAAGCAGCTGAAGGGCAAAATCAAACTCCTGGCTTTATTAGATGTAGGCCTAATGTGTTTCAGATAAAATATTTGTAGGTGCCACAGTCAATCAAGATTTCAATAGAAACTAAAGATGAAAGCATTCATGCATAAAAGGCAAGTACGATAATTATGATGTGCAGACAAGATAATGGAAAATATCCGAGGCTGCTTTTCATTTCATGTATCAAGTGCTGCCTTGACCTAGACATCCTACAATCTTCCATCACATTTACTGTGTTATTTTATCATTTTAATTATTTAGCAGAATTCAATTAATTTGGCTGACATCTGGCCAGCGGATAGGAATCCTCTACTACTTTATAGGGTCTTTTCCGTATGTCATTTCTCAATGCTGCAAAAATAATAAACATGCAGTTGAGTTTAAAGTTCTTGTTCATTTTTTAAGTTTATTAACCTCTTACTGATTAAACAAGTGGCACCCATTTTCCTAGAATGTCATTTTCAATTAGATTATATGAAAGTGTTTACACACAGATTCTAGCTAAAATTTTAGCACGTGACTCCATACTATAAAGTTTATATTGGTTCCATTTTAAAAGTTCTCTAGTAATGAAGTAAATCGAAAATGGCAGAATAATTATTATAGAGAAAGAGTTCAGCATATAGATTTAGCACGAAGTTCAATCACTGCCTGCCTATGTATTTAAAGATTTTGGTAATCATTTTCTAAGCTGTGTTTCAATCTATTATTCAGAACCAGGATTCATCTACCCTAATATTCATGAAAATAGTCCCTAACAAGGTTCAAGATTACAATTATACTGCTAGCATTACTATAATGTATTACATTGTAAAAACACTAAGTCTTCATAGTAATTAGATTGCCAAAATTATAATGATGCTTCTTACAAATGTGATATGTAACTGTTCCTTCTAATACTCTTCTATAATTTGGAGGAAAGTAATCTTTAGATGTTATTAACAATTTCTGTTCAGAATTGTCAAGTCAAAGAATAGTTTTCTCAATGTGCCATTTCATTATTAAAAGAAAACATATATAAAGTAGAAACAAAATTCCTCTCTTATTAGAAGGCAAACCTAACATACCAATGACACTTGGATTAGTACCTGACTAAAAGGGAAATACTCACTGAAGAATCAATCCTGGATAAAGGCCAAATGTCTTATTCTTAGCTGTCACTCAATGAAACCTCGCTTTGCCCTGGAAATAAGTCACTACCAGCCAACTTCTTCCTTTTTTATTATATTGCTATTTATTATAATTTGGCCATTCAATATAGGACCATACTTGGTAATGACATAGTCATGGTGTCCTTCCAGTATGACAGCCTACTTCTCCCATGGTAAGGGTAGCAAGCAAAACAGATGATGAGGTTTGCAGAGGGTGAATCTGATTTTTTCCCTTGCTTTTATTATTTTTTTTATTTTTCAATTACAGTTGACATTCAATATTATTTTATATTGTTTTCAGGTATACAGCATAGTGGTTAACATTTATATAATTTACAAAGTGACCACCCCTCACCTAGATAAGTCTAGACCCACCTGGCACCATACATAGTTATCACAATATTACTGACTACATTCTCTATGCTGTGTTTTGCATCCCCTGCTTACACAAGGGAGAAGAATCAAGGAATGTAAAGTAACCTGGTGTATCTTTAAAACAGAGAAGAAAAAAAGAAAGATATTCTCTGCAGACATGAGTAGGCAGCAAGTGAAACCATCAAGAGACTTCTCAGAAATAACAACGTACAAAGCTATAAAAAAAAATGTTTTGAGTTCCAGTAAAGTACACTTAATTTTGCCAGTCTAAAACATACAATCTCATGCTCATCCAGTAACCTAGGGACATTCACTTTCATATCTCCATAAGGGCAGGCCCAGGCCCAGGAGACCAAATAAGAACTGGGTATCAGAAGTCACCCTTTGGTGAAATGATACAGCAACATGAAAAGTATTCATAAAATACCTGCACCTGAGATGCAGCATCACTGCTTTTTGGAATTTATCTCAGGGATGTGAGTTAAAGGAAGAAAATATTTATTGACACAATAATGTTAAATACATTATATGAAAGAGAAATTGCAAATAACCAAAATAGGTTAAATGCAATCACCTGATGAAATACTAAGCAGTCAACTAAAATAACTAAGAAGATTATGCAACAAGGAAAAATATGCAGACATTAAATGTGAAAAACTTCAACTGTTCATTATAAAAACATTTTAAAGCCAATAACTTGAATAGAATAAAATTAACAGATTGACATTCTACACTGTAAAAATACCTTGAAAACAAAGAACTTATCTAGATGATAAACACAAAAAACAAGTTTACCTTGAGCTAGTCTTTCAAGTCGTTTCCCATGCTCTGGGGGTATTGCATACCTAAAATTGTAAAGACAAATATTTTAGCTTTATAATGGTTCACCTAGTACCCTAAGGATGTCTATTCCTAAATAAGATCATGTTAAAAAATTCAACACCAAACGCCACTTAGATGAACTGAAATTAGAAACCAACCAATCACAGAGTCATATCCCTTGGATATCGGAGAAAAGAAAAATAAACTCATAAGTCATTTATTTTAATACTCTAGCTGACCATCCTAAGTTCACTTTAAAGATTAGGGAACAAAGGCCAATAAGTAAGCTGCTTGGCCAAGGATGCAGCCAGTCACCGCACGGAGACTAGAACGCCTCTCCCAACACTCAGCACTCCAGCAATCCAGGGCCATTTTTGGTTGTTTATTTTTTGTTTTATGGCTGGTTAGTTGGCCTTTGTTTTTAAGAAAAACTAGGTTGTTGGAGTTTTCTAACCTTTTAAAATGTTTTTACTGACAAGAAGAACACAAAATTATTATTATGACATTATTATTTCTACCAAACCTTTGTCAGAATATTGTGCCTTTCCAATAGATGTTAAACATAAAAATCTCCAGCCATAAAAAGGAAGCTTTTATTTATTTCATGATTACGTGACTTCTAAAATCTTGATTTTATAAATAATTTTTCACCTTTGAAAAAGAGAAATACTCATTTATATTTCCTGATGTTTTCAAAAGTAAAATACTTGAACTTATTCACTGTGAACCTAACGAATTTTAAAACAATACTCTCACAATATGCTACCCAAATACTAAATTTTCTAGGTAGTTTTAATAAGGAAAAGGAAATTAAAAATAAAGTAAAATGATCATTTCATGTTTTAACTAAAAATATGTTATTCTTAAGACTTACATTTGCCACATTTACTAGCTCAATATATATTAAGTTTAAGTTACTTTTTACTAAAATAGCTTTTCTAATTTTACTTAACACCACACTTGGTTGCATTTAACACTGATAACACATGCAAAACTTAATTGGATCCGATGTAACTAGGCAATTCTCTAAAGGAAAATTCAACCATATATCCTGTTCCTTAAGGCACTGTTAATGAAATTATTCCAACTGAATTGAGAAGATAAAATTTTAGCATAACTATATGACAATCACTCAATGTATATTTATGGCCCCTTCTTACCAGTTTTTAATCCCTGGTTTAGATCACCACATATACCCAGAAAAGGAAGAACGTTATATGTGTGTGTGTGTGTGTGTGTGTGTGTGTGTGTGTGTACACGAATATATATACATACATATACACACACACATACCCCAAACAGGGTCACCTCCACCATGCCATACATACACACATGCATGCACAAGTGTAAGGGGTATACCTGCCCACAAAGGGTCAGATGTGGATGGAGATATTTATGTATTCTTATTCACATTTTTGAAAAATCGACATCCAAGTTAAAGCTCCTTAATCTAAAGGTCAACTATCTGTTCACGGAAAATATAAGTGTGTTCATCTGCAAAAGGAAGGGGCAAAAGAAAGGTGAAATGTTCTACCCCAACTCTGACCCTCTGTTTACTCATTCTAAGATCTCAATCAATCCCATCATACCTCTCCTCCCAGGAAGCCCTTATTGGCCTATCTCTTTAATAACTCTTTTCTACAAGTATACTATTTCCCAGGTACAGCTGTTCCTATTATAGCTAGATGATTTATTTATTTTCTTAACATATTCAGAGTATGTTTCAGTCTATTTTCACATTCTATAAAAGATCCAGCTTTTTTCCTCCCTGGCTGCCTGAAGATCAACTGCTATCATGAACACCACAGTAACTATCGGGACCAACCAACTACTACAGTGAAAACAAATGGTCATTCACATCCTTCACCCTGGGAAGGCAACAGTACCTAAGACAAAAAAAATGGGGGAAAACTAACCAAAATGTACAAGACCCCACCAAACGTCAACTTTGTGGATTCAGAACCCATTTTGGCGGTGGCAAGGCACCTGGCTTTGGCATGATTTACAATTCCTTGGATCATACAAAGAAAAATGAACCCACAGACTTGCAAGGCACGGCCTGTATGAGAAGGAAAAGATTTCAACAAAGCACCAAAAGGAATGTGAGAACAAAATTTTTTAAAAAAGTCAGAAGGACTGCAAAGACCAATGCTGGTACTGGCAGGAAAAAAAAAAAAAAAAAAGGAGTAAAGCTTCTGCAATGCCAGTGGTGATTATGCAGATTTATTACGAAAGGATTAATAAACTAAAAACTTCCCCCAGAATCCAGTTCATTTTAAGACTATAACTGATTGTTAATAAAATTCACATGGTTAACCAACCATTGCTATAGTTCGACAGTGTCAGAAATCATCAAAGGTTAAAAACCTCCTCTCAATCCAGCCTCTTACACAGGAAGACATGCAAATTTTCCTGAGCAGAACTGAATCCTCAGACCAAAAGCCACACTGCATTCGCACTCTGTAAAGCACAACTGAGAGAAAACAACTTCAAGGGGCAGACTCTCTTTTCTTCCCTGGTTCAGTCGTTACCTGGTATAAAGTGAACTTATTCATTTGCATGTCGATACCTGTGACATATTCTGTATGGTTCTCTCTTCTGTGTTATTGATCCTATTCTTTGTAAAATAATGTTTAAATCATAATCATATGTTCAAATCTTTTATAGCCCAATGCAGATGAAACCGTATAGAGAGCTGTCTAATGTTTCATATACAAGTAACTTACAGAATTCCCCAAATAAGCTCAAGGTCCACCAGAGGTCTATGAACAAAGGACAGTAACTTGTCTTAGTCTTTTCAAGCTGCTATAACAAAATACCCCCGAAAAAATCACTTTGATATAATCAACTTCGATTCAACAGGTAGTTACTGAGCACTGGCCATGTGAAGCATTTACATGTACATGGAAAACTTTACAGGAAGAACTCAAGGCATTTTCCACGTAAGTGAAAGGGGGAAGAGAGAGATACAGCTACTGCTGATTGACTACCATGGCAGTTAATATGAACTAATAAGAAGGGGGAAAAGAGGCAGGGAAGACTTTTGATTTCTAAAACCTCTCAAAGGTATCACCACTGAAGATGCACTAGAATATCTCAACTCTAGAACAATTAAATCTTAAATCTGAAAAAGTATCACTACTTATTTATATGTCTAAAAATATTTCACAGTCCTACTAAGCACCTACAAGACACCAGGGACAATTTTAGGATTCCTATCCTAAACAGGAATATCAGAACTGCCTTAAACTGCTTGATGTCCACCATACCTAAAATATAAAAAAAAGAATATCCTTGACACAGACTTTCAATTAATCCTCACAACAATTCTGTGGCAAAATCACATTGCCAACATTTGGTAAAGTCATCATCTGCAAAGGTTCTAGTAAAACTTCTCTGGAGGTATTTTCTCCATACATTACACATGACTATAAGGCTCTGAGTACATCTCCTTGATGCTGTTCAGGTCACTAAGATATAACTGACCATTATAGGTGGACTCCCCACTCCCTGCTGTACCCTTCCAACCTACCCACCCCTCACAGTGTGCTAAAATCATCTCTGCACACTACTGATTCAATCATGACAAAGCTCTGGGCCGCCAATGGCTGACTGTAACCTGAAGAATAGAAGCTAAACTCCTTTACAGGGCACAGAGACCTGCTACAATCTTGACACCTCTTCAGTTGTGTCTATTGACCAAATGTCCTGATCAAATCCTGCTCTCTGGCTTTACCAAACTTCTTGAAGCTCCTTACAGTGCCCTTGTTTTCAAACCTCCACTTCTTTCCAACCCTATGCCTGAGTTTTGTATGCCCTTACCATCCCCCTGTGCAGTCAACAAAGACACCTGCTCCTTTTTCCAAGCTCTGCTGAGTAACCCCCAGGGAGAGTTTTCCACTCCCTCTTTTGCTCTGTCAACCACACAGGATACAGGCTTCCATCACAGCACTCGGAATTTCATTTTTTCACCTTTCTACCTCCCCGCTCCTCTCTCAAGCTCGTGTCTTTATCCTGCAGCAAAGCACCAGCTGAGCAGATGCTCAGTAAGCATTTGCTGACTTGCTCTCAAATGATGAATCATATTTCTGTTCCAAGAGGATGGAAGATGTGGAGAAGAGGAAGGGAACAGGAAGAAGAAAAACACCATAAAAGTGGAAAATGAGAAGAAAGGGGAAGTAATGGTATAAGCCAATACCTCATTTCCTGACTACAGGGTCAGTCAGCCTGTCATACTTGGGATCAACCACTGTCAGCTTCAACTTTCTGATCCATTCAAATGTCTATTTCAATCAAAACTTTCTGTCTCCCAGGACTTCAGCATCTCCCAGGACTCCACATTTTCGGCATGGTATCCCATTTTGCCTTGCCTTCTTGTCATTCTTACCCAGGGTTATAATGCATAGACAGTCCGTGGGCTGTGAAGGACAAAGTGTACTCAAGGAAGATGGGCAGGCTGTTAGTGCTTCACTTCCACTTAAATGGCATGGGGTGGGGGGAATCTAATTTCCCAATATAACAGCCCTAAAAATGTAGTTTCTATGAGTGTAGCAGCCAGCACTGAAAAATGACCTAATTCTTTGACAAAAAGGAAACAAAAATGAGTAATAAATATAAGTCAATCAGCAAAGGTTCCAACTTCATAAGACTATATTAATATTTTTTATCTAAACAATTTTAAAAATCAGTAAGCCATTATCAAACTACAACTGAAACAAAATGCTCTGAATAAGAGAGAGCAAGCCATAGAGGGAAATGGCCCTAAACAAAAAACCTGAATCACTAGTATGCTTTTAAGAAGTTTGAAATCCTGATGCTCTGATAACATCCGAGGTTTTTGTTCATTTGTTTAAGATACTACTACTCTGTGGGAACACTAAGCAATTCTCAATATTTTAAAAAATAATTATGTAAAAATACTGCTTGCCCACTCCTCTCTCCGATCCTTTGCCATCAGCCTTTAAACATGATTAGCTCTACCGCCTACGTAGAGGGAACAAGGGAGGAATAGATCGATAACTTCTCTGAGTCCTTCATCCTGCCTCCATCTATCTGCTTTCTTTCCTTTCCTTTACACATACTTCCAGTGCTTGCCGTGTTCTTGACTCCCATTCACGCTAGAATCCAATGCAATCTGGATCCTATTTTCATCACTCTCAATATAACTAACTACTTAGATAAAGGTTACCACATTTTTAAAGTTTTTTCCTAACTTGTCCTATCTGGATTTTTTATTAGTTCCTTGAAACATTTCCCTTTCCATAGTCCAACTCATTGCCAGTGATTTTCTACATTCTGCTCTCGCCATACCCAACACTGACGTTCCCCAGGGCTCCGTGTTTCATTGCTTCTACATCCTTCCCTGAGAGAACCACCTTCATGCACTCAAGGCTTCAAGATCATCATATGCTGTTGAACCACGCCTCCACTCCACATGTGTCTCCTGAGCTCTGAACCTCTAAACCCAATCAGCTACGAACGAGTCCGTTTGGCAGCCCTCGAACAATGTGTCCAAAGCTTAATCCTCCATCATTTTCCTGCCAGACCTGCTTCTCCTCCAGAGTTCCCCATACAACTAACTGCCCAGAAATATGAGCATTGTGGTTATATTCCTCTTATCTGATCAATCTCCAACATTTACATGTTCTACCTTTTACCTGTTCAAGACAGTGCTCAAGAATCTGCCTATATTTCTCTGTCCTCACTGCCACCACCTTGGTCCAAGCCACTTTCCCTATGATACACATTACTACTGCAGCCTCTTAACTAGTCAACCCTGCCTCAAGCCTTGCTCTCTCTAGCCCAATCAGATTGTGTCACTTTTCTTCCCTGTTTAAAATCTATCTGGCAGGAAGAACTGGTTATTAAGTAAAGCCAGGTTGGAGGCCCCTTAAGCAGAGGGGATTATTAGTTAGTGATCTCACTCAAAGGAGTCCTACTTTATGGCCCTGACACCTCCCAGAGGTTTCTATGTAAGTATCCCATCACTTCAAAGTCTCAGCACATGCAAGATCAAATTCATATTTCCTCCTCTAAGTTAAGGTTATCCCTCCTAGCATTCTCATTTCAGTTCACAACTCCATTTCCCTCTAGCCTTCCAAACTGGAACTATCAAAACCACCTCTCCTTTATTTCTCATATTCTCTGCTCCCCTACATCCACAAGTCTCATGCACTCCACAGCCTCAAACCCTCATATCCGTCTCCCTAGAGCATCACCTAAATTTCAACCTTGATGTGCCCCCAGCTAAGACTATAATCATAACTGAACTCTCTGCCTGTTTCTCCCTAGGCGGCTACAGTCCTCAAATCACCATCAGAGCATAAAAACCGTTATCCTTAATGCCTGGCTTTCAAGAACCCGCTCCACCCCAATTTAGCCCCCACCTTAAATGTCAACAGTCCACTCTCAATAGGCTGGACATGAATTACTCTATCACTCACATGGGCTTTGACCTCACTCGGCACCTCAAACAGCCCCCTCCATCTACTTCAAATCCCAACGTCCCAAGCCCGGCCCATATTCCACCTCCTGCTTGAAGCTTTCTTAGACCATTATAAATCTCAGCAATCTCACCCCTTTTCTTCCTCCCAGAGCCCTTCCAATATATTTTTCATGTAGTGCTCATCTGCTACTTTCTAGAGGCAGCTGCTGTTTGAAGAGCACAAACTACTTTTGTCTGAAGAGGCACTGAGTTCAGTGAGCGAGAGAATGCCTACCACAACCCAGAAATTTACTCATGAATTATCCTTTTTAACCTACCGTATACAGTGAGTGTCTGGTTCATAGCCGTGCACTTTACAATGTGCCACCATTGCTCAGTTATGCAGCTAATCTTTATTCTTTGAAGATATGAGTATGTCTCGTACTTTTCTGTATTCTTTGAAAACCACCAAAAAAGGTATCGACCATTGTATACCCTTCAGCATATACCAGTTCGTTGAAATTATAATTGTTCATTTAACCTTTAGGACAATGCTTTTGTTTCATATAAAATGAATATTACAAACAGTTCTATTAACATTAAGAAACTACGAATCACTAATGATCTATGAACACACTAATTAGATATTTACAAAGTCATGTTTTATTTAAAACCAGTCTTTTATGAATTTTTTTTTTTAAAGATCTAATTTGAAGGCCAAGGAAAACAGAATAGTCCCTCTAAGCACATCTTTGGGTGGTTTACTCAAAGAATAGATCTAAAATGGTGTTATCCTGATGGTTGTGATATAAACACTATCTTGAACGGAATAATTATCAGGTTGACATTCAAACTATCAGTAAGTAAAGCTGTATTTTCAAATGTACTAGATACATTTCTTTGATTCAGTCTCTCTCTATGAACTGGTGGTCTCTGAATTTCTCTTTTCAAGATATGCTTGGTCCATCAGTCCATTAGATGTGTTTTCCAGCACTTCTCAACGGGTAACCCCTATTTCTCAGATCACTCCTCAAAGCCTCCTTAATTTCATTTGGGAACCCTGGGGCCTGTCAGTAATGTGCCCAGAAACAAATGTCCTCAGCTCCGCCCACTGCCCATACCTCTGTCACTGTGGTGTCTGACATAGGTGGCTGCATGGGTCCCTCTGTCAGTATCACTAACAGGTGCTGCTGGCACCTCCTGCTGGCCCAGCTTCAACCCACCCTGTGACATCCAGTGTATTCTTATCAAGCCCAGGACACGGAAGGGAGAGAGAACCCCTTCTAAGTCCATGTCATGCTAAGGAAGGTCAGTCCTAAAAAACAAGGCTGTTCTCTACTCCCTTCCCCAACTGTCAAGGAACACTTTCCTCCTTTGTTTATAGCTCTTCCTTTTGTTCTGCTCAGTCATCTCTCTTAAATAGTCAAGCTCAATCCTCCAGGTGACAGTTTTCTGACAGATGAAACTCTAAATTGACCCTGCCCTCTTTTACTGGCATAATTATATATGTCTGACCCTCTTTCTATGGTTACTAACGGGTTGGAAGCTCAGTGAAAAGAATAACTGACCAATAAATATGACTGGAGCTCATCACAGTTACCATTAATTGAGCACTTATAATACTTCAAACTTTGTGCTAAGATCCAGTACTACAAGTTCTATTACTAGTACCTCCATTTTACTGATGAGAAAACCAAGGCTTAGAGTAATTAATTTACTTATACAAAGGTGGATAATAGAGCCGACTCCCAACCCCAGACCTATCTCATTCCAAAGCCCGAGATTTGCTCTCCAGCCCCACATTCCATTCTTGATTCCTCAACAATCACCATGAAGATGCCAACTGGAAGGGACAGAGACAATGGACCCGTTCCTCCCCAAGGACATACCCACCCTTTACAGTAATCTCTGCTATCTCTGAAGGGTTATCTGACTTTTGAAAAAAAAGTTTTATGACTGCTAGCAGACTAAAGTTCCAATATTCATAAAGGATACTTCTCCTAGCTATCCTTCTTACCTTTACCCACTTTTAAAACACAATTGAAAAAAAGAAATCACTAGCCTTTTAAACTAAAGTTATACTATGCACCAAGCAGAAGACAGTGCATTTTAAACAAAATGCAGATACAAAGTAGAGAGCCATTAAACCACTAACTACAGTTTTTCTTACAAAGTTTAATTACAAAACACTTCATGAATCAAAAAGTATAGTACCTATGTTATATTTCACAAAACTCAATATTTCTGAAGTGGTTAATATACAACATACTTTTTAATTAAGGCATATTTCTAATTGTGTCAAAAAGAAAGCTGAAGAACTGTGGATTTTATGTTTGCTTATGTTACATTTTCACATTACTGATGATGTTAACCAGTTTTAATATTTGTGCATTTATTAAAGTTTATGCATTAATATTTTAAATTATAGTCTTATTAGTTAATTGTGGAAAACGGAATATTGCTTACTTCATCTTCAGTTCCTAAAAACAGATGAATGTGAGAAACAGAAGGGATGCTGTGGCAGTTGCCTAGGCCCCCAGTCCAGATGAGGCTCTCACTGCCATCACCTAAGGGAAGCTCCTTGCCCCACACCATACTCACCCAAGGTCACGCTCACTCCCCCAAGATCTTGGTCTCTGAAGAGGAGAGGATGGTGGTCCATATGCAATGAACGATCCATGTCTAAGGATAAAGGCGTGGCCCCTTGTCTCAATTTGGAGCAATTCTAAAGGGCCCTGCCAGCTCTGTAACTGCCTGTGAGATCTACCTAGGCTCTACTGCACTTTAACTTACCCTTCTGCTCGGCCCTGCTTCCTCCCTCCTAACATGTTATTTCTGGAGTATTGTCCCAGACATCTCTGGCTCACAAATCAGTCTCAGAGTAGGCTTCCTGAGCAACCAAGGTTACAATCATTACAATAAATACATTTATAAGGAGGTGTCACTTAAGCATCATCAGTCCTGAACATATAAGCTGGGCACCTATAAGCCTGGCCTAAAGGATGAAGTGTTCAAGCTGAGGCCCTACAAGAACACCAGATAAAAAGCCCTGAGGAAAGGAATTCAGCCAGAGCTTAGCCCCACTCTTATGCCCATCTATGGCCCATTTCCAGACAGATCACTCGGATAAAAAAGAGAAGCTCTAGGAGCCATATCTGCAGTCATAAGTGAGGAAACCGCAGAAAAAAATAAAATCCTGAGAAAATAACTGAGCATTAGAAAAATAAACAGTAGTTTTTAATCTGGGATTCAAAATGCTGTTTAGTATCCATATACATGTAATTAATATCCTGAGCAATCAGAGAAATTAATATTACCTTTTATCTAAAATCAGTATTATATAACTTAGTAAGGCAGTAACTGCATAAAACTTGATTTTCAAAAATAATACATTTAATATTACCTAATCTAATGAATATTTTCTAAGATCTAAGTGTGCCCTACACAGTACTAATGGGTTTTTTCCCTTAAAAAATATTATGAATTATAAGTTAATATCAACTATGGACAACATAAATAAAATCTCTGCTTCTTAACACTGGCTTCTCCAAAATACGTAACAGATAACACATTCAGTAGTAAAGTGATTTTTTTTTTTTTTTTTTAGGCAAGGCAACCCTTGGTTGACCCCGCAGATTGCAAGGACCTTGTTAACTTCCAATCCCTTATTTTTTATTTTATTTTTTATGCCTACAGCAGCACCTGGTATTCCTAAGTGGTTTCCCATCCAAGTACTAACCAGGCCCGACCCTACTTAGCTTCCAAGATCAGACCGGACTGGGCTTGTTCAGGGCAGCATGGCCATAGACTTGTAAAGTGATTTTTCGAATACCAGATGATCAAATAAATAATCTGTTGTCCATGGCACCACCCTCCAGGCCCCAGGGTTTCCTGACGGTGCCACGAGGAAGGAATTAGTGAGAGAGAAAGTCCCACCATACACATTTTAGCCAGGTCAGCCCTGCCTTTATTTTTAGTTTTATACTGACCTTCTGAAGAAACTTTCATTTATGAAAGTTTGAAAACCTCTGTGCTAGGCCAGTATTTTCCAGAAAATATTTTTTCTGGATTATGCATGAGTATTCTGTATAAGATTTGGGTGCCATGTAAAATTTGGATTCCACTGAAATTTTGCTAAGAACAAAGGTTCTGTTACTGCTGGAAAATAAGGTGGGAGTGCTAAAAGTTATATATCTAAACTGTAAGTTTCCTGAAGACCGTTCTGTCTTGCTCACCATGGTATCACTAACACTTAGCCCATAACTGACAGGTGGGTGTTCACAAAATATTTAATGAACGAACAAAAAAGGAACAAATAAAACCGAAAATCACCGAACACAGACATAAATGTTTTATAATAGAATCAAGAACTAACAAAAGAAGGGGGAAATGCCATTTCAAGAACAATCTAAAATACAGTAACTTTAAAAATTGGTAATAAACAACAACAAAAAAATACCTTTAAGAAGCTATAAGCCCATATCAAAAAGTGTCCAGAGGCAATATTTTCTCAAACAAAAAAAATCTTACTTTATGTGGAAACCTTCTAAAATATGTCCCTTCCAAATGATCGTTTATTTAAAAACATAATTATAATAATTATACTATTCATGAATAAGATAAAGTAACATAGAGAGTTCAACTACAATGGGCTTATGGAGTTCTACCACAATTAGCTCCAACAAAGTAGGGGAAGTATTTTCAAGAAGATTCCTGTGATTAAAGTTTCATTTTCAAGGGGAAACAACCTACTCAGTTTTACAATTCTAAAACTCTTTCAGAATTGAGGCTTTCAAAAATACACATTATAAAAAGCAAGCAAGCGACTCAAAGATAACTCAAGCAATATGCAAAACAAAAGTTCCAAAGCTTTAAAGTAAAAAATAATAATAAAAAAAAAATGGTCATATGTTTCTGCCAACACTTGACCTTCCTTAATAATGTTAATTTTCTTCATTGGGAGAGAGATAACTTTAGGAGTCCTTTTTGGAGAAAAAAAAATAGGAGTCTTTTTTTGAACATCTAATTCAAGTCCTTTTTGAATGCATAATATATTCCATAAAACATTCACTTTTTTTTCCTATACTTCAGGGAAGATTGTTACATGGGCTTTTTTTGTCTCTGATGAAAAATCATTTCAGAGATCATGCAACTGGATGCTATGTACTCTCAGAAATATAAGTTGTAAAAGAACATTCCAGAAACTTTATGAGCAAGTCTTCAAATAAAAAATAAAAAAATTTATGGAGCCCCCACAAATCATTTGAAGGAAAGAAAGAAGAGACGGATTCACAAAAACTGTCTATACTAAATTTGTAGTATACTGTCTGTGGATTCCTTTAAGGCAAGCTATCAAAACTGTTATCACTGACAAAATATAGTAGATTGTCTAAAAATTTTTAACAAATAGTATTTTGTAACATAAAATTTCCTATACATCAGGTTAAGTTTTTTCAAGGCATCAAACAGAATGCATGACTATATTATTTTATAGGTTAATTTATAATATTTACCCAGAAATAATCAAGAGTATTATAAGATCAATAAAGACAAAGTAGCATAAATTGTGCATATATATGATATACAAGTTAGCAGATCCAGGGAAAAGCCTGCTTCAATAACAAAACAAGCTTATAAACATGCCGTAATCTGAGGTGCTGTGGTGCTGCCCTCCAGAAACTGAAAGTTGTGTTGAGGAGACAAAACCATAAAACCAATGAGAGAGTTCTAAAAGAATATGATGTAATAAAGTGGTAAAACTGACTATTAGATAGATAATATATAAATCACCAGAATGAGAGCAATGTTGTTTCAAGTGGTAAAAATAATAATAATAATAATAATTAAAAATTACAGATGCTTTAGTTTCAAGTCAGGTGTAGAGATTAAATTCCACCAACCACGTGTACGCTGGGTATAAGTTACCAATCAATTGCTAGAAGTGCGTTTACAACAAGTTCAGCAATATACATTTTAATAACTTTAATATCCTAAAATATATACATATATATTCCATCTTAAGGAAATATCCCCATAGGATATTTTTTCAAATCTTACAGAAAATGAATTGAGGGTTGGGGTAATCCAATCAGCCTTCCTAAGATTATTTGGACATTTATTTGGGACTTTTCCATGCATTATAGAGATCTAGAAGAGATATCAAGTTTTAGTCCCCCTGTGCAGCAAATTCATTCATATGGGGAACTATCTACCTCAAACACAAATGCGTACTTCTAATGACAGCGGGCCATTCTTTATGCCTCTGTCCCCATCATCACAGAGGCAGGCCCATGACTTAAGCCAAGGAGAACCTAGTAACTTCCTAGCCTTGGCTTCAGTGACTTATCCAAGAGACTACAGGATCCAAGCCAGGAAAATCCATGGTCCCTCTCCAGATGATACGGCTATCCTCTCTGGTGAAGAGCTAGAATACATGAGCCAGGGAGAAAAATGAAGGCAACACACAAAGAAAAGTGAGACCTAGAATCTATCACACTCTGGCAACTTTCAGGGTTCCATGATGTTCTGGCCATTCATGGTTATGTGAGCCAATTAAATTCTCCTTTTGGGCTAAGCTAGTTCATACTGAGTTTCTATCTCAAAAAGCTACAACAAAATATTCTCAATCCAGAGCAATTCAATGCAAATATCACTTCTGAAACAGATAAAAGAGATTCTAAATAACATGTGGAAATGTATGAAAATTAATTTTAAAGTAAAAGTCAGGAGACCCACAATACTCAAAGACTGAGAGGATTGTGTTATAGCCTTCAGAAGCTGGGATCAAACTGTGACTCCCTTGTCCCTGTCCTAGCAGTTCTTATCCAATAAGTTTGACAAACAAAGCACTCATCTCTTGACAGGGACAGACTAGTTTTTGCCAAAGTTTCACTGAAGAGGACAGAATCTAAACAGACGTGTAATTGAAGAATTGCCACCTACTCCCTAAAGGAGACAAAATCCTGAATGTAAAATTCATTCTTTCTAAAATGTGGGGTTTTATTTCTGACTACAAGTAGATTACCAAGCGGAACAACTAAAAAACAAACCTAAAATGCCAAGCAAATAAAGTTGGGCCGGTGGATACACCCAATCTCACCTCCAGTGCCTATTCTATATCCATTAGTTATCACAAGATAAGAATCTAGCTATATTTTACCATTCTAAAAATCTGCTCTCTTATGCCATAGTTTTGTCCCCAAAAATAAGAGGTATGTTTCTCTTTTGGTTCTGCAAAAAATCTCATTAAAAGAACACTGATGGTGTAAAAAAGAAAGGCACACTTTCTTCTTGTCTATTCCTGCATATTTACTCTTTCCTTTTCTCTCTGAATCTAAAAAAAGAGTCTGACAAATAAGAGTTTGAATCCCAGAAGCAAAAATCATTCATCAAGAGAAAAAAACAATTAAGGCTCTAAGTCTCATAGTCCTCAGTCTGAAAATGAGGCGGAAAAACACCTTCCTGAAACATGTGGTCTAGATTACCTGGATTCTGAAAGTCATTAGCACAGTTTCTGGCACATAAAGGACTTCATTATATTAAATGGCGTCACCGAACAAACAACATACTTCACCACCCTTTGTTCAGCTCCACTCCTTGAAAAGTCAGCTTACAAAGAATAAAGAATAAATGTATGTGGGGAAGTAATTTAAATCTATTTATGCAAGTCCACCTGTAGAAGTGCAATCACCAAAAAAAAAAAAAAAAAAAAGCAAGCTGCTTTCCTATATGCTTAAGTCAAAAAATAATTTTTGCAAAACAAATATCAAATAATGTGTATCTCCTACACAGTGCTATCTAAACAGCACAAAGTGCTATTTAAACAGACTGAAAGGAGGGCAAGAAATATGGGGGGGAGATAAGCCAGGCAAAAGAAATTTGTGAACTACTACATCTGTCACAGTAATCTGCAAGGCTAACAGTGTAATGCTTGTTTTCCAGGAACTACATGGCAAATAAATTTGCATTAGCCTTCTGATTTTTCCCTAACATTATGGATTTGATTCAGCAATTTCTTTTATTTGAAGGAGTTTCTCTGTTCTTGCAGGGTGATGGTGGCTCTAAGTTAAAGAATAGCAACAAGGAACTAGGCATCCGGAAGGAATTTACAGGTCCCTGCTATGCTTATCAGGGATATCAAAAGTACTTAATTAATGTCAGGGTACATTACCACATTACCAGTTTACATTATAGTTACCCATCAGTTAGTGAAAAGGCATTACATATCTCATCGTTTCGGGGAAAAGAGAGATTTACTTTGAAAATCCAAATACTAGACCTTGGTGATGCTTACTTTAGGGAATTCTGTGCTGAGCTGGGGTCTCCAGGATTCGCTGTTTAGAATGCAGGCATGTGCGTGAGATTGTGGTTTATCTCCAAGTCAAGCTTGAGTCTAAGTAAAATTTGATCAATAAAATTTTTTTCTACCAATTATCATTATACTCTTTTCTTCCTACAAATACAACTAGCACCTGAGCACAAAATTAATACCATACTTTTGGAGTATATTTCCAATTTTTAAATCTTTTTAAACAATATTATCTAACAACATGATAGACAGATAGGCCTACAAACAATCAGAATAACTTATGCAGTTAATTTTACTAACACTGATTTAAAAGTATTAATTAAAGTCTATTATTCTTATTTAGAGGGCAGATTTCTCTAGGGAGAGTAATTAAAACCAGAAACAAACCACTATTAAAGAGTATTTTTTCTATAGAAACTATTAAAAGGATACAGCTTTTACCATTATCCAATTAGTCTAACATTTGCAATGAAAATATATTAATTTAGTCTAAACTTACTAAATAGGTAAGTTAACAAGTAGGGGTTAGTAGAATGGGTGGTCAATTTAATGTTCATTAAATATTATCAAGTTGTCCAATCTCTAAAGTAATGTTCTTATAGATATTTATATAACAATAGTAATCATAATAACTTTAATAAGGAATTCCTTCAGTAGGTCTGTTTATTTAAGGAAAATTTATTGAGTATTACTATGTACCAGGCACTGGAGACACACTAGTGAATAAAACTGTTAGAGTCCCTCACCCGACCCAAGAGTTCACATTTTAATGGAATGTATATTAAACATGTTTAGGTAAATCTGACACCATATAACCTGTTTGTTCTTTTTAAAAGTAAGACCTGAATTGTAAAATTTAATAATAATCAAATATTTATTTATATGTAAAGAGCTCCTCCTCTACCCCAGGAAAAAAGGGAAAGGAAAAACGAGAAGGGGTCGATGGCAATGGTATGAAACTAGAAATCGACTACAAGAAAAAAACTGGAAAATACACAAACACATGGAGGCTAAATAAAATGTTACTAAACAATGAATGATTAACAATGAGATCAAATGAAAATGAAAACACAACAACTCAAAATCTATGGGACACAGCAAAAGCAGTCCTAAGAGGGAAATTCACAGCAATACAAGTCTACCTCAAATAAACTCAACAACAACAACAACAAAAAACCTCGAATAAACAATCTAACCTTACACTTAAAAGAACTAGAACAAGAACAGCAATCAAAGCCCAAAGTGAGTAGAAGGAAGGAAATAATAAAGATCAGAGCAAATAGAAATGAAATAGAACCTAGAAAAAAAATAGAAAAGATTAATGAAACCAAGAGCTGTTTCTTTGAAAGGATAAACAAAATTGACAGACCCCTAACCAGACTTATCAAGGAAAAAAGGCAGAGGACTCAAATAAATAGAATCAGAAACGAAAGAGGAGAAATAACTACAGACATACAGAAATACAAGAAATACAAAGGAGCATATGAAAATACTATGAGCAATTATATACCAACAAATTGGACAATCTGGAAGAAATGGATACATGCCTAGAAACATACAATCTCCCAAGACTGAGTCAAGAAGAAAGAGAAAATCTGAATCAACCGATTACCACCAACAAAATCAAATCAGTAATCATAAATCTCCCAAAAACAAAAGTCCTGGGCCAGATGACTTCATAGGTAAATTTTACCAAACATTCAAAGAAGAATTAACACCTATCCTCAAACTATTCTAAAAAATTCAAGAAGAGGGAAGGCTCCCTAACTCTTTTATGAGGCCACCATTACCTTGATTCCAAAACCAGACAAAGATATTACAAAAAGAAAACTGTAGGCTGAGAGCTCTTTTAAACATTGATGCAAAAATCCTCAACAAAATATTACCAAACCAAATTCAGAAATACATTAAAAATATCATACATGACCAAGCTGGATTTATCCCTGGGATGCAAGGTTGGTAAAAGATCTGCATCAATTAATGTGAACAAATCAAAAGATAAAAATTATATAATCTTATCAATAGATACAGAAAAAGTGTTTGAGAAAATCCAGCATCCATTTATGAGACAAACTCTCAGCAAAGTGGGACTAGACAGAACAACATAATAAAGGCCATACATACAAACCTACAGCTAACATCATACTCAACATTGAAAAGCTAAAAGTGTTTTCCTTAAGATAAGGAACAAGACAAGGATGCCCACTTTCACTATTCCTCTTCAACATTATATTGAAAGCCTTAGCCACAGTAATAAGAAAAGAAAGAGAAATAAAAGATGTCCAAATAAAAGAAAATTGGAATTAAACTTGTTATTTGAACTGACACAATACAATGAAATAAAAAAAAATTGTTAAAGATTTCCATAAAAAAAAATTGTTAGAACTGATCAATGAACTCAGTAAAGTAGCAAGGTACAAAATTAATAATCAGAAGTCAGTGGCATCTTTATACACCAATGATGAACTTTCAGAAAGAGAAATTAAGAAAACAATCCCATTTATAATTGCATCAAAAACAATAAAATACCCAGGAATCAAATTAACCAAGGAGGTAAAAGACCTGTTCTCAGAAAATTATGTCACTGAAAAAAGAAGCTGAAGAAGATACAAATAAATGGAAGCATATACCATGCTCGTGGATAGGAAGAATTAACATCATTAAAATGTCCATACTACCCGAAGCAATCAACAGATTCAATGTAATCCCTATCAAAATACCAATGGAATTTTTCAGAAAGCTAGAACAAATAATCCTAAAATTTATATGGAACCATAAAAAGACTCCGAATAGCCACAGGACAAAGAAGAACAAAGTTGGAGGTATCACACTACCTGATATCAAACTATATACTACAGTCTCACAGTAATCAAAGCATCATGATATTGGCATAAAAAGATACATTGATCAATGAAACAGAACAGAGGGCCCAGAAATAAATCCATGCCTATATGCTCACTAATATATGACAAAGGAAGGAAGGAAGGAAGGAAGGAAGGAAGGAAGGAAGGAAGGAAGGAAGGAAGGAAGGAAGGAAGGAAGGAAGGAAGGAAGGAAGAATGGAAGGGAAGGGAAGGGGAGGGAAGGGAAAGAACTCTTCCACCTTCTTACATTGTATATTAGAATAAACTCAAAATGGGTTAAAGACTTAACTGTTAAGACCTGACACCATAAAACTTCTAGAAGAAAACATAGGCAGTAATCTCTCTGATATTGCTACTAGTAATTTCTTTTGGACATATCTCCTAGGGAAAGGGAAACAAAAGAAAAAATAAATACATCAAATTAAAAAGTTTTTGCACAGCAAAGGAAACCATCAACAAAAGAAAATGACAACCAACTGACTTCATGGGAAAAGATATTCACTTATGATACATCTCATAAGAGGTTAATATCCAAAATATATATAAAGAACTTACACAACTCAACAACAAAAAAGCAAACAATCCAATTAAAAAATGGGCAGAACACCTGAATAGATATTTCTCCAAAGAGGAAATACAGATGGCCAATAGACATATGAAAAAAACGTTCGAGATCACTAATCATCAGAGAAATGCAAATTAAAACCACAATGAGATATCACCTCACACCTGTCAAAATGGCTGTCATCAATAAATCAAAGAACAACAAATGTTGGCGAGGATGTGGAGAAAAGGGAACCCTCATACACCATTGGTGGAATTGCAAATTGGTACAGCCTCTATGGAAAACAATCTGGTGGACCTATATGCTATTATGCTGAGTGAAATAAGTCAACAGAGTAAGATAAATACTATATGATTTCACTTATATGCAAAATCTAAGGAACAAAAAGAATAATCAAAAACAGACTCACAAATGAAGAGTACAATCTGGTGATGGCCAGAAGGGAGGGGGATTGGGAGAAAGGGGTGAAGGGTTAAAGAAGCAGAAATTAGTAGATGATAGGTGGTCACAGGTATGGGGAACACGGCATAGGAAATGCAATTAGCATTAATGGAATGGCTAGGTGGAGAGCCAGAGGAGAGAAAGAGCAACCAGGGGGATCATTTTACAAACCATATAAATGTCTAATCAATGTACTGCATACTTGAAACTAATAAAAAAAATTTTAAGTAGATTTGACAACCCTTCAAGACTAGAACATTGAAAAATATGTGGTTTAACTTACATATACTTTTTTAAAAGAGAAAGAATGTTATTGTTACTTACATTTAAGACTTTAAACCTCGTAATAGCTAGATTAAAGAACCCAAATATCTATGTATTTAATAAGAACTGGAAGCAGAAAATTGTGCTTAATTCTGTACAAATTTATTCCTTAACATTTCATATAGGAGAAGCTACATGATCAACAACTTTAACTTTTAATAACATGAAGAAAATATTAAGGTCCTGGTCCTTTTTTACTCAGTTCAATACTGGTGATCTAGGATACAGCTACACAGAAGGAAATAAAGCTACACATATTTCCACCTGGAATCCACTATAACCAGTCATATTTTTAGTTATACTTCCGTAACGGGTAGAATCGTGTCCCACAAAAATTCATGTCCGCCCAGAACCCTGAAATGTTACCGCATTTGGAAATAGGGTCTTTGCAGGGTTAATTAGTTAAGGATCTCCAAATGAGATCACCCTAGATTTAGGGTGGAGCCCAAATCCAATGGCTGGCGTCCTTAAAAGAAGAGGAGAGGACACAGAAACATAGTGAAGAAGGGAACGTGAGGACAGAAGCAGAGATTGGAATGCCGTACCTACAAGGCAAGGAACACCAAGAACTGTGTTCACCAGAAGCTGGGAGAGGCACATGGGACAGTTTTTTCCTCAGAGCCTCCCTACAAAAGGAACCAACCCTGCTGACACTTTGATTCGGGACTCTGGGACTCCTGAACTGTGAAAAAAACAAACTGTTGTTTAAAAAAACAAACAAACAAACAAGAAGTGGTAGGGATAAGATGGGAGGCAGTGAATCGAGGGTGGGAGAGATGAAGGGTGAGGCTGAGACAGACACCCAGTGGGAGTACCTGTTCTCCTGGCTTAAGCCATCCTTCTAGCTTATCCCATCCATATATACTCGCAAATAACCTTTTTGCTTAAGTTAGGTTTCTGTCCTTTAGAACCAAGAATCCTTATTAACGTAAGATCTGTGAGATCTTATATATGACCTCATATATGGCCTTATATATAACATAAAACATATTTGTTAAATGCATGTATGTTAACATCTATTGAGCACTTATGATAGATATATCAGGAGCTATGGTATATGCTATGTACACAGTTTTTTATTTAATCCACAAAACTACCTTACAAAGTAGGCACCGAAACCATGTGAGTGTGTAACAAGAGGAAATAGGAGTTATATAATAATTGTCCAAGATACATACCATTAGAGAAACATTAGAACTCAAAACACAAGACTGGTACAAAAGCCGATGCTCATATTACTACACAAGACTAAACAATGATCTAATGAAAAAGCATCGAACTAAATTTGTATCTATTCTGAATAATCTGACTTATTGCTACTGGCATTTTAACAAAATCTCAGTTTGCTGAACAAAATTTAACCAAGTCCACAATGCTGCAGCCTATCCTTAATTTTTCTAAAAACATTCAGGATAACCTTCTCTCCTGATTTTAGACCTTTTCACAGGTCAATACATGTACTTAAACCTCACCTCTCTTATTCTCCAGAGAGTAAATGTGAAAGTCTCTTATTGATTGTATTTTGACACAGCCTCAGAAAAAGGATTTGAGACATCGTCTAAATTCTATATTCCCCAACAGCTACTAACTACTGTCATACATGATGCTTAGAAGGGAAATTATATTTTATTTACCCTTGAAACTCCCACTCCATTATATATGTTAGATATAGACTTTAAGTAATTACTATGACCAAAAATATATTTATTTTCATAAGGTTATTAAAACAGTAATTATTAATATTTGTAGAGGATTTTACAGTTTACAAAGCACTTTTACAGAGAGTATATCCCTGGACCATCCTAGCAATTCTATAAGTAGACAGTGAATAAATCATGCCTCCATTTGGCAGTTAAAGAAACTTATGATGAAAGGAATTACAGTGTTCTGCCCTAAGTCATTCAGCTGGTAAGTGACAGACTGGGATTTTAAAACAGGTCTCTTACTCCAAGGTCAATATTAATTCCTAGAAAATAAATACTTTACCACTGACTGCCAAAGCAATTTTCTATCTGCTTACTTTAACCATTCTTTTTCCCTTAAACCTCTATGCCGGAAATGTTTAAAGAAATTATCAGCTCCTCTAAATTCTCTTCAGTACGACCCTGTGTTCATGAACATTTATTCAATAAAATCTGCCACATATAACGCCCAGAAAAGTATGTCTCCCGGCTTCTACCTGGAGCTATGCATATCTGCGGCTACTCAGGAATCTCAGGAAACTTGATGTTCTTAACAGTTACATTTAGACAAGAATCTCTATAAAGTGCTATATATATTTTCTTCTCTGTCCTTAAACAGCTTGATCCAAAACAACTTAACACTCTTCTGGTTCAAAACAAGAATTATTTACAGAGCATCAGCCCTATAGCCAGGCACTGCATACAGACTCCAAATTCAAAGCAGGCACAGGAAAGGAGGTTGGTGGTCACAACAACCTGAGAGATGCAAAAACATGCCTACAATGGGCACCGCACATGGTCCAGAAAGCCTTCAAGCAAAAAGGGATACAGGGCCAGAGGAGCACAGTGTGAACACAGAAGTAGGGAAAGGGTCTTAGGCAGCAGTCTTTGTAATAATTATACCCAGAACTTGGTGCCTGAGGTAGAACCAAAGAAGAAGAAGCAGAAGTTCAATGCCAGTCTGTAAGGCCAGAGAGAAGGAGGAAGACACATAGCCTGGGACAGAGATGGCAAGCACAGGAGAGAGCACTCCTGGAGAAGAATAAAGGCAACTGTCCCAGATGCAACTCAACGAGGAGAAGACTCCGGAAACTGAAGCCATTGTATGCATAGGCACACACACCACCTTACACCACCTTGTCATCCTCTCATTTTGTAGAGTAAGTAAAAATATTCCTATGATCCTGATCACAAACCACAGAATTAGAGCACGGGTGATCATCCTATTAACCTTGCCATTTTGTGAGTGAGGAGACTGGGATCCACAGAAGTACAGTTATTTGTCCAAAGCCACCCATGTTAGTAGCAGAATAAGGACTAGAGCCCTGACTGCTGGCCCCTGGAGTCTAAGCTCTGCCACACACAATGCCTGCCTCCCAATATTTACACAAATTTGTATTGCTTCTACCACCTTTCAAAGCTCACTTCAACTATATCATGATGATTACTAAAATGAGTTTTAATGATAATAGAGTTTACCTCAAAATTATTTATTCTGAGCTAATATAATCTTTCATAAATCTACTGGGAAATATCCTTAGAGTCATTTATAGTACTCATTTCCTAGAGTGGTTATCATAGAAAATGGAATGTAGATTAGCTGTCATAACTCAATGCTGTGTTTTATTACTTTATCATTATAAATAATGGTCAAGGTTAAAGATAATAGTGTTATTATAAATTTACCCATAATGCATATAATGGAGTCTATATGCTTCATAACTAATAGAGTAATTAGATACTGAAAATATACATGCAAGGAGAAATGCATACTTTGGAAACTGGCATAATTATTCTCACTTACAAGCCACGGTGCTCCTTCCCAATGACGTGAGACTAAAATCAGTCTTACCCCCAGCAAAATATTCTCCCCTAAGTGATCTTTAGAAGACAACATAATCCTGTTCCCAAGACAAGGGAGAAAAAAATATCTTTCATCATAAGAAAGCAGAGACCTCATCTAAATTCCTCTAATATTAAAAACTCAAATTAACGTTCCAGGCATTCTCCTTAATTGATATCTAACAACTCTCCAAAAAAGTTTTGCTACTAACTTTTCAGATTTCTTAAGGGAAATACAGTATATAGTTGCCTATGTACAAGATTTCGCCAAAATGTTGAATTTATCCATTTCATTTAATTTTATCCACAATGAAGTGAGGGTCAAAAAGAGCATAAATATAACTATGCAGCTGAGAAACTGCCCAGGAGCTTATGCATTTAAATATTTCTCCAAGTCTCTCAAAGCTAATTCTCAAAAGTACTAAAGGATGACATTCCGAAAGATATTAGAGTGGTGTTGAAGAAATATGACAAATAGAGATACATAGGGCCTAAAGCGTGTAAACACGTAACACTCGTTCTCAGTAAACACGCACATAATGAATGACCCCATCACACTGTCTGTCACAAAGCCACTCTAGGTCCTAGACCACCTACTAAAAATGTTTATGTTTGATTACTTCTATTAAGAAAGCAAAATGCTAAAAATTTATCAAATTAAATGTATAAATAAAACACCTTCAAAATAATTTAAACAGCTTCCCAGTAAGGTTTTTTAGATCACAACACTTTACAGCAAACCAGGAACTGCCTAGATATCTCTTGTATGTCCTAAGAACTATGCCCTTCTACTCAAAACTTTCCTTCCAATTAGAAGTCATTTTGATCGTTAGGAAGTTTTGCTATATTTGTATTTTTTTGCAGAAAGCTTACAATTTCCCACTTTACCAAGTGATAAAACCTCAATGGCAAGTAACAGCAAGATGAGAAAAGAAATTCTACACCTGATCAGCAAGAGAACGTGAAAGAGGCCATTATCTTTACATTGGAGCAAAGAAAGCTGCTAGGCTGACACAAACACCTAAGGCGCATCCTAACATGTTCTCAACCATCATAAACATCATATCTCCTGGGGAGTCAAGCTGACACTTCATATGCTTCTGTCTGTCTTCTCCTGCACGTACATGCATTATAGAAAACAGAACTGATATTTAAATTCTCAAGTCAAAATCCTACAAAAACAAGTTTAAAACATGGAACTAGCTGACCACAAAGGATACCAAGGCGACTGACAGACATAATTACAAATGTGTAGTGAATGTACTATATGATGCACTTGACAGAGCAGTAAATTTTAAAACCATTGCTCAGAAAGATGAATACAGAAGTTCATAAACATAAATTTGTAAGTGAAGAACACACGGTAACATTAACTTACTCTTTAACCTATGCTATCATCCAAGAGTGATAACAGGCCTTCTGATTCATCCCTCTTCTCCCTCTAGCTGCCATACACTAAATGGAACTTGTCGTTTACTTAGAAAGCGGGACCAGACGATTGTAAAGATTGCTTGATACTCTACATTCAGGAAGTAAAGTTCCCCACAACCTTCAAACAAATGCTCAGATAACTAATGATGCCTAACAAATTATTCAAGACTAAAATATCTATCAATCCATCACCACAAAATGGTCTGTAGGTCCCTTTCCATAGACAAGTAATCACCAGCTTTATGCTACTAAGTAAAACGCTGGGCATAGTGGAAGACAATTATTATAGTCAAAAACTTCCAACAGCTCATAAAAAATCTGAATCCATCAAAGGAAAAACAACCTCTTTCATAGGTTTATATTGTCTAAACGTCAAAACTCCAAAGCAAATGAACATTAAACATGTAACTTGCCAAGACTTGGGCTCTCCAAAGTGGAGATAATTAATGCTGTAGAGGTCCATATCCTCGGTGTGCCATGCGAATGTGGTTTTCCACATGCCAAAATAGAGATAAGGGGTATTTACACCCTCAATAGAAATACCGCACTCTTCCTCAACCACATCCAACACCGTATTTAGGCGAGCTATGTTCCATTCATCCACACCCTGGAACCAGGAGAGAAAGAGAAAAAAAAACAAACATTAATATACGAGTAAAGATAACATTTACTAATCAAACCATCATCTGCCAAAATTATTACACTGTATATTTTAATTCTCTTAGAAATGAAAAATAAAGCAGTCGTTATTCAAGAAACACACATATTTATATAATCCATTAACTATCCAAGATTATTATGAGCATAATGAGGTTCTATATTAGTATAAAAGTACACCGAATAACTCCCTGCTTGCTTCCCAATAGAAATAGAACTTAAGTCCCTACTCCCCACTTGCTATTAGCAAAAAATCATTGCTCCAAAGCACGTGATCTGGAATGTACTTTCCATCTTTGATATGCCTTTTTGTTTGGGAGTTCTTTCGTTTTTCAGTTTGTTTATTGGTACATTAGAAGTAATATTCAACATCAGACATTATTTCTAGATAGCCCTAGCAAAATATATCATCTTTCATCACTCTCTCATTCCCATTCGTTTTAATTTTAGCATGTGATACATTGTTTCCTAAAAATTGAGCTCTATTGGAAAAACTCTTATTACTATCCTAAGCCACAGATCATTGTGCTTTTACTGCTTCTTCAACTAAATATTAACCTCTTATATTGATGGGAAATTTTAAACATAGAATAATTACTAAAAATACTATCCAAACTCTAGTAAAATTCATGGAATAATCCAGTGTTCTAACAGTAACCGAACATGGCTGGTGATGATAGAGAGAAAAGGTGAGAATTGCTAGTATGAGTTAAAGTGATAGGAAAAGATACTAGTTTTATTAGAACTTACCAATTAATATTTCACTGCTATTCACAACTGCTTAAAATATATTACAAACCACATATTTTTCCCATATGCCTTTCTCATAATCAAATATAAATATCAGAGATTGTGCCATTCCTATGCAAACTGTAATGCCTTTCAATCTATTTCAACCTACTCAAGGTATTAAAGAGGGGCATTAAAGTGATTCATGTATACCAAAAAGGTCTTCTCCAATAACTATGCCAATGGACTTACATAGAACCACATCTAATATCTCTCTTACACACTAAAAACTTACAAGGTTGTTCTGGGAGTTGTTTTGTTTTGTTTTAGGGTAGTTCTGTTTTTGTTTTGGTCTACAGATGATTCTCTAATCAGTGTACTATTTTTACTTAAAGCTTTTTGGTTAGAAAAATTGTTGATGGAGCAGTTAATGAAGCTCTGCCCCAGGTAACAACTGAAAGTGCCAGTGGAAATAATTTAATCTCCAAATTCTCCTAAGTAGCCACTCTATCTTAAACCCCACAGTGGTAAGGTTGTAATTGGGAAATTGGTTGAAGTAAGTATCCTTTTATAGAAGATCCTAGGTGCCAATTTATGAGACCTCATAAAAGTTCAATCGAATTATGTAAAATATTTTATCTCACTCTATTTATAGTGATACAAACTCTTCACCCTAGTCCAATCAGACTTCAGTCCAATCACTCTAATAATAAAGTCCTATTTAAAAGTCATTACCGAGGCAATGATTCTGATGTAATAAATGAGAGCCATATTATAGGAATCATTTTTAAACTGAATGAGCTTGCAAATTTAGGAACAAACTATTCTTCTGAAATTCCTACATTTGGAAAGGTCTTTATTACTGACTGATATTACCTGAATCTTTTGACATCCTTAGACCTGTGTGTCTAAAGGAGATGAGAGTAAAGAGAATGTACTGGCAGAAGACTCAGATTATAACTCCAGCTCTGCCACTAACCAGGGCAAAAATCACTGAAATGTTCTGAGCTTCCATTCTTTCTTCATGAAAACATGAGGGCTAGCAACCTCCCAAAGAGGTTTGGAGTACTGAACACACTAAAGGACACAAAACCTTTAGAAAATAAAACTTATTTCTAAGAACTGATAGAATAAATATCTCCACTATTCTAGTAAATCTTACTGAAAAGCTTCCCCAAAAACAATAGTCGAACATGTGATAAGAGATAATAAAGTCCTATAAAATTTACTTCTGAAGTTCCCCACATTAATAAGCAAATAACATGTTTGCTGCAAGGCCAAACAAGGGGCAAGGCCAAGGTTGCCATGATGTTTAAACTTAATTTCTTCTGCTTAAATAAAAGTCAAATAATTTCAATGAAAGAGGTGATTAAAATATTAAGGATAACTTATATAACAGAACCTGTGGATAAATCCTACTGCTTTAAAATTTCTACTCCAATTTCTGTTTTCTATTATTGACTGATTGGCTAACTGCCTCCAAGGGCAGGCCCTACGCAAACACTAAAGAACACCAGGTGTCCACAAACTCAGGCAAGTATACCTAGTCTGCCATTTAGGTGAAGTATTACACCATACTCTACCTCATTACACTGCACATACATATACACTACACCTATTTAAAACAATCCTGTAAAATAGGTAATGTTATACCCAAAGAATACATGAAAAAATACTCCCAGCTAATAGTACTAGGTGGCAAAAAATAAACCTAAATCTATCTGACTTCTGGGCCTTCAGGTATAAACTCTATGCTTCCAGTTCTTATCATTTTAAAATATGACATGTCACCCCCCCTTTCTCAGCAACAACTGTAACAAAGATCGAAAGAGCTAAAACTGAGGACAGGCCAACAGAGCTGCTGCATCCTCCCCACCCAGGGCACAGCCATTCCACATAAACACTGGCAAGGCTTATATTCAAAGCTGCTTCACCAGGGGTTAGTGATAGAACCAATTTAATGTAAAAGTCTCCAAATAAGCCCCATAATGACAAGTCAGAATTTGCCAAATGGTTCAAAGCTTAAAGCCATCAAATCTCAGCAGAAAGTCTACACACCAGCCCAAGTTCATAGGCAAATGCCTCTTCAAAGATTCTGTCCCCTCAAATAAAACTCTTCTACACAACATTTGTCACTCACCTGATCTCCAATCGGCAGATGTTTCCTCCTGTGTCCCAGTCCTTTCACCCTAATTACCCACTCATCCTTCTAGGCCTGTACTGCTCTGTCTATTTACCCTATCTGGTTTTCTGAAATAATTCACCTTTGGACCATAGTTTGTGCACATATATATATAACTGAAAAGTTTATCAAGGATCTTTCCTTCATCTTCCACCTATCAGGAATCAAATGGCCATTTGTAAGTGCTCTTCGATCTTCATTAGCACAACCAGAGTCAGGAGCTGTTTAAGGAACAGGCTTTGGACTTCGCACATAGGGAGTGAGTACCCCGAACTGGCATTAGAGCATGAATGAGGCATCTATAAACCTCCTTTCCTCGTCCTCTTAGAGTCACAGTGCACAAGCACTCCGAAGGTTCTGAGAGGCCCTACTCAAAGGACACCTGTTTAGCTTTGCTTAACTCCACATTTCCCAAATATCACTTGACCATGGAACCTTGTTTATATAATACATTAACATGCTGTAAGACAGTACTCTGTGGGACAGTACATTAGGAGAAACATCATGGAAAACAGTTCCCTCAATTCCTCAGCCCAAATTTAACTCCAATAGTAAAAGAGAAAATAATTCTGACCAAGCAGAGAGGGCATGTAAGAATCCATATTCCAATGAAATACAGTCACACCTATTGTCATAATACATTTATGTAATATGATTGTGTCACCTAAAAATACACAGAGATGGTGTAAATTAAAAGTGATTAAGGCCATGCCACCTTGAACGTGCCCGATCTCATCTGATATTGGAAGCTAAGCAGGGTCGGACCTGGTTGGTACTTGGATGGGAGACCATCTAGGAACAGGTACTGTAGGCATTTAAAAAAATAAATAAATAATAAAATAAAATACTTAAAAAAAATAAAAGCGATTAAAATCCCAAAAAGATTTCCAAATGAAGACAGACTAAAAGATTAAAACTACAGAAAAAAAGAAGACCTAATCAAACTTTTAAAACTACCAAACATACTGACAAGCAGAGAATGGGCTTTTTTAAAAAAAACATATAAAAATGAGTACATCGATCAAAAACTACAAAAAGGTTCTTCAGAGGTAGAAGACAAATTGGTAACTTATAAAAATCATGGTTAGCATACATCTACTCTTTTTCTGCCCTCACCCAGCAAACAACAAAATGAAATGAAGAATTTCTATCTCAAAGAATAACATGATATCACAAAAGCATGGGATATGTATGGGAGTCAAAAGTTTTCTAATCAAATACTGGCTCCTCCCCTCCCCAGTTAGAGGAGCTAATGGTTTCTCAATGATTATTCACAGCAGAGCAGTAACCAGGGTTCATCTGCTACCTAGGCCATGACAAGTGTGTGGCCACCCTGAATGGCCATAGTAAAGGCCAATCTCTCACTGGACTTACTATAAAAGACATGCCCTTGCCAGCAGAAGTGGGAGCCCAAAGCTTCCCAATGTACATAAATCCAGACTTGCCTACCTCAAAGGACAGTAAAAACAAAGATTGCAAGATGCATATGAAAATATTTTGAAAATTTTCTAACAAATTTTTTTTTAAAAAGGTAAGAGGCAGTTTCAGGATCGATCACAGTTTCTGTGGGCGGTATCCCCTGGGGTTTAGAGCCTACCCCTCCTCAAAGAGGGTTGTCAGCAGCATGTTCCAGGGAGTGCAGCAGGAAGTGGAGAGCTGAATGATAAAGCAGGAATCATAAACTCGGGTGCCCAAAGAGCCAGGCAGGTAATACCAGTAAGTGACACAGCCAGCTGTAACTCAAAAAAGGGGTGAGGGAGACTATGTGGAGACCATCAGCTATCCTGTCTAACGGGGACAGCCAATACTCAGCTCCTGCCTATTGCAGTCACTAGGAATGCTGCGAGATCTACTGATCTTTTAAGTGAAGCCCGAAACCCAAATTTTATGTGACATTAACCAACATTTAAAACTATGTGGATCAAACAAAAAATATCCGTAACCACATTTACAAAAAGGCTGCAGGTATTAAAGAGTTCACACTTACTGCGCAATAATTTTAAAAGGAGGAAGGAATAAGGAGTTTTGGAGATAGGCTATAAATACAAAATTAGTGATTGTGAGCTTGGGGCCGAGATAACGGTTCAGTTTTTTAAAACTAATCATATAGTTGCCAACAGTAAATAATTGTTAGGTCCTTCATAAATGTGTCCAGTAACTAAAGAGAGATTGTGTAACTAGCATGACAGGAATTCACTCTCTACATACATGTCCCTCTGATTCCCATCCATCACTGTGTAAAAACCAAATACACAAACAGAGAGACATGAAGTAAAAATGGGAAAATGAAAGCCTGAAGTAATTGTGAAAACTAAATAACCAACTGCAGCATAAGTGGGATCTAGCATGTTTAAGTAAAATAGTCCTGATCAAAACTATGTGACTTCTTCAGAGAAGCAATACCAAGGATGAGAATGATGAGGGGCTGAAGAAAGCTGTGCAAAAGTTTAACCACACCATGCATGTCTGCTAAAACCACAGGTGACAATTCTGTGAGCTCTACTGCACCAAGGCCCACCTGACACAACATTCTCCTTTGTCCACTTGCCTGTAAATATGAGAAATTACTACAGTATCAACAACTAGTATATGATAAAAGCCCTGGATGACCACAGAAACTCAAAATGGTCAAGAAATTCTTCAATCTGTTTACACATCTTCAGGGGCTGCCTTCTCATTTGCTTTACACACAAGCCTGGGTGGCCATAGAAAAACAACTGATAAATTGGCACACTCAATTATTACTAATTATATTTTTATGATACCTTTCATAGAGTAGAAAAGTAAGAGTCTATATAGCTCTTATTCTCCAAAATTAGTTCTAAACCACTAACCTGTCACTCTCTCACTTAGGGCTTTCCACATCTTCCTTACCATCACTCTTTATCTATCCTCAACAATGTCAACATCCAACCTACAAGTTTCTTTCCCCACCCTCAATCCCTTCTCCTGCCATTATCCTCAGCACCTTCAATATTATAAATGGACCAAATTACAGTATTTCTCTACCACAAAAATGTAATCACTGAGTTATAACCAGATGTTATGCTCTTGGTCCTTACAAAAACTGACACAGCTATTACCCATTTAAATTGCCTTTCTCAGAGCCTACCAACTGTAGAGCTAGGGACTTTTCCTATACTTAGTAACATAACATGCATCTCCCACAGGTTATTGTGAAGAAAAAAGGCAATATCTGTAAAAATAGCTTTTAAAAATTAGTAAACAAACTTTGAAAAAAAAGGAAAGTTGCATTATCTTTAAATCTAACATCTACCAAAAAACTAGTAACAAGTCTTGAAACTCTGTAGATACTCATTAATTATTTTATTAATGCAGGGATCTCAAAAGCACTGGGATAATCTCCATGTTAGGAAAACAAAAGCGAAACGCTCTCATTTAACAGCTGGAAGTAAGATGCTCAGTTACTTACCAGCCCTCCTTGTTTAAAATTTAGGACAGAGCAGTCAGTCTCTCCAGTAGTAGATGTGTTGTCACGCTAGCAAATCACAATTCTTTATAATAAATCTCTTTCATAAATACTGGTGCTGGTCTCATTTTTATAACTCAGCATTGCGACCTGGTATTTCTCATTAGTATATTACTGTGCAGCATTTTTAAATGTTTTTGCTTAAGTTAATTAAATAAAAATACTACTTTTAAGTATTTTTAAAGATTCCGCTTTTCCTTATTTGGCCCTTACCATCCCTTTCCATAACCCTATCACAGCCCAACTAATACCTCTTAGAGTACTGTGATCCAAACAAAAGACCATCCACCCAATCTCCACTAATTTTTTGGTAACTTAAAGCTGAGTTAATATAAATTACTGCCACTAATTCATAGTGTTGTAACAATCCCTTGAAGTTTCAAAGTAATGCACATGGAAAAAGAAAAATAACACTTGGTTAGTTCTTTCAAGACTTCAAAACTCAATCCATTTCAGACGGTAATGTGTGAAAATTGTACCTTTCAATAACTAAAATTAAAGCTCTGGTCCACTTTTTAAAATAGAACTTCCTTAGGATCTTTACACAATAAGAATAAAATTAGACCCATGTGAAATTCATTTTGCTTTAAAGTTAATTACAATGTGTGACATTATAGCTCTTTTGCTTCTTCTTTTCCGTGAAAATATCTCACAGTATCTAACCTTTTTACCTTTAAAACAGATGACTTCTTTTTTTGCATTTTACACACCAAAATACCTACAATTTTACAGCAGTGCTTGCTTTTCTTTCCAAAGGTCTAGACAACAACCAATGTACAGCAAGCTTTGAAAGAAACAAAATCTGCAACAAAAGGACCATATACAAAGACTATTCATCTTTAAAAGGTAAACTATAAGTATGAAAAGGCGGAAAAGAAAAAGGAGGAAATGTCCAGTCAAATAAATGCCTGCAGAGAGCTTGGGACTCCTGCTTTGAGTCTTGACAACTGAGGGTTTGAGGTTAATGATATCCTTGTTCCAGGAAGAATAATCCCAGTCCTCTTGGGAGAAAAGCACCCTCCACTGAGATCTGTAAATTTTCCACAAATCAAGATGAAGCCAAAGCATACAACTAGAGATCACCATGTACCGGGAAGGAAAGCCAACATTGGAGAAAGCTAGCAAAAACATCTGAAAAGGCATTTAGAATGCCCCACCCCCCAAGGACTGTTGATATCAGAATTATTAGAGAGACATTAAAGAACATGAAATGTTTAAAGAAATAAAACCTGGAATCACAAAGAAAAGCAAGTAAAATAAACTTTGGAATGACCAATCAGATCTGGGGGAAGGGCAGACTTCTAGGAGTGAAATATATCGTTATTAAAGTAAAAAGTCAATGGAAGGGTTAAATAAGAGTAGTTAACTAGAAGATAAAATTTAAGACATTAACACACAGTGCAGTACAGAAATAAAAGATGGAAAATCTGAAATGTAAAGTTGGATAAGATATACCTAAGGTTCAAGGAATCAGAGTCCCAAGAGAAATAAAAGTATAAGTAGGTAAAATTAATAAATAAAAAAATCAATAAAAATCAATTACATTAAAAATAAAGTCTTTGTTCATTAAAAGATGCTAAATAAGGCTATCTCTAAAAATGTTGATGTCGACTTTACTTAACCTTAAAGATGCTGCACTGAATTTACAAAACTGAGACATCTCAGATCTTTACTAATGCTACAGCTTTTGTTTTCCAGTGGCCAAAATACCAAAATGCCTACTGTATGTATAGATTAAAAAGTGCTTATAAAGCCTTCCATTATTACTTTTACTTACTTGAAGATGATAATATTCTATGCGGCCAAATATCTGAACTCATTCTGGACTTCAAGACATTTCAATAGTTCTTGATTTTGTTGATTTAACTTTTTGCACAATCAAAGTGAAGATAAAATAATTTGTTTGGGTTTTTGTATTTTTTGTTTCTTTTTTGATTTTGGCATTTTTTGTTGTCCTTTATTTTTTCTTGTTCTTTTTTTCTTAGTAAATAACTTAAACTTTTTCAAGTATTTCTGAATAGGGAAATCAGAAAACTAAAAACTGGAAGGTTTATTTTTTGATGTAATCTAAAATACAGAATTGATCTTTCAGGGTAAGAGATGATTGTTTTTGCTATATATACCTTTATACATTTTTTTCCTTATCAAACACATTACCAAGTATTTTTGCTTGTAAACATATGCTTTCACAGCATACCCTGTATATATGTAAAGACAAGTACTTAATTATCACTGTTCATTTCTAACTGATGAAGAAAAGCAAAAACTATGGTAGAACTTTACTTCCTGTTCTTTCCGTGGTACCCACCTTTGCCTAGTCACATACTTACTCAAGAAATCTTCCCAATAGAGTATAACAGGATGAGAATCTGAAATCATTTTCAACATCCCCAGTAGATACTGGCTACTATATCAAACATTAAGTGTAAAACATTTAATTGACAATTATTATAACTATAGATGACTTCTGATTTTAATTCTTTAGATTGTATTTAAACAATTCAAAAGTACGTTCCAGATTTTGAGATACTAAGTGATATTGTGCAATTGTCACTTTATTTAATGTGTGCAACTGTCCTGTGACATTATAAAGCGTGCCCTTTATTATAGCTTCAGGTGCTAAAAGTAAAATTAATGGTTATCAGTAAAACAAAAACAAAAAAACAAAAAAAAAACAACACTAAGACTAAAACAAAAAAAATGAAAAATTAAAAGGACAAGTCATCAATGAAGCAAATACTTCAACAAATATAACTGACATAATTTTGGTATCCAGAATATAAAGGTATTCCAAATGACAAGAAAAAGTCAAAGAATCTAATGGAAAAATAAGCAGAGGATGTTTCACAAAAGAGGAAACATGAATGGCCAATGAAGACATGAAAATATATTCTACATCATTTATAATCAGAAAAATGAAAATCCATACATAAGATATTTTATAGTCACAAGATATTATATTGGTCACAAGCTGAAGGTTTGTGGCAACCCTGCATGTGCAAACTTAAAACCTTTTGGAAAGGATTCACCATTCAAGATGCAATTAAGAACATTCATGGGGGACCAGTCAAGATGGCACAGAAGGTAGAGGCTGTGCACAACTGTTCTTGCAACCACACCAAAATTATAACAAAACTACAGAATAATTATCTGAAACTAATATAATATTATATGCCAACTATAATTAAAGAATAAAAAAAATTTTTTAAAGAGTTAAAAAATAGACAAATTAACAAAAGAACATCTGTGATTCATGGAAAGAGGTCAAAATATCAACATTAGCAAGAATTTGGAAGAAGTTAATTCCAACCCTCATGGGTAATTTTGAAGAGTTCAAGACTTCAGCAGAGGAAGTAACTTTAGATGTAGTGGAAATTTAAAGAGAACTAAAATTTGAAGTGGAGCCTGAAGACATGACTAAATTACTGCCATCTCAAGATAAAACTTTTAACAGATGAGAAGCTGCTTCGCATGGATGAGCAAAAAAAAAGTGGTTTTTTGAGATGGAATCTACTCTGGTGAAGATGCTGTGAAGGTTGTTGAAGTGACAACAAAGGATTTAGAATATTGTATAATCTTTGTTGACAAAGCAGCAGCAGGGTTTGAGAGGACTGACTCCAATTTTGAAAGAAGTTCTACTTTGGGTAAAATGCTACCAAACAGCATCACATACTACAGAAAAATTGTCTGTGAAAGGACGACTTTATCAATGCAACAAACTTCGGTATTGTCTTTTTTAACCCATTTCCAATTTTAAAAAAAAGTTTAGCTTGCCGCTAGTGTTAATTTTACATTTAACATGTTCTTTGAGGCTGAAGCAAATATGACTGGTTTTCGATGTGAAAATATAAAAACTGTTCTTGGAGTTATTTCTAAAGAGAACTTGTCTCTAATCCTAATGTGACAGAAATGTACACATAAATTGCATTTATCAAATGAATCTTTGGCTTATAACTGTTCAAAAACAATGTTAACATCATGCCTAGGAATGCCACATTTTCTGGGATTTGACATAGTTGGCGATCGAGAATTACTAAATTTTGTAAATGGAAATACCACTACTAAAAACAGAATGCTATAATGCTATAGAATTATGTCATTTGTTTCCAAAGACTATCAATATACTCGAGTGATGCAAAAATAATTATAAAAGCAAGATATTTCATGGCAAACTTTGAGGATAAGGTTAGGACTGTAACCACAAGTTACACCTTGGGGTAAATGCTGCAACTGCAAGAGCCACCGGTGAGTATTCTTGGGGCAAACGGGCTAAGAAATTGCCACAGCCACCTCAATCTTCAGCAACCAACACCACGATCGGTCGGCAGCCATCAACAAGATCCTCTACCAGCAAAAAAATTGCAACTCACAGAAGACTCAGATGATGGATAGAAATTTTTAGTAATAAAGTATTTCATAATTAAGGTATGCAAATTGTTTCTGTAGATGATGCTATTGCACACTTAACAGACTACGGTATAGTGTAAAACATAACTTTAACATGCACTGGAAAACCAAAAAAAAATCATGTGACTTTGTTGTGATAGTCTCTTTATTGCAGTGGTCCAGAACCAAACCTGCAGTATCTCTGAGGTATGCCTGTATTCAGGCCACCCCTGGGTGATGGGTAGGTCACAGGGAAAGACTAATAGAAAGAGCAGCCCATGAGCAATATTGCTTGCCGGATTGGACTTCATAGTGCATATAGGATATTCAGTGAATTACTATGCTTTACAACTGAAATACACTGCTCATATATAATCAGATACTGCATTCCAAAAATACGATAAAGGAAAAATCATTAAAAAGAGACTATCTCCTGTGTCACATCCCTCAGCACCATTTGTATCCTGGTACCTTGTCTTACTGACAAAAAGATAGTGGTATATTGCTTGAAAACAAAAGGGGCATTTTCTTAAGAAGTAAATCCTACACAAATATCTTCATGCCTCTGACAGGCTTTGACAGATGGCAGGAAGTATAAATTGCTGGGCTGCAGGTTGGACTTACACATAAATGAAAAATGCAGAACAGAATTCTTCACAATTCTCTGAGTAAGAAATCAACTATTGAATATCTCATTGCAGCCTCAGGATTTTTGTCTTGTTTTGCTTTAATACTACCACCAGCAGCAGCTAACATTTATTCACTACATACTATGGAAACAGGCCCCAAACTAAGTGTTTTATTTATGTCCTCTTATTTTATCCTTTAAGATAGACACTGTTACTATCTATTATCAATGCCATTTTAAAGATTAGGGAACTGCAGGAAAGAGAAATCAGATTACTTGCCCGGGATCTCACAGCTCATAATTGTGGAGCTGAGACTCAACGGCAAGAAGGGAAAACCCTTAACTCATGCTGGCTCTACTGGATCTGAAGATACTTGGCCGAACAACAAACCAGAAAGTAAACTCTGAACTACATACTTTTACATAATGGAGGACGGAACACTTCCTAAATACACCTTTATACATCTAATCTACCAAACTTTATAGCTTAGCCCAGCCTCCCTTAATTGTGCTCAAAACATGTCCATTAGCTTACAGTTGGGCAAAATCATCTAACACAATGAATACACTCCAGAGTATCAGTTGTTTACCCTCATGATCACATGCCTGACTGGGAGCTGTGACTCGCTGCCACTGCCAGAATGACAATAGAGTATCGTACCACATACGGCTAACCCGGGAAAAGATCAAAATTCAAAATCTGAAGAACGGTTTTTACTGAATGTGCATCACCTTCATACCATCATAGAGTCAAAAAATTGGAAGTTGAACCATTTTAAATGAGGGATGGTCTCTAATTTAATGATTATGATTTTTTACTTTCTGTTTTCTTAAGGGATTGGAAGAAAAGATGACTTGGAAATACTGGCTTAAGCCAATAGCAGCACTCATGGATCCACTGCCAGACATGTATTCTATTAAAAAAAAAAAAAGTCACAGAAATAATAAAGAGAATTGTTAACTTTATTTTACATATCTACCAACATGTGGCCCTTGCAGAATTTCCTAAAGGAAATCTGAATCATGTGAAGCCCTGTTCTCTTTTAAAGAGGATCGATTATCTCAACACTTAATAAAACAGTAAACTCCCATACTGAAACCCTGACGTGTTATTTTTACATAGCGGAAATTAAAAACACAATGATCTTTACTAATGTATTCATATTCTCCAGACTAGTAAGCCCCTAGTCTCATTCGACTCTATAAAGTAAATTATACTGCAATATAATGCAGTATTTCAAAATCGCTCTCTCATAAAAAAATTTGACTGCCTAAATACTTAGTATCTATTTTCACCATATTTACTAATAGAACTCCATTTAATTGAAAAAACAATGTAGGTGGCTAAAATCTGAGCTTCTAGCTTCCCCTGCAGCTAAGGCTAGTCATGGTACATGGTTCTCGCAAATGAAATGTAAGCGGTCACCACTGTGCAGGGCTTCCAGGAGAAAGCTTCAAAGGGCCTGCCTCAGCAGGCACAGGTCCTTTGTACCCTTTCCCCTACCTCCTGCTTACCATCCACCAGACTTTCAGACATGATTAGTAGAGCCTGAGCAGCCACCAGGAGAGCACAAGGATCAGGATCTCGTTGTGAAGATGGCAGAAGAAATTGCTAAAGTGTGGAGTCTATGATGATATCATGGAACCAACACACTGGGGTTGAAATGCCCGCCACCAAATTTCTACATGAAAACTAAAGACCTAATTTATTTCAGCCACTGATTCTAAGGTCTCTATTACTGGCTACCTCAGATCTCTAACTCCTTCCTGGTGAAGTCATCAATGATTATATGATCACCACCAAATTCAGCACTAAAACTCTGCTTTTTCACTTCTGGGTTTCATGTACTTTTCCCTTCAGTAATTCTCACTGCTGTTTCCCTCACACTTTCCCACAGATAGCCAACCCTCCGGACATATTGATCATCCAGTACTCTCAGAACACGTTAGCATCCTCATTCCTCACTGTGGCTCACAAGTCTGATGCCTACTGATACCCCTGAATTCTCACCACAATCTCAGGGATTGTGCCAGTCCCCAGAAGCTTAACCTCTTCACACTCAGATGGAGCACAGTATTCTTACCCACGGGGTACCTAGTCTGCCCTGTACATGTATAGGGAAACCACTCATGACTCTCCAACTAACTAGCAAGCACCCTGCAAGATATCCTCTAATATCCCAATGCTTCTTACACTCCCATAAACCACTCAGCATGGGACTTCACATATATTTGTTGGTTTACCAATCTAGTGGTGTATTAAACATCTAAGTATACTTCAGTGGTGAGGTTTAGCAGTTGAGAGGTAAAGAGAAGAGTTAAAACAGAAATTATCAATCCTATCCAACTCAAGTTTCTTTTAAATCATTTCCAACATAAGATCAGACAGTGTTCCCCATGAACATTCCAAAGGCAGGAGCTTCCTGGCCCAAGGGCAACCCAATCTGCTCTGGGACAACTATTACTCTTTAGGAAGTTTTTCCAGAGACAATACCGATTCTTCCCACAGTGATCCCACCTAACCCTCTAAAGTGCAAGACATTTGAGGGCAGTAGCCATGTTGCTCTGCACCTACGCTTTAACTCTCTTCAGTCAATAATTCCCTGGCAACTCCTCAGAAAACGCAGCTTTCAGACTGATGGAACATTCTCAATGCAATGTGAACAGAAAGAACTACCATCGCCTCCCCTGTCTGGATGGCATAATTTGGGATCGTACAGGCTAAGACTCATTCACTAAAGATCAGCCATAACAAGTTTTGATTAACTAGAAGCTTTATTTCACAGAACTAAAATCTGAAAGCCACGTTCCTATAGGCCAACAGCTCTCTCTTTACACCAAAACATGTCTAGAATAATGACATTTTATCTCGGATGTGAAAGTTACACATACAGTTAGTGTTCTGGCTGCAAATTATTCCCCAGGATAAATGATATCCTGATATGATAAAATACAAAATGAAAAGGAACTCTCCTGGTGACTCAAACAGTTTAAACTGTTTTACCTCATTTGGAAACCCACAGCCTTAAATAAATTTGTTGTCCAAGAGCACCACCTGGTGGATGAAAGCATTTAAGCTACCCCATTGTGGGAAGAGAAAAAAAAATGTCATCTTACAAGCCTAATTGTCATTAAGACTAAAATCTTTTAAGAAAAGATTCCCACGCTTCAGCAAACAGATTTCTTATAAACAGGCTCTTGACAAAATTATAATACAAATGAAATCTAGAATTCATAAAAGGTCACTATCAAAGAATTCAGTTCACCTTCTTAAAGAAATGTTGCTAATCATAAAGCAAACATTTCTAAATGAGAGGAACCTCAGAGAGTTGTTAATTCAATCCCTTCTTCCCTTTACAAATGAAAACTCTAAGGCAAAGATAGAGCTTCCTAAAAGTCACAGCTAAGGATGAGAGGCACTGATTATATATGTAAATGGGCCAAATATTCTGTGCTATTCAATATAGCCTTCTATTTCAAGAGGCTGTGAAGAAAAGGCAGAACATGAGGCAGTCAGTGCATGTGCTAAAGTGTCACACTCTCTCAGGTTATCTACGATGTGGCCACACTCCATTGTGGACTGTGAACTACCCCCACTGGCCCACCAAAGACCAGGAACTGCCTGCATCCCTCTTTATGTTAGATTTACCTGCTTTCCCCTGCCCAAGAAACCATCCTAACCAATAAAAATGAGACAGATGAAATAAATGTTAAATCATCTGCTGAAGAACAGCTGTCGTCATGGAAAAGCATTTACAGTGTGTTAAAATGGGAGAAGGAAAAGACAAAACCAAACTATGCTCACTATGGTACCATATCTGTTTAAAAAATACAATTATCAAGTGTTAAATCAAGAAAATACACTGGGAAGAAATACACCAAATTTTTATTGACAGCTTTTGTCTCTGAATGCCAGGATTATAAGTGATTTCAATTTCCTCTCTTACATAATACCAATTTTTATATTTAACATTTCTATTAATAAAGGTAATTTTTACCTTAAAAATTATACTTTTTATAATTACAGACTATAAAGAAAACTGGAAAATGGAAACTGGAAAGAGGATCCCATACATATGCCCATCCAGCCAGTACTTGTATAGCAAAAAAAAATTTCTCCAGCCCTCAAGAAAAAATATACAGAATAAGACATTATATTTTTGTCTTAAGGTTTGCCAGAGTATTTTTCAAACTTTTATGAATTTTCTATGAATTATCTATTAATAAATACTGAATGACAAAAGCAATAGCCTAGCAAATTAATATTAAAGAAAAAATCTTGGAAATATAATTTCTTTAAAATATTTTACAGATTTTCAGGTGCAGGAACCTGAGTTCACATTCTATGTTCATTTTCTGCTTGTAAAATCTTGTCTGAGTTACATATCAGAATATATGGCATGATGTTCCCTAAAGAATTCTATGGCTATGGCCTGAGAACCCCTGTCTCCCAGTGTGATTAGATCTTTGAGATATATATCAAGGATACAGTTATCTGAAGGGCAGTAAAAAAGAATGGAACAGCTTACCTCAAGATCCCTACATCATCTATGGAGAATGAGATCAGAAAATGAATTTTTTTGCTAAATACCTTAAGTTAGCAGTTTTCTAAGTATTGTCTGGGAACCACTGGGAGACACTCAGATCCCATTCAAAAGATCTATGTCATCAAAACTGTTTTCATGTCTACAGCTATGCCACCCTGAACAAACCCGATCCCGTCTGATCTCAGAAGCTAAGCAGGGTCAGGCCTGGTTAGTACTTGGATGGGAGATCACCTAGGAAGACCAGGTGCTGTAGACATAAAAATAAAATAAAAAATAAGGAATTGTAAGTTGACAAGATCCTTGCAATCTGTGAGGTCAACCAAGGGTTGCTTTGCCAAAAAATAATATAATAATAACTGTTTTCATAATTACACCAAGACAGTATTTGCCTTTTTCATTCTCAGTCATTCATGAGTGTAAAGTGGAGTTTTCCAGAGGCTACATGACATCACAACAGATTAAACGCAGAAGCAGATCTAAGAATCCAGAGGTCTTCCATTAAGCTAGACATTAGGGATTTGAGGGGAGGGGGGCGGGGAGGTAAAATAATGCTACTCCTCTCACTAAATTTGTTGTTTAGGAAAATATAGGCATTTTTTAATAAAAATGTGCTATATAATAGATTTTAATAAATGAAATATAAACACTTTTAAACATTCTCAGTTTTAATTTCTAATACAATATATAAGGATAGATATAATCTACATAAACAAAAGCTCTTTCAGGTCTACGATAAATTATTAAAAGAGTAAAGGAATCCTAAGACCAAAAAGTTTGAGAACCACTACCTCAGGGTACTGATGTTCAGAAAAACACATACCAGATAAAATCACTCTTAACCCCTCCTTCCTCCTCTTCAAAGCACTTTTTAAGCCTCTTGCTGTGACCAGACCATCTCACAGACCATTATTGAATAATACTCTTTAAAGCACAATTCTGATTCTATCACTTTCCTATTAAACAATCTCAAATAATATCCAGAATAATAACCAAAAACACTCAGGAAACCTACCATCTGGCCTTGGACTATTTTTCCAATCACTCATCAATTCTGTAATTACTTAAGTACATTCTCTCCAGCAGACACTATGATAGGGGCTGGGGCTGGAGAATCTATGAGAAATGATACCTACCTGCCATCACTTGGACTCAGAGTCTACTGCAGAAGAAACAGTCACATAAGTACCGGTATCCTTCACTTCCTTACTTATTTCCCAAATATTTGTTGTAATAATATATATTTCCTTACCCAAAATTGACTATCCAAATCAAAAACTCTCTAAAATGATTCTGTGAACACACCCACAGAATCATTTCAGTTGTATACAAATCCAGGTAAGAGAATTAAGACCGTAGTTCACTTGTATCTCAGCTGTTCTCCCAAAAGGATTATGCCTTGTGCCCATATTAAATTTATGAGGCATCACTGCTATCATCTTCTCATCATGAGTGAAACTGTCTCATGAGACAGCGGAGAAACCTGAGAAGGTAAGTAAACGTAAAAGGCCTGGTAAAGGCCACACATTAGAAAGGAGCTGGAACCGACGAGGCGTTTGGAGGGAGGGAAACACAAGAGGTGTGTCCTTGACATGTCCCCGTCTCATATGCTGTTCCTAGAAAACTTAACCTTGTTACTTGAGCCAACACAACATTTGAAAAACCAGAGAAATCCCTTGTGTAGTGAACTAACATCTACTCTCAGGGTAGGAGACCACTGCGTACCAGGCTGGTACAGGAGAAGGTGGTGAATACCTTCGGATATGTGGAAGCAGCTGCAATGGGAGAAGAAAATGATTCAGTGAAGAAGCTGTGTTTCAAAGCAAGTCTGGGAGATTTAAGAACAGTGATATGGCACAAGTTGTAGATCACAGGTGAAGCAGCTTTCCCTCACTGTGAAATGCAGCTTTCTTCCTCCAGTGAACTACAAACTATTATCATCAAAGATGGTTATACACAAAGGAAATTTTCAATTTTAACATAATACCATCTCATAGGTTTATTTCAGAAGAAATAAGTACCTGGACTTAAAGCATACAAAGAAGGCTAAAGTACTCTTAAGTGGAAACCATAATGATGAGGATAAGCAAAGCTCCTGGCTGGTGTACTACTCTGAAAACATCAGCTCACAAGGGCCATAGCAGACTGCACTGCCTGTAATGATATGAGGCATTCAAACCAGAAAGCCTGGGTGATAGAGAGGTTGGTGAGGCTTCAGGGAGGAGTTATCTGTCAATGCTCAACTTAGGAAAAATCTTCAAAGAAGACTCTTTTGAAATCCGACAATAGTCTTGCGGATCCTTCTAGTGTTATGCATTAGGGAGATAATAGCTAACTTAAAGAAAGCATATGACACTTCATTTTAAACCTCCACTCAATAAACCATTATCATCACTAAAAAGAACAACTTTATAATAGATGACAGGTATTACTAGAAATGCAGCCCAAAATAGCATAAAACACAAGCCTGAATGACACACTGCATTGTACTAGTGTAGGTAAGTAATGTTGATGCCTCTTCTTAGCTCTCACACACAGAACAACAGAACTCTGTTTTCAAAGGTCTGTGAAGTGCACATGGCTGCTGGCTATCCCATAAATGTTCTACCTTCTGTCTTTCCTACAGATACCTGTTGACTTTCATGTCCCTTCGCCAAGTCAAAGCATCCCACAGTTATAGAATTTTTTTGTCCCAGTTCTTCTTTTTACTTTATCTTCCTTTTTGTGTGTTTGTGTCCTGAAGAAACTCCCATGCTTCTTTTAACAGAGGGCTAACTTTTTAAATGTAGAGTTAGTAAAGGCTAATTAATTAAAACTTTATCAATGGACCGGCCCATGATGAAACATAACAAAACGAGTTCAGATCTTAGAATTCTTACACTAATGTCACTGCTACCAAGGAATCAGGTAGGGTCACCCAAGAAACACAAGTGGCTCTATTTCTAAGTTCGGGGCCCTCTTTACGGTTCCTGACAACAGCAAACACTTCAATTTCACTGTCTCAAGGTGTCAATGTAGTCATTGTATATGAATCTCATTCTCCCAAGAACATTCAGAATTTTATCCCATTATCCCAAAGGGTTTTGAGCATCCTTCGCTGAGAACAAATAATTATAACAAATAATTATACCTCTATATTAAGGGTTGGTAAACTTTTTCTGCAAAGGGCCAGACAGTAAATATTTTAGTTTTTGTTGAGTCACGATTACTCAATTATGCCACTGTAGTACAAAAAAAAAAAAAAAAGCCATTTGCAGTATGTAAAAGAATAAAGCTATGCTGCAATAAAACTTTATTTACAAAGAAAAGCAAGGCGCAGAATCTGACTGCCAAGCCTTGCCTTGAGTCATACTCACAAAGGCTAGGTTTTGTCACCGCATGCCTTTAATAGTCTTGGAATTTTAGTTCAAAAAATAGTAATTTGCTTAAGTTGCCCATAATGTTAACAAATTTTTAGTACATCCCAAGGAAATCAACCTTTGAAAAACAGCAGCAGAATGAACGAAGGGCCAACACTTGTGCCCTGGGATCTCTAGGCCCTTCTCCCTTTACTCTCAAGGTAGACTATTCTCAGCTAGTCCTTCATAAACATCTTCACCCCACAGTTCCTGTGTTGATCAACACAAAGACACCTCCTTGCCGAATGCTGCAAGACAAACATCTGAGCAGGAGGGGGCGCTATGGCTACAGCACAATGGGGCCTGCTACCCAGGCCTGCAGCCTTCTCTCCAGCCTCAGGTTAATCCCTTGCCCTCAGACACCACAGCCACTATTCCAGGTCTACCTCACCCTTCCTTTCACCCATGTGCAGCAAAAGCCTCCAAATTCAGTAAAAATACAGAGATTACAAAGTGTGGCCCTACCTTCCGCTCCGTCCTCCTGTCTTCCACCTTTACCTGACTTGAACTTACTCATCTAGGTCTAGTTCAGATGTCTCCTCTCCTCAAGAAAGTCTTCCTTCAATGCCAAGCCTGCTCTAAGTGCCTCTCCTCCTGGCTCCATATAGAACGCTGTATTTGCCTTTATGGCCAAGTTCGTTATACCTTATTGCTCCTCTGAAAATTATTTGAGAATTAGGATCCTTATCGATCTTTGTACCCTGAACAAATTATTTCTCTTACCTCCCCACACCTTCTCCAAGAATTCTCACACACACACACACACACACACACACACACACACACACAAGCTATGGTTTTTCAATCATTCTTTTAAGATGAAAGGAAGTAACTAAAAAGAAAGTAGAGGGGAAAGTGAACTGCAATTTGATGACCATAATCCCTTTCAAAATAATGCCATGAACCATACTAGCGGCTCCCAACACAATTTAAATATTGAGTTGAACAGTTAAACAATGCAGGGATACAATAGTGAAGTCCAAAACAATACATGGGCTTTTTCAATGCACATTCACTGCAACGATTTCAGACATTCCTGACAGTTACAGGTTGTTCTTACATTCATTCATTCATCACTCTCTTTAATGCATTCTTTTTCTTGTTACTCTCCATCTACCTTAAGGCGGTAAATACAAGTTATTTTTCATTTGTTTGAATTTAGGTGTCTTGAGTATGATTGGTTTTGTTTACCAGTAGCAGTTTACAACATCTCTCTCATTTCTTTCTTTATGGTACAAAAGCAGTGAAAATGTCAGTTCAGCTCAGGAGCTACTAACTGCTCCCCGCAGAGTCTAGAGCAATTCCATGCCTTTGTAAGTCCTATCGAAAATAACAGATTCCTGACTCCCCAACCTATAAATCATGAGGATGTTTTAAAACTGCATATATAAAACCAGTGGATGTTATTCATTGGATTTTAATAACAATTGTTACTCAAAGCTGAAGTTTGAAGTCAATGTTCCCTTGAAGCAATGCCAATGTGTAACTGGTTTTCAAACATCAGCAGTAAGTACATTGATAAGCACAGCAAACCAAAGTCCATCAGCCTCATCTGTGCAGGAAACCATTGTTATTTCACTATCAAATATGGAAAACTAGTTCAGGAAATTTTTACATCAATTGTTCTGAAAATCACCCCATATATGCTGCTTCTAACTCTTAATTATATGTGGAAAAGGAACGAAGAACTTAATGATCCCAAGGGGTGGTTAGAAAAAAATAACTTACACTAAGTTTTATTTTATTTTAGACCACTCAGACATCCAACCTCTCAGCCAAGGATCTGGATGATTTTCCTAAGAGCAGTCTTCCTTTCAGAAGCCTGAAAACTTGCCAGGATACCATAGGGAAGAAATCACAGAGAGGGCACAAAAGAAACCATCGGCTCAGAGGAAATTTGTAGTTGACATTGACCTAGTTTAACACATTTCCACAACTATGAAATTGACTATATGTAACTGCTTCTTTAAAACTGGTGTGTGGGGATAAGAGCTTCTGGCAGCCCCTTTACTGGCCTTGGAACTTTGGAAAAGCAATTTAACCTCTCTGGGCCTCAGCTGTAAAATATCAGCCATATTTACATGTCTTCACCTATCCCATGGAAAACCAGACACTGGTTTAATAAGACAAGGTGTCATGCTCTGTAAGGAAGCCTTAGGAAGCCCTTACTTTCCCAAACGTAACTAACCATAGCATGTTAAACATAAAAAGATTTGTTAACATTAAAGAATAAATCAATAAGAATACACTTAGAATTGAAATACCTAAAAATCTAGCAATGATTTAATACAAGGTTAAATTTAAAACTGGCAGTCTAAAAATGGCTAGAGGTAGAATACACTGAAATGATCCCCTGGAGAGCAATACTGAAAATGCTTCTAAAGACAAAATATTGTTAAAACTTCCTCAGGTCTTTAGTGGGGAAAAATGTACATATATGCAACGGATACACAAATATACAGTCACAAAAAGGCCAAAAAGATATCATAAAAAGGTTATTTCTGTTTGGTAACTTATGAGAAATTTTTTTCTTCATATTTTTCCCTATTTTTCCATTTTTCTACATGGGTATGTACTACTTTACTAATAACCAAAAAATTCTTAATACAGGTTACACTTATACTAATGAAAATCCAAAAGAAGAATGGGGAAAAGATGTTTTCTCTTTTTTGAACTTTTATTTTTAATCCAAATACATACATATTTAAGACACCATGTAATCCAATATCCGGCCTCAATTACTAATATTTAGGCCAATCGCCATTCAACTATATCCATTCCACTTTATTTTCTGCAATATCTTAAAAACAAATCGCAGACCTATATTATTTCACCTGTATATTTTTTCAGGTGAGCATCTTCAACTGATATTATATATGTATTTAATATGTATATAGCCACCATGCCATCATAATTACATCTAATAGGACAACATTATCATCTAATACTCAGCCCATATGCAAAAATAAGAATGGTCCTTCCAATAACAGTATTCAGTAATTGGAAATCCATACAGAAAATCTGAAATTATGACACTACCTCATATCCAGAATGTACAAAGAACTGTAAGTCAATAAGAAAAGCATCACACACACACACACACACACACACACACACACAAATGTACAAGAGGCTTAACAAAGCACTTTGATAAAGGGAAAATCCAAACAGCCACTGAAAATGGGGGGTGTAAGGGAATCAAAAACACAATTTCAAACAAGAAAACACTACTAACACACCCAACAGAGCAGCTAAAATTAAAAGTTGATGACAAGTGTCAGGGAGAATGTGGAGCAATGGAACTCACTAACTTGCTATAGGAATGTGTGAAAGGGAAAATAATTTTACTCTTAAGTTAACCACATGTGCACCCTAAAACCACCACTAGGCATATGCCCCATGGAAACACATGCTTCCATGACCTGGGAAATGTGAAAACCATTCAAAGAAGTTTTGAGGCAACCAAAATGATCATCAGTAGCAGAACAAATAAATAAACTGTGGCACATTCATACAATAAATAATATACGGCAATGAAAATAAATGAACTACAGGTACAAAAGATACAGAAAAAGTTTAGAAATGTAATAAGTATGACAGAAGGCAGACAGAATATATACTGATGATTCTTCTGTTATATAAAATTCAGAAACAAGATACAATGAACAGCATTTTTAAAGAAAAGGAAGTGATACCATAAAGTCTAAAGAGTATCCTTAAAAAAAAGGGAGAGTATGATAGGTAAAGAGGGCATAGGGGAACTCTGGGTGTTGATAATGTTTTCCCTAATGTCATGATGGCACATAGGTTTTCACCTTACAATAATTCATGAAGCTCTAAGATCACTTTTATGCACGTTCCAGCTTGTTCTGTATTTCAAAATATAAATGTTTTAAAAATACTTAATAATTGACCCATGCAAGGATTATGAATGGATGTAAATTAACTAGGTGAAAGCTATTGGTAAAAAGGATATTCATCTATTCTCTAAGTACCACCCTACAGATCACTTATTAATTAAAAAGGAATATCCTTGACTGAATCATTCAAATGGGAAAAATTATAAATAACAGTATTGGGAAAATTAAAGATCTAAGAATATCGTCTGTACATTAGATGATATTATATAAATGTTAAATTGCCTTGTAATTAATAGACACATGCTGAAATAATTAAGGGGAACTGTCGTGATGTCTGCCACTTACTTTCAATGGTACAGAAGAGAGAGACAAAGACAGAGTGACAAACATAAAGCAAATTTGCCAAATATTAACAACTGGTAAAACTAGGCAAAGAGCATCCAGGTGATCCAGGTGTTCCTTGCATTACTTCAGCTTTTTGCTAGGCAAGAAATTTTCAAAATAGAACACTGGGAGAGGGATAAAAGATTTCAAAAAGGAAAGTTTTTTTTTAAATAGGGTTTACAAGTATCAGGTGGAGACAAAAAGTATTAGATTGTATTTAGTGGATTATGATCTCATGAAAAATAACTAGAAAACCTAATAATATGTACTTTTTTAAAAAATTCTCATAATTTGTCTGTGGGAAAAAGGAGAATATAAGCCTGTTGAAATATAACTTTTTTAAAGGATTAGGGGAAAACTACTAGAAGAATATATACTAAAATGTTGTTTTGCCGTGGGTATTATGGATAGATAATATTTCCTGTTTTCTAATATTTTTATAATGAGTTTTGCTTTTTTAAAAATGTAATGTAATACAAAGATTAGCCAGATAGCCAAATACTGGAACAATCAGGTATTTATAAATTAAACGGCTTCAATTTGAAAACTATATATCAGAAATCCTACTGATATGTCTTTATTTCTTCTTGTCCTGTGGAATTATGAATTACACAAAGCACCACAAATGACTACTTCTTAACTATCTAAAATGGTAACAAAATAGCAACATGATATAATCCTTTACAAAGCCCATTATAATATAAATATACCTCATCATATATGCTCCCATTAATGTCTGCACCATAGATAGGTGCCACAAAAGTTAAGTTCTTCCAGTACTTGCGCTCCAATCTTCATAATCCAAGTATCTTGGAGTACAATATCTGGAAAAGGTAAATGAAAAAAATACAAACTAGTAAGACAATTTTAAGATTTTCCCCACCTATTTGATTTAAATCACTTTCTAAAGAAAAGCCTATCAAAATGAAAATAGTGTAGGCACTCATGTTGTCAACTCTAACAGGTAAATATAAAATGTATTTATCATAGATATTTGCATACTCTTAAGGATTCCCAAATAACTACGAAAACTTCATATTTTGACTAATAAATACTTTATGAAAGTATCAATAATATAAGCAGAAAAATATTTAAAAATTTATTATGTTAGCTTTCGAAATATTTTTTAAATCTTTAACCAATTATACTATACAGCTGTCCCTCAGTATCCACAAGGAATTGGTTCCAGAACCTCCTCACAAATACCAAAACCACAGATGCTCAAGACCCTTACATAAAATGATGTAGTATTTGCATATAACCTAAGGGTAGCCTCTCGCATACTTTAAATCATTTCAAGATTACTTATTAAAAAAAAAAAAGGTTACTTATAATACCTAATACAATGTAAGTGCTATGTAAATAGTTATTATACTGTATTGTTTAGGGAATAATGGTAAGAAAAAAAAGTCTGTACATGTTCAGTACAAACGTAACCATCATGGGCCTAACATGTCAGCAGCAACCTTTGTTTTCTAATATTTTCAATCCACAGTTGGCAACTAATATAATAATGTGGCCCTTCAAGTCATCCGAGGATCTTCTTTTTAAAATTACTCATCTTCTAATATGTATAATTTATCAATGAAGACTTAACATTGTCATAAAGCAGAAAATTGCCTAAGAAAGATGAATCATGAGTATAATCCAAAACTCATGACAATGGAAAGACAGAAAACTCATTTACAGATATTCGGAATAGTATAACACAAGGAATAATTTTCTTAGCAGTAAACTAAACATAAGTATGCAAACACTGGAAGAACAGAAAATAGAAAGTTAAATTAAGACTCCAAGAGATTGTGCAGAAGACACATTTTCATTTTCTTTACAAGCTCCTCTGTCTACTTGGTTTGTAATCAGGTCCATATACATTTATGAAAGAAATAAAAATAACAAAGTGAATCCACTCACTTGCCACTGTTGGCCAGCTGCCTGAACTCCTTCACTGTCATGGCTTTTTTCTGGATGTTGTATTGCGTGAACAGTCCTGATTGCCCTGTGACCATCTGCTGAATCGGTGCTGGGATGAGCAAATTATCAATGTCATCATAGCACTGCCTTGGCTTCCACTCCTTAGGAGGAATCACCTAAAAATAAAATTTAAAAAAATATGATCTTGAAAATATTCCAGGTAGTTATTTAGCTTTCATATTCCAACAGAAACGAGAAGAATTTGTCAGCTTCTATGACAAACATGTTAAAGAGTGGTAAAGATTCACATTAAGGGAAATGCTTTCTTTCTTCCAAATATTCACCTTACTGATACGATTTTTTTTAAAACAGCAAAATTCACTGAGTACTCACTATATCAAATACTGTATTTGTATTAAATTCATTTTTTAGTTGAAACTGTTAACCTCTCAATTTTAAATATAAAATTGAGAGACGCACAGAAGTAAAATAACTTCTGAAATTCCGGTACTATTACATTAATGAGAAAAATAAGTAAATGTGTGTTTAGTCCATATCAGTTTCTTTAAACACCTATCATGAAAATATGGCAAAGAGCAGAGTGGTGTGCTAGTAAATGTTAACAATCAGCTTTCTGGGAAAGTGGGTGAAACCTTGACTTGTAGCTTTTGCCTATTTCCATAGTAACTACTCCCACCATGGCCAATTTGAGCTTACCAACATGACATCACCGAACATAGTAGGAAAAAGATGTCAACTACCAATTCTCATGTGCCTGTATGATGAGGGGACTCAGCCCACCACTGTTTGCCCATAGTATTTACACAATTATTAATATTGAAAAGATGAGGAAACACTAAGACTACAAATACATATTCATATGATTAAAAATTAGAAGGGACAAAGTTATGTATGAATTAAGTCATAATTTACAGCTGGAATTTATCTACCTTTAGAAGTGGTTTTAATTTTTCAAGATAAATTTTTTTAAACAATTAACTGTAAAATGTAGATATCACACATACAGAAAATACATAATCATAAATATGTAGCTCTATGAACTATCATAAAGCAAAGACCAGAATACCCACTGCCCGGTTTTAAGAGGCAGGCTACTAATGCTCACACCCCAGAGGCCCTCCAAGAGCCTTTTTCCAAACACATCCCTTCTTGCCCCAATGGCAATCACTATCATGGCATTTAGGATATTAATTTCCTTGCTAGGCTATATAGTTTGATCCTAGGTACGCATCCAGTTCTTGAACTATACGGAAATGTAGTCATCCATGTATACATACCTATATTCTTTGAGGTTTATCTTTTATATTTCACTCATATTGTGAGATTCAATTATGATGGACTATATAGCTGAAGTTTATTAATTTCATTCCTACTCAGTGTTCCTTCATAAATTTATTTATAAATTAGTGACCACTGGCAGTCACTTGTTTTTTTCTAATTATTGGCTATTGCAAATGACACTGCTATTAATATTATTGTACACATCTGCTGCTGCATATGTGCACACAGTTCTCTAAAATACACATATATGTAAACATCCAATGGTGAAATTACTGGGACATAGAATACGTGTAGATCAAACTTAGTAGTTATTACCAAACTTTTGCCAAAGTGGTTGGACCAATTCACATTCTCACCAGTAACACATGAGAGTTTCTGATGCTCCACATTCTCATTACTTTGTATTGTCGCTCAATTAAATTTTAGTCCTTCTGGTAGGTGTGTAATGATACTCGATTGTGGATTTTATTTGCATTCTCCTGATAACTAAGGAAACATTTTCATACATTCACTGATCCTATAAATATCCTCTTTTGTAAAGTGCTTATTCAAGTCTCTTGCCCATTTTACTATTGCACTGTCAGTCTTTTTTTTTTTAATTAATGTACAGGGATTCTTTATATATTCTGATTATGCTTACATGTGTGTGTTGTGTGCGTGCATGTCTGTAAATATCTACACGTTTGTTTATCAAATACTTCCTCTTACCTGTAACTTGCCCTCCAACTTTCTTAAGGGTATCTTTTGATAAACTTAAGTTCTGAATTTTAATGTAATCCAATGTGTTCATTTTTTGTCTTTTTGGGTACTACTTTGATATTCTGTTTAAAAATATTTTTCCTACCTAGGGTATGAAGACATTCTATTTTATATTCTAAGAATTTTAAGGTTTTGTCTTTCACCTTTATATCTACAATGTACCTGCAACTGGCTTTTGTGAAAGATTGAGGTCAAGCTTCATCAGATGAAGAAACTTGGGGTCAAGGATGAGAGATTTGGGAAACATTACACAGTTGCTAAATGACAGTATTAACTCAGTACTTCCTCTAAGGTATATTAGTTTAAAATGAGACTATAGACAATTACACTATATGCTACTGAAAATAAATACTTGATACTTTAAAAGAATAAGAACAATCAACCTAAATGGATATGGTAAACATACCACACTGTCTTGAAAACACTGATATAAGAGAAGGTTATATTTAAAGTGTTATAAATACTAACTCTCTTCATCAGAAATAAGTAATTCAAAAAAAATCAAACATAGATTTAGGTTAAGGATGGATTAGGGTTAGTGTTAATGTTAAAGTTAAGGTTAGGGTTAGAAATATACAGTTAAGTTTAGGATTAGGGTAAGAGTTATGATTAGGGTTAAATTTAGAATTAGGTTAGGGTTATGGTTACAGATTCAGTTCGCGTTGGTTTTAGGATCAGAGTGATGTTTAGGATAAGAGGTTAGGGTTAGGTGTGGTGTTAGAGTTAGTTTTAAAGTTTAGTTTAGGATTTGGGTTAGGAATAGAGTCAGCACTAAATTTACAATTAAGTTTATGTTTAGGATTAAGATTGAGGTTAGAAAGTTAAAGGTAGAGTTAGTTTTAGTATTAAAATTAGAGTTAGGTTAACTACAATTATTATATGTTAGGGTTAAGGATAGTGTAATGTTAAGGTCAATAACAGTGTTAAGGTTAGAGTTAAGAATGTGTAGGTTTAGAGATAGTATGATGGTTAAATTTATGATTACAGGTCTGAATTAGGGTAAGTATTTAGAGTTAGTGTTAGGGTTAGTGTAGGATGAAGGTTAAAGTTAGGATTGAGGTTAGGTATAGGTTTAAGGTTACAGTGAGTGTCAGTTTAGGCTAGGGATTGGGTTAGAGCTAGGGTTAGGGTTAGGTTTAGGAATAAATTTACGGTTAGGGTTAGAGGTAAAGTTCAGCTTTGGGTTAGGAATAGGGTAAGGGTGAACATTAGGGTTAGAATTAAGGTTAGTTTTAGAAATTTAAGGTTATAGTCAAATTAGGTTAGGGTTAGGATTAGGTATATATTTATGTTGAGGTTTATTGCTATGATTATAGGTTAGAGTTAGGGTGAGAATTAGAGTTGCGGTTAATATAGGGTTAGAGTTAAAGTTTGGATTGAGTTTAAGGTTGATAGGTTTCAGTCGGGGTTAGTTTAGAGGTGAGGGTAGGTTTGGGATTAGGATTAGAGCTGGTGTTATGGTAACTTTAGGTATAGGTTTGGGGTTAGACGTTAGGTTAGGGATCGGGTTAGCATTACAGATAGGTTTATGGTTAGTGCTACTGTTCTGGATGTTTAGTTTTAGGGTTAAGTGTAGGATTAAAATGTTAAGATTAGGCTTAACATTAAGTATAGTGTTAGGATCAGGGTTAGTTTTAAAGTTAGGGTTAGAATTAGGGTTAGGGGTAGGTTTAAGATTAGAGTTTGTGTTAGGATATTAGCATTAGGGTTAAGGTTATAGTTAGGATTAAAGTTAGAGCTATGGTTAAGGTTAGGAAGTTACTATTAGGGTTAGTGTTAGAGATAAGGTTAGGGTTTGGGCTAAGGTTAGGATTAGGGTTAGAGTTAGCTACAGGGTTAGGTTTAGTGTTAGGGTGAGAGGTTAGGTTAGGATTTGGGTTAGCGGTAGGCATAGGATTCACTCAGCATTGGAGTTAGAGTTAAGTTTAGGGTTTGAAAGCTAAGGTCAGGTTTATGAATAGGGTTAGATTTAAGAGTAAAGAAAGGATTTTCTCCTTTTTGGCGATAAGTACATCTACAACCAAAATTAATATTATGTTAGAGTTAAATATTTTCCGTCTTGTGAAAAATAAGGCAGTTGTTTACCCAAAATGAAGTTTTGGAGCGATTTTATTTTTCAAAAGTTAGAGAAGCAAAAATTACAATGAATTCACAAAAATCTAAATATTGTCTTTGTGCTTACTGCATGTGTTAATTTATTTCTGACTAAAGTGGTAAGACAGAACGTTAAAAATCTGTACATTCAGGCCTATAACAAAATCTTACTTTGGGACTGTAATTTTAAACCTTAATATATCAGATATTCTTACACAGGAAATAGAAGTGCAACATACTTCGGATTTTTTAAAATTCCAAAATTAAAACTCTGTATTTAATGAATCTACATAAAGGAACTCCACTCCTCTCAAAGGTTATCTTCCAGATTATACCAAAATAAAAATATATATTTTAAATCACCATTTCCCCAACCCTAGGCTGGGCCCTATACCCAGTAGCAAATTTTCAACTAAAATTAGTATTTGCACTATTTATCTTGAAATAAGTTGCTATTACTACCATCTACCTACTGAGGAAACAGAAGGGAGGAAGAATAGTGCTTCTTACAATCTTCCTTCACCTTGAAGGCATAGATCGCTATCTGTACTCTCTCGTTTATTCATTAAATTACATAATGTGCATAACCTATGGCTCAGAAAGGTGTAGGTCCAGGTGACTGTTGTGGAAGATTTTCACATACTTCATATATAATAATGGTTCATCAAAATCTTCCTCCATAAAAACAATACAAGCTGTACATGTAGGAGGCTGTCATTCTTTGCACTTTTCCCAACTTGACTGCCAACTTTGTAGACAGAACTTTGGGCATCAAACCTATCACTCTGAAAATGAAAGTTAAATCCAAAAGATGTTGATAAAAGAAAAAATGAGACTGTAATCTGAGGCCAAAGTCGCTTCTTATGAAACTACTCAACCATTTTCTTCAAATCATAAAATCAAAAACAATTCATTAAGTGGTGCATTAACAAAGAATCTCATGGGTGGCTCTGATCCCTAGGGCTACCCCTCAAAGCAAACTAGCAACATTAATAGTTTTTATTTTTAAAATGTGATACGGTTAGATGCAGTTTTATAAATTTACTATTGCTGCAACTTCCAGAAAAAGAGGGAAAATAGGTGAAATTGAGTTAATGCGACTGGATAAAAAGATGGCAAGATGACTAAAAACCAACAGAATTCCTAGAACAAGTAAAAGGAAATTATCACAACACTGAATAAATGGTTATCTACAACTTGCTCAATGAGTCTCACGTAAAAGTCTGGGCTCAGGTGTATTTTGTTCAACATTCAGAAAACTAATTGTAGTTCTCATTAACTTCGTTCTCTTACATAATACCGACAGCGGCACAGGTGCACTCTGCCTGACATTCCCTTATGAGGGCATTTGTCACTACCTCTTATGTTACTAAACGTGCCACTCTGCCACAGGATAGTCACTAATCTCAGTGGAACACAATAAGATATATGTTTTCAAGAAACAAAAGGGAGAGATGAACAAAGGGCTACACTCAGAACCCAAAGAAGGGGATGACAACCCCAACTCCCCTCCACCCAAATAATACCCATGTCCTTTCTAACCCATTTTGAGTTTATGATCAAAATGTTTGTCAAATAATTCTGAAATGATATCATTCTCCTTAACTAAAGAATGACTATTCTCCTCCAAGCTAACATGGAATTGCTGAGGTTCCAAAAATGAGAACTTTAAAAGAGCTAACCCAATAAAGTAGTTAAATTAAGGTCGCTCATCTAAGAAATTCATTATAAACCTTTACTTTGTATTTGTTTTTCCCTTTATCTTCTTTGCTTCTCACGCACCCCTAATAAACCTTCACCCAACTTACTTTCCCCCAACTTTTTTTTATTTCCCCCAATTTCAGATCTTTTATAGGAAACACCTGAACCATATACAACAAAATGACAGACCTCAGGGGGTAGATGCCAGAACAACCTATGAATTGGCTTACAAGCAGCGGCAGCCAGATACAGGAAGAGGTCTTGAACAGTGATCCTTGCAGTTCTGGAAGCTCTCTCCTCTGCTTCTGTCTGCTCTCAACACTACTGGACCTTTCTGCAGAGATGAGGATTCCAAGGAGTGCCCAAGACCCAGCCACAGTTGAGCAGGCCTGACAGGGCTCGGGAATTTATATGGTGATATACAAGTCTACAGAAACCCAGACTATAAACTTAACATTTAGACCAATGATAAAATGAGGTAAGTTGGAGCACTAAAATGTATTCTTCTGAGAGAAATTTTTAAATTGAAACAGATTTCCAGTATGGAAGGAACACACAGTCCATCTCAGGTTAAAGTCAAAGAGGATGATCTCTCTTTCAAAGCTCTAACTTTGGGTCTGTGGGTGCAAACCCACAATGCAGTCCTTCAGCACCTTAGTGACCACTCGTAGGTCCCTGAGCATATCACAACTACCCCTGTCAGGACTCCCTGCTTCCACTCTGCCTCCCCCAACAAAGTCATTCTTCACACATAGAAGCCACAGTTATCTTTTCAAATTATTGTCACAAAATGACAAATAAACAGTCACCATGTCCTCCTCTCCTCTCAAAGATGTCAATGTTTCCCATTGTACTTTGAATAAAATCCCCAAAGCCTTATTATAATGAGACAAGCCCAACATCACCTGGCCCTTTCCAGGCCTCTTACCTCACTTACAATCTTCTTCCCTTGCTCACTGAGCCCCAACTCCACAGATCACCTTCCTATTCTTCCCATCAGATAAATCAGGTTAGCCTCCAGGTCTCTGGTATTCTTTCTGTCCCCTCATCTTGAAAGATTGGTTTCTTTACATCCTTTGGCTCTCTGCTCATCTTATGGTGAGCCACCATAAGATGCTTCCACTAGAATATAAGCTCCATGGGAGCAGGAGCTTTCTCCGCTTTGCCCCCACCTCCCCCCACACATGGTATAGTGCCTGGTACATAGCAGGCACTCTCCACACTTGGTGAACAAAGAACTGAAAACAAAACAGAATAGGCAAATCTATAAGAGAAGGGAAGTAGTCAGTGCCTAGGTCTATGGGCATGGTAGGGAATAAAGACTGACTGCTAATGGGTACAGTTTCTTTTGGGGGGTGAAGAAAAGTTCTGGAATCAGTGATAACTGTGTAAGTCTCAAAATACACACAACACCAACACCAGTGAATGCATACTTTAAATGGGTGAATTGCATAGTATATGAACTGTATCTCAATATTAAAAAAAATTTAGAAGATAAAACAGAACAGAGGAGGGAGAGAGAGAAGGAAGGGAGTAGTGGTTAAGCTTCTGGTTATTAACTGTCCTCTATGAGAAAATGATGAAAGTTAGGAATATTCTCACATCTCTAAAATCCATATATGGTTCTCTGTGGTTTCTATGAACTGCTTTCGATTTAAAAAAAGAAAAAAAAAAAAAGCCCAGAAGACAATCTAATAGAAAGGGTTAAAAGAAAAATAAATACAATAATTAATCTTCTTTGAAGAAACCAAGTGTTCCATATGGATTAACAAGAACAAAGCTTCTGTAAGAAACAATTCCAGTTTAAAGGATCTGAGGATAATCACCTTGGCAAGGCCTGCCCGATGGGCTCCTTTAGACTCCATGTATGCGAGGTATTTGTTGAACTCCCGGAACTCCTCCATGGAGGGTCTGAAGGTCATGATCTTACAGCTGGGATTCAGACGACTCTCCGTCTGCCCCACCTCCATGATGGCTGGCGTAGTCTCTGCAGAGAAGATGATGTGGTCATGAGCAATGAATTATTACATGGTTAAGGTTGGTGGTCATTTCTCCCAAGTGGCATGTTAAGTTTCCCAGCAGGGAATCTTTCAGTTACTTACCACTCCCTTCTACTACCCTATTATTCCCTCATCTCTCCCTGGACTTTTGGAAGAGGAAAAAAAAAAATACCTCTAGCCACCCCTCCTCCCAAGCTCCTATTCCTGGGATTTAATCACTGACCTAATTATATCACACCGGTCTCCTCAAAATCCTTCCTAGTAAGAATGAAGGGGTTTGCAAGTTTAAAAAAGGTGTCGTTCCTAAGTACCAGTTCTGAAACAGACTCTCATACATGCATCTATCTGCATTAAGGCCCAGTTTAGGTGGAATGGAACATGGACAATGCAACATCCCCAAAACAGAGTTTACTGAAGTGTGCTTCCACTTGTCATTACATGCTTTCCTACAGTAACTTCCAACCATCTATTCATGAAAACTGCCAGGAACCAGGCTTAAGTATTAGAGACACAGGAAAGGGTAAGGTTTGTCTCCACCATCCACACTCACTTTTTAGAGGCGAAACTGCAATACAAAACTGTACACCTGAGTTACTCAGAAAGGGGCAGAGTTAAGACTTATAAGAAGGTATAGGAGTTTGCCAGATGATACAAAGAGCAGTCCTGGCAGTGGAAATACTTGGAAGTATTACAGGTATGGAAAAAAGTTAGCTTGTCTAGGGATCTTAGAAAGAAGACTACAGAGGATCAAGGTAGAAATGTTAGTAGGCTATGCTATGAAAACACGAACAGAATCCTGCTGGCAACGCACAGGATGCTTCCTCAACAAACACTTACTGAACACCTAGTATGTGCCAGGCAGAGGGGCTGCAAAGGTGAATAAGAAGCACTGGAGTTCCTGCCCCAGAAAGGCGTCCCACCCTCATCCTACTTCCAGATGCAAAAACAGTGCCTGGCATCCAACAACTCAAACAACAAATCTCTTGGAACAAAGCTTTCCTTTAATTGATTTTTGAAATAAATTTAACTTGCCTGACCCCCCCCCAAAAAAAATTGGGAAGTGAGGGATGAAGTAAAGGGAAAACATGCAATGTTAAAACAGATCAGGGCTACCGATAAAGGTGTGATTATCATTCATTTAAGGTTTAAGTGTCCATCTCACAAAGTATATGTAAGGAAAATGATGTAAATCAAAATTAAACCCTGCCACCCTTTTGGAACTTACAATCTAAAGGGAAAAATAATCTGCATGAAGATATAATTAATACATGGCAGAAAATATCCTGTATTATCCCTTTCAAAGAGAGGGAACATGCAAAAGCCAAAACCTTCCAGGCCACCTCCCCACCAGATACATATACCAAATCCACAGGCTGCAGGACCAAAGTCTTACCCCTATACAAGAAACAAATAATCCTTTAGAAGCTTCCGAGTCAGTCCCGTACAGAACTATTGTGGCCTTGTCCACCACCACAGCCTACTCTACGCTCTACCCTCCAACAAACTCACTGATTTGTGTTTCTCTAAATAAATACAATTCCCTATGCCTTTGCCCAAATGATTCTCTCCCACTGAAGCATCCTTTACTGTTTCCTCGCCTGGCAAACTCCTGCCCACTGCCGAAATTCCTAACGCTCTGGAGCAGGCCTAGGTGAACCATCCTGTGTGTTTCAACCTCCCTCTCTGCTATCCTCTTACAGCAGTTGCCTGTCCCAGTGGCTGACATGTCTGAGCACGCACTGAGCTCTAAGTTCTCAAAAGAAAGGCAGACTCTCTATCTCTTTAAATCCTGACACCCCGTCTGGAATCCAGTCTTGCTCATAATATCTGCTGCAATAACTATTTGCTCACTGAATGAAGGAATAAATGCCAAAATGTTATTAAAGTATTTACATAAAATGATACCAAATGCAGGGAAAAGGGAAGCACTGGTCCCAACAAAGAAATGTTACTTAGAAAACAGATGCCTTTGCTTGACTGGTAAAAAGTAACAGAACATAAAATTCTGCATAGTAAGTAAAGGAAAGAAGTCCCTAGATAATCTTTGCAGAAACATTTGGTACAGGGAAGGCAGCGTTACCTTTTCGCTAGCCAAAGAACAAGAATGGCCTGCCTATTTCTCGAAGCAGAGGAAGAAGCCACTAAAGAAGAAACTGGAAATCCAGCCAGTCATTCAACAAGTAGTTACTAAATGCCAGATTGTTGGGTGGGCACTAAGGAAAGAATGAAATGAAATCCTAACAGTAGTGAAATGAAACAGACAATAAATAAGAATAAGTGCTCTGAAGAAGAAACCAGGGTAAGTGGATATAAAGTGTAAATAGGAAGTGGGGCTATTTTATACAGGGTCGGCAAAGGAAGGCATTTTCGGAGGCCTGAAGGAGGGAATAAATCATGAGGATATCTGGAAGAAGAGTAGTTTAGGCTGAAGCAACAGCTATTCAGCTATTCAAGGAATAGGGAGGAAGTGAGTGTTGTAGGAACTACTAGATAAAGCAAAAGAGAGTATAGTGAGTGAGGAGACGAGAGTGAGAGAGGAGATGGGAGGCATGAGAGGAGATGGGGTGAGAGAGAAGATAAGGGAGGAAAGTCGTTTTGTATTTTCTTGAGTGAGAGGGAAAGCAATCCTGCGCTCCCTTCCTTTCTTGTACATTCCCATTCTAGACACTCTAATATGCATGTTCATTCGAGGAGATGACACTGATTTCTAAGGAAAGTTCTTGAGGATTTTAAGCAGAGCAGTGTTGCATCAAAAATGACAAGGTTGGAAGAACAGAGAAAATTTACACCAATCCAGGCAAGATAAAAATGGTGACCTGGACCAGTGGTGAGCAGAGAGAAGTGGTCAGATTGCAGATACAGTCTGAACAAAATTTCCTGATAGAAGTTAGAAAAATAAAAATAAAATATTGGCTCTGACAAGAAATTGAAGCAATGAGACTAATAATATATGCAGCAAATTAATAACAATCATAATTAAACCGCAGCCTTGACCCACTTTGCTAACTGGTCTGTAAAATATACTTTGCCTCTTCCTAGCATCATCATTCCTTTGATTACACAAAACTAGTTCTACCTACAAATTATATATACATACTAAAACCTAGTGGCTTATGTTTTAGACCTTTTTCAATCTGTAAAGTTTAGATTGACTCTATAAAGATTACACGATTATCAAATTTATGTATAAAAAATTTTAAATATGTTAAAGCAACTAAAAATTTAACGTTACTCCCACTACCCAAATCTTTGAAAATATGATTGGCAAAAAAGTCTGATGTTTAATTTCTTTGATTATTAATGATATTGATCATTATTGGATATTTATTTTCATTTCATTTTGCCTACTTACATTCTTTACCCTTAAACGGTAGTTTACAAATTTTCTGCTCCTTTAAGTTTTTCCTAATCCACATTTATCATCATTAAACTTAATCGTGCTGCTAGAATCAAAGTCCCAGACGCCCTTCTTTCTCTTTTACCTTTATTTCTCTGAGCCAAGCAAGACAGTAGGTATAAAATGTTCTTGCAATAATGTTTCCTGGTCAGAGATTTACAGCCAAAGGTGATGCAATAATCGTTTTTTTAATGCTACGCCTCTTTAGAGACTGAGTCCCTAAAGTGAGTGACAATGATATCTATGATAACTTTGTTATTTTGTTTCCATAGAGCTGGCTTCAATGTTTTTGAGAACACTTAAACCAAATAACCATATTTATGGCAAGAACCCTAAGAATTTTTTTCTTAATGAACTAAAGATTTTTTTCATTAAGTGAAGAAAAGTCCAGTACTAATTCATGCTTATATAACTCTTCCAAGCTTTTCATCTGCAAATTTTACCTTATCGTGAAGGAAAAACATCCGTTCTCCTTATTCTAATAATGTCTTTACTTGGTAATTAAAAAAGAACCTGAGGCTGATGTCTTCCTGCTTAATTAAATCTATATGCTATACTGTTTTCCTTATGCATCTCCTGTATTTCTGATTTGTGTCCTGTCATTTAAATAATTTCTGTGAGAAGAGTAAAAACTGATAGCTCTCATCGTGGAAGTATTCGTTTCTTACACAATGGCTGCCACAGAACTGGTCTGCACTGCTGACTGCCTCTAAAAAGAACATTTAAGGATATGCTATTGAGCGCGACCCCCCTGGGAGATACAACACTCGTGGCAGGCTGATAATACATTAGGCTAGAAAGAAAATGAACCAAGGCAGCTAGAAGAGAACACTACTCCAGCCTCCACCACAGTTTCTTATGAGGTCTCACCCAAACCCTAGAGGCCATTCTTTTCAGTCCTCACTCATTCCTCCCTCCCTACAGTGAGATTTTAAAAGGAACTAGCAGCCAAGGCTCAGGCCAGGCAGATGCTACTACCCTGCTCTACTCCAGCCACCCTACTCCAGTGTATGCTTTGCGGACGGCCTCGATCAGGCATTGTTATGGGTTGAACTGTGTCTCCCAAAACAGACATGTTGAGACCTAACCCCCAATACCTGTGAAGGTACCCTATTTGGAAACAGGGTCTTTGCAGATGTAATCAAGTAAAGATGAGGTCATATTCAAACAGGGTAGACCCTAGTCCAATATTACTGGTGTCCTTATAACAGAAGGGCAGACACAGAGGGAAGAACACCGGGAGACAATGGAGGCAGACTGAAGTCATACAGCTGCAAAACAAGGAATGCTGGCAATCACAAGAAGCTGAGAGACACTTACACAAGAGATTTTTCCCTAGATCCTTTACAGAAAGCATGGACCTGCTGACACCCTGTTTTTGGCCTTCTAGCTCCAGAACTGTGAAAGAATAAATTTCTCTCACTTGAAGCCATCAGCCCTTGTGGGAATTTATTACGGCAGCACTAGCAAACTAACACAGGCATCAAGGGTCTGGAGAAAAAGAAGCAAAGTGCCACATTCCCCAACCCCAGCTTTATCAATAGTGAAACTCAAAATACTCTGACCTGCCATTGGATTCTTTCATCTTTCTCAACTGGTTCTTAAAAACTTTACAGTTAGTGAGCACACCTATTCATGTATTGAACTACAACAGGGACATCAGACTTTGAAGGCTGCCCTTTTCTGTCAGGTCAGGATTACAGATACATGGGTCACTCAGGTTGTTGTTATCACAAAGTAAGTATGCGGAAGAGGGTATTAGAACCAACAAAGCTGCCCTGAGGATTCACTCTTGGCTTCATCCAGGATGACATCCTTTCCTGGGTCAAACTACACCCGGGCCTAGACTTCAGTGGGTCAAGAAGCAATTCTCTTTACATGAAATGCTCACAGGGTGACTGCTTCAAGTTGCAAACCTGCCACTTCCTCTAAGGACTAAATCTTACATATAGCATTTCATTTCCTTACATGTGTCCACTTTGGCCTTGTATCAACTTTTCAAGTCAAATTTTATTTATATCTGTCATTTCCTGGTTTTTCCTTTCTCTACCTCTTACACTACCTTACTGCCCCGCAATAAAGGCCTGGTTGGATGGAGTTGGTTCTTCAAACAACACACACAGCTCAGGCAACATAAAAGGAATGAGGAACATCTTTAAGTACAGATAGATGAAGTATGAATACAACGATGTTATTGTTTCTACAAAATAGTTATGGTATTCTCTTTAGGTGAATCTTTTGGAAAGATCCAGTGGAGATTAGATGATCAAAAAAAAACAAGATGTCAAATGAAATGTCAGATTCCAACAGTATAAAGATTAGGGGGTAGAGGGATTATTTGTAAAATCTAGAAGGATTTGAAGTGTCTTAACTCTCACTCTACTTAAATAAAAAAATAAAAAAGAACGAAATGTGGTAGATGCTATAACGTGAGTAGGTATATATGCAAAAAAAAAAAAAATGCAAGACTAAGACTCTAAGCTTTACTCAAAAAAAGGCTTTGCCTTATAACAAAAAAGACAAATAAATGCATAAATTTTAAGTAGAAATAATAGGCATATACATCGTTCTTTGTGATGTACATCTTTAACCAAAATAAAAACTATTCAATACCTCTTGTAAAGAACCGTTTTATGTCTTATAACACAGGCATAAAAATAACATCCAGGTCAAAAATTGTCAGTCTCCCCTCATGGCTAAACATAACTATTTCTTTTATCTCTTCTTGATACTGCCCAAGGACTAAATCTTACATATAGTATTTAATTTCCTTTAATTTCTTCCACCTCTGCTTTAGGAGAAAGTCAAATCAATGATGGAATTTAACTTGAGTTAAAGAAAAACATAAAGCTCGATGGGTTTATTCTTCTACTGTTGCTACTGTAAATAGCATTTTTTAACCTTTTTTAGAAATAATTTCAAACTTACAGAAAATTTTCAGGAATAGAAAAAAAAAACCTGTAATACACTACCCAGAATTATCTATTAATATTCTACCTATTTATCAATTTGTATTCTCTCTACACACATACACACGTATACAAACATGATAAAGTAAACAGAGTAGAATACTGTGTGTGTTTATGTATACAATTTTTCTTCTGAACCATCTAGAGTAAGTTGCATACATCATGGCCCTTTCCCCTAAAAACTTTACTATGCATTTCCTTAGAACAGGGGTCATTATGTAGGTACAGGAGAGTTTTCAACTAGTAAGTTTTATAGATCCAATGCTTGTTCTAATTCCTGTATTCCAATTGTCAAATAAACCAGTAATATCCTTTCAAGCATTTTTTTTAGTTCCAGTAGAGAATTCAGCCTAGGATAGGTATTGCTTGTAGCTGTCATGTCTCTGTGGTATTCTTTAATCCGGAATATGTCCAGAGCCTGTCTCAGTCATTAATGGCATTGTCATTTTTTAAAAAAATAGTCATTTTGTTTTAATATTTAAATAGAAAATGTATTGGGTTTCCAGTCAAGATAGCAGAGTAGGTAAACACTATGCTTGCCTCCCCCTATGACCACATTAAAATTACAACTAAATTATAGAATAATCAACCGGGAAAACCATCTGGAAACCAGGTGAACGGAATTCCTACAGCTAAGGATATAAAGAAAAAGCCATATGGAGACTGGTAAAAGGGGCAAAAAGACCAGACAGGTTGGTCCCACACCCATGTGTGGCATTTGAAAATCAAAAGAGATATCTCAGCTGCAGAGGTCCCCCCTGAAGAGTTAGGGATGCCAGCCCCATACTAGTGAAAATCCAGGGGAATCCATCCTATCTGGTGAGATGGAAGGCTGCTTGGAACCCAGACATCTTCTTAAAGGGCCTCACAAACACTCACCCTGACATCCAGCAAGAGGACAGTGGATCAAGGGGTGCCGGAGCCATACGGGAAGAGATGGAATTCTGTGGCTTAAGGGTGAAGGCTGCCACTGTCCCTGAGCCCTTCTTCCACGCACCCTGCGGGCACAGGCACCAAATCTGAATCTGCATTAACCGAGTAAACAACACTCACGTCACCCTGGTGACTTCCATAGACCCCACTCCACCTAATCACACACCGCCCTTGGCTCTTTCAGCAATTGTACCTGGGCTGGAGCTGCAAACTTTCTTAAAAACTCTCCAAAGACTGCAGGCCCCAAGCAGAAAGTAGCTGTCTTCGGTATGCAGTGTGCCTTTTGCAGAGTGGCCCCTGACCCAACACAGGTGGCAGCCAATCTCAAGTCACACCTTGGCCTCTCCCATATTCCTCCTGGCACAGCACAGGAAAATACCAACTACGATCACTTTGTAGCTCCAATCAGGAACTGACCTCAGGCTGTAGTAGAGCCCCTCTCAAGAGGCCCCAGAACCAACACACCAGTTGTTGCCTTTAGACCACACAGAGCACCACCTGATTAGCTCCACAACCCAAATCCTCACAGCCAGTCAGCCTGAGGGTATACCCCACCCACTGGCATGCCAATAGTAATCCAGGATCAACTACAACAGAAGGGTACACACAATCCACACAAAGGACACTCCATGAGCACCCCGCTCAGATGACCAGGGAGACTGTGCAACTAGGTCCCACATATAAGTATACATAAGGCCACCCACCAAAATTGGGAGATGTAGCAGATCTACCTAATACATAGGGGAAAAAACACACACACACACACAGAGAAGCAGCCAAGAGGAAGAGACAAAGGTACATGTCTCAAATGAAAGAACAGGACAAAACTCCAGAAAAAGAACTAAACAAAATAGAGACAGCAATCTACCAGTTACAAAATTCACAACACTGGTTGAAAGGATGCTCAACAAGCTTAAGGAAAGACTAGATAAACTCAGTGAGAACTGGGAGTAAACACACACACACGCACACATACACAAAAAAAAAACATAGAAACTATAAAAAAATAAGTCAGAAATAAAAAATACAATAACTGGAATGAAGAATACACTAGAAGAAATCAAAAGCAGATTAGATGAAGCAGAAGATCAATCAGCAACTTGGAAGACAAGTAGTGGAAGAAAAATGAGAACAGCAAAAAGAAAAAAGAATTTTAAAAAAAAAGAGGATACTTTAAGGGACCCTGGGACAACATGAGCATACCATCTTTTGCATCATAGAGATACCAGAAGGAGAAGAAAGAAAACAAGAAGTTGAAAACCTATTTGAGGAAATAATTACAGATAACTCCCCTAAACTGGAAAAAGAAAAGACACATAAGTTCAGAAAGAACACAGAATCCAAACATGATGAACCCAGAGGCCCACACCAAGGCACATCATAATTAAAATGTCAAAGGTTAAAAACAGAGACAATCTTAAAAGCAGCAAGAGAAAAGAAGTTAGTTACCTACAAGGGAGCGCCCATAGACTGTCAGCTGCTTTCTCAGAAACTTTACAGGCCAGAAGGGACTGGCACGAAATATTACAAGTGCTGAAAAGTAAGGACCTACAAGGAGGACTACTCTACATAGCAAGGATATCATTTAAAACAGGAGATAAAGAGCTTCCCAAACAAGAAAAGGCTAAAGGAATTTATTACTACCAAATCAGTATTATAAGAAATGTTAAAGGGACTTCTTTAAGAAGAAGAAGGGGGGGAGAGAGAACATAAATATGAATAATAAAATGATAACACCTACATACGTCCCAATAATCACTTTAAATATAAATTAAGGCTCCAAACAAAAAACATAGGGTAAAATATTTATAAAACAGAGAGAAAAAGAAAAAGAAAAAAACATATATATACACATATACATATATATGTCCGTGTGTGTATATGTATATACATATATATATAGTAGCTGAACGGATAAGAAAACAAGACCCATACATATGCTGTCTACGAGAGACCCACTTCAGATCAAGAGACACAAAAAGACTGAAAGTAGAGGGATGAAAAAAAAGATATTTTATGTAAATAAAAATGAAAAAAAAAAACCTGCAGTAGCAACTTACATCAGACAAAACAGACTTTGAAACAAAGGCTATATAACAAGGGACAGAGAAGGACACTACATAAAAGGGATCGATTCAACGAGAAGATATAATCCTGGTACACATTTATGCACCCATTGTAGGAACACCTAAATTAATAAAGCAAATACTGATGGACATAACAGGAGAGATCAACAGTAATGCAGTAATTGTAGGGGACTTTTAACATTCCACTGACATCAATGGATAGATCATCCAGGCAGAAAATCAACAAGAAAACAGTGGCCTTGAATGACACATCAGACCAGATGAATTTAATTGATACTTTTAGAGCGTTTCACCTTAAAGCAGCAGAATATACATTCTTTTCGCGTACATGGAATATGTTCCACTATAGACCCACATGTTAGGCCACAAAAACAAGTCTCAATAAATTTAGCAAGACTGAAATCATACCAAGCATCTTCTCCAACCGTAAAGGTATGAAACTAGAAATCGACAACAAAAAACAAAAAAATGAAAAAAAAAAGAAAGAAGTAAAACTGTCCTTATTTGCAGATGACATGACACTATATATAAAGAACCTTACAGATTCCCAAAAAAAACAAGAAAAAAAATGAGAAACATATAAATACATGGAGACTAAATAGCATGGTACTAAACAATGAATGGGTTAAAAAGGAGATCAAGGAAGACATCAAAATATACCTTGAGACAAATGAAAATGAAAACACAACGACTTAAAATCTATGGGACACAGCAAAAGCCATCCTAAGAGGGATGTTCATAGCAATACTGACCAAGACAAGAAACAAGAAAAGTTTCAAATAAGCTAACCTTACAGCTAAAGGAACTGGAAAATGGAACATGAACAAACCAAGCCCAAAGTGAGCAGAAGAAAGAGAAATAATAAAAATCACAGTTGTGGAAATAAACAAAATAATCTAAAAAATAATAATAATACAAAATATCAAATGAAACCCAGAGCTGATTCTTCGGAAAAAAAAAAAAAAAAAAACAGAATTGATAAGCCTTTAACCAGCCTCATCAAGAAAAAGACAGAGGACCCAAGTGAATAAAATAAGAATTGAAAGTGAAGTAACTGTCACCCCAGAAATACAAAGAATTATTTAAAAAAAAAAAACTATGAAAAATTATATGCCAACAATTTGGGCAATCTAAAAGAAATGGACAAATTCCTAGAAACGTACAATCTTCCAAGAGTGAATCAAGAAAAAACAGAAAATCTGAACAGATCAATAACAACGAATGAAATCTGATCAATAATCAAAAACCTTTCAACAAAGGAATTTTCGGGACCAGATGGCTTCATAGGTGACTTTTACCAAACATTCAAAGAAAAAGTAATACCTATCCTTCTCAAACTTCCAAAAAATTCAAAAAAGAAAGACTCCCAAGTTCATTTTATGAGGCCACCACTTTCTCAATTCTAAAACTAGACAAAAACATTACAAAAAAGAAACTTTTAGGCCAATAACCCTGATAAACATACATGCAAAGTTTTTCAACAAATTAGCAAACAGGATTCAACAATACATGAAAAAGATCATATACCATGATCAAGTGAGATTTATTCCTGGGATGCAAGGTTGGTTCAATATTCACAAATCAATCAATGTGTTACTCCACATAAACAAAATGAAGAATAAAAATCATATGATCATATCAATAGATGCAGAAAAGATGTTAGACAAAACCCAGCATGCATGTATGCTAACAAACAAAGAAAAAAAGTAAAATGGGAAAAGAGGGAACGCATCTCAAAATAAAAAAAGGCCATACATGACAAACCCACAGCTAACAACATACTCAACTATGAAAAGCTAAAAGCGTTTCCCTTAAGATCTGGAACAAGACTAGGATGTCCACTTTCACCACTTTTATTCAATATAGTATTAGAAGTCCTAGCCATAGCAATAGACAAGAAGAAGAAAGAATAGGCATCCAAATTGGAAAGAAAGAAGTAAAACTGTCCTTATTTGCAGATGACATGATACTATATAGAGAGAACCCTACAGATTCCATAAGAAAACTATTAGGACTGGTGAATGAATTCAGTAAAGCAGCAGGATACAATATTAACATACAGAAATTGGTTGCATTTTTATTCACCAATAATGAACTATCAGAAAGAGAAATTAAGAAAACAATTCCATTTAAAATTGCATCAAAAAAAAATACTTAGAAGTAAATTTAAACCAAGGAGGTAAAAGATCCTGTACGCAGAAAATTATGAGACATTGAGGAAAGAAAAGACTAAAAATTCTAAATTTAAAAGAGAGTAATAAAGACAAAGCCTCCACCACCTCCTCTTTGATGACATTCCAATTTGCAGACAATGCCCTCTGTGCTATATTGGCCAATGAAAATGGACAACAACTTTAAAAAAAAAAGAAAGAAATTGAAAAAGATGCAAATAGATGGAAGCATATACCATGTTCATGGATAAGAATTAACATCATTAAAATGTCCATACTGCCCAAAGCAATCCATAGATTCAACGTACTCCCTATCAAAATAGAAATGGCATTTTTCACAGAACTAGAACAAATAATCCTAAAATTAATATGGAACCACAAAAGATCCCAAATACAGCAATCTTATGAAAGAAGAATAAAGTTGGAGGTATCACCCTATCTGATATCGAACTATACTACACAGTAATCAAAACAGCATGGTATTGGCATAAAAACAGACATATAGCTCAATGGAACAGAATACAGAGCTCAAAAATAAAGTCATGCCTATGTGGTCAATTAATCTATGACAAAGAAAGCAAGAATATACAATGGGTAAAGAGTCTCTCAATAAATGGAGTTAGGAAAACCAGACAGATACATGCAAAAAAATGAAATCAGTCTACTTTTTTACACCATATACAAGAATAAACTCAAACTGAATTAAAGACTGAAATCTTAAGACCTAAAACCATAAAACTCCTGGAAGAAAATAGAGATAGTAAACTCAGAGACATTCCTCTTATTAATATTTTATTTTGGATACATCTCCTAGCAAAGGAAACAAAAGAAAAAATAAATGGGACTACATCCAACTAAAAAGTTTTGCACAGCAAAGGAAACCAACCATCAACAAAATGAAAAGACAACCTACCCATCGGGTGAAGAGATGTGCCAATGATCCATACAAAATTTATAAAGAACTCATACAACTTAACACCAAAAAAAATAATCTAATTACCAAATGGACAGAAGACGTGAATAGACATTTCTCCAAAGAGGACATACAGATGGCCAATACATATGAAAAGATACTTAACGTCACTAATCATCAGAGAAATGCAAATTAAAACCATAATGAGATATCACCTCACTCCTGTCAGAATGGCTATCATCAATAAGTCTAAAACAAGAAGTGTTGGAGAGAATGTAGAGAAAGAAAACCCTCGTGCTTTGCTGGTGGGATTATAAATTGGTGCAGACACTACAGAAAACAGTATGAAAGTTCCTCAAAAAATTTAAAAAAGAACTACCTTATGACCCAGCAATTCCACTTCTGAGTATTTATCCAAAGGAATCCAAAACTAATTCAAAAACATATATGTATCCCCATGTTCAGTTCAGCGTTATTTACAATAGACAAGATATGGAAGCAACCTAAGTGTCCATCAACAGATGATTGGATAAAGATGTGGTACAATGGAATATCATTTGGCCACACGAAAGAATTAAGTTTTACCATTTGTGACACATGGATGGACCTAAGGGTATCATGCTAAGTGAAATAAGTTAGAGAAAGATAGAATATGATATTTCACTTATATGTAGAATCTAAAGAACAATATATATGAACAAATCAGAAACAGACTCATACAGAGAACAAACTGATGGCTGCCAGATGGGAGGGGGTCCTCAGTCCATACACAGTGCACACCAGCCATGCTGTGAATAAGGCAGTGGTGTCTGGGAGCACATCTTGAAGTGTTGGGTAGTGTAAAAGTCTCATTTGGAGGGGATCAGTGGATGAAAAAGGTGAAGGGAGTAAGAAGGACAAATCAGTAGTTACAATTTAGTCATGGGGATGTAAAGTACAGCACAGGGAATATAGTAAATAGTATTGTAATAACTATATATGGTGGCAGGTAGGTACTAGACCAATCGGGGGGATCACTTCATATATTATATTAATGTCTAACCACTATGTTATACACCTGAAACTAATATAAAATAACACTGAACGTCAACTGTAATTGAAAAATAAAAAATTAACAAATAGAATATTTGTTTTAAAAAGAACATTACTACTTTGGTATGATATGGTTTTTTTTTTTTTTTGGTTTTAAAAAGAACATGACTACTTTGGTATGATATATTTTGTTGTTGTTGTTTACTTTACAGTACTTATTTTTATCTCTCCTTCTTCTCATCTACTGACCTGACTAGGACATCCTAGTGCTAAACGTAACGACAGTGGACTGTTGGAATGTTTCTAACCTTTATTCATCAGAATAATGTTTACAGTGTATAGGTACAGGTTAGAAAAGTTCTATTCTATTACTTTCTCTAGGAGGTTTTTGTTGCTTTCTGTTTATTTGTTTGTTTGTTTCGCTTATAAATCACAAATACATGTAGCATTTTACCAAATGCTTTCTCTATATCTATTACGATAAGTTTTCACCTTTATCTATTATTGTGATTAAATATTATTATGTTGAACCAACTTGTATTTCTAGAATGTACCCAGCCTGATGATGATGTATTATCAGAATTATACATTGTGGAATTATCCATGCTAGTATTATATTTTAGGTTTCATAGCCTATCTTCATAAGTCAGGCTAGCTTATAATTTTCCTCATTCACATTGTCCTATCTGGTCCTGGTATTAAGACTTGCTAGCCTGAAAAAAATGAATTGGGAATTGTTCCTCAAAGAAGGAAACTTAGAGTTTGTGAGGGCTGGATTTCAATAATTTTAGAACTAGCCTGCAAAACCATCTGAACCTGGTATTTTCTTTGCACTAAGACATGTTAACTACAGAATCAATTCTCTTAAGTGGTATATTTCTACTACTTCTTGAATCTGTTTCAAAATTTATATTTTTCTAAAAAACTATACATTCAAATACATTAGCATAAGTTTTTCATGGTCTCATCTGTAGTTCAGTACTCTTTTCAATCCTAATGTTCTTGTCCATTCTCTCCCCTCCCTCCCACCCAAGGTGGAAATCTATAGCTCCCATCAGTATCAAAAATACATCACACATGACCCAAAAGATAGTTAAGAACCACTGGACTAGAGCCACAGAAGTGGGCTGAGCTGTGACAGCTCCAACAATACTCAGAGGTATCACCCCACCAAGCATCTCATCCTTGTTTATGGTAAATCCTAACCATTAGGAAATTAAACAAATTAAACGTTCCTAAACACTAGGGTGCAGAGTTCTACCAGTTCACTAAAAAACAGGAATGAAAGTACTCTGATTTTTCATAAAGTTCCACCTTTTATTCCCAGAGAATGTTCTTTCTGCTTTGTTGGAGTTTTTTGGACTTAACATAAGTTTTCTTTGAAGATTTTCATTTTAGAAAAAAATGGGTAATTTAAAAGTTTACTGGCCTATGTAAGTCCGACTTTTTTCAAATCTGGAAGTCTGGGACGCAGTGAACTAAATCATCTCTAAGGTACTTCGTGGCTCCAGTGATATATATGGAAGACAGAGTAGTGGGATGGAAGGAACTGATGATTTACATTAACAAAAATCAAGTAAGTTACTCAAGTTCAAGTCCTTATTTAACCAATATCTTCCTGGTTTCCAAGCTTTTAACTACAAATCCCCAAACCTCTACCTAGATACATGAATCTTCCAAATGTAACATTCTTAAACCTTTCTCAGTAAAAATGCCTTCCACTTGCAAACCACTTTAACTTCAAATTCATCAGCTTGACAAATCAGATACTCATCATTTTCCTCCAAAACATATGTTTTCAGATCTTTCTATACCTCCTAAATCATTCATTCATTCAATGATAACTCTCTGTTTCTATAGCTAAATACAGAGATTAATCAAGGAATTTTGCCTGATAAAATTCTTTGACTTCAAGGGCCTGTAGACAACATGGAGGAAAGAATATACAACTTTCTTTTTATTTTCCTTTTTTTAATTATAAGAATTTGAGCCAAACTGATAACATATACTGGGAGCAAGATTTCAAATGCTCCCAATACAACGTTCTTATCTAAGATTGGTAAAGATAAGAGAACTATCTCAAAAATGCAAAACACAAGCACTGACTATTGAGAGAGCCGCATTCACTATGGAAAAGATAATGAAGGCAGACCACAAAGTCATCTCAAGACTCTGCTCATCAATCCCTAAAGAAGTGTCCAAGCAAAAACAGAAAGAAGAATCTTTGCATTATTAACAGCAGAGGCAGCTAACATTTAACATAACATCAAGAGGTTAACAAACTCACTCAAGGTCACACACACAGCTTTGAAAAGATAAACATAGGAGTTAATAGGGATTTTGCTGTAGAGAACTAAATAGGCAGGTAGACGGAAATGGAGGCTTGAATGCTTGAAATATGCTTCCATCTGGCCCTAGGTGTAGAAGCCAAAAATAAAAAGAATTCCTCCCAGGACAACTGCCTAACTTGAAGAAAATTAGAAGGAAAACAACAGTAATAAAGATTGGAAAATTGACCAGGAGTTTCTACTCCTTTGTCAGAAAGAAAATTCCAGAAGAATGAGGAATCCTAGCAAAATTGACAATAAAGGCAATATGTAACTCCAAACTCAACTTGAAGGTACAAACATAAATGCTATAGGAGTGCCTGCAGGAAAGAAAAGACCACAGATGGACACTCACTGTGGGGGAAGGCACAGAGAAGAGGTGAATTTGAGATGGGCCTTGAAGGTCAATAGGATTTAGGTCAGAAAAAAAAAAAAAAAAAAAGGTAAGCTATCCTCCTATGGAGGATAGGGAGTACAAATAACAACTCTAACATAGGAAATACTAACTCATTTAATCCTCCCAAGGGCCCTAGAAGGTAAGTACTATCAAAGCAGCGTGCTCAAACTTTTTGGTCTCGGGACCCTTTATACTTTTAAAAATTTTGGAGAAATCCAATATTATTTACATGAGATATATATTAACAAAAACAGAAATTTCTAAATTATAAATTAAGAGATAAATTAAAAATTCCCCTATGTATAAAAATTTTTAAATAATTTTAAATTGTTCACAGGTCAAAGGCAACAGTGGTTCTCAATCAGGAATGATTTTTGTTTCCTTAGGGTCAATGGCAATATCCGGAGTCATTTTGTTTTTCACAGGTGGAGGAGTGCTAGTGGCACCTAGTGTGTATAGGCCAAGGAAGCTGCTTAACAGCCTTCAATGCAGAGGAAAGCACCCACAACAGAGAATTACCCAGCTCTAAATGTCAATAATGTAGAGGTTCAAAAACCCTGCTCTAGGGCCTAGAAAAAATAGCATATGTTTACTAACAGTCATGTACAATACTGTTCACAGCATCATTTTTGTGACAGCTGAAAACAACTCAAATGTCAATCTAGAGAAGAATCAGTATGTAAACTTCAGTATTGTCACCCAAGTAAAATATACAGCAGTGAAAATTAACAAACCAAAGCTACTCTCAATGATATGGATGAACCTAAGAAAGTTAAGTCTTGGAATATTCAAAGCAAATGTCCATTTTTACAAATCTAAAAAATAAAATTTAATCTGTTAAGAAAAAATGCATATAAAATACATCATTTTTTTAGAGCATGGGAAAAGTGAACAAAAAATCAGATCAAGGTTGCCAAGGAAAGCAAATGGGACAGAAAGTCAGTTATATCTGGGTGAATTCACATGAACTGTATCATGTCTTTTGCCTGCTTCGAGCATTACATAAAAATTTTTGTTTTAATGATGAAACAACCAATACAAGTGATATATTTCTTAAAATACCTGGAAAATTAAAATAAATTTTAAAATGTGAACCCTGACAAGAAAGATTCATTTGGTGTGAATCCCAAGAAAGAATTTATTGGCAGAAATGGATTCCCCATGATCAACCGAGGGCCCAAATTTTATGAAAAATAGAAATCTACGGGCCATTTGCTCAAGGGCTCCTCGCAAAATCTAGGAAGAACCTCAAACTAAATCTGGCTTCATTATGCCCTGCTTGTTTACCCATCCAAGCTGACCAGTGAAAGGCAGCCCTGGTTTTATCTTTCTACCAATGGGCTGAGACTTGCCCTGTCCAATAAGAACTACACAAATTGTTCCCTCATTTGCATCTATACTAACCATGATTTGAATTATATATTTTGGAAACATCCATGATTTGGACTATGTATTTTGGAATCCTCATCTGCACAAAACTGGGGACTTGGGTGAGAATTTTCTCTATAAAAGGTGGGCTCTCTTTTGTCTCATGGAACACAACTTAGGTTGCCACCTGAATCTGTGTCTCCTGGGCTACAACTACTTCTGCACACACAAACAAACAAAAAAAATATATATATATATATTATTCTTTATTACAGTCTAAAATTGTTTTATAAAATTAAACCAAAAACTTTTTAATTCTATGCTGAAGCCATTCTGTAATACCAAATACTCCTAGTTTTTAATTATGGCAATTCCGTATTTTTGTATATTAAATGTATCAAAAGCAGGACAGACCTGAATACCATGAACATTCCAACATAGGACTTAAAAATGTTTTTAACTGTATTTTGTGACATTATTTTAATGGAAAAGTCTATGGTTGGGTTATATATTTGTATTCAAGTACCTAAAATGGAAATAATTTGCTTAGGTCTCTTCTCCTTAATCTTATGCTGCTATAAAACCAATAAAAGACCTATAAATAACTACAAATTTACAGATTAAATGAACAAGGCTCCTTTGGTAAAAACAGCTTTTAAGTAATCAACTACAACATCAACAATGACTTTAACACTAAAAGGTAATTTGTGTAGAAAAACATTTGCACGCTAGGATAAAAATCTTTTCTAGCTGTGTGAACTGTGCATCCTTCCAATACTCCTTGATCTGGGAAGAAATCTTGACAGAAATGTATCATTAACAACAGGAAAAAAGAAAGTTTACAAATAACAGTAATTCTAAATAAATCTGTTTATCTAGGAAGTAGTTTGTACTGTTTTTTAAAAGCAATTTCTCACATGGGATGCAGGAAAATGACATGTCACATCTTATGATTCAATTTGTCAAAGATACAGAGAAGACAGTAAAGAAAAAAAATAAAAACACAAGCAGGGCATAATTTAGCCAACAATGCTAAATAAATCCTCTTTTGAAAGAAAGTAAAAAATAAATTCTAAAGTAATATAGAAAAGTATCTCATAGACAATGATCACTAGACAAAGAAAGGAAAGCATCACCTTGATATTAATTTTTAAGAACAGAAAACTAATTAAAAATGATCAATATTTTCTTTCCTGTCAGACTTGCCTTCTAAACCTATTTTTAATTTGAAGACAGAATAATCTCTAATCTGCCTAGCAATAAAACATCTAAGCCAGGAAAAAAATGCTTTAAAAACTTATTAAAAATGTAAAAAAAATTTTTAAAACATACAAATGTAACATTGTATCTGATGAGATTCACGACCCTTAGAAAAGACTTAAAAAGAGAAATTCTGAAGAGTTTTCAATAAATATTAGCTTTAATAACAATCGTTAATTCCAATTTCTGGCAAATTACAAAATTACACAAAAATATGGGTCCCAAGAGGACCAAAAAAAAAGAAAAATGCAATTAATGCCAACTAATGATTCTACATGAATAGAAAAAAGGATTGTTCTCCTGTGACTATGAATATATAAATTTGATTCACTTCCTAAATTCATATCGTTATGCAGTGGAGTTGGTAAGGACATACAAAACAGCCAAAGAAAGTAATGTAAACAGTTTCCAAACCTTGCATTTCACACGATTTGAGTTTCAACTAAAATCTTACTGGACTTGGATTGTTTCCCTCAGGAAGCCTGGTAAGGAAAAAACGCTTCCTGGCACGGGCAAGGGTTACCTGAGTCTCCCAGGTCTCCCAGGTCCCGATGACCCAGACCCACAGCACCTGCTGTGGCTTCTCGGCTACCATGGCCCCGACTTCATCCACCGCGCATGCCATGGCCCTATGCAACAGGTAGGCTGGCCGGCCAGCCTCTTGTTGACTTCTGGACTGCGCCACCGCGCACCTGCGGGTTCCCTGGCGCCAGAGTTAGAACCGCATCATCATTAACTCTCCACTGAGATAACATCTGAGATTACGGAAACTATTTAGGCCTATCGGAAGAAGTCACAGGAGGCCACGTAAATTATCCATTCTAAGTTTAAAACAGGTAAAAAAAAAAAAAAAAAAAAGCCCAAAATTTGAAATATTTTGAAAGCATTTAAAGGCAATTTAGTATGCAAACTTTGAAATTACTCTTAAAGATTCACAATAGCATATGCTCTATCAGCTATAACGGGGGAAATATGTTTGGAAAACAGATACAACAATCTGACTGTCTTTGCTTATTTCATTATTAATGAATGCAAGGAATACTATTTTAAAAAACTGTGACAATTTGCACATTTTTGGCAACTACCTGTCCAAAAGACCAAGGCTGAGGGAAAGGAATTTACTATATTTTCATCCTACGTGCAATGTTTGGCACAGTACCTTGCACAGGTAATTGCTGATCATTTATTCTCTGACGCCCGATACCAACACAGGGTTTCCTTGGCATTCAATCACATCTAAAAATGTTCAATGTCTACTAGATGAGTTTAATTTTCCTCAAAATCTCAAATATTTAACCAAATTATAATAAATACAAATACAATCATGATACAAGCATAAAGGAAATCATAAACTGTTGTCCAAGTTTCTCACCGATTATAAAAATGGGTTTAAGAAATACAAGAAGAAACCCTCACTAGCATTCACCAAAAAAAAAAACAAAAGAAAGAAAGAAGAAGAAAAAAAATCTAGGCAACATTTTGTTTGATTCAAAATTTGTCTTTGTTGTTAATAGCAAAACAAATGTCTCCATTTACCTGGTCTTTCTCCATTTGCCTGGTCTTTTGCAGGAAGGTCTAATCTATGCATTTAATAAATTCCAATAGTATAATACTGAGAGCTATCTTCATGAACTCTTTGAATAACACCACCATCTCAATAAAAAGAACATTTGGAAAAAAACGAGCCTTACATTTGCTTGGTTCTTTATTGTATTTTAACATACAATACTTCGTTTTCATTCTTAAAAGTTTTCTGAGATTAGCAAGCTGTGATTGCCATTTGAGAGATGATGAAACTCAGGAATGGAAATGACTTTCCCAAAGTCAGACAGCAAGTAGGTACAATAAATTGCATGTTTAGTACCCCCCAGACTCAGGCTCTAAATAACTGACCTCTTTGCAAGGCTCTCCAGCTCCCATAAAAAAAAATAATAAAATAAAATAAAGCCCACTGAATTCAGAAGAAATCTGCAGCACCAAGCCCAGATGGTTTCACAGAATTATGCTCAATTTTTAAGAAACAAACCCAACGGTTATTTAAGCTGTTCCTGAGCACAAGAAAAAAAAAAATAGCAAGCTTTAAAATCCTTTAAGAAACAAGCCTAAAATGAATAACAAAACCTGACAACTGGCCCAAGAAAATTGCAAAACAATTTCATTTTAGGGCAATGATGAAAATTCCTCTAAAAAATGAGCAAGCAAAATCCAAAGCACATTAAAATAATAAACCATGACCAAAGGTTATGCCAGGGGTGCAAGAATGGTTCAATATTAGTACATTTGTTATATAATTCTTTGTATATGTGTGTGAATGTGCGAATATATGGATAAGTACATAAACATATACACAAATAAATGTGTATCTGAATATACACAGATTCAGCTCACTAAGAGGGTATGAGAACAACACCCCAGTATCAATAAGCTCCTAGATCTTGGTTTCTAAATATTTGGAGTAGGGAAAGCTCAAGCAAGATGAGCCTGAATATTTCACTGTGCCTGAAAGGCAGTGCTCAAAAGAGTGATGGGATGTATCAAAAAGACACGAAATCCAGTTTAAAGGATTCCCATGGGCCAAAACTATCACAATTTAAGTATCAATATAAATTACAGTAACAGATTAAACCTCATTGACTAAAATAGGAAACCATAAATTCAAATTGATGAAAAGAATTAAAAGCTTAATAAGGAACAAGATATTTACAGTTTTTTTCCAAAACAAACGGAAACTTTAGAACAGAGAAACACAGAAGACTCTATCTTAATCAAGCAAAGTGAACACTACCAGTAAAAGAACAAAATGAAATTGTGTGCCACCAGATAAGATGTAATTAAAATACTGCCAAAGATGCCTCAAGAATCTAATCATGAGGAAACATCATACGAACAAAAATTAAAGAAGAATCTATAAACTAAATGGCCTGTAATTTTCAAAAGTGTCAACCTTATGAAAACCAAAGACAGACTAAAGACTATTTGAGACTGAAGGGTGCTTTCCCAAAAACAAGAAAATGAAATGCATCATTCTGGACTGGATATTTTTGTTACCAAGAACATTACTACAGCAAATGGTGAAATGTAAAGGGTCGAAGGATTAGATGACAGCAATGTATCACTGTTAACTTCTTTATTTTGATGGGTATGCTGTGGTTATGCAGGAAACTGTCTTTGTAGAAAACAGACCAAATTATTGAGGAGCGATAGGGTGTAAAGGCAAATTTTTCAAGCAAATAAAAATTCTTTGTACTATAATGTAGCTTTTCTAAAAGTTTGAGATTGTACCAAAGTAAAAAAAAAAGAAACTTATTTTAAAAATAAATACAAAGGAAGCAATTACAAAATGTGCAAGATCCATGTAAAGACATATTTAAAATGTCCTTTATAAGGACTTAAGACAAATCACTTATCATATTTTCGTGCAAGAAAACTCAACATCTTAAAAGATTGATAATTCTGTGTAAGATATTTCTCTATAAGCTTATTCTCAATAAAACTATCAATACATTTTGAAACCTGACATATTGATTTAAAGCTAAATATAATGAGGAAAAAATAAACAAGAATAGCCCAGGAAGTTCTGAAAATGTGTTATAAAGCTACAATAATTAAAACATTGAGGTAATGATAAATGGTTGTGTAAAATAAAATCAACCTAAATAGCTTTCAATATTGCACTGGTTAAATTATGGTACATGCAAACAATGTAACACCATGCAATTATTGTTTAAAAAGAGAGCTCTAAATCTACTCCTATTTTAAAAATCACATGCAAGTTACATTGTTAAATGAAAAAAATATTGAGAACAGTAAGTACAGATACTATCATTTGCGTAAAAAAGTATACACATGCATATATGTGCTTATATAGAATATCTTATAGAATATATAGAATATCTCTCTGAAAAACCCTAAAAAACTGTTTAAAAGCAGTTGACCAAAAGGAGGAAACGGGTTGTCTGATAGCCAAAGGTGGGAATATGTACCTTTTACCTATTTATACCTTCTAAATTTTATACCTTGTCATATACCTTGCATTACCTATTTAAAATAATAAATAAAATGCTATTTAACATACATTTATGTAAATAAAATTATTTTAAAAATAAACAAAAATACGTAAATAAAATTAACAAAAGGAATGAAAAATGAATTTACCTATATCAAGGTCATATTCTTTCTAATGAAAGCTGCCTGAATGTTGTGGACTGAGAGTTCTCAGTAAACATATCCAAATTTCAGGCAAGGGTTCCTTTTGAAAGTAAAAATAAATAACAGAATGTGAAAGGGCTACCTGCAAAAAAAGAGCCTACACCATCAGTCTCCCACTCAAAGGGACACCTGTGATATTTCTGAGTATCTGATGGACTTCCAAAATAGAACAGAAGCAACATGACTGATATTCAACCAGAGACAAACGTTATGTCCTTAGGACTGGAATTTCAACAAATGTCTGGTGGAAAAAAAAAAAAAATGAGTTAGAAGATGAAGATAAAGAGAGAGCAAAAGTGAAGGAATGTGTCTCATCCTTTAATCTCACTGAACAGGGGAAAATGTACGTGCAAAAAGAATGTTCTGACGAGCAAAACACTCAAGAGTCAGAGAAGCTGAGCAGGTGAAAACACCCTGCTCAGATTACTGCTCAACACTGCCCATCCCCATCTGCAGAAACCTATCTGTAATGGAAGGATGTGTGATTCCCTCACACCCTTTCCCATGGACCAAGATATTCTAGAAAGAGCCCTGAAGAGCAGATACAAATACTCTGGATCTGGGTTCTTGTTCCTCTTGTGAGTTTGATTAGAGAGCAACACTGAGGACATTAGTCATCCAATGCCTGACATACTTTGGATCAACTGCAGAACCTGCAATGCTGAAAATGAGAACAGGGCTATGAAGTCCCCTAAAAGAGCTCATACACACACACACACACACACACACACACACACACACACACACACACACACACACACACACACACACACACACACACACACACACACACACACCTATCTGTTCAGCCAATTGTCTTACTTTAACATTTCTAATTTAAAGTTTTCCCATTCCTTCTTTAATAAATAAATCAATATTTAAAATACCTAAATATTGATATTTAAGCATTTGTACAGCTGTCAAATATATTTCCAAATATTAAATTTAATCTACTAAGGCTCGAGTGTTCAAAGACTAAACAATATCAATTGGTTTAGGAAAATTTACTGATGATTACACATTTGAACTATCACTGTATGTTTCCTTCAATTTTGTTTGTCTCACTATAACTAGACATTTTCCAAAGTTAACAGAAAGAAGACATTATCTGTGTACTCCCTAATCCACCCCAAACCCTCTCTATCTCTTCAACTCACGCCAGACAGTTGGGTTTAATGAGGGATATTACAACTTTCCAAATTATCGAGTAATAAGTGCTTAAACCAGGCAGGGAAAAATGAAATCCTATTTCAGCATAAATAAATAAATAAATAAATAAATAAAATAAATAAATAATAAATAAATAAATACAAATGAAGAATGAAGCTCGGTAAGCTTTAATAGCTTAGACAGGAAAGGAAAACAATTCAGGCTCGGAACAAAAACATACATCACCGTGCACTGCAACTTTACATATCAAAAAAATAGAATGTACATTCCACCTGAACAGGGGTCTCCAAAAAACAACGGCTACTGAAACCTGAGCTCTAGACACCATTTTAATAGAGATGTTATTTTTCTTATTTTCATATGCATGTTAATGCTATATGAAAATGTTTTTTTAATCAAGCTTTATGATTATAAATACAATAATGGTGATTCTCAAAAAATTCTTCAATAAGGAAAATCAAAATTTACCAGTATCTCACTACAGTTAACTTCGTGTATTTTTTTCTAAAACATATGCACATTTACAATAGTTTAAACATATGAGATCAGTACAATGTATAATGATCTTGTATACTTTTTTTCATTAAACTAGGTTTGAATTATCTAATATTTATTAAATGTACTTCAAGTTATGAATATCACAACACAGTGTTCAGTTAAAATAGCGCTTGTGCTAGACATCTAGTTATTTCTAATATTTAGTTAACAAAATAGATGATAAGAAATAAATTCTGGCAGGACCAAACAGCACCAATCTTCTGGAAAGCGACAACAAATAAGAACTACAGCTCTAAGGAATCGCTCTAGTGGATCCACACTGACTGTGTCACCCTTACCAGCCAGGCTCCTTAATTCATACATTAACAATACTTACTGGTTTGCCTTGATCTTCTTGTTTTTCATTTTTGGAATTTTATTTGGTTTGTAAAAATTGACAAAACAAAAACTGATAACAGGCCAGCCTTAAAAATCAGATATGACAACACACTGGTAATGAGCTCTGTCAAGTAGGGTGGGAAGAGTACCAGTATTAGTGGCCCGAGAAGCCTACAAACATAAGAACTAAGGGTAAGTCAGGTTTAGATTTTTCTCAACCTGAACCTTAACCATTCCTCGTTTGAGATAGGCCACAATTCTAAATGAACTTTCAACAGTAGTCATTTTCTTTTAATGGGGAAAGGGTAGGGAGGAGGAGAATGGTATTTTAAAACTATACTTGTACTTCCATCAGAAAAGACTGAGAAATACCAATTGTGTTCAAAAAAGGGGGAGGGGCTAATGGAAGTGAAGCATTTTCCTTGTATTGTAGGGGCTGTGCTGTTCAAACTGCAGTCTGCAGTCCTACTCCATCGTCATATGTGATATAGAACAAACAGAAATTATCACAGTAGAGCACAGCTGGCAAAGTATTGCTTTGTGAAATTTTTGTTTCTGTTTTATATTGCATGTATGTGTTTGATCAGGATGGGTAAAACATATTTTTACTGTGTGCCTGGATTTTTAATTTCTTTAATTTTTTCATATATGTAAAAGTCATGAGTCTGTGTACAACAAATTTGGGCAGCTATAATAGTGTGCTGGTGAGACAATGGTGTGCTGGTGTGACATAATGAAAAAAAAATACTTGATCCCTTATTTTAGAATTCTTACAGTTTAGAAAACAATTGAATAATCACATAAATAAGATTAATAACTGCTAAGTGTTATAGAGGAAATTTTAGGAAATTAAGATAGATTATTATTATGAAAGCTGATTAGGATTAGCCAAGAAGTGTGGATGATGACAGGTCAGGATTCTGAGGAGGTACATTCAGCAGAGACTAGAAAGATGTATAGAAAAGAAGAAAGTGGGAAGGAAAAGCCTGCCTGGCAGCAAATAGCTCTTCAGCAAAGCTATAATTTGGGAAAAGGAAGCTAGTGGGCAGACAGGAAAAGTAGACCATCTAGAAAGGCTTGAGAGGAATTTGAGAAGATAATGCAGGAATTTTTAAATGTCTCAGGGCAATGAGAATGATCTGATTTGCATTTTAAAAGCTCACTGAGAGGAGTAAAGTAGGAAGGCTGCAGTAGATACTGAGATGATGCAGGTGGACACTCAGGATTGATCTGAACATATTTAGGAAGCAGAGTGAAACACTGGTGATGGTTTGGGTGTGAGGACTGAGGAACCATGAGGTATCTGGGATAACTCTAGATGAGCAATGAATGGATCAATGCATGAGAAACCCAGAGAAGCAGAGCTGAGAAGCTGGAGTTCATTTGTTACAGTTAACTGGTAGAGATGCAAATTAATACTGGAACTGAAGAATAAAAGGAAGTCATCACCAAAAGGGTTTTGATGACACATTATTCTGCTCCTAATTATCTGTCAAAAGTATAGTATATACAACCCAAAAGAATCTAAAATAAGTTTTAAAGTTCTCTGGAGCAGATATATACCATATACATAGTGTAAAGCCACTGTATATTATATCTGAAAATATAGAGTGAAAGTGTACTAAAATTCACATTCACATATCCTTTTCATGAAATTATAGGGAATCACTTGTCTACTGTGTTCACTGCTATATGCTCCACATAACATTTGAAGAATGTACCAACTACTCAGCAGAATAAACCACCGATCAAAAATAAGATAAATAATTAAATAAAAGCAATATTCCAAGGAAAAACTCTGTAGTACTATGAGATGTACTAGTAAGGATATTTCTCAGGAAAAAAATGGAGATGAGTTATTGAGCACATACTAGTTTCACATCCAAATAACAGATGCCAGATTCTGTTCCTAAGAACCAGTTAATTTCAATAACAGAATTCCATCCCTTGGCAACCAATGTTAAATTATCCTATCATTCCCTAGAAGTCCTACTAGATAAAAGAAAGAATCAAAATGTAATAAAGTTTGACATTGAAGCTATAGGAAAATCTCATCTAGGTTATTAAAAAAATAGAAACAGTTAGAAATAAATTTCAAAAATGAAAATGGCTATTTACTGATGATTTTTCTTTTTCTTCTAAATTCTATTTCCAGACATTCCTATAAACATAAATTTTCTTTTTCCGTGCTCACAAAGTCGTCTATACATGAAGGTCAGTATACATGAAGAGACGAATTGCTGTAATTCCATCACCAAGAAGTAACTAACCACTTTCAATATTTTGTGTGACCTTTTTCTGTGCACATATGGGGGTGGAGAGCAAAGCATGATATACAACAAATAGTGTAATTGTTTTAAGACTATGAAGATTACAGAAAGCTGTTATGAAAGTGTACAGGATCAAAGAAAGACTAACTTGAAGAAGTGATAACGCTTCTGAAGGCTGATGTGAATTAACCAAAGAGCACAGGTGAGGTAGCAGTCTAGGCAGAGGGGAACAAGATATGCAGGCAGGATATCAAGCCCAACGCAGCCAGAGAACTGGGAAGGAAAATGAGATTGTTTGGAAGAAGGAGATTGGCTAGATTTACTAAGAGCTGGAGAGTTAGGACTTGATCCTCAGGGAAAGAAAATTGATGGCAGGACATGAGGGAGAAGCAGGGTGGATAGGTCCTTAAAGGGATTGCTCCCATTGCTTAAGTGGGGCCTAATCCTTTCCCTACAAGTGTAGATTTACATTACCAACATCTTCTCCCAAAGGGTAGGAGGGTAAGGGCAATATGGAATCTTTGGGAGTTGGAGGAAATGAAAGACAATAATCCAATATTTTAATTTATTTAAAATATAAAAGCTCCACAAACCCATCTAGGATGGTAAGGATAAAGAAATACAGTGACTTTACTATGGCATACTCCCAAGAAATTCATATTAGAAATGGAGGTGGGGAGAAGAGCATTGATTTCTTCAATGAAAAGAAACAAATTTTAAGATTAAAAGATCTGCAGTAGACACTGATTTTAATGAGTATGGAATATATCTGTTTTTATCACCATATCGATAATATATAATGAGTAATAATAAGGGAATAATACTAATTGTATAAAGAAGGCTGTGGCCAACAGAAAGGGATGATCTTAATGACATCCAGACCAAGACCAAACAGCACTATCTGAAAGACAAAGACCCACGAGAATTCTGGCCTCTAGAGAAAAGGACTTGGTAATGGGGCAGGAAAGTATCTTGGCCTTCAAAGGCCTAGAGAGAGAGTATCCCTCAAGACTAACTTCCCTTCCTTACTCATTCATTCATTCATTCATTCAGAAGGAAGTGTTTACTCAGCAATTCCATCCTAGTTATTTACCCAAGAATAGAGAAATATACACCCACACAAAAACAAGTTAATGAATGTTCATAGCAGCATTATTCATAATAGTCAAAAGTGGGACAACCCAATACTCATAACTGATACATAAACGTGATATATCCATGATGAAATATTATTCAGCTAAAAAAGGAATGAAATAACTAATATATGTGACAAAATGAATGAACCTAACACATTATACTAAGTGAAAGAATATGGTCGCAAAAGAATAATTATTGATTCCGTTTATATGAAATGTCCAGAATAAGCAAATTTATTTAAAAAGAAAGCAAACTGCCTAATCCTGGAGGGGAAGGGAGCTGAGAGAAACTGACAAATCTGCTAATAGAAACAGGGTTTCTCTTTGAAGTGATAAAAATGTTTAAATTAACTGGTAATGGTTGCATATACATTGAATTGCACACCTTAAACCGGGCGGGGGGGGGTGCTATTATTTTAAAAGGACAACACATATTGTGCACTTCAAGCACTGTGGTAAATTGCTGGAAATACAATAAAAAAAAAAAAACCGTACAGAACCTGCCTCAAAGCCCTAACATTCTAGTAGGAGAGATGTCAAAGAGGCAATTACAAACAATGAAAAAAGAAACCTTAGACAAGACTAATCTAATCTAGCCCTGGGTGATTCAGAAAGGGTCTTGAAGAAAACACATCACATTTTAATCCTTAAACAGAAATCTAAATCTAAAAAACCTTTTAGAAAAATTAGTACTGTTCCTCTTATTTAAAATTCATTTTAATGAATGGTTAATAGACTTTTTAAGAGCATTTGTGTACGTGCAACGTTTAAAACATAGGCTTAACTTTAGAAAAGCAACGATTAAAGTCTGTTAATGTGAAACAAGTCTCCGATTTAAATTGCATCGTATTACCATGTTCGCGGGGTGCTGTAAGATTTTGTGCAAACTTTTCATACACATTAAGTTGGGAGAAAGAGGGCCAAAAAACGAATCCCCATGCAATACATTCCAAAAAAAGCAGGGGGAAGGGAGAGGACCACAAGGCAGAATTTGAGTAACGATCTTGACGGAGAACCGAGTGCTACTAAGTAAAAATGGACCTTTAAGAATCAAAGCCACTAATTTTCAACACAACATTTCGAAGACAGACTATCACCGTTGCCATAGAACATGAAGGCAATTTTCCGAGGTTAAACACAAAAATACTACAAATTCAAATGGTGAAGTAGGGCAAGTTGTGGTGGACAGAGCCTACCGGGAGACTTTCACCAAGATAAGATGGACCAACTGCAACTTCTAACCTACATTTCCGAAGCAGTGCTTGATAATCACCTCGCGTGGTAATTTACCAAGTGCTAAACAAGTTTGCCCTCCCTTCTCCCCGAGGAGGAACCAAACCAACCCCTCCCAGAAATCGCCACAACCGAAGCCAGCCGGTGCAGACGGCACAGTGCAGCTAGGGGAGATTGGTTCCGAGTTCACCCGGAAAGCATCCGAATCGAGTCTGCCGTTTCATTGGCTGAGCTCGAGGAAAAAACTCAAGCTCTCCCGAGCCCAGCCTGCCTGGCTCCCTCCTGCCACTTAGCACCCCACGCCACGTCCCTGGCATTCCACGCGACCCAAGCCACTATATTTATTAAGCACCCACTGTCTACGCCGCATCGTGGCGTCGGGCATGCAGGAAGAGATGTTGCTGCCGGAAAAACCAAAAGGACAGCACGGGTACTGAGAACGATTCCGGAGAGAGTTTGGTTGCCTGCGACCGAGTGTTCTGGAGAGGAACCCACCCTCACCTCGCAGTGTGAAGTCCCAGGGAAGAGATGGCCCCGAAGGGTGCAGCAGGCCCTGCCTCCCGAGTCCGCCACAGACCGGCTGGAAGGGGAAAGAAAGGAATCAGCATCCCTGGACCACCCGCACGCTCCTCTGCTCCTGAGCACGACCCCGACTCTGGCCCCCGGGAAAACGGCGAACGCGGGCACCGAACCGGTGAGGGCCAGAGCCGGCTGTCACTGGATCCCGCCTCCTCCCCTGCGACGATGGCCGGCCGCTCTCCTCCAGCATGACAGTCCAGCGGCCGCAGAACGAGCGTCTCGGGTCCGCGTCTCCGCGTCCTCCGACGCGGGCACCCCCGCTGCCCCGGCGAGTGGGGCACTGCCGGGAAGACTGCCCGGCCCCTCCCCCCAGCCTCCATCCCCGGACTCCGGAAAAGCGGTTTACTGGCCGCGCGGGTGGGCGAGGACACACCCTGAGAAGGAAGAGGGGCTCTGACCCAGGGAGATTTGGGAAATTTGGAAGACTAGTTCCGCACTGGGGTGACAGCTGTTCCGTGCGCACGGCGCACCGGCCCCGGACGCCGATCCTCGCCGCTCCTCAACCCTCCGTCGAGGGATGGGAGGCAGCGGGAAGGCGGCGCACAGCGCCAGCAGGCTCTCCTGCGCGAGGGCGCGCGCGGCCGTCACGTCCGTACGCCGGGGACCCGGCACTTGGTGGGTCACGTGAACTTCCAAAAGCTTAAAGTGCCAGGCACCTTCTTACTTTGGGCTTAATCTTCGCACTGTTTTTAACCTAGGTTAGCTGACGCGCATATGGTCATAAGGATGGTCATGTCCACTTTTCCCCAGAACGGGAAGACACCTGAGCAGAAGGAAGGAACAGGTGCATAGAAACTTGCCGGAAGCGCCGATCGAGTTCCGAGGGCTGGACCTGATGGAGTCCACGGCCACACGTCGTTCTGTGCCGGACGCGGGCCTATGGCGGGCGCGCAGCCGTCAGAGTGACGTTGCATGGGTGGGGCCTCGGAATGCCCAGTGGAGCCTAACAAGAACGTCGGTACTCGCTGCGGGGATCAATGACAGCGTATTACTGCCGGGGCATCCGAGGGTCCCAACCACAATGGGAATTCCAGTGAGCGAAGGATGTCCATGCCAACTTTTTAACAAGTAACTTAAGAAGCCGTGTCGTTAGCATAGGGGAGCGAAATTCCTGTATTTCAGGCACCTTCGCGGAGCACGTCCGCCCTACACAGGTGTGCGCTTGAGCTGGGACGTCGGAGTGTGGCCCAATAGGAATCCAGGCTAGGGAAGGCGGTCTTCCCAAAACAGATGACAGCAGTTTGGCCTGAATTGTAGTTAACAGAAAGTGCAGTGTACCTCCGGCCACTGAGGACGTATTCAAATTAGCTTGCCACACTTGTTGCTTCTGCGTTGTAACTCCGCCCTCCAAGGTGTCAGAAGGAACCCACAGACTTAAGGCTTTGTACTGCAAAAACAGATGGCTGAGCACCAGATGTTTTGCAAGCTGAAGCTTTTTCTTTATTTTTTTTAACTAGGCAGAGTTAGGCAGCTGGGTCTCTGTGGCGGTTTCCCTAACGTTTTTCAACTAAGAAATATTGGGGTAGATCGTTTACCTACTGAGCACACTTGGGCTGTCTAATATGCTGGGTTTTTATTACAATTCCTTTGATTTCTGGCTTTTAAAATATCTCAACGGATTCACTTTCCACGTCCTTGATTATTGGACCACCACACTTTATTAAATTATAAGCAATATTAAGCTGTACTACCCACATACATGTTGAAACTTCTTTCACATGTTCAACTCAACTGGGAATTTTTCAAATGTATATACTGTAAGGATTCAACCTTCTTACAAGTCAACTAGATATGCTAAAACAATAAATAATATACAATTTCTTTAGGGCTTACTGTGAGCTTGACTTGGTTTTTAAGAACTTCACTATATTAGCAATTTTAATCCTTGTACTCATTCAGTGAATAGATATTCTCTCCTTGCTACAGATAAGAAAAACTGAGTATAGAGATTAAGAAGTATGTCAAACAACTACTGCAACTTAGGAAGCCATATGCTGTTTTAGACTATGAATTTGTACATCTGAATAAAAGGTCAGGACAGTGTTGTGTCTCCAATGTTCAACAATACCTCTATATTGTGAATTGCAATGAAAATTAACAATTTAGTTACACAGTTGATTATTTAGGCCTATTAAAAACTTCAATTGCAATAAAGTGGAGACTGTATATGGATCAGATTCCCTTAAAAGCTTATATGTTTAGGTGATCGCCTCAGATGCCAAATACTTGTAAATTTTTATGTATAAGCAGCAAATTGAATACACTACTAAATAATAGTTTATTGATATACTGAATATAATATGTTAATTTGAATGTACTTGCAAATATATGGAATAAATAATAGTAATACATTAATGTTTATAATTTATCCTTATCATAAATGTATCTTATTATATAAGTTAATGTACAACCAATAACTGATGTTTAGATGATGTTTTAAAAAGTCACAGTGATATGCTAGTACTAATGAAATTAGAAACCTTGGTGCTGTTCTTCTCTGTGTTCTAAAGTTCAGATCAATTTAGCTCTCACCTGGATTATTACAACCACCTAATGATTTTCCTACCTCCAATGCATTCTCTATCCACCCTTAATTCTCCAAGTCATCCTTCTGTACTGCAACGGGCCAAAATTATCCTCCTAAAGTAAAAATCAATCATAATTCCACCAATTGAAAGAATTCATTAATTCCCATCATTATCAAACTTTTCAGTCATTTCACTAAAGGAGTCACAATGGCAAGAAGAGTATGGTGGCCAAGGGTATAGGGACAGATTATTAAGTGATCAAGCCTGCTGTGTAAGCTAAATTCATTCAATCAGTATGATATCATTATAACCATTTGTTTTATTATAAGATACCTAAAACTACATACAGTTAAATTATTTATTTTTTCATCAAAAAATTTGAATAAGTTAAAGATTTGGAGAGAGATGTCATATTTTTTCTTAGGGCTTCTAGTTCTCTGGGCCATTGCCTAAACTTGTACATGTATGCATTTGGGAAGGAAGGGTACTAGGGGAACTAATGAGGTAGTTTGCTTTTCACATAAGAAAAATACTGGAAATGATTTTATGACATCCAATCATAACACAGTTTTAAAAACTAAACATCATTTTAAAAAATAAAACCACAAACCTAAGCTGAAGTTAAAAACTCTTGAGTATAGTTTCAATCAAACCTTTTTATTATTTTATTATCACATTTATTGTTATATTTGTTTTATGAGGAGGTATCAGATAGCAATACAGCATGAACGGCCAGATTTGGCCTTGCCTTATGGAGCACACAGTCAAGCCACATGAATACAAGACAACACCACAAATAGCTAAGAATAGAAAAGAATGACTAATGTTGGTGATGATGTAGAAAAAATGAACTAATGAATACCTATGCACCGAGACGTGTAGAAGAAGGTTTATGGCAGCATTACTTGTGAAGTCCAAACTGGAAACAACCCAGTCAACGCTAAAATCGAGATGTAAATGGTTATTTATATTAAGAGCAGCATTATTGTAATTACCAAAACATATTACTAAAGATAAAAGGTGGAGGTAGTGTTTATAGATTTAGTAATCATAGAATATGGTCACTATTTAGGTAGAAGCCAGTGTGCTTTCTCTTAGGCCTGAGGTGGGGCCCTCCAGGAGTAAGATATGAAGAAAAGCTTTATGCCCATGGGTAGTAAGGGAAGGTGGTCCAAACTGACAGGAGGAGGTGCAAGTGCTACTAATGGTGAGCTTGTGATGGGCAGTGCTGAGAAGGGTTGGGATTTGTACCCGGAGTAACAAGCATCTGTTGTGGAAGGGGACGAATTTGGGGGGATGTTGATTAGTATGCTCGGGGTTCCAGTTTAAGCAGATCTCTTCTGTTAATGGTCATAGAGTACAGAGTACTATAATTCACACACTATCTTCATCACTGAGGAGTACTATGACTTTCTACCCTCAGGCATGAACTTAAAAGAATTTCTTCATTGAGGAAGATATTAGACAGTGTATTGCTATTTTTTATCAAGTCTCTGATTACAGTAGGAAGCAAAGCACCTGGCATCTTAGAAATGAAACTGATGTATTAGTTGGAAAGAGACCAAAAATATCTTCTTGGTTGCTTTAAAAATCCTGGTTTTTAGAGTATTACAACCTTCTTTTTTTTTGTTCCTCTATTATTTCTGTCACAGAAAGGAGGCTTCCTTCATCTCTCCAGCAACAGCTCTTTCATACCACAAGCAAAGATCCAATTTTCATGAGCATTCTTGTGGAGAACAAAACATCACCTATATTTTCATATTCTATAGTTTACCTCTATTTCATTGAATTCGCTAGTTTTAATATTCCCCTTGCTTTGCTAACTGCTCATCTTTTCCTCAAATTCTTCCAGTAAAGATATTTGTCTGATCAAAGAGTTCAATTTTCAGCTTAAAACTTTATTATAATACATTTATTAAGGGCCTTGTACTGACTACAATGAAAACGTATCTCCTTGGTTCTCTTCAATTTTACATAATTGACATTTCAATCACTCAGTTAAAAGTCGTAATGCTTTCTCTCTTGAACTATAGCTTGGGACTTTCTCATATCCATTTACTTCCTGTTGTGATAAATTACAAAATACGACCAAAATTCCTCCATGATCCTATGCAATATGACTTTGCACTTTCTCCCATCAAGAGGTTGTCTATTTCCTTTGTATATGGGCTGATCTTATGACTTGCTTTTGTCACAGAATGCAGCAGAAGAGATGTGTGACTTCCAAATCTGGTCTTAAGAGACACTGCCTTCTGCTTTCATCTCTTATGATGCTTCCCTGCAAACAGGTCAAATAAAAGAACTAAGGCCCAATGGACAGCCAGTACCACTACCAGACATGCGAGTGAGGCCACCTTTATATTCCAGCCAACCATTACAGCTGAATACAGTGCAAGAGTGAGCTCAGGCAAAACAGCAGATAAACTGTCACCCAACCCGAGAATCATAAAAATATAGCAAATCACTACTGCTTTAAGCCACTAAGTTTGGGGTTGTTTTTATAAAAATAGATAACTGATAGAACTGCTTCTCTGTCTCTTTCTCACTTGAGTGATCCTGGCTTCTTGTCTAATTCAGGAAATACAATTTCTTTCCTATTATTTTTTCCTCAGCTTCAGAATTGAATCTACCACAACATTCAAAACTTTAGCATCATCACTTTTATAATCAAGAGATACTTTCCTCTCGTTTGGAGACCTCTGATGTGCTGTCAGTCTTTTTTACAACCAAACAGTATTTTTTCCCACTGCCTTTGATTACCATTTTTTTTTATTTTAGCCAGTTCTTCAATCAAAGGGTTGTTTTCCTATTTTATTGGTTGTTCTCTTCAAGCAAGTTTGCAAAAATTTCTGTAGATATTCCGACACATTTCAAGAATTTGTTTTTATTTCTTGAAATTGAGGTTTATCCTTCCTCAGCAACTGATGTTTAGTTACTCTGTGTAATCTGTTCTTTTCTTGAAAGGAATCTTTCCAGACTGAAGGGCAAATGCTAGCAAAAAGTGAAAAGGACAACATCCCAGGGACTCTTGTAAATGCCACAGATTACTACCGGATTGTACCAGCAACCTAGATCCTGATCTGGTCCAGAGCTCTAGTCTAAATTGTCCAAGGAAGTGAAGGCCTGTTGTAATCTGTGAGTTTTTTGGAACAGTACTCAAAGTTTTTTTACGAGAAATTGGAAAGGTTAATAAACTATTTTTATTAAAAACACTAAGACTATATTTGCCGTTTTACTCTCATTCATTCTTTCCAAGGCTACGGTTAGAATTGGTTTCTCCACTGCCTGAAGGCTAATGGACGTGTACATCTGTATTAGTGTGTTTTAAAATCTAATATGATAATATGAATGGGTAAATACCCAGAAAGACAATTTTCAAGAGTGTTAAGGAGGCTCAGACCGAAAAGTTTGAGACCTTAAGAAAGACTAAATTTTCCTTAACTCTTATCTTCGATAGTAAGTCCCTCCTTGAGTCACTGAGGTGTGGGAGACCAGCAAGTTGGGGTAGGAGTGCATGCGGGTCAAAGGCTACAGGCCAGCAAGGAACAGGCTCAGGAGGAGGAGGAGGGCCGGCCCACGCTCTGCCAGTGTGGCCCATCCCCTACCTCCATTCTGCCTGTCATGTCTGCAGCCCCTCCCAGGGTCTCAACTGCTCTCCTTTTCCCCTCCATCTCTTCTGGAACAAACTGGCACCTGGGTCTATGTGCCTAACTTTACCTCAAGAACAACAGACATAGCTTTACTCAGGGGCGGGGGGGCTCATTTTTAGTAAAATAGAAACAGGGAGATGGCCTTCTACTGCAGGTGTTTCTGCAATAATGCTAAATGATATGATCCTAACACAAAATCTCAGGTTCTCTGCAAATGCAGACTTTTGGGGTAAATAGGATTGTGGTAGACCATTTAAAACTTTATGCAGAGCACTAACGATTGTTTTGCATCCAGAAGTTAGCAATTCTGCTGCTTGCACAGTTAAAATTCCTGGGAGTGTGCAGCTGGCAACTTTAGTGAATCTGACAAGCCTTAGACCTAAGGAACCAGCTTCTTCTGCAGACAAAGTAGGTTCTTGAAAGCATTAGAGACACATTTCATCAAAAATTTAAATCTTATCTGAGGGATAGCATTCTTCATCAAATTTTATTATCACCTACAGAAATGTCTTCACAAATTTCGTCTGCATACACAGCTTCCCAAAATAATTTAACATTCTGGGAAAGTGTAATGGGGTTTTTGCAACCATAACCCAGCCACTTTTCACCAACAGGGGACTTCTGTAGGATTTTTTAAGGTTTTCCTACATTGTAAGTGTTCTTTTTTTTTTTAATTGCTCCCAAACATTAATGTTCAGAGAAAAAACCATTTGAACCCACAATGTTTCCACTATTTTACTGGCTTAAGTCTACTTACCAATTTCTATGAGCTAATTTCCCACTAATTAAACTATAGATCTTTAATTTCCATAATTTTAAGGGGTTTGTTTGTTTGTTTGTTTTTTAAGTAAGGTTTTATTGACCAAAAAATGCTAGCCAAAAAGACGACCTGTCTTGTGGCATGGAGTCCAAACCACCAGCAGCATGGCCAGGTAGAAAAGACATGTCCATTGTCCGGAGTTTTGAAAGAGTTTTTGCAAGTGTTCTTTACTCACATAGGGGAACGTGGGAAGGTAAAGATAGTCCAAAAGAGTTTCATTAGCTATAGACAAGGGGTGGGAGAAGGTGAAAGCAGGGCCAGCTGTAGAATAGGTATAGTCCCGTAAACAAAAGTCCACTCTGTAGACTGGCTTGCAGGCAGCAGTCCGGAAAGCCAAGAGTAACAACCAATAGGGACTCCTGGAGTAGATAGTGCCCAGTTAAAATAATTTGCGGAAAATAGCCATCTGGAAATTAATCCGAAATGCCATCAGGCAAAACAGGAATGTGAGAAGTCTTTTGTTAACTAGTCAGCATCCATTACAAACATTTCTGTCTCATTTTCTCACTCTCTGGCCTCTATGATTAATTTAGAATACCTCAGAATTTTTTCCTTGTCAACAGTTTTAGCAGAAAGACTGACACTCACTTTATCTTCCATTTGTCTGTGTCCTCTTAATGTTTACCAGATCTTTTGTCAAAGATTCTTTGTCCATTCTCTCTTGCTTGGCAAGAAGTTAAGGTGCTACTAGTTTTCCAAGGAAGTCACTTGTGGAACTAGATTCTGAGTTTTCCTGTTAGGAAATAAAGTAGGGTTTTCCAAAGATGTCCCTATTGAGACTGCAGACGTCAGCCTGCTTTCCCCACCGATACCCATCCCCTACAGGTAGCATAATGTTGTCTGGTGAAATCACTTTTACATGGGTCAGACTTGAGAGGATTTCATTTTAATGAGTCCTCTAACCACTAGGTCCACCCCTACAAGTCAAGTGAACAAAGATTAGCTGTGGATTCCATACAGGCAGCAGAAAATCTTGTACTTTCCTTGTTCTAGTTTCCCATTATTTAACAGCAAATAACAAAATAAATAACCATGAGACTAAAGATGCAAACTCTGGGTAATCCTTGTCACCCATTAACTCAGTAAATGGATATTCGACAATCTCTTGGCCTGAATTATTGAATGTTAGTAATAGGTTTATATTAGGTAGATATGGCTTTTGCCTACACAAAGTGTTTCAGTGATGCCACTGAAAAGCCAAGAGCCTCACTGCTGACCAAACCATTTCTGTCGACCTAATTCATTAGCTATACTTAAGATTAGAGGATTAATACTGCAGCTGTATTGTTAGTAACTCTTGATCTCTTGTGTTCATATTGAGTAATCCTTTGTTAGCACCACTTTTTTCTAAAGATATCTTGATAAAGCCATATCTTGATGTTATTTTGACTTCATTTTTTTTTCTAGACTTAACATTTAAACTATTGAAGGATATCACACAGCTCACAACTGAGGAACATTCTATAAAACCACTGGCTTGTAGTCTACAAAAAATGCTAATGTCATGAAAGACTGAAAAGACTGGAGAAGTCCTTCCAAATAAAGAAAGGCTACAAGATATGACAACTAAATGCAATATATGGTCCTGGACCAATAGATATATAAATAGATGAACAGGCTCTTAATGGACATTATTAGGATAATTAAATTGGAATGTAGACTGCAGAGTAGCTAAAAATTGGAATATAGACTATGATACCAGTATTTTATCAATGTTAATTTCCTAAATTAGATATTCAGTATTAATAGTTATATAAGAGAATATTCTTTTTCTTAGGATACAACTAAAGTTTCAGGGGAAAGGAAACATTATATGTTCAAGCCAGCTCAAATAGTTCAAAAAGTATAAATAATAGATATGTATTGTGAATGTGTGTGGTGCATGTGTACAGGGGTGGGAGAAGAGATAAGGCAAATATAGCATAAATGTCAAAAATGGTAAACCTAAGCAAAGGCTATGGAAGTTCTTTGTTCTGGTCTTGCAACTTTTCTGTATGCTTAAAATGCATTCAAAATAAAAGCAGGGAAAACTACCTAATAATATGTATCGATTAACATTCCAAATATCTTTTCTAGAAGGCAATTTTGATATATGAATCAAAATCCTTAAAAATGTGCATTGGCTTTAAGCCAGCAATTCTATTTTGAGGCACTTTTTGCAAAGATCAATTAAAGAATCAGTTATGTGCATGAAACCTTATCCTACCATTATTTTGATAGCTAAAATTTCAGAACATTAAATGTCATGATGTTGTCCTGACTAAATATAGGATTCAATGCTGCCATTAAAAAGCTTGCTGTAGTGTAATAATATTTATTGTCACATAAACAACTTGCCAAAATGTCACTATGTTAATGAAAAATAACAAAATAATATCTATAATATATTTCTAGCTTTATTTAAAATGTGTATATTTACAACAACAAAATCTTAGAAACACATATATCCAAATTTTAACAGTGGTTCCTTTTTGTGTGTTAGGATTACAGAGATTTGTGTTTCATTTTAAATTTTGTGCTTTTCTCTATTTTTTCAAAAGCTCTGAATTCCACACATATTATTTGGTAATAAGAAAAAAATTAAATCCCATGATACTTCCATAATATGGAAGTTTATATGGTAGTTTCAATGCTTCATACAATTAAAAATGTAGGGTAGAGTTTAGGGGAAAAAAATGTTAACATTATTGGCCATTTCATGTAGTAATAGATGTTCAACTCAGAATTCTATATCTAATAAAACTATCTTTCAGGAAAGAGATGAAATAAAAGACACACTCAGGTAAAAGAACTAAGAATTGTTGCAAAAAATCTGCTTTAAAAATGTGAAAGGAAGTTTAAAACATAAGGGAAATAACATTAGATGGAACAAGGAACATCAGAAAAGGAAGGAAGAATAATATAAAGTGTAAATATCTTGGTAAATAATACAGAATATTCTTTTTCGTCTTGCTTCTTTAAAATGTTTGAATGATTGAAAGCAAAATTATAACATTTCTTATTGAGTTTTCAGTGTGTGTAGGTATACTATGCAAAAACAATTATAACATAAAGGAGGAAAGGAAAAGGGACCTAAATGGCAGTCATTTGCAATGATAAATATTGATTCTAAGCAAACTGTGAAAAGTTAAGTATGTACATCATAATCCCTGGTACAACCACACTACATAAAACTGTGCAAAGAGACAGCTAAAAACGAAATCAATAAATTAAAATAGATACCAAAATATTCTCATTTTCCAAAATATAGTAATAAGGGATATGAGAAGAATGAAAAACATAGAAAATAAACAGAGGACATATAATAAATGATAGGAACTGAAATTTAAATATCAATAATCATATACTTAAACACAATTAAAGAATAGAGGTTATCAAAATGGATTTAAAAATATAACTATATCCTGTCACTCGAACTCATTTCAAATATAATGATATAGGTAGGTTGAAATTTAAAGAGTGGGAGAAAAAGTAAACACCATAAAAAGGAAGCTAGAGTAGTTAATTTAATGTCAAAAGAAGAGTTCAGAGCAAAGAAGATTAACAGAGATAAAGTGGATGTATTAGTCATCTATTACTGTGTAACAAAATACCCCCCAAATTAGTGGATTATAAACAACACATTTATTATCTCAGTTTCTGTGGGTAAGGAATCTCAGCATGACTTAGCTAGATTCTGTGCTTCAGGGTCTCTCTCAAGACTGTAGTCAAAAGTCATTCAAGGCTGTGATCTCATCTGACGGCTTAACTGTAAAAAGGAATTTGTTTCCAAGTTCACTCACTGTTGGAAGGATTCAGTTATTCCAGAGTGGTTGGTTGTGGGCAGTTCCTCCCTGGCTGCTTGCCTAGGCTATCTTCAGTTTCCCTGCCATATGGGTCTCTTCCATAGGGTTGCTCATAATATGGCATTATGAGAATAAGTGCACAAGAAGAACTAGAGAAAGAGTGCAAACAAGAAAAAGTCAACAATATTTTATAAACACAGATAAACTCTAGCAAGATGGAGAAAGAAAACAAAAGAAAGAACACACAAATTACCAATATCAGAAATGAAAAAGGGGATTATCACCACAGAGTAGAGGTTTGTACACTATTTCCAGAATTTTTAAAAAGCACAGTAGGTAATTATGGAGTAGATGAAAGAGCATGAGGCTTTGGGAGTTGACCAGACGTGGGTGAAAATCCTGGAGCTTTCACTAATCACCCTTGATATAAAGCAAATTACCTTCACCTTTAGGTCTCAATTTTGTTATCTGTAAAATAGGCTAAAAGATGACTTTAAATGAGATTAAAGTAGGGTAAAAAGTTGGGCACATACACTGTGCCCAGCAAATGATACTTTTCTATTTCCCTCCTATCAGGAATGACATTTACCAATAATAAGTTTAAACAAGGAGAATATTTGTTTTTATACCGATTATAAAATTATATGATATAGTTTTATATATTTAAAGGTTTCTAATACCACCTTACCATGCTGATCAAAAGCTCTCTTTTCCATATCAGTATATTATATCTACCTAGCTAGCTAGCATTCAGCGGTCCCCAACCTTTTGGTACCAGGGACCTGTCCTCCTATGAGAATCTAATGCCTGATGATCTGAGGTGGAGCTGAGGCGGCAATGCTAGTGCTGGGGAGCAGCTGCAATACTGATGAAGCTTCGTCGGCTCACCAGCCACTTACTCCTGTTGTGCAGTCCAGTTTCTAACAGGCCACGGACTGGTACCGGTCTGTGGCAGAGGGTTTGGGGATCCCTGATGTATCTCTTTCTATATATATCTAACTTTGATTAAAGCCAGAGGGAAACTAAATATAATGCACTTTGGTATAATTTTTGTTTGATAATTTAAAATTTTCAATCTAGTGCCCATTAGGAAAGCACTAGTGGTAACCACAGGATTTCTGTCCAGATGCATGTAATGTGTACAAAGCCCACACTAGATGGCAAGATTTTAGACAGGATTTTCTAGGTTTCGTAAAATTAATTAGGGTCTTCTGCAGTACTGGAGCCTAGCCAGTGATACAGAGGGTGGAACTTTCTACCTGATTTCCTCTTTGTAGGTGATAGTAAGATATTACAGATCCTTGTTGCCAGGTAGCCAAATTAGAACAGCCAAGTATCTATGAGGGTCTCTGTTGGAAAGAAAAGGAGTGAATAAATACCAAACACTAAAACTCAAATAGCCATATCCATTTTCTGCAGTGTTTCTTACTTTCTTTAAAAAAAAAAAAAAAAAAAAAAAAAAAAAAAAGCTACATGCATATTGTATCATTACAATTTGGGGGAGAGAAGTACATGAAAAGTAGATATGAGTTGGGAATCTTTCTGAGTCAATTTTGAATGCTTCAATAAATTTTTTTTAATGCAATAGTCTTTATCTCTTCATTTTTTTCTTTGCTTCCTACTTTTATTTTTAATCATGTTTAAACAAGTATTTAATAAGAACATACTTTTTAAATTATGAACTCACTTCACTGGTGTATCTCAAAAGGTGAAATATTTTGCTTTATGATTAACAAAGAGTTAGACATTAACTTCAAAGAAAGAAAGAACTGGCAAACAAAGTACCTTAAAAGTCCCAATCAACATATGCATTGCATTCTAGAAAAGAGGGGGCAAGTTGGATTCCACGCACTTTCATGAGTTTCATCAAACACTGGACCTATTCAAGCATGGAAGAAAAAGGCAACTTTCAAAATGGAGCATATGTCATTAAAAGAGGCATTTGCAGTACCCCTCCTTAAGAGCACCAGGGAGGGACTATGTTTTTCTAAACTAGATCTGGGAAGTGGAATGTGGGATCCATTTGCCCTCCTCCCCTCAAAGGCTGTTCACTGGTTAACGAATTGAAAAATCGAGATTAAAAAACAATGAAAAATCTCAGAGACCTCATCAAAGAAGAAAAAATCAACAATAAGAATATCCCAGATTACTCTCTAGATAGGGAACCAGTGAGTTCAACAATTTGAAAACTAGAATTAGTCCGTTACAAAGTTATTCATGAGCATGTCTTACTTTCAAACACAAAAATGTTGTAACAATAAAAATAAAAAATCTAGTTTTGATCACTTTTCTGAATAATTTACTCAAATTTACCAGTATTTAAACTGAGTTGAGAGAATGAAGGAGGCCAACTTATGGGCCTTGGGTGGGTGAAGAGCATTTGTCTTTGCTATCAGGCAAGGCCGAAAGATGCAGTTGGCAAAGAAACCAGAAGCCCTTTTTAGATCAGTTTTTATCTACACAGACAGCAATGGCAAAGATTAGCAAGGTGCCAGCTCCCTGTGCCCCAACAAACAAACAAAAAAGTCAGATAACAATACAACACGGAAATGAGGAGCTCGATTCTAAGGGCCAATTTCATACTAAGCTGTTTGAGTATTTCAACATTTAAGCAGTTTTATACCATACAGTTATACTCCAAGTGTGAGGAAGAAGAGTTTCGAGGCAGAAAACCCTACATCTCACCAGAACCACAGGAGGCAATGAGGAAATTGTCTCTTAACAGCTTCCAGGGAAGATAAAGAGGAGGGTGAGAAAATGGCCTTGTAGTAGCTCTTCATAAGCTTTCCTTTCTCTCAGAGGATTTGCAAAGCATTTTACCCAGTCTTAGATCAGCTGAGGTTAAGCCTTGTCTATGTGGCGGGCACTAAGCATTATGCCTACAACCTAGCCCCTAACCTTTCATATCTTCAATCAAGAACTCGTTTTAGAAACATAGGTCACTACATTTGATATCTTACTTCTACAAATCCTTTCAATTTATCCTAAGCAACACAGATACAACATTTAAATTAGAGCAGTTGCTATACTCTGGGAATAAAATGAGGCTAAAGGAAATCAGATCAGGTTTCAGAAAGTTGATCTCATTCTGTTGTCTCCAGTGGAGGCTGTTAACTCCTGGAGTCAGCAGCTACTGGGAGGTCTCTGAGAGTTCTTAGATTAACGTTCCCCACTGGCCAGCAATCAAGTTGGGGGGTGGTGGTCTATATTAAATTGGCCAGAAGTTCCATATTCCTACGGCCGTTCTCCAGTAGTCAGGACTTTAATCCAGTCTGCAGTTTCCTGACACTTTTCAAATTTGTTGCTCTCTCTTCTGAGTCACCAGCACCTATATTTTATTAATGTATTTATTATTCACACTTTTGACAGATTTATTATTGTTTGAAAGGAATGCATTTTGAGGAGAAAAAACATGGAACAGAGAGTGTGGTTTCTGTATCCTGAATGAACCTCGAATGATACATAACTTTGGAGAGCTGAGCTTCTATCAAACCCAGTTGTACTCCAGGAAAACGAGAGCGACATCAGAAAGATGAGAGAGTGAGAGATGTCCCTGGATCTCTTCCCTTGAAACAACAATAAGCCGAACATCTAAAAACTCAACAAAAACACACAAACTGCATACCAGCACGTCTGAGCATGAGATCTGCTCATAAGAGCTACCACAGGTCAGAACTCCGGCTGTCGAGCGGTGGACTGGGAGAAACAAAGAAACTGCCTTTCTTAGCCGCTGGAGCTCCCTGTAAGAGAACAGGGAGGTGTGGTGAGTTCCCTGAACAGCCCTAACTGGGAGAGCTGTGAGCTTCACGCAGCCAGTGGCAGAGCCCAATCATCGGAGCAGGAGGCAGAGAAACAAGGATGGCAGAGAAACAACAGTTGATTTTTACCAGCCATGGTTGCAAAACCAAGGCTGAGCCACAGCCCCCATTCCCCAACCCATAGGGTCCTTCCCACCTCTGAGACAGAATGCCATGGAGCCCCAGGGGAATCTGAACAACCACTACCAAAACTGTCACTAACACTAACATGAACTGAGACAGAGAGCAGCAAGCATGATTAAACATCTAGAAGAAAAGAAAAAGACATGTTTAAGCCTTTATATAAAGTAGAGATCCAAGAGGCTTAGATGCCACCGACTGGAAACCAAAAGAAAAACACCTTCTTTGCAACAGGCTAGGGACCATTATATAATAAATCTTCTTTCTGGAAAAACAAGCAGAATACACTTCCACTAATGCCCAGGCAGAGAAAATAGTCCATTAAACACTATAAACAACCAAGGTGACAAGGCATCTCAGAAAGAAAGAGAAAAATCTCCAGAAAATAAGCTTACAGACATAGAAATAATGACTTAAATGACAGAGAATTCAGGATGGTACTTCTGGAAAAACTCAGTGAGATCTGAAATGAGTCATAGCAACAATCTCAGGAACTGAAAAAAAACTAGATGAGCAGAAAGAGTTCTTTAGCAAGGAGACTGAAACCCTCAAAAAAGAACTGAATAGACCTTCTGGAGATAAAGAACGCACTGCAAGAATTTAAAACTGAAATAGCAAACTTGGGAAATAGAGTCAACCAAATGGAAGAAAAGGATCAGTGATATTGAAGACGGAAATCTAGAAATAAATCAGAAGAGAGAAACCGAAGAATGAAAAAAAAAATGAAAGAGAACACAAGAACTAATTGATAACATCAGGAGAGGAAACATAAGAATAATAGGCATTTCAAAGGAGAGGAAAAGGAGCAGGGACTTGAAAGCATTTTCAGACAAATAGTCGATGAGAATTTCCCAAATCTAAGGAATGAGCTGGAGCTTGGGATTCAAGAAGTCAATAGAATACTCAATTACTTCAACCCAAAAAGGCCTTCACCAAGACACATTGTATTAAATGATCAAAAATCAATGACAAAGACAGAATTCTCAGGGCAGCCAGGGAAAGAAGATAGTAACTATAAAAGAAAGCCCATAGAGTATCGTCAAAACTTCTCAGCACAAACCTTACAAGCCAGAAAGGAGTGGAATCAAATATTCAAACTATTAAATGAAAGGAATTACTAACTAAGAATAATGTATCTAGCTAAGCTCTCCTCAGATATGAGGGAGAAATAAAGACCTTTCCAGACATACAAAAATTGAGGAATTCTACACTAGAGGCCTGCACTACAGGAAATACTGAAAGGGGTCAGTTCACCTAAAACAAAATGACTAAAAAAATTACATAATTAGGAGTAAGGTGACTAGCAGGCTGATAGAAGCAGAGGAGTGCAACCCTTAGTAGGAACAGGACTTATAAGCTTAAAAATAAGAAGAGATTTGCTATAGCAAGATAATAATGAATGTTCAGCATACATAGGGAAATTGAGATAACAATGACTGAAAAGGGGTGGATTCAAAGATTCAGATTCGCAAAGGGGAATGGAGGTAAGGTACACGCAGAAGAAAATGAATGACTGTATATATATAACTATCCTTACATATTCGTAATGGTAACCACACAAAAAGATTCAGAACAAAGTGTATAACATAAAACGAGAAGGACCAGAGGTAAAACCCACAAAAGCCAACCAAAATAAAGAAAACAGAAACACAAAGACAAGGAAGCAATGGAAACACCAAGCTCAAAAGCAAAAGATAAAATGGCTATAAGAAGACCTCATATTTCAATAATCACCCTAAAGTAAAGAACTGAACTCACCAATAAAAAGCACAGAGCAGCAGAATGGATCAAAAAACAAAACCCACCATATGCTGCCTCCAGGAGACACATCTCAGTTCCAAAGACAAATACAGACTCAAAGTGAAAGGGTGAAAATGATATTTCAAGCAAATGGCACATAGAAAAGCAGGAGTAGCAGTACTAATATTGGATGAAATAGACTTCAAAATAAAAAAGTAAAGAAAGATACTGAGGGACACTTCATAATGATAAAGGGAATCATGCACCAAGAAGACATAACACTTAATATCTATGTTCCCAATAAGGAGCCCCGAAATATGTAAAGCAATTACTAACAGAACTAAAGGGAGAAACAGACCAAAACACTATCATAGTAGGGATCTAATACCCTGCTGTCAGATATGGACAGATATCCAAACAGAAAATAATAAGGAAATAACATCCTTAAATGACACATTAGACCACTGGACATAATTGACATTTACAGAGCCTTTCATCCAAAGCAAGCTGCTTATGCATTCTTCTCTTAGAGCACATTGAACATTCTCAAGGATTGACCACATACTAGGACACAGAGACAGCCTCAACAAATATAAGAGGGTTGAAATCATACCAACCATATTCTCTGATCATAATGCTTTGAAACTAGAGATCAACTGCAAAAAGAAAGCAGGAAGAACACAAATACATGGAGATTAAAACATACTACTGAATAACTGGGTCAGAGAAGAAATAAAAAGAGAGATCAAGAGATACATAGAAATGAATGATAATATAGTACAACATATCAAAACTTTTGGGACAGGCAAAAGCGGTCATAAGAGGAAAGTTCATATCATTACAGGCCTATCTCCAAAAACAAGAATGAGCCCAAATAAACAACCTAATGCTTCATCTTAAAAAACTAGAAAAGGAAGAACAAATGAAGCCTAAAGTCAGCAGAAGGAAAGAAATAATCAAAATTAGAGCAGAAATAAATGAAATTGAAAACAAACAACAAAAAAAACAATAGAAAAAATAAATGCAACAAAGAGCTGGTTCTTTGAGAAGGTTAATAAAATTGACAAACCCCTGGCTAGACTCACTAAAGAAAAAAGAGAAAGGACACAAATAAACAAAATCAGGGATGAAAGAGGGAAATTATGACTGACATTGCAGAAATACAAAGGATCATACAAGAATACTATGAAAATATATAACACCAAATTTAATAACCTAGAAGAAATGGACCAGTACTTAGAAAAATACAATTCCTAGACTGAATCAAGAAGAACTGGAAAATCTAAATACTGATCAGCAGTATGGAAATTGAAACAATCATCAAAAACCTACCAAAAAGTAAAAGTCCAGGACCAGATGGCTTCACCAGTGAATTCTACCAAACATTCAAAGAAATTTAATACTATTCTCCTCAAACTCTTCCAAAAAATTGAAGAGGAGCAATACTTCCCAACTCATTTTATGAGGCCAATATTATCTGATACCAAAACTGGTAAAGATAACACAAAAAAAGAAAACTACAGACCAATATCTCTCATGAACACAGATGCAAAAATCCTAAATAAGATACTAGCGAACAGAATACAGCAACATATATTAAAAGATTATATAATATTATCAAGTGGCTTCATCAGAGCACAGGGATGGTTCAACATATGCAAATCTATTGTGATACACCAGATAAACAAATTAAAAAATAAGAATCATATAATCATATCAATAGATGCACAAAAAGCTTCAACAAGATATAGCACCATTATGATCAAACACTTAACAAAATCAGTATAGAAGGAAAATACCTTCATATAAAAAGGCCATATATGACAAACCCTCAGCCAACATTATACTTAATGGTGAAAAACTAAAAACCTTCCCTCTAAGATCAGGAACAAGGCAAGAATGTCCACTATCACCACTGTTATTCAATATAACATTGGAGGTCCTAGCAAGTGCAATCAGTAAGAGAAAGATATAAAAGCATCCAAATAGGAAACGAAGAAGTCAAACTGTCACTATTTGTGGATGACATGATTCTCTATATAGAAAACCCTAACGACTCCACAACACTAAGCAAATATAATAAAATTTTCTGTATACAAAATCAATGTTCAAAATCCATAGCGTTCCTATACTCTAATAATGAAGTGTCAGAAAAAAACATGGAAAAAAAATTCCTTTTGCAATTGCAACAAAAAGAATAAAATACCTAGGAATAAATCTAAGGAAACATGTGAAGACCTACATAATGAAAACTACAAGACCCTATTAAAAGTAATCAAAGAAGATACAAAGAAATGGAAAGATATTCCGTGTTCTTGGATTGGAAGAATGAACATAGCTAAAACGACCTTATTACCTAAAGCATTATACAGATTTAATGTAATCCCCATCAAAATCCGATTGGCGTTTTTTAAAGAAATAAAACATTCCTAGTTGGCTGTGGAACATTCGTTCCTTGTATGCCTGTACCACCCTAGACACCTTCATCCTCTGATATGTAGGCAACACTAGGAGCACTTTAGAGTTGTCATGTCACATCCATGATTATCATCATCATTATCTATAACTACCAAAATCTAGCAAGCTTGGCTAAACAGCAATAGAAACACAATGTTAGAGTCTCTCATCCCCTGGCTCTTCATTGCTGCTTACAAACCCCAGTTGCCCATTTACATAACCTATTTGCCAAGACAAGCAGGTAGAGTGCCCTCAACTAAGTGTCCCCGAATTCACTTGCTACCTGTCTATGTAGTTAGCACTCTTGGTCTTAGGTGATGAAATCACTAGAATTATTTTTAGGTCCAGTCCTGACTTACAGATCAATTGCTATGCCCTGCAGTAGTGTATCCAGGTGGCTACAGTCCTTACCTGGGAAGTTCAGGTCAAATCAGCTTGTGGATTCCATTGATGTTCATCCTCCAAGAGTCCTCTTCCATAGGCATCCACATGGGTCATAAACAGAGAACATTGGTCTTGTGTAATCTTCTGCCAGGCACCAGACAAACTGCTAGCCCATGGCCCAATGACACAAGTCAATGAAAATGAAACAGGTACATCTGGGGTGGCATTTTTAGAGCAAGCACCACAAATCATAACTATGCCCAATGAGCAGTTATCCGTTTATATTTTTATTTATTTTTCATTTTTTAAATTTCTTTTTAGGAGAGGCAACCCTTGGTTGTTGACCTCACAGATAGTAAGGACCTTGTCAGCTTACAATCCCTTATTTTTATTTTTTACACTTATAGCACTGATCTTCCTAGGTGGTCTCCCATCCAAGTACTAACCAGGGCCGACCCTGCTTAGCTTCTGAGATCAGATGGAATCGGGCATGTTCAGGGTAGGATGGTCGTAGACTCATTTATATTTTTAAACAATTTTTTTTCTGTTTATATTTTTAAACAATTTATTTAGAGTTGCATAGCTGCAGCATCTCACTGCTTCCCAAGACCACCCCCAAGATCCTGTGATGTACTAAGACTAACAACATTCGGCACATAGTTGCACTCATAGCTAAAATTACATCAAAAGGATACAAAACGAAGTGAGTAAAGGGAAAAGGCACATAGAGCAAAGTCTAGAGGAAACCATGTAAAATGTCTACCAAGGAAGCTCATTAAAGACTCAGTGCCCCAGGTTTTTACAGGGGACTGGTCATGTAGATAGCCTTTGCCTAACATATACCAAAATTTCAGACTTCCAGGAGGAAAGCAGGTATTTGGAATAAACAACATCAGTTGTGCAGGTTAGGTATAATGACCTACCCTTATCAGTTCTGTAAATTGTAGGAATGCTCCCCAAATTACAGTTCCCAGAATCCAGCCAAAGGCCAACCTCATAGGCAGAACTTTCTAAGGATAAGCAGGCTCTTGGACCTTGGCCAAAGCGTCTTTACAGCAAAAATATTATCAGTAGGACCTCGTGCTGCAGGCTGACAACATTCTGCAGTACTGATCTCAGTTATGCCCTTTAGGGGTCCTTTACTTGGTCACTTAAAACAAGTTCTATTCACTATACAAATCTAGAAAGCTGGGTAGCTTTATTCTTAAGTTTCTGTATTAATGTTTTGTTTGTTTGTTTGTTTGTTTACTGGACCCAAGACATCAACAGGGACAACAGGTAAGTTGAAGCTAACCAGAAAGCCTTCCAGGACTGAGGCACACAGTCAGGGCATACAGATGAGAAATGCAATCCCAAAGGTTACACATTGTACCCGTAGAAACAAAGGGTTAACAATTGTTGGGGCACACCAAGCAGGACATACATTGGGCAGGCAGTACAGGTTGACAGGGCCCCCAGTGTGGCCTTCTACTTTGCAGCCTTCCCACCCTAGGTTCTCAGTCCAAATCATGCAGTTCAGGTCTTGGCTTAGAGGGACCCCCTAAGACAGTTAGTTTCAAAGAGTTTTGTCTATAACATCAGTTCAACAGTTTCACAAGTATGGAGGACATCTGTAGGGGTTCTGCAGCCAAGTACTAGTGTTGGGGTCACCCCCTGCCATCTCAGGGTCAGTGCTGGTTAGGCTTGAGCTTAGCTCAGCAACCAGTTTGAATTCAAAGAGCTCACAGCTTGAATAGGCACACGTGAGTTTTCCTTTAGGCAGAGGGCAAGGCTTCTAAGAATAGTTCTGAAATCAAAGATTATTAATGCCCTTCTCCCTCCCCTATTCTCAGGTGGTAGGGTTTTGTTTTTTTCCATCATTACAAAATTGCGTCCCATTCAGCAATCATAAGTTGACATTTTTTCAATCATCCCCTACTATCATCTAGACCTTTTGTCTAAAAGGGTTGTATGCAAGAGGCATAAAAGCATTTTCACTGAAAAAAAATTTTCGTATAATTTAATTAGAAAGATAAATCATATTCAGAATTGGTCAGAATGAAATCTGAAATTTTAAAATAAATTTTAATGGATTTACATAACCTCCCATCCCTTTTGTCCTGATCATTTATCCAGAGAGCAGCCTAGAAAAGATCAATCCCTCTCTGAGGACAGCTGTGATTAGTAATCAGACTGCCTTACTAAGGTGTGTATACCAGGAAAAAGGTGGGGGGAGAGTCTGGCCACCAGATCACTGTTGTAAACTGTAACTAAACTGGAAAACCAGACACAACAAGTCAACAGTAGGGAGCCAGTCCTGAGACAGGGCCCAGAGTCTGACCTGTCAGCAGCCAGTTGTAGGGGTCACACTCCTTATGATGAGCCTTTCCCCAACTTGCAAATTTTGCAGGAATCATTAAGTTAGGACTACTGTCAGTCCGTGTCAGAAATATACTGGCAATCAGAAGCTCAATTTCAGATGGTCCCATCAGAAATTAGTCCTTTTCTGTTCTGTGGGCATTTGTTGATGACTCAGATGGTCTAGCCAGCATCCATGATGTTTCCACAACTTGGCCCAAAGAAAGATGTCCTAATTCTGCAATTGTCCTAGAGTCTGAGTTTTGTTTTTTGAGATTTTAGTTTGGCACAGCTAGTATTGACGGTGAAATAGCCCATAACAGAAAGTATCAGCTTAAAGTCAGGTCTAGCAATTAAAGATCAGGATTCCAAAAAAGCCAGCAGCTTTTCCTCAGCAGCAGCAAAGCCCAGATGCTGCAAGGCCAGACAGCCATGTTCCAAGTCCAACTGACAAGCAAGGCTTTATTAAACCCTTTTATCTTGTCAGTCTTTGACTTCAAATAGATCCACTCAAATATACAAATATATGGAAAATCATCAACCTTTATGGGTCAGACATCTGATTTTATAAAAGATCATTAGCACCTAAAGTGTGCTTTGTAAAACTCCAAAAGTGTATTTCCATCTGGAGAATACCTCTTTTCTCATGCTGTTTCCTTTTTCCAGAGGTTCCAATAGGCAAAAAGTATAACAAATGTCATAAGTTACAGAGATTTATTTTGTTTTTTACTCTCAAAAAATTTAAATTTCAACCCACCTACCAGTGGCAAAAAATAATTATTTGAATGTCCCACTAAAAATTTTTCTTTGCAGCTTTCCATGATTGGGATGACCCCTTCAGCATTTATGAAGTTACAAGCATATAACATTTACATTAATTTTTATCCTACATCAAAAGGAATAGTCAAAAAACTCAAAGCTATTTAACCCCTATTGCCCTTTCTCCACCTTTTAAATGGATATCCACTCAATCCTTTACCAATAAATTTAACATTTACAAGGTTAACAGTACAGCTACCAGAAGGATGCTCAGCTGGAATGTCGGTGGGTGGGGTAGGGCTGTAGCAGTGATAGCAACTAGGCTGAAGAATGGCTGGAGTGGTTTTCTCCCCCTCCCCCACTTTTCTCCCTCTGGTTTGCTTTGCTCTAGTCCTGGGAAGTGATCTAACATTCTTTCCCTCCACTTGGAGGAAAGAGCAATACAAAGTTCTAATATTTTTGGCCCTCTCCAAGCTCACCTCTGGGGATTTTGGGGCCTTTCTATTTTCACTGGAGGAGAAAAACAATACAAAAAGGCATCACAAGGCTGCACTTTCCCCCCTCACCCTAGCTGGTACAGCCAAAACAGCCAGAAGATGCAGGAAGCCAACTGTCTGGGAGTTGGAGCTATCATTTTCAAATTCCATAGGTAACTTCTACCTCTCATAAAAGACTGCTTGTTTCATACCAGGGATGACTCCATAGCCAGCCAAGCACTAAAGTTTTGTCATCCCTTACTCTTTCATCCTTACTTTTTCCAAGCAATGCTTTTGCCATATTTCAGTGAGTCACAGTTGTGCTAGCAAATCCCACTCTGACACCAACTGAGTGTTCATTTGGCAGATAACACTTCTAAGACCAACTCAAGACCATCACCTGCCCCTAAGTTTGATGATTCACTGGGGTGACAACATTAGCATATAGTGGTACTCACAACTAAGATTTATTACACTGAAAAAATACAAAACAGACAAAAAAAGGCACATGGGTGAAGTCTGGAAGAAATCAGACAAAAGCTTCCAAAAGTCCTCTTCCAATAGAGTCATACAGGACACAAGTTATGACAACACATGGGAAATGCTGTCTACCAAGGAAGCTCATTAGAGACTCAGTGCCCAAGGTTTTTACAGTTGGTCATGTAGGTACCCTCTGCCTAACACATACCAAAATTCCAGACTCCCAAAAGAAAAGCAGGTATTCAGCATAAACTACACTGGCTGTGCAAACAGTTTAGGTACAATGAGCCACTCTTGTCAATTCTGTGAATGGTGGGAACTGTTCCCAAACCACAGTTCCCAGACACCAGCCAAAGGCCAGCCTCGTAAAGAGAACTTTCTGAGATAAGCAAGCTCAGACCTGCTATGTTAATTCTTTCCTATATGACCCTACTGGCCTTTAATTTAGCTGGTACATCCTCTCTCCTCCCTTCACCTGGCTTCCTCTACTGTTCTACTGGTATCACATAACTGGGATGAAAGATCCAAGTGGGCTCCTAGTTATGTACTCGTCTCACTGGGAACATTCCTTACAGTCAAGAGAAGTATTACACATACACATCAGTTCTCACAGTATTTTCAGAGGTATCAGTTACAACTGCTTGGGTATGTGAACTGCCCACCAAATAACACATAATACAGATAAGTCTCAAGGGCCACAATGGTATGACCTCTTTTACCATAGATAAGGAGGTCAACTTTTTGCAGGAGTTACAAGTCTGTCAGGACATGTACCTTTGTAAGAAACATAGTCCTTTAGTTGGTAAGAGGCATCATTTTTTCTTTGACAGCTGAAGGGCTTCAGTGTGGTAAATTCAGCCATAAAGTCTTCAACTTTACTTGGCAGGAAGGCTCTGAATTTTGTCAGGGTTTATTAGTCATACCTGCAAGAAAGCATCTGACAACACCACTACTGTTGTCAACCAACAGATATTATTTACATAGTGAAAATGGACATCAAAAGAATTTTCTCTAACACTTTATAAGCATGCATATTACAGAAAAGTAATATATCATTTAAATTATACATTTTTCATAATGGTACATTTAACTGGTTCAAAGCTCTCACTAGCTTTTCTCTCTTTACTGTAAGTTTGGCTCGAACTCTATAAGCTGAATTCAGACACCTTTTAAAGAAACACAAACCAAGGAGTTTAACACAGGCACTTCGAGAGTTATAACAGCTGCCCAGGGACCATGTCGCCTCTTCAGGGAGGGCAGGGCAGGGCAGAGGAGGTCAGCTGTAGCAGAGGGAAAGCTTCTTTTCTGAAGCAGTAGAGGTCAGGGTAAGAGGGAGGGAGAGATCAGGGGGTATGGCAGGAGCAGATCCACAATAGTAAGCATAAGTTTGCACTTACTTTCAGATTTAAGTGGTTGTTCAGTTTCAACAAACAAACAACTAAGGCACAATTCAGGAAGCTGGCTTCAATTCTACCTCTAGAAGCCTCCAAATATTCACTAACAAGAAGCATATACTATCAGATCCCAGGGAGTCTTCTCATATCACTTAACTCAACCCACACAATTAACAGGTATGACAGTAGGAGAAGCCTTACCCCTTACCCCCTCCTCTTGTCCACTGCTTAGGCAAGAGCAGGCACTGCCAGATACCAAGGAGTCTTATCATAACCTTTAACCTGGTCCATGTGGCTCTGTCTTTCTTCCAAAAAGACTTCCTAACCTTACCAGCTCCAGATTGGATGACAAATTTGTCAAGAAAGGCTGACAGAATAACAAGGTATTAGGTCATCAGGGAACTGGCATGGAGCAGTGCCCCCACTGAGCAGTAAAAATGAATTTTAATTTTTAATTTGATTTAAACATTGCTTGTAGTCTGATGACACCACGAATAGTGCAGAAAGTGCTCTGGAGGCATGTTTGAAGCAGCACTCACCTGCGCTCTTCTTCAGTTCTAAAGGCTCCAGGACAGCCAATTGTGCTTTGTTAACTATGTACTTTCTTTACATTTTTCCGTGTGAATGCAGAATGCTCCACATATTGGACAACCTTCCGGACACAGACCAGCATTTCAGTAGTCTGTGGAATGAGAGGTTTCATTATGTCCTTGACAAGTTTCTGAGATCAATTTTGATTTCAACAAACAAGTAGTCATCAGACAATGGCGAATTAGCTCAGGTACCCACTTTTCTTTCACATTTTCAAATGAGGGCAGAAGACCACTAAAAAATAGACTTTATCTGTATATAACTGAGGGCTTGTTTTGTCAAATTTTTCTTGTTCTGCAGGATCAAAAAGTCCAAGAGTATATGGTCTCACCAATAACTGACTGCACAGTTGTCAGAAACCACTGAACATATTTCAGACATTAATTTGTTTGTTGTTTGTTGTATAGGATATCAAGACATATCAAGAGCACCATCACTCACATTATCTGCATTGTTGAAATATTTTTTAATCCTCTTGAAATATTCCAAATTTAATTATGATTTCACCTTCACCATCTGACTTTAAGACCTTGCACTGTTTCTTACCAGACTGAAGAACGCTTAGTAGAAAAGGAAGTGGAGGAAGGGTTTAGAACCAAGAAGCTCTCATAGTAGAGAAAGTGATCAAATTGAACCGACGATGGTGGTGGGTAGCACGTGCCAGGAATCACAGCAGAAAAAGTCTTATATAATAGGAAGGGTAAAGGTAAGCTGGCAGCTCACTCCACCACATGGGACAGTTGCAAGAGGAATGGCAGTTTCCACTGCCCTATGGCCCCCGCCTTCCCTAACTGCTGATGCCTCCAATACCCACTGTGGAAGAAGCAGTGCTCAGACTGTCCCAAGGCTCTTCCTCAGGCCTTCACCCCACCCACCTCAATAGCAATTTTCTGGGTGGACAGGTCAGAACCCCAGCTAAAAGGTTAGTGGACCATTGTACAGGCAATGCAGACTGCTGTCAGTTACAAAACCATTCCCCCTGGGAGTCAGTGGTCTCTGTGCATCACATGGGTTTACAGAGGGCCACAAAAGGTACAGAAGGGTTGTATCACTTGACCGTCAACTGCTGCAGTGACCGCGACCCTGGACACTCGGAGCCACCTGTACCTCTATGGCGTAGAGGTTTCCAGTAACGTTCCTCCCTCTAACTCCATCCTTTACACTTCACCTAGGCAAGCTCCACCTTCTCAAAATTTTCCGCCCCCTGAGTCCTGGGAAGTCCAAGTTCTCGCACAGCGCACAGTGAGGAAAAGCCATGAGGAGAAGGGAGGAATGGAACTAAAGAGGGCTGTGGGACGAGCCTCTGGTTGGGCTGGACCTGACAAGTCCACGTGGCTACCCAGGCCTATGGGAGTCCCGCAGCGTGGTGACATCAGAGGCAGCGCCATCAGAGCCCATGCGGTGGGCGGAGTGCTCATGCGCAGTGGCGCAGGGTCTGACGTTGGGTATCGTTTTGTCCTATGGCGTCCTTATAGGCTATCGTCTTACCCCTCTGGTCTGCTTCCTCTAGGTTCTGCAACCCTTACCAGGGGCCTTGTAGCACCTGCCGTGTTTGTTTTCGAAATTGCCTTGTTTTTGTAGTACCTATGCGGTAGTGCAGAAGCGTATGCTCTGCTCAGGTAGATGGAGCTTTTACACGGAGAACTGGACGAGGCTCAGATGGGAAATGGCGACTGGACGCCTATCAGCCTGAATTGGCGGTACTAGATCTGTGGGTACCTCCTGCTCCTAGATGATTTACCAAAGCCCGCTTCCAGCAACCTATTGTAGCTGAACTTTAAGCTGTGCCCATCCAAGGGGTCCAAAAGACCTGTACAGACCTTAAACCTTGGTGCTGACAAAGGAATGGAAGAGTTCAGCAGGAATGAAAGACTTCTTTAAACAGTTCGCACTGTTGCAGCTTCGTCTCCCTGGGGCTTTAACTTAAAGTAGTTCATGCTAAGAATATTAGATGACTTCATGTATTAATCAGCGGATTGGGGCTGAGACTAATTGCTTAGTTATTTTAAGTTATGTTATACATTGATTGGTGTGTTCTTTTTCAGTGTTTCAATACTCTTGGTTTCAGCTTTTTTAGTAACTGAAGATCTTGGTGATCTCCAGTCCCAGGCAAGTGTTCTTAATAGTTTTTACAAGTTTACTTGGTTGGAAGGACACCGTGGAAATAAAAATTAAGCCAAAGATAATTGGAATATTGGGAGTAAAAAATAAGGTTTACTCTCTACTCTTCCCACACCTACAAAACTTCTGAGATGTGCTCTGTGTGCCTAATTGGGTGTTTTATTAATAAGGTGTATAATATGAGACTTCCATCTCATATGAGTTAAGGTATATGGTAGAATTGCTAACATTTATAGAGCTTATTATCTGCCAAGCATTTTTCTAGGTGCTCTGCAGGTATTAGCATCGTTTATCCTCAGTGAAGTATTACCTAGTGAAGTAAGTGCTCTTTATGAATCTCATTTTACAAAAAAATTGTCCCGTAGTGAGGTTAATTTACTCAAAGTTTCAGAGAGCCAGGGTCTGCCCTCTTAACTAGTATTTACTCTTGTTGTAATGGGAGATTGGACTGGAAATTTGAAGGTCTACATTCCAGGCCCATCTCTTGTATTTACCAGTTGTGTGATTTTTCTAAGTTAAAATTGCTTAACAAACTATAACTGAGTCTCAGTTTATTCACCTGAAAAATAAGGGCACTATGCTAGTCCTGTTGACCTGAGTTGTTATGCACATCGAATACAGTGTTTTTTTTAAAATGAGAGCATTTCCAAAGGTGTAAAACACTATATGATATATAACAAATGTTATATTGTACTTGTTTCACAGTCTTGACTACTGAAGTAGGCCAATTAGGAGACTGACTAAATATGACCCAGACAACTGTATTATGTCCCTGAAGTAGAATTACCTTTAATTGTAATTAAAAATAACAATATTGTTGTCTGATAGAATACTTATTTAGTTTTGATAATGACCATAATTACAGGATAGCTGTGATCCTTCTGAAACCTATTATGTAAATGAATTACCTTTGAAATTACCTTAGGGACACTACTTATAAAAAATGAATTCCTCAATTGCTAATACTAATGATACAGCAAGTTACAGGTTCAAGTTCAATTTTCCTTTGCATTCTGGAAAATATAGACATTAAATAACTAATAATAAAAATAAATCATTTTCATTGTAGTTATCTCAAGACAGACTAAACACTTAGTTGGAAATATTCTGACTTTTAGTTCCAGGATATTTGTTTTCCAACTATATGCCAAAGGTCTTTTACTTTTTTCCATTTTATTAAGATATAATTGACATATAATAATGAATCAGTTTAAGGTATACAACATGATTTAATGTCTATATTATGAAATGATTACCTCACTTATTTTGTTATTGTTATTGTCAAAATGGTTTTCCATAATCCCACAGCATGCAAAATATGCTTGTTTATCCTTGTGAGTATGCAGGAATAAATGCTCAGAAATAACTGCTATACAGTAGATATTCAGAAGAGTATTTTGTATATACCAAAATTTATTAATGAGGTTAAATGCTAAGAATAACATCTTAAATAAATGCATTTATGCAGGCTCATAAAAGCTCTATGAAGCTCAAGGTTTTTTGTTTCCTATTCATATAGTTTCTTAGGTGAACAGAAGTGCAATAAGAAATCCTTAGAGCTATTTGCTCTTGATCCAAATTATCCCTTAAAAATTGCTGCTTTGACTGTAAACTTCCATGTTCTTCTTTATGATTTGAGTGATGACAAATTAAGCTGTATATTTAAAGTAACCTAATAATTTCAATTGGGGAAATTTAGGATTATTTATCAAGCCCTTTAAAATAGGAATACAAAAATTACCATGAGTGAATGAGTCTGTTTGGTGAATCATAAAATCTTCTGAAATGTGTACTTCTTAATGTAAAAATGAAAGGTTTTTTAAGTATAATAAGTGTTAAGCATTTTTTATATGCTCTTGTATGATGGCTCTTCAAGTAATTAGATAATGCAAAAAAGTGTTTTTAAAACCGATCACCCACAACAGGTGATGGATAGCCATCTTTCTGCCACAAAAGATCTGTTTAATCTCTGGACCTAGCCACCTACTCTTCCTGGTATTTCCCAGCTCAATACTTATGCTTATATTGTCACTTTATCATAATAGGTGTCTTCTTTGCTCCTCTTGCTGTCTAGAATGTCTACCTCAGGGGGATCCTATTAACATTCTTCCCTTTCTACCAGCTCTTGCTTACCATTCATTCCCTCTCCACCGCAACATGCCAACTAACATTTGTTTTTCCCAAACCTTACCCATGTACTACATCTTGAAAAGGACTCCATTCTCTGAGGTGCAGAAGAAAGAAGGTCCCAATGACCACCCTCCCAAAGGCTGACAGTTGGGGAAGCTCCGCGAGCGCGGGCTGTTGGCAAAGGTCTCAGTTCTCCATATGGGCTTATTTGGGCTTCTTTGCAGCAACAACTGACATCCAAGCAGGAGCATCCAGAGAACAGACTTTGAGGTAGTCTTCAATTGCAGCTAATACCAAATCTATTCTTTGCTATAAATATCAGATATGACTTGTTTGGCTCAGAAGTGCATGATGCCAAGATAGCTCAAAGAGAAAAATACTGTTTCATAAAATTGCTAAGTCTAAACACCAAAAGAAAATTTATACCCGATTTGGGAACGTTTTAACAAAACAGACTGAGGAAAGAATGCTAACAAACCTCTACTTTGTAAAGGATATGGTCAATTAGTTCCCTTGGACTTAAGAAGGATTGGTAATCAAGGACCACGAGGAAAGGACAATCTAAGCCGGAGCACTAAAAAGTCTAAAAAAGATGGGGTCAGTTTAATGCGAACAATGTTAAGGGCCGGCCAAGGGACAATTCATTTTTACAGGTAGGAGGGTTTGTAATACCTTAAGCCTGAGAGGGGGCCTACCATAAAGGAAAGGTGGAAAAAGGCCCATAGGTTTCCACAAAGGAAGAAAGATCCTGAACCACCAGTTGGTGGTGTAGGTGCTCCTGGTGGTGAGATATTCTGGCTTGTGTATAGTGTAGAAAGTATTGGCCCCAGGAGCTAAAAATGGAAAAGCTGACCGCAGGGCCTGAGGAACATTGGGGGGGGGGGGGGAAACACGCTGGTGATGGTGATTTCTTAAAAAATAAGGGGGGGGGGCTTACGCGTAAGGGACAGGGCTGGGTCTGGCACCTAGTGACTTACGCAGGCACCACCGCTGCGCTGGGCGGGATCGCCAACTCTGGTCCTCCAGAGAGCTGCGAGACTGCGGATCAAAAATCCAGCAGAGCCAGGTCGGCTCTGTGTCCGCGGCTTGCTCAACGTGACAGCGAGTATACAGCAAAGAACGCGAATATGTGAGAAAACGTCCTAGTCTCAGTGGTCTTGGGAACTTTGGGCTGTCTGGTCCCAAACCCTCCACCAGCAAGCACTAGGCGCCGGAAAGTATGGTTATTGAGGATCATGTGTCCCAATCTCCGAGGGGAAAGTAGAGGGACAAAGATAGCCCGTAATAGGGCGCCATTTTAGAAGTTATCCCACCTAACACGCAGTCGATTGCCTGCGCAGGCGCACAAAGACATGGATGCCAACGATCTGATTGGTTTTTAGAACCTCACGTGTCCCGCTGGGGTCAAGGCGCCTGCACACAACCGAGACAGTGAGCACCAGTAGGCTGAGCCCAAGGGAGTCATGTGGATCAGATGACGGGATGACGTCTAGGTTCTTCCGGCCCAGTGAGCACCAGTAGGCTGGGCACTAGTAAGTCACGTGAATCAAATGACCTGGAGGTGACGTCTAGGTTCTTCCCGCCCAGTGAGCACCAGTAGGCTGGGCACTAGCAAGTCACGTGAATCAAATGACCTGGAGGTGACGTCTAGGTTCTTCCGGCCCAGTGAGCACCAGTAGGCAGGGCACTAGCAAGTCACGTGAATCAAATGACCTGGGGTGACGGCTAGGTTCTTCCCGCCCAGTGAGCACCAGTAGGCAGGGCACTAGCAAGTCACGTGTACCAAATGACTGCGATGACGCCTAGGTTCTTCCGGCCCAGTGAGCACCAGTAAGCTGGGCACTAGCAAGTCACGTGAATCAAATGACCTGGGGGTGACGGCTAGGTTCTTCCCGCCCAGTGAGCACCAGTAGGCTGGGCACTAGCAAGTCACGTGAATCAAATGACCTGGGGGTGACGTCTAGGTTCTTCCCGCCCAGTGAGCACCAGTAGGCTGGGCCCTAGCAAGTCACATGAATCAAAAAACTACGGGTGACGCCTAGGTTCTTCTGGCTTCACTCCGCGCAGCGCCTTAGCTAAAGCCACAGCCTCAAAGCTTCCTGCTGCTCTGAAGCTGGATTGACCCAGTCCCCACAGAACGCGGAGATATTTGGGCAGGCAGGAGGCACTGATGCCCAGTCACTGGAGGCATTCCTTTATGGACGGACCTGTGGAGTCAGGGTGCTCCACTTGTTAATGGGTTTCCACGCCCAAGCACACAGCTTTCCACCTTGGGCTGGCCTGGATCTAAGAAGTCGAGTCGTGTAGCGCGGGTCTCCCTTAACCTCAAGCCTCTGTAGCCTTCGTTAAATGAGAAGGTCCTGGGTGGGCTTTAGTATGCTTGTTCAGACCCCTGAACAACAGGGCAGTGAAGCAATGACTTGTAAAATTCAGGGAGAAACAAGTGCTATGTTTTGAGGCACCTGAGGGTGGCATGTTCTGTCCATGCAAGTGCAAACCTTCAAAAGAGGAAACCGAACAAAAACTTCTGAGGAACACTTGGACCAAACCCATTTGGTGCTGAAATAGAGAAAATTGTAAATGCAGGTGCACCCTGGTTCCATTCACTGTATCAAAGTCAGGTTGTTGCTGCCTTCGTTTTTACTCTTAAACATCAGGCTTTCAAAGTGTCAAATTTAGGTCTTTTTGTGCTGCCAGAGGCAGGCACAATGTGCAAATGTTCAGCAAAGGTAAAATGAATTTTCTTAACTGCCTGAAAATGTCTCAATTGCCACACCCCTCGAGATTTTCTTCGGCTGTTTACAACTAAGAAAAATTAGCCCAATTTTAATGCTAGTGAATGGATTTGGGCAGATTCTAATTGCTGTTTCCTATTTCAGGTTATACATTGGTTAAAAGACCTGATTTCAAAGCTATGAAACTAATTTCAGTTTTTTTGAAAACCTGTGGACTCTAGTCCCAGAATTTTTGTTTTGACGGGGCACAATGAGGATAAAATGAACATGATATTTATTCATGCTTGTAAGGTAAAATACTCTACATACAAAACTTTGAATTTGCCCTACGCAAGCACACAATTGGGTATATTCTTAATAAGCCTGCAAAATATCAGGCTTCTAATTTTACTTAGGAGGCAAGGTGATATGAGTGATTACAATAAGAGCAATGAATAATAAACATAATGTCCAGCACGGATAAATTGTCTATAATTACTGTCTCAATGACTCATCTCTCATTCTTCCTCAAAGCCATTTCATTAGGTTTTTCCCTCCATCAATTCATAAGATCATTTTCTTCTCCCTGGCATACTTTCTGTACTTGACTTCCAGGACACTTGTTTTCTTGGTTTTCTCCTACTTCACTTGCTGCTTTTTGTCAGTCTGTTTTTTTTTTCTCTAATTTTAACGAATATGCAGCTGTTCAGGTGTTCTGGTGATGGTTGGAGAAGTAATAAAATTAAGACACATAATTCATAAACTATTTTTAATTCCATATTCTTTTCTTACCTCACTTAAGTAAAATTACTAATTACGTTGTTATAATTAAGATTTTAATACTAGTTAGGTTCTATTGATAGTAATAATCTAAATCAGGTCAGCAGATTATAGCCAGGGGCCTCCAGATTTCTTTCTTTTGGGATCGCCAGGAACTATTTGAGGGCAGAAATCGTCCCCTAATACCCTTCTATATGTGACTCATTACCTGATGCACTACCACCAAAAGCCTGTATGTACCCTTTAGGAAGGCACACCATAGAAAGGATGCATTTAGAGTACTCTGCTACTTAACAAAATATCTTTGCTATAGCAGAGCCATTTCTTCACTTTAAATTGACTTAAGACTGCTCCCCAGATGTGTTTCAATGAATTTCACTCTTTTATTGCCCCAACTCTAACTTTTCAATAATTAGAAATATGTAAATATAATTTCACACTTTTCAAAAGAAGTCTAAATTAAAGGCTTTTCATTTGTTTTCATTTGAAATAATCTTAGTCTAGCAGGAGGCACTGAGCAAATACAAAATTTAAATATGTATAACTGAAAGCAGCTCTGTCTTAATATGTAGTCTGTTATACAGATAAAATAATATTCCCCTTTAAAAAAGAGTTTCAAATGCTACAAATATATTATAGTTTATTAAAAATAAATGTGTGGTCTACAGCCACCCTGAACAAGTCCGATCCTGTCTGATCTCGGAAGCTAAGCAGGGTAGGGCTGGTTAGTACTTGGATGGGAGACCACCTACGAAGACCATGTGCTGTAGGTGTAAAAAATAAAAAATAAGAGATTGTAAGCTAACAAGGTCCTTGCAATCTGTGAGGTTAACCAAGGGTTGCCTCGCCTAAAAAAAAAAAATAAAAAAAATAACTGTGTTATGGGAGATGAACACAATGTGTGTGTGTGTGTGTGTGTATACACATACATACATACATACATACATACATACATATATGCCTTACTGTTAGAATGCACAGCTGAAACTTATCAGATTTCATTAACCAATGTCATCATAAAAAATAAAGAATTTTTTAAATTAAATGTCTAAGGTGTCAAGAACTATTGCCCATTTGCCAACTTAAAGTATAAATACACAGATACATCTATATATAGATACATTTTCAAAAGTCATGAAACTTGAATTCATAAAATTATATGAAAGATGAAGAATTTGTTTCTGAACATTTTGCCTGAATGTATTTGTGGAATGTTGTCACAAAGATAACTTGATGGTATGGTGTCTGATGCTGCATATTTTATGAATTAAATTATTTTAAAATCAAGTTTAGAAAAGTACATCCTAGGATCAGAAAGAGAAATCTAACTCTGGGTTGATTAGAATAAACCACAAGCAAGGAATGGGTATGAAGCTTGGCCCTAAAGCCAGACTTCCAAAGGGGGAAATATTAGGATTTCAAGATCTTACCAGCTTTGAAGGTGGTAAAGCACTAGACAGAAGCCTGGTTCTTTGAATGAATGCATGGAGCAGAGCCATCACCAATCCATGTTAGACTATGAAATGAAAAATAAATAATAAACCTTTATTTTGTTGAGCCCTTTAAAATTCGGGGTTATTTGCAACAGTAGTTTGCCTGAATATCACATAGTATTATAAACCTTACAGCATTATTGTGAGGATTAAAGAAAAATAATCTTGCCTAAGAAAAGAAGCTCAGTGTCTAAAAAGATGGATATCACATCAATGTGTCCTCTCCTTTTTCTTAAGTGATTCATTAATGAATCATATTGCTTCTCTAAAATATTTATTCCAAACCAGGGAATTTTGTGTTAAGTACTTGTCAAATTTCAAAAGGTGATTAAATATATTATATAATGAACCTAGAAAACGTAATATTTTGCTCTAATGAAAAAAATAATTGTGTTTTTTCTGTAATAATGAATACAGTTTTTACACAAGGTAAAACTGGAATTTGGTGGGTATAGCATATTTAAGTGATTCCATGCAAGCATCTGGATAGCTGAAATAACATGGAATAGCTAAAGGTTTAAGTAAATGTAATAAAACATGGAGTTTCAGTTGAAAAGTTTTACAACTTCAGTATAACTTTAAAAATCTCATATTTAATGAATTCATTCTAGCAAAACTCAAGAATAAAACCATCTCAGTGTCATTCACTTAGAAATTTGAATATTTTGGTTTAGGTCTCAAGAGCACAATTTGTTTTAAGGAAATGGTCCTGCTGATCAAGGTGGGAATTTGGAGGTTCCTTTTTATGCAGTGGTTTCCATACAGGGGGGTTTTAAGTCTTCCCCTGAATTTCAAAAAATAGTACAAATGAAATAGCAGGGACTTTGAGTATGACAGATGTGGTTCTTTAGCCAACTTGTTCTTTGACACAAATCCAGTTACTTCACCTCAATTTCTCATCTGTAAAATGGTGTTAGGAATACTTTACTCGAAAATTGTCAGTTATACCTCAATTAACCTGAGGGGGAAAAACAGTACTTAATTCAAAGGATTGTTGTAAGGCTTAACTGATATGTTGTAGAATCCAGCATATCAGTGATACACAATAAATGGTTTTCTCCTCACCCTCTCTCCAGTAAAAACTACCGATAACATTTACTGAAAATAAAGATGGATAAGGTAACCTGAGTATCACTTTTTTAACTTCTATTACATCAGTTCAGTACAGAATCATTTCCTTTAGAAATATTAATCCGCTGATCCAAAGTCCTGTTTGGGCAGTATTATATGTCTGATTAAAACAAGTGAAAAATAATTTATTCTAAAATTGTGCTTCTTTTGGTAATCAAATTGTCTTAAAATCGGATACTAACAATAAAATGTCGATAAAACAGGTCCTTGAAATAGAGAACCACAGGATTAGTAAGTCAGGAGGTATTTCCAGAAATGAATATGAGGTGGCAGATTTTTGACAAGATTGGGTCAATAGCCCCTTTTTTCCTCCCCTTCCTAATAAAACCCAAACCAAGTCTTTTCCAAAAGTGAAATCTTTCTTACCCAGGGCATTCTGCTTCCCCAGGGCACCTCCCACTTGTCTCTAGTTTAGCAGTTACTAACCTAGAAAATGAAACATCCGTAAAGGCTTCTGGAGAGAGAAGATTAAATAAAAAATAGAAATAACAACAAACTAATATGCAAGCTTCTCACTCCATTATATTTTACTTTCCTTTTAAAAGAATAAACAATGATTCCATCTTTGTAGTGATGGAGAGGGTGGAGCAGGGGTCTAAAGACCTCATTACACTGTTCATAATAACAAAAGTTTTTTTTCAGCCTTTTCCTTTTTCTTCTTTTTCAAAAATCTCTCTACTTGCTGCCTATTTTTCTTTAATTCATGCCTTCAACAAGCATTTACCAAGTGTACAACTTGTTACATGTATCAGTCTGTCGCTGAGGGTGGGAGATGAGAAAACGAATTTGGATAAGGTCAAAACACAGTCTCAGAGGGGAAATAAGACAGTGAGGTACAATTGTCAGAGTGAGGTACAATTTATGGCATGCACATTTTTGGTGCACAGCACAAATGAAATCTTATCAAATGGCATTTTATCATCTTAATTGAGTTAAGCAGGAAAAGGAGGCAAAATAATGTATTTGAATGCTTACCAAATGACAGGCAGCAGGATGGGTACTTTACAAAGCCTGTACCATAATAGGGTAGTTAATAGGTTTTACGCATTTTTTGAGATGAGGAATCTATATTTTAGGAAGGAAAAAAGCAAGGAGAATGTGCATATTAGGTTACTGTTTGTGTAAAAAAAGAAAGCAGGAAAATAAGGCTATCTGTATTTCTTTGGTTACCAATTGTCTTTGGAGTGCACTGGGAAATAAGAAAAAAGGTTGCAAGGGTATGAAACAGATTTTTCAGTATATACTTTTTTACATTTCAAGTTTTGAATCATATGAATATAAAACCAAACTTCAGTTTAAAATAGATTGGATTTTGTAAAAAATCACTAAAACTCTTATCCTTAGTAGCAGAAGTTTTGAGAACAATTCCGTAGAATTAAGTTTGCTTAACTATGAAGGAAAAGCAGGAGGTCCTTTTATAACAACTGATAATGTGATAAAGTGCATTGAATGCTTTATTCAATGGTTCAGAGTGAAAGCAGAACACTGTTTTGAACTACAGACAAACAGCATTTGTAAAGGGCTACCAGCATGTTCACTGTCAGATAAATCATGTATTTGACCTTTAAACCTCAAATAGAGGTGCCATTCACTCACTCATTCATTCATTCATTCAATAAGATCGTATTCCAGAGGGTGCTACACTGGTTCACAAAATGTTGTTTTCAACAAGTTAAACCTACATAAAAGACAAATAGGCAGCTATTTAAGAATTTTCTTAAAAGTATTACTTACTCATGACATTTGAAATGATCAAAGAGCCTCATCTGTATTTGTTAAAACAGAAGTTTCGCCGTTGCATGTCTGAAGTGAAGACAACTTCACTTTGAAAGGGTCTTGCCGCTAATAAAAATAGTCTTGTAAGGAAGATCAGGTGTGAATTGTTTGGTTGGGAATGACAAGATAGTACATGGAGAAAAATATGTCCTAATAAAACAGCAAGCCTAATAACCATAGAAAAATGTTTTTGTGATTTTTGAAGTATGTGTTTCAACAAGAGTAGCCAGGGAAAACTATGTCAAAAATGATAGGAGCAGAGGGGTAATGCCAGATACAGTAGTAAGCGTCTAATAGCGTCTTATTACTACCCTGAGGTGGGGATGGAAATCAGGGACGAGGAGGAAGGTATTTCTTGAATTGGGTAGCTAAAAACTTAAAACACTGGAGGCAATGTATATTTTATATACCTATATAGACCATAGGGCAGGTCCAGTATCGGTGGACGGTCAGTTTTGAGGTTAAGCCTGGAGTGGGTATGTACAGGCTACCAGGCAGAAATCCAGAAAGAGGTAGCATAAAGCCCTGAAAAACCTTAGCGGAGAAGGAGGCTATGATTTGCTAAGGGTAGGAACACACCCGTGGAATGCCTGAGGCGTCTGGGATGCAGGCTCACGCCCAAGAGGGCCTAAGGCAGAGGGAAGGTGATGGAGACTAGGCCGCATTGTGCGTCACTGACATGCGCGCTTCCTACTCTACCTCCGGATCTCTCGAGAGCTTCGGACGCGTCATTACTAAGTGAGGTGTGCCGCCCGGCCTGTGGCGCCCACCCTTCTCCCACCCTCTGTGTGGCAAACGTGATAATCTCAGCAGATGTGAACAAAAACTTGTCCCGGCTCCCCTGACCGCCAGTTCCGGGATTACCTTCTGCCTTAGAGCCCAAGAGGGGCAGACAGCTGGGCGCGAGTCTCTGCACCCCGGAGGAAGAAATGGAAGTGGGGTTTGGGAAACTTAATGCAGGATGCAGTCGTGTGTGGTATATGCTGTATTTGCATACGCCAAGGGACAGGGACCAAGACGGGTGGAGAGGTAGAGCGGCAGTGAAAACACACGCAACCGAGGATGGTACCCTCGACATAGGTCGCGCGCGACGCGCTAGTCACGTGACACCTCGGGGCGGGGCCTGGCGGGAGACTGTAGTAGCACTTAGTGAGTCACGTGAGCTTCTGATAAACTGCAGGCCCGGGGACGGGTTCCATTATCCTTGTGGCACCTAGACTGACGCCATTTTCTCGCATCTTCTTTTTCTCCAGAAATAGAGGATAAAGGTGTTTGAACAGGACAAAGGAACAGGATCCCAGGGCACCTCCGCACAGATGCACTAACCCCTGAGAGTATCTACGCGTGTCCTACAGTGCAATAGGCTCCCCTGCGGTCCCGTGGGGCGGTGCCGCGTGGTATGTCAGAACACTGCTTCCGGGGGAAGGGGCTTTGGGGGGCCCGCTGCGCTCAGATTGCTGACGCCGCATATTCCCTGGCTAGTAGAGATCTTGTGGGCGTTTCTGTGCTCTGAGGCCTCTGCAGTCTGATTCCTGGAGTGGAGAAATCTAGGGAAATGAAAAAACAAAATAATTTAAAAACAAATAGAATTAGTAGAACAACTTTTCATAAAGAAGACTTACGTACTATGTGCTTGATTTATTGCTTTGAACGTAAGATAGAAGATATAAGTCGTTGATCTCATGGAGTTCACAGTCAATCCAAAGAGCTAGATTTCCAAGAATAACCGAAAAGCTATTATTTAATTAGAATCATGCTAAGTGCAAGCATGACGAAGTATAGGGTGTGAGGAAAGCATAAAACAGAAGACCTAACTTAGTTTGGAAAGTTTGGGTAGGTTTCAGAGAATAAATCACAAATTAATCAGAGACCTGAAGGATAAGGAGGAATTAATTGGTCAGGTGAAAAGTGGAGCAAACCTTATGAGCAAAGAGGACATTATGCACAAAGGGCAAAGATCCTGGGAACAAAGCTCTGTGACTTGTAGGAACTGGAAAACAAAAACAAAACTGCTACTGCAGCATTATGAGCAAGAGGAGAGTTGCCAAGATGAGTCTGGAGGGACAGACAAAACCCAGGTCATACAGGCTTTGTGGGCAGTGTTAAAGAATCATAACTTAATGTTAATATTAGGGAGAATTATTAGAAGTTTTTAAGATAGAGATTTTATCTTATTTTTGTTTTTATAATGGAATATCACATTAGCTGCAAAGGGAAGATGAATGTGGGCACAAGTAGAAATGAAGATTCCAGTTGGGAGATGATTGTAGGAGTCCAACAAAAGATGAAGACGTTTTGAACTATAGTATGATAGCAGAGACATAAAAAAAAGCATATATATTTCACAAAACACTCAGGAAATAGGAACCTTGGGATGTGGAGATTTCTTAGATGTAATGAGTTGATTGAGAGAACTGCTCAGCTTTTCTGAAGAAATCTAAGGTTCCTCTCCTCCCAGGAAAACAAAGCTTCATATTCTCTTTTTGGAATAAAGCTTTACTCTTCAGGAGGTGGTATACATTGAAAGTTTGGTCAGTATGAAACTTTACAGAGGCAAACCCAGAGAGTTAGTGGGGAGAAGGAAATTTCTGTAAAAGGAGCTAAGTAAAAGCTGTCTTGTTTTGGAGACTTTTAGGTAAACTAGAGAAGTAAGAGAAGTTCCATTTGGAGACCTGCTTCCTGGGCTCAGCCCCTAGCTGAGCCCTCACATGGCTTGCCTTGCTCTTCACTCTCAAGTGTCACCCAGGTTTCTGGGATCTAGCTTCCCATGATATGGACTTCACTGTCATCATGAGCCAGACACTTCCCTTCCTTTGGATTGACCTCTATCTAGTTCTGGCCTCTGAGTCTAAAGCATCGTGCATGCTCCCCCATGATTAGACAAGAGTTTGTTTCCTGATTAATAGCTGCCAATTCTTGAACATCTACTCCATGCCATCCACTTTACTTTGCATAGAAGCTACATTATTTCATTTAACCCTAACAACTCTGAGGAAGAAGCATTATCACTTTTTGTACCTTAAAAATGAGTAAAATGTGGAAAGTGAGGGTCAAGTAGTTTAAGTGTTGAGCCCAGGTTCACAATCCCTGTAATTGGCAGATCTGGGTTTCCAACACTGGCTCGCCCCACTCCAGAACCCTGACTTTGTGGGATGCTGTCTTTGGTTTAGTTTCTTTGCTTCATTTCAGATTCTTACCTCTGCCTGTTTGGGAGCCCAGTCTTGAAATATTAGTTGGTCTTATAATGGTTTCCTTTGTGTAAGCATGTGGTTTGTCATTCTTAACTTTAGACTCCATCTGATGTTTAGTTGCTGCTTTAAAAATTACATACACATGCTTTCAAATATACATTTTAAACTTTAGATATACATCAAATATTAAGAAAGTTTGATTAGATTTTAGAGATCATGCTCACTTTTTAATTTTTTCCTTTCCCCTTTTTCAAAAAACTTTCAACATTGAACACAAACTTCTTTTTAATTAAAAGTTACTGAAAATAACACCTCCGTGATTTCTACAACAATGTAGACTATTATTTTGTTTTCATACTCATAAAGACAGAAATATGGAGTGCTTTTGGGAAGGTTAGTATTTTATTTATTGACCATTTCTCTTTAAATCGCTATCATCTAGTTCAATTCTTAAAAGCTGAATCAGTTGATTTGCACTTAGCATCTATTGTTTCTAACTTAGATATTTGAAAGTAGTCATTCAGGTCTCAATGGTACAATTTATTTCAAGAACATTAATATGCAGAGAGTGTTGTGTTTATTTAGTACAGTGGTTCTCAAGCAGAGACACCGTAGTAATTTATGAGGATATTAACCAGAATTTGTGGGCTATTTCTAGGATTTTCAAAAATTAACAGGTACTGGGATATAGATGAAAAAGCACAGTTTGACATTGATAGACATGAGTATAAATTGTGATTCTTTTCTCAAAAAAGAAGGTTAAAATGTCTAGGCCTCCATCTTCTTATCTTTGAGATAAGAATAACACTATTAACTCTCCAGTTCCACAGTTACCACAAAAAGTTCTCTGTATTTTTGGTTATCGAAATTTCCCCAAACCTGGGATCCAATAACAAAACAGTATTAAAATGCTCTTTGATGAGAGGAAGTATGTGATTGGTCTCTTAGGACAAGAAGTCTAGCTTTATGAAGTAAACACTAGATGGCAACATTCTGGCCGGATTTTCTGTATCAGCCCAATTGGGATTTTCCCGCCTCCCAGAAAGAACAAAAGCCCAGAGATCTTTCTGCTTGTCTCAGCTCAAACAACTATTTGGGGACCATGTTTGACAGTATTTGCCAGTGACCAAACTAAAAGAAGTACACTTGGGAGGGGAGGGGAATAATAGTAAAAGCTTACATACTATTTACTTTTGACAGGCCCTGTTCTAATTACTTTAATACAGTAAAACAAAGAGTAAATAAATTAACAAAATCCTAGCCCGCAAACCCCCTAGATATATGTTTTAAACTTATTAGAAAAAAATAAACAAAAAGTGATTTCATCCTTAACGTAGTGGATGAGCCATTAGATTATTTTTCAATTTCTTCCTGTTTTCCTTTCCTCCATTTTTATTTTCATTAATCCTTTCAACAAAACAAGTATTTTTTAAGTATGTACTATGTTCAGGATACTAAGTGGATCAGTTTAGGGCCATGATGGTAAAATAATTCATATAAAGTTAAGCCTCTGAACTTTAAGGGCACTACAAACTGAACAGGACAGAGGACATGCATGTTAATACTATAGGACAAGGTGGGCTGTACGATGTGCTCATCTTGTTCTCACAAAAGTTTTATTGTACAGCAAAGGCAGTATGAATCATTTTATGTTTGGATGAGCAGAGAAAGAGAGGGAACTAATATTTATTGAAAGCTGACAATATGCAAGGACCCTACTAGGCACTTTACATACAGCATTTCACCTATGAAAATGTATTACTTATTTTTAATTTATGTTAGGTGGTTTTTAATAATCCCATTTTCATGTGAGGAATTCAGTCTGAAGGAGGGTAAGTAACCTATGCACAGATACATATATAGAAAGGGGTAGAATAAGGTGCTGTGGACGGGTAAAAATTGCTGCTCTTTGTTTCAGCCTGAAAGGAAAATACAGATATAGTTTTAGGATATCAAATAATAGAAGTACATTACAGGATGATAGAGTTTTAATATAAGCCAGATGGAAGTAGAAAAGAGGTCTGGGCACAGCTTGAACAAAGACACAGAGGCCAGAGGAATGTGTATAAGTCAGACAGGAATGTGTGTATACAGTTTTTTTTTTTTAAAGGGGAAAAGGACCGAGTTTAAAAATCTGCCCAGAAGTGGAAGATACTAGTGAAGTAGTTAATGAGAGTTCTCCATCTGACCCAGCACCCACTATCAGTTTAGTTCCTGTTTGTGTTTCCCTGTTGCCTTCAATTTCTGATCTTATCCACAGAACTCAGATTGGTAAGGGGCATCAAGTTCTGGTCCCCCACACTTGAATAGTTTTGACTTTTTCAACACACACTTTATGACTCTAAAGCTAATGACTTGCCAAACACTGGACAGTAGGGTGAATGTGCAGATGCCAGTTACATCGGGTCCTTGCCTCAGGATTCTCCCCTCCAAATTCATGTTGAATTGGCCATTCTTAGGGGATAGTAGTGGATGCGTAGGCCACTTCCTTTATATTTCTTGCACATACAGAGTGGTTAAGCATGACTTTAGAGTTAGACAGACACACATTTGATGAAATGGGGTAAGAGAAAGGTGAAAATCCCTAGCAGTAGAGCCCAGATTCTGAAAAGCAAGTGCTCAGGTTAACAGCAATGCTGTGCTGACACTTTCTCAGTCTCTATGTGCTTCAATAAGTATGTGGGCCTGGCGTCAGGCTGCTGAAGCCCCTAAAGGTACGTGGTAGTGTCTGGGATGTCTCCAGCCTCTGACTGACACCTGACCCCTCCTGACCATGAGCTTTTTGAACCTCAAACAGTCTACTTTCATGCTGGGTTGACTAACAGGGCAGAGTTGGTTAAAAAGGAAGACTGTATATGCTCTGGGTAAGGGAGTCATGAAGTAATTAGCAATGAAAATGCTACGGGAGCAGGACTCCACAGGGGAGTGAATGAAATCAGTCTGCGCTGAAGTGGAAATTGTAATTAAAAAGGGAAGATGTGATCTGCAGTGTGTGGGCTCCTAGTCACCCTTGTCCTCAGGTCAGAAGGTAACACTCACGGTGTTTCTGCAGAGAGAAGACTGTCGGGGAGCTACTTTTGGAGACTTTGTCAGTTCTTCTTATGACCTGCTTATTACTCCTTAGAACTAAGAGGGAGAGAACCCAGGTGAGACCCAGTTTTTCTCCAACCCTGCATCTGCCCTTGGGACCCATTGCCTAGAAGTAGAGGAGAATCTTTATCCTCGGTTGAGGTCAGAATCAGCCACCAAGGAGCGCCAAGGGTTCCCAGCTGGATATTGAAAAGCCAGAATGCCACAGTGGAATAGCCCATGTTGATTCCACATGAGGAGTTGTGATATAATAAGAAATATATTTTGTTTTTGTCCTCAGTTCTGGCGCAAAGCTCCTAAACCCTTCTAAGTTTCTGAGTGATAGGAGTGTCTTTTTTTTTTTACTCACAAGAAGTCCCTTGTGAGCCCACTTGAATTTATTCTGATGAAGCCTGGGGCCCTTAGATTGCCTCAAAATGGGCTTGGTCACCAGAAAGACCTAGAGATTAGAGGGTTGGAACTTTCAACCTACCCACTGGCTCCAGGATGAGGAGGGGGTAGCTGCAGATTAAGCTCTATTAAAACTTTTGAATAATAAGATTTGATGAAATTTTGGGTTGGTGAATGTAAGGAAGATGGGCTGACCCAGTTCCACAGGGACAGAAGCGCCTGCATACAGGACCCTATGTACCATTTTATTTCACTATTTATCTAATTTTTTATAATAACCTTTATAACAAAATGGTAAACAGGAGGAAGTTCTGTGAGCCACTCCAGCAAATAAATCAACCTGAAAAGGGGATTGTGGGAACCTCCAAGTGACAGCTGATTACTCAGATGTACAGGTGACAACATGGACTTGCAATTGACATCTGGAGTGTGGAATGGGAAAGGGCCGTCATGTGGGAGCCCTTAGCAGATGGGATCTGATACTATCTCCAGGTAGATAGTGTCAGACTTGAGTTAAATTGTAGAATACCCAGTTGGTGTCCCCTGAAAATAGGGAGAGGAAGATTCTTTCCTCTACCCTCAAGGTTCTTTTGGCTGGTCTAATAACTAAATCTACATGAAGCAGATTAAGAAAAGAAAAACCAAATTTCATTTCATATGTATGCATGGGAACCCCAAACACGTGAGAGGCCAGGGAAAGTTAATATGAGGTATATACAGCATTCTGAACTAAGGGTAAGGTGCGGTATCTTGGGACTTCAAAGGGTCATTGCAGTATAATAAGAGCAGATGTGCAGTAATTAGTAGTTTGCCTTGCTATATGTATTTAGGCCAAAAAAGTTATGTAGGTAGTTAAAGAGAGGTGGGCAGAAGTTTCTTTTAAACCGACAAGTTGTTGGTTGCCTTTAGCTCACAATAATCCACATACCACAGAAGCACATATTGAGGTGGCTCGTTCTGAACTCCTGCAATTGCTTGGTGGTATTGGAAAACACTCTAGGAGTTAGTGCCCAAGGCTGAATCAGTGCCCACATGGCTTTGGTTCTGGCCCCAAATCTCTCTTACTACTTCCTTTTCTATAGGCCTTGACCTACCCCAGACTGAGAGTAATCTACTTACCTGTTCTCTAAGCAGGGTAAATACTTAGGGGCTTAGTTTTTCTGTTTAGCCTGGGGTGGGGATGGATAGTAATCCACCTGCACCTAATAACTGAGATTTTGCCTGGATTTTTAGTAATGGGCTTTTTGTACCATGTAATGACCCTGCACACAAATTATTTTAAGTTTCAACTGGGTTTTCTATTACTCCGGTGTCTCTAGGTCCTTCAGTATTGAAGTTTATCCTCAAATTCAAGTGACTGGACCTTTCTTTGGAGTTATTGTGTGCTAGAACCTCTGGCTACTGTAATAGCTTAAAAAAATTAATAATAAAAAAAAAGAGGTTCCTTGAGGCGAAGCTCCGCTGCTGGTAGTGAAAGATCTACCCACCCTATAATGGCTGAACTTCCCAGATTCCAACACCTACCCTTATGCCATACCCTGAACTGTGAACTGACCCTTCCTATCTTGGAGGCTCTGCAATCCCCTCCCCAGGAGGCACCAACAACAACAACCACCAGTACCAGCTTGATAAAGTCAGGGATTTTCACCTTATGTGTGCTTTCATCTCCGTTCTGCTCAGCCCTGGGGGCTCCAACTTCCCCAGATATGTGGGTGAGCTGTTTGCTGTCTGATGCAGTGACTCGACATCTAATATGCTTTCTTTTCAAAATGGACAGAGGAGGTTCTACGTGCTATTCCAGAGTCCATTTTTGTAGAGATAATGGGATTTTAAGGGAAAAACACCCATGATCTGTTTGCTCTTTTCACAAGCTAGCCACTGAGTGAACTTTGGAATTGACTCTGATACCTGTTGGTGTAAAACCCTAGTGAGGGAGTGCTGGATTACACCCCTGTGGCGAGCACCATCCAGGAAATCCTACATGGAAAGGCATCAGAAGAACTGACCCATGTGACTGTATCACCCAATGCTACAAGGGTCAGGGTCAGCCCACTTTGAAAACTCTCAGTCACTATTCCCTTGAGCCACCAAGGGATTTCCAGCCCTCACTGAGACCCTGAGAGGAGAGAAAATGTCAAACACAGGTGTGGACACCATGCCCAAATTCCCCAGAGAGGTCAGGAGAAATGGAAACTAAAAAGAATTCATTGGAATTTGTGCAGAGGAGAACTCTGTGACCTCTGAGAGAACAATTCCTAGGTCTAGAGCCTGTTATGAAAGGCTAGAGTTGAGACAGTGTAAGGGGAGTGATGCAACATGTTCTAGTCATCAGCTTGAGATGTCTGGGATGAAAGAAGGGGGTGCTTCTTATTCTGACTATAAGGGTGTCCCAACTTCCTTCTCCTTAGTTTACACATACATAGAAAATTGGGACCTTCCCACCATGCAGAAGTGGCTATGAGACTATGACCAATGGGATTCAAGAGAAAGTTAGCTGCTGATTCATCCATTACATGAGGCTTTATATATATGATGACTTGATTTCTTAATCCAATTCTTATATTTTTTAAAGTTGAGACAGAATTGACATGTAACATTTTATTAGTTTTAGGTGTATAACATAATGATTTGATATATGTATACATTGCAAAATGATCACCACAAAAGTTTAGTTCATATTCATCACCACACATAGTTACACATTTTTTTTATTGTGGTGAGAACTTTTAGATCTACTCTCTTAGCAACTTTCAAATGTACAGCACAGTATTAATTATAGTCACCATGCTGTGCATCACATTCCCAGGACTTATTTGTCTAATAACTGGAAGTTTGTACCTTTTGACCACTGACACTCATTTTGCCTACTCTCGTCCTCCACCTTTGGCAACCACCAATCTGTTCTTTTTATCTATGAGTTCATTTTTTTAAAAAAAAGATTTGACATAAGTGCGATCATACAGTATTTGTCTTTATTTTACTTATTTCACTCAGTAATGACAACAAGATTTATCCATGTTGTCATAAATGGCAGGATTTTCTTCTTTTTTATGGTTGCATAATGTTTCTGGGTGTGTGTGTGTGTGTGTGTGTGTGTGTGTGTATACACACATACATTTTCTTTATCAATTCATCTTTCAATGTGCACTTAGGTTGTTTCACCTATAGTTTCTTATTAAAGATACAGAATGATTTCCCCAGGGAGGACAGCACTTCAACAATGTTCTCTGGGTGGCTTACATTTTGACCTCTCTTCAAGCCAGAGATATGATTTTACCACCTGCATATCTCCAGGGATTTTGTAGAGAAGGAAGTGACAAAAAACAGAGTCCCATGGGTGCAGAAAGTAGATTGGTGGTTTCCAAGGCCTGTGGAGGAGGTAGGAAGGAGAAATAACCAATTAATGGGTATAAAGTTTCCTTTTGGACTTATGAAAATATTTTGGAACTAGATGGTGGTGAGGTTTGTATACATTGTGAATGTACTGTCACCAAATTGTTTACTTTAAAATGGTTAATTTCATGTTATATGAACTTTACCTCAACTAAAACAAAAGTGTCCCATTTATAGAAACATCATCCTGCCCTACTCATTCTTCCCAGGAAGAGGAGGGATGGGGAACTGTGTGGTAGCAGCAGCATGGAGGTACATGGGTCACAAACTGATGAGGACCAAGAATTTTCCACTTATTTCATTCTCCTCTCCCACATTTTACTCAGGGGTATTGACTGAGAAATAAATGGACTAGCCTCTCATAAGACCTAAGACAAAGGAAAGAAGTTTGTAGTAACTTAGAAAAAGTACGTCATAAAAATATTTCCGTTATTATGAAAGCAGACATAAAATATATGTGAACAAAAATTTACTTGACACAAACATAAAGTTTATTATTATTATTATTTGTTTATTTTTACACCTACAGCACCTGGTCTTTCTTCCTAGGTGGTCTCCCATCCAAGTACTAACCAGCCCCAACCCTGCTTAGCTTCTGAGATCAGATGAGATCGGGCATGTTCAGGGTTGCATCGCCATAGTAAAGCTCATTATTATATAACTGTTTTGTTATTTTATTAAAAATAGAGCTCCCAAATAATGTTCTGGCTTGTGTAATTCTGAGAAAGGATTCAGTGATTCAACCAGAAAAATCACTGCCATGATTGCTTTCTTTTTATTCATACCATTGAGACCACTCTCTAAAGCCCTCAACTTGAATTATTGTAAAGACTCAACTGTTCTCCAGATCATTTACTTTCACCAAGAGACTGTTTGCAAAATGCCCCTTCAGGCTGAAAGAAAGGTCCCAACTGAACTAAAACTTGTGGAACTCTTCTCGCTGTAGCTGGGACCAGCTGCCCTGTACCTACAGCCTCAGCCTGAGTTCTTCAAACCTTAGGTAGGCAGGACCTGCCTGATATGTGATGGCATCTCACTCAAGCTAATAATTTGGAGTTCCTTTTGATATTTTCTTCAACATTTATGTAATGGAAGTTGCAGTGGTGCTTTTAGGCAGTATTTATTGTTGGTATTTTCCAATTTTCTCTCGAAGGGGTGGAACCAGTTGGGTTTTGGCAGGTACGTAAGTGATACCTATGGAAACCTGCACGAAAGGGTACCCTGGTGCTGGCTTATTCCTGATGGCTCAGTTCCTCAGGACTGGTGTTCAGGCCATGACTTGAGTGGTCTGCCCTCGATCTGAATCTTGCAAGAGGAGTCTGGGGACACTTTACATTTTGTTCAGCTTAAGAGACTCATCAGCAAATCAGCAAATCAGCTCTGAGGCTGCCCATCCATGGTATTTGACAATAAAGACATGTATTAGGGAGTGGGGGTGTGTGTGACTAAAGCACCCAAATATCTTACCAATGTCTCCCTGACATCTATTATCCTATCCTGTACCTAACATTTTCTGAATTTATCATATTCTCAGGTCTTTTGAATGATATGGCTTTTGCCATTTGGGATCCTGTGGGCACATATGACAAGATTTCCTCCCAGCAAATGGCCCAAGAGGTCTTATTCCTATTGCATCATGTTGAGTTACCGAAGTTAGGAAATTATGATGCAAGCCCTAAAAATAGCGATCTCTTTAAATATTTAGGTTTGTGAAGATTAACACTTTGGTAGTACAAGAAGAGGAAAGGAAAACAGAAATTTCATTTATGCATAATTAACAATGATTGTATTTTACTAATGAGAAATAGAGGTGGAACAAGGTTAAGATCTGCTACAACATACACTTCCAGCGAGGGGCAGAGTCAGGGCTAAGCCCCAGGGATTGCCGTCAGATAGCTGAGTTTCTGCTCCCTACTCACGGCAAATGGTTATTGGCTTGAGGTGGCTCCCTTGCTTGCCCAGAGCACTAGTGTCTCCTGTGTGATATTTTTTCCATTACAAAATATATTGCATTAAAAAAGTTTTATTAAAAACAATTAATTTCAAAGAAAAGCGACAGAACAAGAAAAGTCTATTTTTCTATTAGATTTTCAGTAAGAGCAGTAATGCAATGAAATTTACAATCTGAGCGAGTCCATTTGGGGCCAACTGCTTATCTTGAGCTGGTGGCCAGTTCTGCATTGAAATCCTATTATATATTCAAGAACGGTCTAGGTCTGGAAGCAAATGCTATGTGCACATTGCCTATCCTTAAAAGTGAATTATTGCTTTTCTGGGCTTTATATCAGTTAGTCTTTTGCTTTTTGTCCGGCTGTGCTGGCCAATGAAAAAGACTTGAAGGGTGATCCTCTTCCAATGTGTTTTCTCTACCATCTGTTGCCACAGTCATCTTTCTGAATCTGCCTTCCATCTTCAATGATAATAAATGGAGACATGAATCCACTTCATAAATCTGCTCTTGGTAAATCCAGGGACTCATAAATAGACATTTATAGGGCCTCAACTGACAGGTGAGTGGATTGTCTGTTTAAAAGAATTCACACTGAGTTGTTAATGAGGCTTGGCATGACAGTAATTGCTTTAAAGGAGAAAGTGGTTAACGCAAATTTATCTCTAATTGGTGTATAGTGGGAAGGGAGATTTTTGGACAGAGGCCACTGGTATTTCTGCTTCCTGCTCCTCCACCCACCCTTAGTCAGCTGGGGAAGAAAACTGAAGTACCAAACTTGCATCTAAATTCCTCTACAATTCTGCTTCTCTCAGAAAACAAAGCATCACCTGGGAGCCAGGCCTGCTTGGCTCTCTTACTGGGAATGTAAAATCCATGTATACCTCAATTCCATCTTAAGTAAAAAAGCCCATGAGTTCACAGAATAGCATTAAACCTAGTACTACAATGCTAGTATTCATAGTGCCAATATCTAGACCTCGTTTGGATGAGAAGAAATACACTACTGTTATTTCAGATTTTTCTGTCACTCATAACCTAACCTAATCCTAACTAATAAGGTCTGTATATTCGCAAAGGCAGGAATTTGGGTAGCGAGTCCTTAAAGTAATACAACTAGTTCCTGTGGTTTCCATTGAAATAAGATATTAGATGCTAAATCATGGTGTCATTTAATTCTGGTTGCAGACTGAATCCTGAACATGGATCCAAGCATGTCGTATTTGTAGGTCTAAGCTACTGTAGGGCTTGAAGGACATTTACATGTTGATTGTGCGCCAAGCTCTGTGCTGGGCATGTCAAAGATGCTGCTCTTCATTTATTCTGCTTTGTGATTTCTGTGGGTTTGGTTAATAAAGCATAATGCAGTGGAGGAGAGGGGGAAATATTTCAAAGCATTTTCTCAGATGGTTTTTCTAAAGCCTCCCAGGTCTATTCCTTTCTAGTTCTACATGGATGCTCCCAGATTGATATACTGGTTAATAATGATCTGACTGACAAGGGCCCATTTTTGTGGGGATTACACATCTTTCAAGGTTTCTCCTCCAAATAACAAAGTGACTGTGGGCACAGAAATGCTCAAAAGAGACATATTGCTCTTTCCTCCCCAGCCCTTACTCCTAACTCAGTTACACAAAGCACTGCCAAATAATAGCAGTTCTGCATTTCTCAGAATATCTCCTCATATTTTAGAATTAGTTTTATCAACTGCTCTACTTGCAGTATCTTATTTACTTCTCACAGTAATTGTATGAACTAGGTACTATTCTCATCGCTGCTTTGTAGTTGAAGAATCTAGAGTTTAAATTCATCCCAGGTCACCAAGCTAGTGTGCAGTGGAGGCAGGATTTGAATTTGGGCAATATGATTCCAAAATGTATATTTGACCACTAAGCTTTATTACTTCCTTAATATAAGTGCTGAATTACTGTTAATATATACCTTTATGTCTAAGCACATAATTTGGTTTGGAAGATACTAAAGGACCATGAAATAATGAGATTTTTCATAAGAAACATTTTTAGTGAGAAAGAGAGAGAGATGGGAGGGGGTTTGGCTCACAGTTAAAAGGGATCCTGCTTTCAGGTATGGCTGGGTCCAGGTTCTCAAATGATGTCATTAGGACTGGATATTTCTTTTTCTTAGTCTTTCCCTCTGTGAGTAAGCCGCTTTTGGGGAGGTTGTCATGTGCATTGAATCTAATCCTATCTGATGTGCAACCCCAATTCTCTCAGGAGTTCAAGTCGAAGTCCTGGGCTGACTGGGCTTGGCTTGATTAGCTGATGTGTAATGGACACCAGTGAACATGGCCAGGGGGTCCACCACTTTTCCCTGCAGAGCCTGTCTCTCATACCCATACCTGTGGCCTGGAGTGCAGTCAGTTCATCCAAACACAGCCTGATAATGTGGGAGAAATGTTTTCCCAAAGGAAGCCATTGTGATATTACAAGAAGAACACGGGAAGACTGGTTAAAATAGGAACTTTAGATATTCATTGCAGCAATTAAAGGATCTTCTCTATGTATAAGATTTGATAAGCTATTTTAATGATCAAGCTCACTGTTCTAATAGGGAAGGACTTGGAGTTAGGACCAGAAGACCTATGTTCTAGCCCTGCTTCTACTGAAACAAAGGATCTGAAAGTCAACTCTGACTTCAGTAAATTCTATAAACCAAGAGTTTTGAATAAATCATTTCAAGGATCCCACTCAACTTTTACGAAGTCCTATACCATTTTAAACATCTTTTCTCCTATCTCCCTCACTATGCTCCAGGCATATTAGTCTTTCAGTCGATCATTTATGGCCATTCTTTTCTATTATTGAACATTTGCCCTTGTTGTTTCTTCTACCTAGAAAATGCTTTTCCCCACTTGCCATCTGATTTGATATTTGTATTTCAGCTTAAATATCACTTCCTTAGCAAAGCGTTCTAAGCATCTTCTATCTAAATTAGGTTGTCCTTGTTATTATCTGTCATAGCACCTGTTTTTTTCCTTTAGATTGATTACCAGAATTTGTATAGTATAGTATAGTATAGTATAGTATAGTAGTATATAGTATAGTATAATATATGCAGTACAGTATAGTATAGTATATACAGTACAGTATAGTGTAGTATAGTATATAGTATATAGAATAATACAATACAATACAATACAATACAACAATACAATATACAATACAATACAATATAATTTAATGTATTATGTCAAGCACATACTAGGAACAGGAAGCATTCTAGGGTTTGGGGATACAACAATGAAAAGGCAGTTGTTTCCACCTCATGGAGCTTAAGGGAGACAGTTGGAAAATAAACATAAGATCATGTCGAGTAAACATATAAGTGTGATGAAGAACACTAAAGCAAGGAAGGGGATATAGCATGACTTGTTTTAGTGCTATTTTAGATTAGGTGGCAAGGACAGGTCTCCTTGATGATGTGACATTAAAGCTGAATGAATTGAGGGAACAAGCCATATCAAGGAGAATAATATTCTAGGCAGAGAGAACAGCAAGAATAAATAAAGCTGGAACCAAAGGATCTGAGAGACACATATCTACAAATAGGAAAATGGCTAAATGAATTATATTATATATTAGAATGTTATAGACCTATTATTTATTACTATTACATATATTTACTTTTTTTCATTATTTTAATATATACAAGGCATTTCTCCTACTAGAGATTAAGTAGCCGCCTCTATATTATTTTTGTTTGTGTAGCTATATTTTTATATTTCTTTTATTTAACCAATTTAGTTTGGTGTAAAGTGAAATTCTGCCTTGAGCATTTTCTCAAATTCTTCCTTTTTTAGATTATTTTAAGTTTTTAGATATACTAGGATATATCTTGGCATGTTGGTTCCGTTCATCTAACTATTGTGTTTTAGGCCAGTGTCCCACTCCTTCCTCTCCACTGCTCCCATTTTATTACAAGATTCCAAATAAACAAATAATAAAATCTCTGATTAATGCCTGTTGCCTTGATTATATACCATTTGCCATTTTTGCTTTATATGGCTCTTTTTAATTTCTGCACCACTTCAGAATAAGTTGCAAATATAACTTCTCTCCCTAAGTACTTCATATACATCTTCTAATAGAAAATGTAGATTATATAGAACACTGTTCTACATAATCATTAGACAACTGAGATAATTAACAAAAATTCCTTAATGTTAAGTAATACCCAGCCTTGTCTTTTATAGTTAGGGTTTTGAGCCAGAATTGAATCACGATTCTTGTGTATATCACATTGTTGTAATTTTTAAAGTTCTATCCTCATTAATCTTTATAGTTAAAAAAAGTTCTAATTATTGTGTATTATTTCAAATAAAACTTAGACCTATTTTGTAAAGTTCCAAAAATTACTATTAAATTTTTATGATACTTTGATTAAACCTACACATTATTTTGTGTAGAAGTGATTTTTACTATATTTAGGTTTTCCTTATAGGATCATCATATGTCTTAATATTTACTAATACATTACTTAATGTCTCTTAGTAAAGGTTTATGTTTTTATAATATAAATATTGAATATTTAGTGTCAAGATTATTCCCTGAAATTTTATCATTATGTTGCTATTATAAATGCAATGTTTTCTCATTGTATTTTCTAAGTGATCACTGCTGATGTAGAGGAAACTATTGAAATTCATATATATTCAGAGAGAGAGAGAGACAATGAGGAAGAGAATCTGCACCAATAGGCTAGCAGGCTAAAGACCCAGAGAAAAGCCAGTGTTGCAGTTTGAATTCAAAGGCTGCTGAATTCCTCCTTGCTCAGGGGAGATCAGTCTTCTGTTCTATTCAGACCTTCTACTGATTAGATGAGGTCCAGTCACTTTATGGAGGGCAGTCAGCTTTATTTAGTCTGCTAATTTAAATGTTAACCTCATCCAAAATCATCCTCACAGAAACATCCAGAATAATGTTTGACCACATATCTGGTCACTGTGGCCCAGAAAATTAATATAAAATTAACCATCACACTTGGTAAATGGCCACAGGTATCTTATATGTGTGTATATTTATAGCAGAGTCATAAGATCGCTTCTCAAGGATTCTTCCTTAAGGTCCCTTCATCTGAGAGGCTCTGGGTCTATGAACCAGCTAAAGTAAGAGAACTGGTTGAGAGACTGGGTCTCTCCATTTGGGTGACATAATCAAATTTTGATTCAATGGATTAAGATTTTCATAGGCTGCTCATTAGTTAGTGAGCATCAAGATCCCTGTGGATGAAGCCTGATTAGTTCTCTCTCTGACTCTGCTGTCCATTACAACAACCTTGCCCACTTTTCTCTCTTTCTAATGCTGCTACGGACCTCTACCACTCTGGAAGCTAGGGATGGCTAGCATCTCAGACAGAGGAAGAGGGACTGCTTCAGCTGGCAAGGGGGACTCAGTGGGATTTGGGGGTTCAAGATAATAAAATTCACCTTACATGTGCCAACACAAAAAGTACAAGACTACTGCTGTTCCTCTCTGAATTTCTCGATGTTTAGGTGAAGTGATTGTCCTCTGTGCTCCTGAGGGATGCACTGAGAGGGCTGAAGAGTATGTTGCACATGGTGAATCCGTTACAATATTTCTATCTCACCAAGCCTTTGATTCCTTTCTTCTCTGTTACACCAAGAAAGTTCTAGTATCTAATTTAATGAAGGCTATCGTTGAGCCTGGTTTCAGTTAACCAACTCTGCAAATCCTTAGAGCCATTCCTGGATGAATAAGCTAATACACTAAATCCAGAATACCTGGTGCTACAAACATATCAATAATTTTAATATTATATTCCTTCTTCCTTGGTCTAGAACTCACTCCTACACAGAAATCTCCCATGCCACTACACATTAGCAATACCTTACAATTCTTTCCCTGTGTAAGCTTCTCCTCTGGTGTCAGATGCCTTATCTATCTTCCTGGGGTATGCAGAGGTCTGACTCTGGTTGTTGATCTAGAGGTAAAGAAACACTGGCATGCCTTTGCAAAGTTAATGCTTTAGTGAGCCATTACAGGATCTTCAAGCAAGGGATGGCTAGCATCTCAGACAGAGGAAGAGGGACTGCTTTAGCTGGCAAGGGGACTCAGTGGGATTTGGGGGTTCAAGATAATAAAATTCAAGCCAAGCTACCAAAATGTCCCCATTTCAAGTCTTAGGATTTTAAATTAATCCCAAACTATCACACAAATTGAATTCACAACACAATAAGGCTGTGAATTCAATTTGTGTGATAATTTGGTAATCTGCAAAATCGAACATTGGGTTTGATTTGTAAATACTTTCTCCCTGCAGCTACAAAAGAGATTTGTTTAGAGCACTGGAGCTTTCTAGTTCTCTGAGCTATTATTTTATTCTGTAGACTCTCCAGGGCATTCAGAAGCCACTAGCCCTCTCAATGTTCGTTGTAGGCATCCTCCCCACCAGAAAGGTCTAACCTAGCAAAGATCTGACTTCAAGAGGCACTTTGCTCCTTTGCTCTGCGCTGATATTTTAAATAATTGTTTCCACTTCATGCCTAAGACTATCATGACCTCATTTTCCACTAGCAATAATGTTATCATTGACTTCAAACAGAACCAGGTTAGATAGCTAGTCCTGGATTCCTATCTTTGGGGGTTAGTTTCTTAAAGCAAATTTGGCCTCAATTACAGTCTCTGTTAAGGTTTATTTAGGAAAACAAACAAAATGCTAGTAGTATTTCAAGCAGAGGAGGATTAAAATTCCAGGAATAGGTGGATATAAAGCCATTGGAAGAATCAGAAGAGCAAAAGACAGGATAGAAAGACCACCATTATCTTCAGATCAACTACTGAAGCTGTAGTCCAAAACAATGAGAAATTCTCGCTGTCTCCTAGGTTGGAAAACCACAGGACATTTCCAAGGAGGAACACAATGTTGTACCAATGTTGGTGCTGGTAAGGAAGCACTTCATGTCTGCTGCTACCCACACAGAGAAAGAAGAAAACTGTTTCTGCTTTTATTTTATTTTCCAGTTCTCATACATGTGTATCTTGTTGACCAAAGACAAATAACATCCAGAACCCTGGAATCAAAGGAATCTGGGAATTATAGTTCTCTGGCTTCCAGTCCCTGTGATACATAGAAAAAGCATAGACAGTAATAGGGATAAATGCAGGTTGCTCCCCTAACATGGTGTCTAGCACTGAGGGTATCTTCCAACTTTTATGAAGGCTGTAATTTCTATTCGAAATCAATGAAAAAACTGTTCATTCAACCTAGTCCTTCTAGCTCACCACCCACCCTGCCTGCCATTCACACCGACACATACATTTTGCCTATTGTTCTTTGTTTTACACTTTTCTGCCCCTCCGCTAGTCTCTGTGCCTGTAACTACAGAACCCAGCGTGCAGAGCATGACTGAAGGAAGAAGCTTAGCAGAGAAGAAAGAGAACGGGTTCTCTTTTTCTCTAGTCTAAGTACAAGTCGTGTTCTGATGACTGCTGTCTTCTCTTTCTCATATTTTGCACGTTCATTCTTTTGCTAAAAAGCTTAAGAGATAGCTAGAGAGCTTAGGTTTACAAAATATCTAGGTATACATAATTTTCCAACTAAGATGATAGTGAAAAATGTATTGCAATATCTTTTACATCTTTATAGAGCGAGGAGAGAAGAAAGGAGAAGACAGGAGAGAAGAGGAGAGGCGAAGAGAGGAAAGGAGAGAAGCGAGAGCAAGTCTGTTATGGTGGCCGTGCTTTCAATATATAATCTCTTTTTAAATCCCATTAAGCTCTGTGAGATGGGAAAACTGAAGCTCAGAGGTTGGGTAACTTGCCCAGGATCCTACAACTATAAAAGAACTCTCTCGTCTGCTCATATTGGTTTCCATGAGATATGACGGGGAAGGATACTTCAGTATTAATGAATGGAGACTAACCAACTCGAAGTGTCTGGCCTCCGGGTCAGAATCTTCTTCCACCCCCGCTGGGCTCCCCACGCACTTCGCCCGCAGCCATCCACCCAGATCCCGCACCAGTGAGGTCCCAGACTAGCGTCGGGCGCATGGTGCGCCCCGGCCTCTGCATGAGCCAGCGATGGAGTAGGAGTAACTGAGGATGCCGGGAGCAGCAGGATTCCTCGGGGGCCCCAAGAAGGGGGTAGGGAGAGGGGGCGGGGGCCCGGGTCTGTCCCGCTCCCGCCCCTCCTTTCACTCCCATTGGCCAAGCTTTTGCTCTGTTCACTCCCATTTGCTGGTCCCATCCCACCGCCCGCCCCCAGGGCGACACTTAAAGTGTGCCGAGCAGGTGCCTCGCGTGGAGCAACAACTTTGCGCGGGGCCAGGGTGAGCGCGGTGCCCATTCATCGCGTCGGAGCATCCATCCATCCGTCGCACCAGTTGTCCCGTGGGAAGGGGCGCCAGGCCAGAGGCGGCTGCCACCCCGCGGGTCCGCGACCAGAGAGGAGCCGAGAGCGCAACTGACTCTCGCGGGCCGGGGTAGGGCACTGTGGCCGCGACCATGCAGACGTGCGTCAAGGCCTGGGGGATGCGTCTGAACTATGGAGTCGGGGGCGGCTACCGCCTGGCTGGTGGTGCGGGGCAGCGTTGGGCGCTGCGAAGCCGTGACAGCAGTAACGGCGGTGGGGACTACGGCGCGGCCCGGGCCTCCCGCCTCCTCGAGCGTCTTCTGCCCAGACACGACGACTTCGCTCGGAGGCACATCGGACCTGGGGACAAAGACCAGAGGGAGATGTTACAGGTCCTGGGGCTGGCGGTAAGGACCCTCACCCCGGCCTCCGGGCCGCCCTGCCCCGCCCCGCCCCGCCCGCCCCGCCTGGGTTCTGCTGACGCGGCCTCCCGCCCCAGCCCCGAGCTCTGCTGCGCTCCGCGTGGACCCCGCGCCTCGGTCCTGGGCCTGGCGTGGACGCGAACCTGCGCACTCGGTCCCCGCGCCCCAGCCCTCTCCCGCCCTCGTACTCTCTCCTCCCGCTCTTCGCGCCTCAAAACCGTTTGTTTTTCAACTCAAGTCACCCTGCTTGCTGATGAGCTCTAACTTTGCTAGAGGAGGACCTCGTGGTTTATCCGATTAATCTCCGGTTGCCGATGGAAATTCGACCCGGAGGGGGTGAATCACGACCCTGCTTCATTATTTTCCTCCCTCCAAGTGATTTCTAATCTGATCAAAGTTATTCTTTTTCTTTTAAAAAGGAAACCCTAATTAGGCGACTTAAATGAGGTTCCCTCAAGTCTTTGTAGATGCAAAACACAGAGGTGCCTATTTTCACTCAGAACTTTACTCACGCTTTCGTGTTCACGGGATTTGCGTTTTAATTTTAGAGCATCGATGAACTCTTGGAGAGGACTGTCCCTGCCAGCATTCGTTTGAAAAGACCCTTGAAAATGGAAGACCCTGTTTGTAAGTGGCCGAGAGGGTTCCTTAGACGCTGCTTGCTTTGGCCTATTTGTTTTCTGCGGTTTCTAAAAGCCCAGCTCTGTGTTAGGATTGCTCAGGACTGCGAATGAATATGTTTATTAAAAATAAAATGGCGGGTACCTCAAGGGGCGGGAGACGGTGGAATGTTTAGTTTTTCATGAGCAATCGGATTTGTACCCTAGACTGCAGTCTTGCAGCGCCTTTCTAGGTTTTTCTTTCAGGGTTCCGGGAGGTGTCAGCAAATTTCTGCAGGGTAAGTCAGTGCACAAACACGTGTGGAGAACGCCCCACTTTTCAGGCACCCACCCGCCCCACAGTTCTCTCATCCTTTGAGTTGGGAGGTATCATCACCTCTTTCAGATCCAAATACTCAGAAGGAAAAAAGGAATTACCTACAGTCATGCAACCAGGGAAATGACAAAAATGAGGAGACCCAGACATCTGGCCTTCAAGCCCAAAGTTACCATAATAGCTTCTAATTGTTCTTCTATCTCACATTCAAGTTTTATTATTTATACCTACTGAAAGGCAGCAAGTCTGGATGATTTTTATGAAAAAAATGAGATTAGTGCTTGGTTCAGAGAGCTCAGTTTACTCATAGACTTTCCTAGTTTTATTTTATATTTAAAATGTGTTCACTCATCTGAAGACTGCCTTTCTGGGTCTTCCAGGACTGAGGCAAGAATCCAGAAGTCAAGGGAACAAGCGGAGCTGAAAGAGCCCCCTCCCCCATTTTGGTTTTTAAACAGGAAAGAATGCTCATGGGGTGATCTGGTTTTGAATACTGTAATCTCTTTTACTTAAGGAATCACATGAGGAGAAGTCAGTTGGTTCGTTTTAGGTTTTAGGACAAGGTCTATGAGAAGGCAGCTTTGTTTTAAAGTAGACACCTTGAAGCAGGAAGCCAGTACAGCTCCTAGTGTAACTTGAGCTATGCTGAGGACTGCTCCCATTGTTGATTTCAAATCTGAACCAATTCACTTCATGGCTTATAGAGAACCTTGCTTATAGAAGGGAACTTGCTTATAGGAGAAAATCTGCACGTTGTGTTCTGTTGAACTTGAGACCTAGGGATAGCTAGAAGGCTTATTTATTTCATTTTGAGAAAATCAGAATCTTGATCATTGGTCATTTAAGAGTGAAGAGTTGTGTATTTTTAAAGCAAGCCTTAGGTGACTATTTGAACAAATAAATTCTTTTCTGAGACTTTCAAAGTCAGAGAATGTTTAGCTTAGCCCTTTTTACAATATAATCTAAAATAAGATATTCTCTAAGCGCATTAATACCTAGGAAATGTGTCAAAGTTGTCTATCCTTTTTTCAGTTCAGCTACTTGTTTCCATCTGAATAATTTGAACATTGGAGAATTCCATTTCTTCGCTCTTGGAAGCTCGCTCCTGCTAAGTGATTTGCAACTTAAGTGTAAACTTTTACTCCAGCAGCCTTCATGAGATTTGGGGATGGTTCTATCTGGTTAGTCTGAGGTGACTCAGAAAGTATTGTACAGTCAAGAGCCCCCTTGCCCTGAAGTGGATTGACTCTCCAGCAAAGAGTGAGCTGGGAGCAGGGGAGCAGAATGCATTAGAAAGGCATCAATGTTTTACTCTGAAGTGGGCACATGTCATGGTTAATTAATATTCTCCACATAGGGAAAGCAAGTTTGTAAGTGTAACCTCCAGTAGTAGCATTTCCATTTAATAGTGTGACAGTGTTATCCAAACTTTCATGTGAGCGCTTGTGTTCTATAGTAGTCTGAGAGGAATTCTGGACCAAATATTTCTTTGCATGTATAGAGAAAACTATTAAGAACTAAGTAGTCATATGAGTCTTTATTGCCCTCAGAGCTGAATAAAAAGATTGTGAGAACTATGAACAACATGTAGATACTTGGGTTAGTTCTTATGCATAGCAATCTCGAGAATTTATGTTGTACTTACTATATCCTGGGCACTTTATAAAGTACTTTCCATGTGTTAGTTCAATCCTTATTACAACCCTATGAGGTAAGTACCATTATCACTTCCATTTTAAAGATGGAGAAACCATGGCATACAGAGAATATATGTCATTTGCCCAAGGTCATAGCTGGTAAGTGGTGAAGACAATTCAACCTGACAATCCAGCTCCACTGTCCACACTCCAGTACCAGTCTACACTGTCTTCATTGTGTCCTCTGCAAGGGAGTGGGTGTAGAGAGTAGAAAACTCCTGTTCTGACCCTTCTGACGTATCCAGTTTACAGATGTGCACACATTCAATCGCACTGGAATCACTGCCATTTGCCAGTTGCCCTAGTGGAAATGCAGCAGCATGGTAAGAGCACAGGTCTGGAAGCGCCCCGCCTGCTGCCAGCATGTAGGACTACGGCTGGGTATTGAAGAATGAGTGGTGACACTCTGCTGGACAGGCTGGGGAAGGCTGCTGCAGGCAAAGGGACCAGCATGTACAGGACAGACTGGCTGGACAGGATCGGACATAGAGATGATTCACTTGTCATGCAGGATGCTCCCCCTCTCCTTGGACACTTCAGGAAGTGCCTTGGAAAAATACCTTGATTATCACTTGGTTCTCAATAAGTCACACTTCACAGAAATAAGCAAAGCTATTCAGTTCAAAACTCTATCAGTTTCGTCCTAATAAGTGAATTGCCCCTCACTCATCTACATATACAACCAAAAAAAGATTGGAAGGATATATGTCAGTGGGAACATTTCTTTTTCTGGGTGGTGCCAATATGGATGATTTTAGCTTTTTGTTACTTTTCCTAGATTTTTTACAATAACTTTGTTTTCGTATTGTAATTAATACAACATTTGGAAGTGCTTTAAAGATGAAGCCAATCGCTTTTAGCTGTGGTATGCCTCAGTGTGTATTATTTTCAGGAAAGTCAGCTCAAGTTAACAGACTGAACTTGTCCATAATTTTACAGAAGCTGCATGGTTTAAGGTTTACACAAATTGCACATTGCTTATTGTGAACATGCTTAGGAAGAGAGAGGAGGAACTAAACTTCTTAATGTTCAAATTGGTTAACTGGAACTGAGCAGCCGAGCTGTTAGAATGAGTTCTGATGAACTTGTGAGAACTTAGTGTTCCAAGCTACATCGCTTAGAGTGATTTTCATAAATGGTTAATGTAGGGCAGTGAGCAGAGGGAGGAGGTGTTGTGTAACACAGCTGTAGGTGGTGACTCTGTCACCCAATGGGGTTGGGCACTCCCCTGAACTAACCCCAAGGGCACCTAGATAGGGCAGCTGTTACCAGGCTGTTGATGTCAGTTTTCTTCTAGCTGGATGGTGTCTGTCACGTCCTGCCTGTGGACTCCTCAGCCTCTGACAAGGCTCTCCCTTGGCCGTTCCTGGCTCCTTCAGTTCCCAGATTAAATGAATTGTATTTCATCTTTAACTAGGATGATTCCAATGGATTTTCATTATTCAGTTGGGGAAATAGACGAAGACCACCCAAGTGAGGGAATCAACACTATTCTGAATTTGCTGAAGAGTTAGCCTTTTGTTTTGGCAGAGGGGTGGGAAAGCCTTACAATGGAATAAAGGAAAGGCTTTCAGGTGTTGGAGGCTGTTGGCATGAACAAGCTGTAGGCAGGTTAACTATATGATTGGTTAGGGGTGCATATCTGGCTTTATCTGGTTGGTCCTGAATTGCAAGTGGGGACCAAAATTAAGGAAGCTATCCGTTATTAATCAAGTCCTGTTCATTTTGGACCCATCGATACAGAAGTTATTGTGCAGATTGTCCAGGAGAAAACAATCTGGCTTTCTGTAAGTCTAACTCATAGCAGGCTGGCTTCTTTGGTGGTTTATTGTAGGTAAGGGGGTTGGTTTTCTGAGCAGGTTGCTGCAGGTCGTTGGTGAAAGTTACATATGGTCTGGCCACTGTGTGTATATTCAGTCTCTCACAGTCTGTCCTATCCTTATATATTTTTGTCATTAATTCTTATTGGGCAGACCACTGCATATCTGTGGAAAGTCAACCTATTGCCTATATTGTTAAATGTTTATTGGCCATTTACTGCGTGCAAGTCATTGTGAGGACAGATATATGAACAGACATAAACACTATCCTCAAGGAGTTTACATCTTACCTTCTTGATATAAATTTAGAAAGTTAAAAAGTCTCCAGTGCCATGGATAAAATGCTGCAAGTGTTTAGAAATTATGTAAAATTGGATAGAAAAACAGAGATTTGTGAAATAACATAGAGTTTAAATATATCTTCTATTAGAAGCAAAGACAACGTCTTTACATTTTTTTTTATGTGTGTAAGTATGTTATTGTAACATACTTACAAGACAGTACCTTCACTGAGAAAAAGAAAATGGCAAAATACAACTTGCAAAGCATAATTAGGGAAATATTTTAGTATTGTTGCAGTCTCATCCTTGATGGAATCTTATCAGAATAATTATGCTGTCAATCATTTTGGGATTCTGGGATGTTTTTCAACATCACTAAGCTATTCTTCAACTTACAGGGGACACCGACTTGGTGCCCTAAGATTTAACGCAATTCTGACACTACCTGAAGATAGCATCAGATCTCATAGATTAAGGGCTCAGTCCCCAAGACTGCCCCCACTTAAGGTGCTAGTAGCAAGCCTCGGTTGTCACTTGTGCTTCTGACAAACAAGCTATAAGTTGAAGGTTTTCATGACCCACTCCTTAGGTTTGACTAATTTGCTGGAGATGCTCACAGTTTATTATAAAGGATGCTATAAAAGGTACAGGTGAACACTCAAATTAAGAGGCCAGTAGGACGAGGTCCGGGAGGGTCCTGAGCACAGCAGCTTCTGTCCCTGTGGAACTGAGGTGGGTTACTGTCCCAGTATGGGGATGTATTAGCCATCCCAGAAGCTCACCAAATTTGTTGGTTCGCTAGTTTTTGTAGAGCTTATCTGCACTTCCCTCCCAGAGGTCTGTGGGTGGGGCTGAAAGTTCCAACCTTCTAATCACTTTGGTGTTTCTGGTGACTAGCCCTATCCTGAGGCTACTAAGGACCCAACCCTAAGTCATTTTGTTAAGCTCAAGTGTAATCAAAAGGGCTTATTTCAAATAAAAAAAGACTACTACTCAGGAAGATTCAAAGACAAAAACCAAATATAAACTTACTGGACCGTAGGGATATTTTAGATAGATATATAGTGCCATATTCCTGATAGAAGTGGAGAGGTGAAAATATCTTAAAAGAGATGTGTCCGAAAATAAATTATAATCAGATTGTCTCCCTTTTAAATTTAGAAACACCAAACTAGAAATCTCAGTCTTTATAAAGTATCATTTTTATCATTAAAATATTTTGGACTGTCAACCTAAATAAGGAGGTAAACTGAAGCGAGCTCAAGTTACCACAAATTGGAGTTTTATCTGGGAATAGCAGAAGAATTGCAGTTCAGAAAACATGCTATATCTAGCTACAGGCAAGTCCAGTTCGTTGAGCATTTGGGACAGGCTATATTATGGGCAAGGAGTGCAAAAAGGGGCAGTCAAGGTGAAGTCCAAGCAGTAAGTTCATTGCCTTGAGGGTGGGAAGGGATTCTTTTCTTTGTAAATGTTCATTGATCAAGAAGTTATCTTTTGTCTAGCAGGCACTTACGGGAAATCAGTCTCTCAATTTTTAAGTTCTGTTCTTCTGAGTGAGCATGCATGAGCTTCTCCATTTCATATACTCCGATTCCATTTTAGATTGAAATTCAGAACACCAGTCCTTTCACAGAGCTTATTTTTTGATGTACAAAGGATACAAACATGCTGACACATGATGATGAGGGAGCAAATAGGTCATGTGATTGGGACAAAGAACATAAAAGGTAAAACAACTTTTTCTTCTTATTTTCATCCATTAAAAGATCATGGAATTCATCCAGCATTATCAAAGATATTTTATATAAACAAAATTATTTCTTTAACAATATTTTTTTTAATTGACTCTTTTTAAAGAAAAGTCAGAGTATCAATTATCTGCTCTATAAGAAATTACTCCAAACTCAGTGGCTTAAAACAATCATGAACATTTATTATCCTCCCAGTTTCTGTGGGTCAGGAATCCAGGAGCAGCCAAGTGGGAGTGGTTCTGGCTTGGAGTTTTTCATGAAGGCACAGTCATACATTGGTGGATGCTCAGCTCGGGCTGGAGGAGCCACTTACTTGGTAGTTCATTCGCATTGCTGGCAAACTAGTGCTGGCTGTGAGTGTGTGGCCTTAGTGCGTCCTCACACGGGTCTCTCCACAGGCTGCTTGAGTGTCCTCACAACGTGGCTATTGGATTTCCCCTAGAGCCAGTGACTGAAGGAAGAAGGAAAGCCAGGCAGAAGTTATCCTTTTTACAACCTAGGCTTGAAGTCCTATAGCATCACTTATACCATATTCTACTCATGAGAGTGAGTCAATAAGTCTGATCCCAATTCAAGGGGAGGGCAATTAGTAGTATAAACAAAATTGCAGATATTTTTAATAGACTTTATTTTTTAGAGCAAATTTAAGGGGACAATATAGAGAGTTCTCAGTACCCCTCACCCCCCTATGTGCATAGCTTCCCTCATTATCAATATCCCCCACCAGACTGATGCATTTGTTACATCTGATCAACTACATTGATATGTCATTATCACCCAAAATCCATAGTTTACATTAGGGTTCACCCTTGGGGTTATACATTCTATGGGTTTGGGAAAATGTTTAATGATATATATTTACCATTGTAGTACCATACAGAATAGTTTCACTGCCCTAAAAATCTTTTAAAGATATATTTTTTAAAACTACCACATTCATCTAAATTAGCACATACTTCCTATGTTAAATTATAATGAATTGTATCAAACTTTTAAAAAATATTCATTGCTATCAAAATTAAGTGAATTATACTGTATTGTAAATATAATGTTACTCTTGAGGACTGTTAAGGTACATAGGACCATTTGCCCATATACTAAATTCCCAAGCCTATTCACTTTTGTCACCATTGAGTTATAAGCTACTATATCACCGGATCTACTTCTACAGCTTCCTCCATTTGCTTTCATTCCTCGTTTATTGAGAGGCACTTATGGAAGATAAGATACTGTTTTAGGCACTGAGGGTACAGTAGTCAGGAGGTAAAAGATGATAAAGATATGATCCCTGAGTATAGGTTACAACCGATAGGGAGGTAGATATTTAATAATAGCTCTATGGGTCTGCAAATAAAATGAATACTTTGGCTGAGCTTATGGTATGAGCAGAAGCGTGGAAGTATGTATATAACATGGTTATTTGAGGGATGGCGAGTAGACTGTGAAGAACAATAGGCTACAGAGAGGCATGAGAAGCAAGGTATGGAGGGCTTAGAGCCATGATAAGAGGAGACATTAACAGTCACTACAGAGGCAAGTGACATGATTGAACATGTGTTTTGCAGAGTGCCTCTGAGATCAGAGGCAAGGAGGCAAACAAGCTGGGAGGTTGCTGGAGAGTTTAGAGGTGAGATGTTAAATGTGTATTAGTTTAGGTCTAACATGAAGTAGTCACTAAGACGATATTAGATATGTAAGAAATTCATTGGTGGTGGGAGCTGGAGAAGGCAGGGGATCCTTTAGACTGTGATGCAGTTTGACCCTGATGGAAGGGGAGAGACAAATGGAAGGTGTGGTTGGGTAGAAAAAATGTTACAGTAGCGCAGATCTAAGAAAGTTTGGTCAGTCCGAAATGGGAGTCCTTGAGCCACAATCGCCCATGGGAGAAGTGCCGCATCGTGCAGGGATGGATCTGCATTAGTTCTGGGAGCAGCCTGTGGGAAATAGGGTTTTGGTACAAACATGATGGTTGACCCAGAGGGGCAGCAGGTGGGGCTGTCACTCACATTCTAGGCTGAGTGTCTTGAGAGTGATGATAATGTCATTAACAGAGGGAACAGAGAAGTAGGGGGTCCTGGAAGAAGGCAAGATCAGGAGTCTTGTTTGAGCGGAGTTGTTTGAGGTGCTTGTAGACCATGAATTTGGAAACGTTGAAGCAATAGGTGAGAATATGAGTCTAGAGCTTGAGAGAGAGAGGGAGAAGAGATAGTGTTGCAGATGTAGTGAGTCTGCTGAATTAAGATTTCCTAGGGATGGAGTGTGAGGAATAAAGTGGAAGCTAGGATGTTGGGAAATGGAGCCTGTATAGGGAGGGAGACAGCAGTCTGAGATGAAGTAATCCAAGATGCTGGATGATAAAATTTCAGGCAGGGTGTGTTGGGCCTCATTGTTATATTTCTGCACCATTATTAGGCATAAGAAGCAAGAAAATTCACTTGAAAACATAAGGACACTCTGAGGTGGGAGGAGTTGAGGGGCTGCCTGTCTGCTGAGTGAGAGGTAGGAAGGGTGAAACTGAGCATTAGAGGAAAGTGAAAAAGTTCCTTAAGAGCAATTGTGAACATCGGGGCAGTGAGGAATCAATATCAGCGTACATGGCTTGAACTGTGAGGTCTATTAAGGTCCCCGCACCCCAGCATCATTTAGTGATCTGGGAGGAGGAACAGAGAAATGTGGTGACTGAATTTTGCTGAGGTTGAGGACTGGCAAAGTCGAGAGACCAAGGACTTTAAGGCTCACTAGCTGGCACAGGCCAGTTGGGGTGTGAAAGGGGCAAGACAATCCCCACAGCCCACTGGGAATGGAAGCTCAGTGACTACCTTATGAGACAGAGTTGGAGCCCAAGCTGCTTACCTCTGGGTTGATTCAGGAGCTTAGAGGCAGGTGCTAGACTACGGAGGTTGTGAGCTGCTTGCAGGCATGTCTGTGTTTTGACTTACATTTGTGTACTTTTTCCACTATACCTTGATTTAATAAGTCTCAATCATGTGATGTGTGAAAAACTGATCTCATGTTGACTGAGATCACTTTTTTTTTTTTACTTATTAAACCCAAAGTATTTTTATAAAAATGCAAACTGAGAATTTTAATAAAAATTTTCAATGTCTCTCATCAACATACTAATTTATTAAACAATAAGGAAACAGGAATTTGGAAAATCTGATATTATTGTAGACACTGCATTATTGCATAGAACTTGCTTAATAGCAGTCAGTTTCCATTTATAAATGTTTCTCTGAAGCCCATGCTTTCAGGGATATGAGAATAATTTGTGCATTGTTTTGTCATCATGCATTCTGTGATGGGTGAATTATTGTGAATATTGAGCTAGCTGTTTGGGAGTTTGGGTAAATTTCATTGCAACCTTGATTCGCATGTATTTTCTGAGCATCTACTATGCGCCTAACAACCCACTATGCCCCTGCCCACAAAGAGATTATAATTTAGTTGGTGAGATTCTGGGATGGACTACAAATTTTTCCATAGGACTATTCCTTTGATCTATAAAAATTCTTTTTCCTGCAAGCATGTTAGATTGCTTGAGTTGGACTCTTAGAACATATCCTCCCCTTTTTGTTCTTGCTGCTTGCCATAACAATGTACCCACAGAACAGCTAAGAAGAAAAAAAAAGTACTCTAGGATTTTCACTCTGATTCTCATTTTAAACTGACCATTTGACCTGATTACTTAGGTCAACTGTTGTTCCAGATAAATATTATGATTTGTAATGTTTCTCTAGAAAATATTTATAGACCGAATGAAGAGAGGCAGTGGAGGAGACCTCCCATAGAAAGTGACTCGCATTCAAGGTGTAAATGGCATACATGGCTCCCCTTGTTCCCGTTTCCCTGCCGTGGGGAGCTGTTCTGGTTTTCCTACAGCTGGCATGAAGATCTTGAGCTTGTGTATCTTTTGGGAGAGCAGGAGGGGCTGTAGGAACTGTACATATTTTTGAAGATGAGGGACCAAAGATCCATCAGAAACACAGATTGGACACGTGTCAGCTCCTTTCAGCTGGAGGTGACCGTTGGAGGGGTCTAATCCCCGAGGGTCGTGAGGGGTTGGGTGGAGGTGGAGCATTATTTGGCTGAGCAAGAAGACGAGGAAAATCCTGGCAGGATTCAGGCGAGGAGGTCAGGCATGCATAATGCTGTCCCAACCACATCCTGTCAAATGGGGTGGATGCCCCTTATGCTAGTCTCGAAGGGCTTTCAAAGAGTTACTATGTCATTATTTTGCACTACACAGTTTATGGATTGGTTTGCTTCCTGGAATGAACAAATTCTGTTCTCTGGAATGAACAGATTCACAGACTTTGGTTTTGAAACTCTCCTTTATTGGAGAGGAAACTTGAGGGAGTAGGGCTTATGCTCTAAGTGGGTTTAAGCCAGACCGTTAAGGAAGAGAGAGAGGGGTACACATTAGGTGATGTTACAGAAAGCCTACACGTTAGGAATATGTATATAAGTTCTGGCTTCCATTCAGAAAAATCAGAAAACCCTGATACGTGCTATTTTTCAAGGTCTGTTTATTTTGAGACCCTCAGCCCCACCCTGTGGTTTCCTGAGCAGCTCTGAAGCCAAGGATCTACATGTTAGCAAGAAAAATAGTAGACTCTGTCCTCACATTCTGACTCCAGCTTCCCCCCTTAATTCTCTGGCAAAAAAAGCCTTTCTGGGGAAATCCAAATATGAATGTATTGGTTTCCAGTCCCGATGATTTCCTTGGAGACCTTTTCTAAGTGCCTTGCCAAGCACACCTAGGGCAGGGAGCGGGAGAAGCTCTGTCGCTGTGCTGGGTGCTGCCCGGATGTCCAGAAAATGCTGTTTGAACTGCTAGCCACTGTGAGTACTGAAAGGTGTCTGCACCCATATATTTCACAAGGAGGATTTTGTCCTGGGCATAACCTTTTAATTTAATTTAAAATTTTGAATAAATAACACAGGCACATTGTCCAGAATTCAAAAACACAAAAAGATATACAGGGAAAAACAAGACTCCTTCCCAATTACCAGTTTCTTGAGAATCATTTCGGAGATAGTCTGCTAATATACAGCATATGCGTATGTATTTATTCTTTTTAAAATGGAAATGGCAGAATAATATATGCTCTCTGTGGAAACTTAGGCATCATTTTTTTAGATTGTCAAAAAAGCAAAAGCAAAGCATGGATACATTTTTCTATATAACTGTTGAAAAAAATCATAGGGTTGTATGTTTGGGGTTAAAGGTGGGGAATAATGTGTATCTGTGTGTGTTTAGGTATAGCAGGTATCTCGACTCTACAGCCTGCCTATCCATTCTACTGGCATTATTCTAGTTCTTGTCAAAATTCACATATATGGGAAATTAAAACCTAGGCCCAGCAGTGCACACAGTATTTAACAGCTGAATCGGCTTATTGATATTGCAAAGTATTTCGTATAGTAGTTGGTCCAAAGTTCTTGATATTTTAGGTGCAGGTGACAAGAGAGTTAGGGTTGGAAAGGCTCTTGTGTGAAATTATGTGAGGAAGGAGTGCTTATGCTGAATTCTGAGAAGCAGGAAAAGTGTGAGACCCCCCTGCGATTCCTACGGAGTGGTGCCTCTGAAATCTGTTCTTGGTGCATTAGAACCAGGTATTATGCAATGCTCCAGGGCAGAGGAATAAATAAGGTCAGAAGCAGACGTTTCTGTCCTCTGGAAAAGAATTTACTGGTGAGATTCCTGAAGGCGAGCTTGAGGATCTTCATGGCTGGGAGTGTGCAGTAATGCACCTCCTCCAGGTTTGCCAGGCAGGCATCTGGCGAATGATAGATTCTCTCCAAGTTTTTTCTAATGGACACTTCCTTTCTCACTCTGTCTCATTTTCCCCCTGATTTGTTTTCTCGCCATTCACTTGAAGGAAGAAAGTTACTGGAATTGGGCACCTTTACAGGAGGAAGCTGCTTTTGTTAAATTGGAGGGGAAAGCAGGAGGAATGTGTGCTCCCGTGGGGTTTGCCCCAGGGGAAGTCTGAACTCTTCTCCACTTCATCCACACTGCTTTCCTGGAGTCGTGCTGTCCAGGGTTTGGATGGCACAATTGCCTTTTTATAATGCTTCTCTTACCACGTAGGGACTAAAAGGCTGTCATCTGGAATTCAGGATCTTACACTCTTTTCTCTGGAAAAGACTTATTTTCCAAGGGAGAAAGGAATCTAAATGTACTATAAAGTCCACTAGTGGACATTGCATGGCTAGGATTTGTGCTTCCATTTAGACCAATCATGCCCCCCAAATTTGCTCTTAGAGACTGATTCTGCTATGTTCCATCTCAGGTAGGTTCAGCAGGTAGTTCTCTGATAGTGGATTTTTCTCTCTCTCCCCTTTCCTCCATGTCCATTGTATCTTGGCATCATTGAACGTGGTAACTCAAGCTCTGGGCTCTTCTGTTGATTGGGCCAGAAGTGAGATTTCATTAGTGTTATGAGAAGTGGTGTCCGGTAAACAAACATTTGCAACAACTCACTGAGCTGTGTGTTTGGGAAATGTTTTTTGTAATATGTGATTGGTAAAGCCTGAAGTCTTTATCACAGTAAGAAGAAGCTTAACTCTGTTCTTCAAGTCGCAGACTGTCCTGGCTTCTATCTGGGAAGTTTGGTCATGATGAGCAGTGAATGGGAAAGGATTCTCACACCATTCTCACTTTCAGAAGCATGTCTAAGTACCCACCCTACTCTTGATAGCTCAGCAGTATCCATTAGCTTGGTGTACAGAAGACTGCTTAGTCTAGTAACTCACTTAGTTCTCAGTAGAAGGTAAAATCAGTTGGAAAGACTAAGCTAAGATGAGGGCCAATCAGGGGATATTGTATTGGCCCCAGGCTGGGTAAGGGCAGAGCCTGCAGGTGCTTGGGAAATTTGGTCCTGTAGGGACAAGAGGGTATGTGTTATAGGATATAAACTTCTGTGTCTCCAGTTTGACCATTTTTATGCTTCTGAGTCTTATTATAGTTGACTATTTTGCTCTTTATGCTAATTGGTCTTTAAATTTTTTTAAGTGTTTCATTTAAGTGCGTAAGATATAGTGGCAGCTGTGAGGGATGCTGGTATGTATCTGGGGACCCTGAACTGATGTGCAAGGCGCCAGTGGGTTCCTGGCTGTCTGGTTGGTGTCTTCTCTTCCTTACTATTGAAAGCATATGCTCAGAACAGGACCAGAGCCTGGGTGGCAAGAGGCTATTGAAGGAAGGAGGAAGAGAACTGGCTCTAGTCAAGGTTCTCACTGGCCTCCTTCCTGGACAACATTGCTGGGAGCTATGGGTTCTCTTGAAAAGGAAAAATCAGATCCCTTCCTGATTCTAGTTGAGAGTTTAGAGTCTCCAGATACATATCACCATTCTCCTTATAACAGCCACTTGTTTTATGTACTTGAATGAAACGCCTGAAATTTTTAAGAGGCCAAATTGGCATAAATGAAGAACATAATAATTAATGATAGATAATACCTAGAAGCATAAAAATGATCAAGTGAGACACAGATATTTCTAGCCAGAGGGAAGATCTTAGGAGCGGAGAGGCAGTACTGGGTCTACAGTAGCCATCTGCTTATGCCTCTGGGGCTCCCCTTTCTGCAGTTCCCATTAACTCCTTTGCCACAGTCCAACTTTTTAAGGGGAAAAAATAAAAAATGTTTTTAAAAGTGTATTTTTTATTAAAACATAGTTGACATACAATACGATATCAGTTTCAGGGTACAATATAGTGATTTGACCTTTATCTACCTTAAGAAGTGATCACCACAATAAGTCTAGTAACCATCTGTTCCCTTACTAAGTTATTACAATATTATTGACTATTTTCTCTATGCTGTAGGTTACGTGCCTGTGGCTTATTTTATACAAAAACAAAAACCTTTTAATCACTAAAACAAATCATGACAAAAAAAGGTCAAGCTTGAGAAGCAAGGCTTGTTGATCCTGCAATGCTTCTCTCATCCCATGGTGCTCTCTGTGCCGTGTGTCCAAGTTTCCCCTTCCTTAAAGGACTTAGTGCCAACCCTAACACAGCAGGACTTCGTCTTGATTACATCAGTAAAACTCTGTTTCCAAAGAAGGTCACATTCACAGGTACCTGGGTTTAGAGGACATAGTTCAGTTCCCAACACTCCTTTGCTCATCTTTATCCCAGACTATTGTGCTGCCCTCTTACCATATTTCCCTGTTTCCAGGATCCCACTCTGCCCTATCCATGCTCCCAGTAGAATTATCTTTCTAAAATGTAGGAAAAACCCACATTGTTCTATACTCTCTGACTCCCAAAGGTTAAAGTCCTGATTTGACAAAGTCCCTCACAGACTGTTCTCATTTGAGAGCTGGACCTTTTGTCTTCAGGGCATACTATGAAACAGGGACCTGTCCCTCTTACACAGGACCTTAATTGACGCTGGCCTTGCTGAATCATGTGCCTGCCAGGAACTGCTAATTAATCTCCCCTCCTACGGGGCTTCTCAATCACTCTGCCCTAAGACGACTTTGAGAAGCGATGGAATTTCTTGCATGATTGTTCCTAAGGACGCTGTACTTAGCATATCTCCTCAGATATTGGTCTATTATACTTTCATGTATTTCCTACATTTTCGATAGAAGAAGACAAGGTTATCTTAAGGCAGTTATATTTAATCATGAAACACACTTACAAAATTGTCCTCTTTCTTTCACACAGTCTGGCAAAATGGCACATCTCATGAATTTATTTCCTGTGAAAGCATGTGGAGTGGGAAGCTGGGGTGGAAGGTGAAAGCGTTTTCAGTGAGGATAAAGGAGGATTCATGGGAATAATATTCACGTAGAGTTCAGTAGGGTTGAAACAATGTGAAGCATCTTTCTGGCCAGTTTGCCATCTTAGAGATTGCTCTACCCAGATTCTTCTCTGATATAGTACCAATGAAGTCAATTAATTTCAAGGTTTCAGTGACTGAGCCCCTAAGAATATCTTAAAGGAGCAAGTAGTTAAATCTTAGTAGTGAAGTTTCAGCAGGATGATCTATCTTTATGCAGAGGAACAGAGAAAGAACCACATAACGTCACTTGTATCCGAAAAGTATTTCAGTCTAACTGCTGTTCAAATGGCAAGTCTGAACCTGGCCCAGTGGGAACAGTGTGGAATCTGAAGTTAGAAAGACTGAGCTGTAACACTTTCATTTAAAACGGTACAGCCTTAGGTGAGTGATCCTCTTCAAGCCTGTTTCCTGAGCTGCACGAAAAGCATCTGGGACAATTCCCGCAAAGTGTAAATACTCAAGTGTCAGATACAGTTATTGTTTTATTGTTATTGTATGAATGACCCAAAATAGTGTGTCACCTGCATTCAAATGGAAATGCTGGTTAAAACTGCGTATGTCTTTTATTAAAACTGGTATTTAATATTGTTGGGAGAAGGGTTTTTATATGTAGTTTTTTTCAGTGACACAAAGGGAAGAGTGTTAGAGGTAGTAGAGCAATTTTACAGAGACATATTAGGGCATGTGCTGTTTAAGACATATCAACTATTGGTATAAAGCAATTTAAAAAGAGAAACTATTTTACTAAGATAAAGAAGAATTTTTACTTGGTGTAAATATAAAAGAAATGTAAAGGGGAAAGAAGAAACCTGGAATGAGACAAGTGTTAAAATCGGGCAATTCAGACAAAACCAAAAAAGAAGAGCACATCATCCGCCTCCACACCACGCCCCCTCAAAAATTGTGAGGAACCCACCTTGAGTAGTAATTGAGTGCTATTTGGGGGTTTTTTCAGATTTCTGCATACAGTGCTTAGTGTTGTGGAGGGATGATTCTTGTATTTCCTGTATAGCTGTTCTCTTGATATAAATATTCAAACAAAAAAGAGGGTTTAAAACTATAATATAATTAGAGCTCTCGTTTGAGACATTTTCTCTCTGTAACATTTCTCTCTTTTCTTACAATCAGGTGAAAATGAAATCCTTGCAACCCTGCGTGCAATTTCCAGCAAAAACCAGATCTGGAGATCGTATATTGGCATGGGCTATTACAACTGCTCAGTGCCGCAAGCAATTTTGCGGAACTTACTAGAGAACTCAGGATGGTAATGTATTACTTAATTAAAAACAAGAGTACTGTAATTTGATTTGCATGATTCTCCCCATCTTCCCATGCTCCTCCCCCTTGGAGCCTCGGAACTTATCCACTGACACTTACACTCCCCTGCTGTCTCTAACCTCCAGGAATCTACCTGGCTATCTCTTGTTTGGGAAATTTCCTTACTCAAATGTAGAGGAAACAGAAGCTTCTTCCCACTTTTATTTCCATAAAACATTCTAGAGCTCTAAACTGTTGTTGCTGGTGATCTCTCTCTTTCTGGCTTAATATGTCTTCTGTCTTTGTAAGAATATTTGAGCAAAATGTTAAACCTGCAGAAGGGCAGATGCAGCGCCTTATTCTTTAGAGACACTGCGATTTTAGGTGATGTCTGAACTTAATGAGTCAGAATCTTTGTTCATTGTCTTCTGTCAGGTAAATGGAGATCAAAACATCAGCTGTATTACTTACTTAGCACTTTGTAGAGAACAGGAACGTGTGTATTCTGTGAGCAGCCTCTTACAGAAGCAATAAAAGGAGGTGCTGAGCTGTGCATGCTCAGTTGCTTGTTCTGTTCTCACCTCACCTATCAGGTTGCTCATTCCTAGTCCTCTAGGGGTATGTGTGTGAGTGCGTGTGCATGTGTGTGTTTGTCTTGTCTACTCTGGCTGCCACTGACTGCATAATACTGAAAGTGTTTCTACTACACTTGAGGAAAACTTCCCCCAAGTCTACTTCCATGCTATTTGGTTATTTAACATTGCTGTTTGCTGTATGAGATAGATTGAAACAGAGGTTCGCATCCCAATACTACGTAAGAAAACACCGTGACTCTTTCTTCACAGGCAGAGGCCATGGCTCCCAAGGTTCCTGGGAGAAGCTTAGGGCATCATGTTCTTCTGCCCACTGGGAAATATTGTCTGACTATGGAAGAGGAAAGAGGGGACTTCTGGGCCTTTCTTTCCCTTGTTTTTGGATTAATGTCATGTATACACCAACATCTTTGAATTGAAAATTTATTTCAACTGAGGCTTTAGTCACAAAGGAATGTGTACATTTAATTCTAGTGCAGTCTACAGCCATGCTGCCCTGAACAAGCCAAATCCCGTCTGATCTCAGAAGCTAATAAGTAGGGTTGGGCCTGGTTTGTACTTGGATGGGAGACCACATAGGAGAACCAGGTGCTGTAGGCATAAAAAATTAAAAAAAAAAAAAAAGATTATAAGCTGACAAGATCCTTGCAATCTGTGAGGTCAACCAAGGGTTGCCTCGCCTAAAAAAAAAAAAAATTCTAGCACAGAAACAAACCACATGTTGGGAGGCGATGATAATTCCTAGGTTTTTCTTTTTTTTTTAATTAGTTTTTGAGGTAATTTTAATTTCTAGTAGGACTGTTATGTAAGGAAAGAATGAGTATTTACCTTTGCAATTGAAAGGCATTTATAGCAAGATGCAGAAATTGTCTTTTAGTTTAGCATATATTAAAAAATCAATGTAAGTAAAGGGAAGATGGTTTCCCTATGGGAAATCATGGAGTTGCCCCACATGAGCTTTTGAAATATCAAGGGCATGCTTTCAGAGAAATAAATCTTTAAAACATTTGCCTGAACACTTTGCATCTTTTTAAAAAATTGGTTTTATTTAATAACATTTTTTTCAGAATAATTTGAATTCCAAGTGACCAGAATTCTCATTGTGGTATAATTGTCTCATGTAAGAATCTCTCCACTCACCATCCTAGGGCAGACTACTGAGACATCCATTAGTCATTTTTTTTCACCTTAAAATGGAAATAAGTGCCTGCCTGAGAAAATTCTAACTTGCCAAAAAAATTTACTGTTTATTATAACACCAGTCACCGCCTGAAGTTAGGTCCCTGTCTCCAGCTTCTAGGAGAGTAGAAGTCTAACCTTTATAAGTATTAGTTTACCAACCCAGATGGGTTTCCCTTCTTTCTTGTTTCTGTACCTTTTCATTTCTCCAACTCTACTACTGAGCTCTGCTAATTCCCCAGCTCATTTCCTTATTCTGTCTTTAAACCATCTAGTCACCTCTAAATCACCACACACATGTGCGTGCACACGCACACACACACACACACAGATGTAGGTCCATCTAAGAATAAAAATTTTGACATTTTGAAAAGTGAACCTATTACCCTACTTAATTGTAAACCCTGTGCAAAGAGTTCTTAATACTAGGAATAGGCATGCTGTGGCGACTACTTATGACACATGAACTTATGCTCTTCCCCCTTATCACCCTCAAACAAAACTAGTTTCTTTGGTGTGTTTTGGTCTCTGAGTGGCTTTGTCGCTTGGCCATCAGCACAGCCAGTCCCCAGCTGCTGCCTCAAGTCCATACCTGCAGTTCTGAGAACCAAAGCATTTGTTTAGCTCATGGCATAGTTCAGCTGTGGAGAGGACACAGCACCTTTGCATCTTTCATCTTCTTTCGCATAAGTGCAGAGATATTTCTGGTTGGTGAGATGTAGTTACTTGTTTCCTATCACTATAGGACCCAGATCTGTTGACATGATCACATCTGCTTTGCCATCCCTGTTCAGAGCTCTTAGTTAAAATATGCTCCATTTCTTCATTAATAAGAGTGGGAAAGAACCTTCATAGAACTTGTTTTTCTGCTTTTGGTATGTGTGCGAATTTATTTGCATTGCTGAGGGGTCCTTTCCACTGTGGTATTGGTAAAAGTTTGAATGGTAAACTCCAAGTTTGGTTTCAGAAGCAAATGGCCTGTCTTTCTTCCCCATTACAAAATAAGCTGCAAAAGTAAACAAATGGGCTGAAGCATAACAGCCGTCTGAATACCGGCCAGCGGGCTTCACTCTTGGTGGCCATGCAGAATGTTCACCGTATTGCTTCCTGGCTGTGAGCTGATGTGTTAATTTTCTTTAGGAGCCGCCAGCAATTTGAGAGGGAAACAATGCTGTTCTTCGCTTTTCAGTCCTGGTTTTTGGGCGCATTTTAAGTATTGTTCCTTTCTGTTCCCCGAAAGCAGATCTCAACCAGAGGGTGCCACTGCACCTCGCCAGTGCTGATAGGGAGAGCTGTGCACATGAGGGTGGTAGTCTTCACATTATCACCCTTCTGAATGGTTTCCATAGAGACGGAACCAACAAATTCCGGTGACGTGAGGTGAAAATAAATGGACGACATAGCCTTGAAAGAATACAAACATTTGGGCTCTTATAAGAAAATTTATATGAGTTCTAGAATTTATTTTATGGGGTCCTCTATTCCAAATTTTGGACTATTGATAATATCAGTAACTAATATCGAAAAATCTACATTCTCTTTGTGGCTGTTTCTGTAGTGTGTAGCTTTGGCACTGGGATTAAAATGGAGAGTCTCATGAATATTTGTCCTACTGCAAAACCCCCATTACCATCCTCTTTCTCAGTGACAAAAGGAAGTCGCAGCCCAAATCATAGAGAATACTGATTATTTTGGAATAAATGTTAATGCCATGCTGAATAGATCAAGCATCTTTTTTCAATGGGACAAAATGCCTTCTTGGATATGCAGACATTTCTTTTTTTTTTTTATATTAAAATACACCTAGAAACACAAATTAATCGAGTTAGTTGAAACATAGACATTGTAGATCACGGACACATTTTCTTAATCTCTATGTTTTGCCTGAGGCAACTAAACCCTTTAAGCAGGATGGCAGGGCCTGTACTAGCCTTATTTTCCTAAAATGAGGGTTTATTTAGTATCTCCAGGCTTGAGACTCACTGATCTAAGAGTCCTTTAATAGGTGATTGTGAAAAGCATTCATGCCTGTTTTAGTAATATAAAAACCTGTGAATTATAAAAGAAGTTTATAAGTAAAAAAAGTGGGCTCATATGTGTCATCTTTGTGAGAAAACAGTTTTGAAGCTCTCTGTCTTCAGCAGTTGTAATAAGCATCAACCAAAGTTTGGACTTAAAAAAAGGTCGAGCAGGGAAGGAAAGGCTGAGCAAGGGAGGTGGTGATATTAGGTGCCAAAAGCTGCAGTAGAAGGAACACAACATGGTTTCAGGTATGAAGGACTATGCTTGCGAGTCTGTGGCCTCCTCCTGCAGGTAATGGGGACCCATCCGCATTTGAGTATGAGAATCAGATGTACACACTCGCACCACAGATACTCGGTAATTTTCTATTTTAAGCATTGCTCTGGCTAATATGGCAACAAAGAAGAAAGGGTGGATATAAGACATCAGAAGGAAGACTAACGGCAATTGGTCATTATTTGGGGCTAAAAAAATCTATAGTTTCTTTCTTAAGAAGTGGCAGAATAGTGGTACCTTTACAGGAATAAGAATATTCAGGAAGAGAAACTAGTTTGTTTGGGGATCTAGTTGGATTAAGAATAGGAAATGTGACACCAGATGGGATGTGATGAATTTACAGCAAAAATTATTTTCCAAGTAGAAATATCTAATAATATCTTAATTAGGACTATGAGTGACTTCTTTGGAAGAAGCCGATGACTATTTACTTTTTAAATTTTTTTATTTAAAGACCAAAATGGAGGGCAAAAACAACTTTTTAAAACAACTAACATTCGGACAGGATTTTACTATTTCCAAATGTGTTATATTAATCTAATTTGAGTGCTAAGAAAATATGATATAGGTGAAGTTAACTTCATTCACCACCAAGAGAAATTGACAGAGAGCACTTTAGTTACTTGTCACAGTTCACAGGTAGCAAGTTAAAGAACTAAGGTTGAAACCCAGAGTTTCTTAATACTTAGAATTGTGAAGATTCAGGGAAACCTGTGAAGCATTAAACTACTTAAAGGAGTACAGACCAGAATGATCTTTATGGAGAGGAACATGGCAGTATATACTAAGAGCCTTAAAATTATCACATATGATTCAAAATTCCTCTTCTAGGAATTTAGCCTAAGGAAATAAGACAAAGATGAAGCTGTTCACTGTTATGCTATTTCTGACATTTAAAAACAAAAGTAATGTTCATCTTGAGGGAACTTGTTAAATAAATTATGATCAACAAAATGATCTAATACCACATAACAATGGAAATTAAATTGTCAAATAATATATAAAGTTATTAGAAACTGCCCATGGAATAATGTTAATGGGAAAAAGATATTAAATTTTACATAGAGTATAATCTTAGTTTAAATAAAAATGATTATGTTGCAGAAAAGAGTTGTAATCACTTCAAAATATATGTATAACAACTCATCATGATGTGTACTTACATGCAGTTTTATTTGTCAATTATAACTCAGTGAAGCTGGAGAAAAAAAGAATGTATGAAGAAAAGTCACAAATCAAGAAGAAAAGGGACAGATAACACAATAGGAAAACAGGCAGTACACTGAGTGCGCTCATCACAAGACTGAAAAGAAATGCACCTAAATATTTACTGTTGTTATCTTGGAGTTTTGGGATTATGGGTGATTTATTTTCTTGATAGCTGAATTTTCCAGCTTTTACAATGAGCATGTATAAGGTGATCATAAAAAAGGTTGTGAATATGTTCCTGATACATAGAAGATGGTTAATAAATGGTAGCTGATGTCTTTAACATTTAAAACATATAATAAAAAGAAAGTAAAAATTACAGTTAATTTCACCACCCAGAGAAAACCATTGTTTATGTTTTCATTGACTTGTTTTATACACTTACAATAATGATAATCTACATTTAACTTTTAAAATTAATAAAGCATGAACATCTTCCATGTAAGGAAACATATTCTTTTACATATCATTTTCAATGAATGCATAGTATTATATGCAGTCGTCTAATTTATTTAATCATTCTTTAGTGGACAATTAGTTTATTGCTGATTATTCAGTGCTGTGATGAATTCTTTGAAGTATGATCCTCTCTCTTTCTATTTTATATTCTATATCTACCTTTATGAATATACTGAGTCTTTCCCACTTATTAGATGAACTCGCTGGTATGTATGTGTGCATGCATATGTGCATGTTTGCTCTGTATGTCAAATAATGACTCTGAGTAACATGAAAGTTTCACGTTACCAAGCAATGTAAACATATGTCTTCATGGTGGCTAGCCCTGCTGTGTGTGCAAGTTTTACCTGATCTGAGGTCACAGTTGCCCCTTTTCTATGCCTTCTGTGTGACTCCATTTCTGCTCAGATTCCCTTTCTATTTTGTCTGCATCCTGTATTGTGTGCCTCATTCATTCCAGTTCACCACTCAAATTTGGCAAACTGATTTATAGTTGCTAAGCCAGGCTGTTCAAGAGTTACTGCTCTCTGTGTACTCAAAAAAACACAACACTATCATATTAATAAAAGTTTCAAGGAAAACAGTTCAGTCTTGACATTGTACTGTTGTAAGGCAAGCTTCCCTACCCCACTTTCCTGAAAGGTAAGAAGACATTGATTGCTTCTTTCTTTTTTTTTCCAAAAAAGACCTCAAATTTTTCCCACATACTTTTCTGGCTTGGAAAGACGAAAAATAGAGATATGAAACAATGTCAGTCACATCTGACCTTGTTTGATTGTAGTCAGAGGAGATTCTTGCTGAAGAGATAATAGCTCTGTCATAAGTCCTCAGTCACCCTCTATCCTATCACTTTATTATTTTTTAATATTTATCACTCTAAAATAATTTTATTTATTGTTTCTTTTGGCCCATTATAATATAGTCTCCCTAAGATTAGGACTTATTATGATGTGTCACTAAAACCTATTATAGTTCTTGACACTTTGTAGGAATATAGTAATCATTTGTAGAAGAGTAAATGAAGGAATGAAAAAAAAGATAAAGACGCTGAGTGGGTTAACTCATGTACCTTAAGATGCATTTTTGGCTAATAACTGGAGGATATAAGATTAGAATGCTGCCTTCTAACCATTTTACCCTTGACTTTTGATAGTTGTGGAGTTAACTTCCATAAACTCTTTAAGTGGACAGTGAGAATTCTTAAATAGACCCCTATTAATTTCTTAGGAGCACATAAAACTTCTGGTTCATATAAAACAAAGATTCTCCCTCCCCAAAATGAGTTTTGAATATTAGATATTCGATTCTTGAATACTGTCTTATTGTGAACTGTGAATGGGGTGAGCTTTTTAGCTAGAAGAAAGACAATAGGAAGCAGAATTTCTGTTTATGTTATCATAAGTAGTCTCAAGTGGATTTTAAGAGCCAGCTTACAAGAGAACACACATGTACAGCAAGATCATTAAAATAGAAATGTAAAATTAAATAATAACTTAGAGGGATAGAAAAGTAAGTGCTGATTAAACCCAAAGAATAATATTGTTATTGTGATTTAATTCTGAACTTCCTTACTTACATAAGCCAAAAGGGAAGCTTAGTGATCTATTATTCTAATTCTCGAGGGAGGCAAATTTAAAATTTTCAGATGTTGAATTCTAAAATGAAGACATTTCGTGAACTTTCCTAAATAGTGGAGTCACAGTTTGGACCTGGCCTTTTGTGTCCTTCACAGGATCACCCAGTATACTCCATACCAGCCAGAGGTGTCTCAGGGAGACTGGAGAGTTTACTGAATTACCAGACCATGGTGTGTGACATGACAGGCATGGACATAGCCAACGCTTCCTTGTTGGATGAGGCGACGGCAGCTGCAGAGGCGATGCAGCTGTGCTACAGGTGAGAGGCCCAGCATGAGATTCCGTCAGGCTAAGGGACGTCTTCCCGTCTTTTTCCTGCTTTGTCAAAAGTCCTGAGGATGCATTTCTATAAGTAGAATTGCTGGCTTACAGTGAAGAGTTAAAGATTGTTCTCCAGTCCCTCACCTTCCTTCCTTCCTTCCTTCCTTCCTCCCTCCCTCCCTCCCTCCCCCCTTCCTTCCTTCCTTCCTTCCTTCTTTGCTTTGTGAGTACATTTGAGCTTACTTTCCTGGTAGAACTCTCATGCAGATAGTCATCTAGGTTGGGAGATCTGTCTGCACTCATGGAGTATGTGTCTGAGGTTTTGTACCTGGCCTCGTTGCCCAGGTAAGTCTCTTTCTTAGCTTTCAGATTCTGAGAGTGATAAGCTCCAAACTCGCTCATCAGATATAGAGGCCTCTAAGTTCCAGCCATAGCCCTTCTGCTTTCCAAGTAGCCCTGGGGTGTAGGCTCAGTCTTCCTCCTACCAGGGATGGATGGTTTCAAAAGAATGCTGCCCACCCAGCCCTCTGGTTCTTTTTCTTAGCTTTTCGCTCATTTTCATCTCATTTCTTCCCTATTCATCTAGCTACTCTTCATTCACCACCACTGATTTTGCTAAATAGAGTAGGAATGGGAATGGGATTTCAGTGGAAATCTATTCAGTAAAGGTCGTTATGGGTCATTAATGACTATTTTTTTTTATATTATGTGATATAAGAAAGATCCAAACCTACAGAGAACTTTTATAAGAGTTTATTCTAGCCAAACTGACATAGGGGGCAAGATCTCAAATGATCTGGAGAATGACAGGTTTGCAGCTTCTGTTATGCGTTTGAAATTAAGGAGGGACTGTAAGAAGGATTATATGGAGGTGGGGAAAAAGCAAGTTGGGGATTGGATTATGGGATAGATAAGATTATGTGCTTTGGGGGTTAGGGCTTATTTCAAAAGTATATTAACTTAGGTGCAAAAAAACAATGGACAGGGCTTGCTTAATGCAAAGATAAGCCCTTTACTGAAGAGGTTATAATGTCTCTGGTTATGAGTCACTATAACCTATTATAGTTCTTGACACTTTATAGGAATATGTAGTGACTCACCAGGACCTGCCCAGTTAGGAGTTTATGATCAGATCACCCTGTGAGATTACTTTCCATCGGGTCTCCTTTTTCCTTCCACAGTTCTATGCTCAGCCTTTCCTAAATGCAATCTTTGTTTTTGCATTCCTAGAAGGTACTCTGATTTCTTTAATGTTTATGTTTGAATGTGATTTTCATTTTCGACAGACACAACAAGAGGCCGAAATTTTTTGTTGACCGCCGTTGCCACCCACAGACAATAGCTGTCATCCAGACTCGAGCCAAGTAATTAATTTTATTCATCTTTTGAACTAAGAGATAATATCATGCTCCTCTCAGCTGTTTTTCTTGACTACTTCCAAACTGATTGGAAGTGAATATGGTTTAAATTGCCTGCTGAGTTTTACTTTCCCTCCCACTTCCTTCCCATGATCTTGCAAGTAAGTAAAATGTGTCAAATTGAGGAGAAAAGTCACTGTGGCTTTAGTTGCCTTTGCTTTATATTAGTTATCATGATGTTTTGTTTTGTTTTTGTAAAAAGAAAAAATATTAAAAATTTCAACAGTGTTGCAAAACCTTCAAAAAGCAGGGAGGAAATGGAACTCTCACACAACTGTTAATATTTGCCCTACTCCTGCAAACATAGTTACAGTCTGTTGTAGGTATAACATATCGTATTTGTTTAGTGCTTTAATTGGATAGAACAAACACAACACAACTACCACTTGTGGGTATGTTTATTTGCTTTCTCCTTGTAAAAGCTGGATAATTCTTCCTCTCCACCCATACCACCATCCATCCCTACAGAAGGGGTTTCTCACAGATACTTAATTAGGTGGTTTCAGAAACCTAACGAAGTTCTTCTGGTCTTACTGATGGTTTCCATTCACCTAAGACTGATACAACATGAAGTGGCAATGTCTCTGTTAAAGATGTTCGTTCTTTAGCCCAAGGAAGCGATGTTTTTGGTTTTCTCAGGAGCTGGTTCTGACAGGAAAGGGGAACGGTAAGGGTGGAAAAGAAAGAAGCTGAGCTATTGAGTGCACTTGGGTTGGTGTGAAGCACGGTTACCACCGAAGGGCCAGGTGTGGGATGGGTGTGTGTGTGTGTGGGATGGGGTCTTGAGTGGGCATCGAGGAAGGACACAGAATATGAATGCTGTGTTATGGAAAAGAAACTGTACGTAATTTGATTTTCCCTTGTAAACAAAAACCATGATTGTTCTTTGTCTTTTCTGTTTCCAGATATGCTGGAGTCCTCATTGAGCTGAAGTTACCTCATGAAATGGACTTCAGTGGAAAAGATGTCAGCGGGGTGCTGTTCCAGTATCCAGACACTGAGGGGAAGGTGGAAGACTTTACGGAACTTGTGGAGAGAGCACATCAGGCTGGGGTAGGTAAACCTCTCCTTCTCCTTGTGGGGATCCACAGAGGTGTGTCTCCACTTTGAATTATTATTATTCTTTTTGGTGTGTCTTGGTTTCCGTACCTTTATCATCTGGAATAGTAGCACTGTGTCCTTTCCTACCTCCATTCTTCAAGTTTATTTTGTTCATTGATTCCTGGCACTTGATAGGCATTCACTAGATATTTTAAATGAATGAACGAGTAAATGAAGTTCACATGATATGAGCCAACTCTGCCAGACTGCTTCTGTAATGGAGATCATTGGATACTCTCCCAGTACTCTGGGGAAGGGGATAACCTTGTCCATTTCCTCTTGTTTCTTTTCTAGAGCTTGGCTTGCTGCGCAACTGACCTTTTAGCTTTGTGTATCTTGAAGCCTCCCGGAGAATTTGGGGTAGACATCGCCCTGGGCAGCTCCCAGAGATTCGGGGCGCCCCTGGGCTATGGTGGACCACATGCAGCCTTTTTTGCTGTCAGAGAAAGCTTGGTGAGAATGATGCCTGGAAGAATGGTGGGAGTAACAAGGTAAAACAGCTCATGTTTCTCCCCTTTTATTGTGGTTATAATTTTTCCTGCTCTTTCTTGATCACGAAAGTTGTCAGATGCTCTTTGAATGCAATTGGCTCATTTTGAATTGACTGAAGAAATGTACAACATAGATTCAGCAGAGAGAATCTGGGGTAGGAACTAGTTAGTACCTCTTCTCAAACACCATGAGTATGTGTTTAATTCATAACGTATTTTTACCGAAGTCATATGAGTGAATTTATTTAGGTTAATGAAAAGCCTTGAGAGATCGAGTATTTTAAGTGTGTTTTATATTAAGTTTCCTTCTTGAAAGTATTGTCATGCGACACAGCTATGTAAAGACAAGTGCAGTGAGAGGTTACCATGCACACATCGAGTGTGAGTCATATTTCCTCGAGGCCTGCCACTTGGCCACTGGAGTTATTTCCAGATGCATTTTCTCGAGTGCTTCTCCCTGGTGAAGATTCTCAGATTAAGAGTTGAGGTGAATGCCGTGAATGTTATTGGGAAATTTGGCATGATCTTTTGACTTTTCATAAAAGCTGATCTATAAATGTAAGTGAATAGTCTGAAGTAGTGAATGATGGGATGGTGCTGTGGAGTTTTAAAGGACTCAGTTTGCCACAGGATATCACAAGGTACTTTGCTCTCTAGTGTAAAAATAACAGTTTCTTCAAGTATTTTTACATTAGCTTCTTTCAGTGATGTCTCTTCACCAGACAAGATGAGGCAGAGGCTTTCTAATGCAAAAAATTTAATACATTAATTATTACCTGATGATTTTTATATTGAACTTTTTACATTTCTGGAAAATGGTCCCAGAGCTTGATGAAATAAGGGATAAGACTTTTAAATCTTTGGGTTTATACAAGTTTTTAATTGTATTAGGAAGGGAAAAATTTTTATTAGAGACATGTTGATTAACATCATTTTTATTTATAGCCATGTAGTCACTTCAGATTTCTATAAAGAAATGCTGTTTCCTTCATCAGTTATTTCCCATTCTCTTGAGTCTGCCAAGAAGCTCAGAATGAGTTAATCCTCAATCACCATCATTATATCAGGCTGGGTAATTCCTAGAAAATTTCCTTTTAAGGTTTCCAGCCTTATTATATATATCTTGTTGCCTCAAATCCTCAAAGTACAACCTGAAAATTAGTAGTCCTATTTAGAACAGGATAGTTTGGGAATTGTTTCTTTATGGCCTTGCGCCCAGGTAAATTTGCTACATTCACTTCAAGCTGGGAAGGAAAGAAGCAGGTATGTTTATGACAACTTCTGGTGCTATGATGATCTGTGCTAATAGGAGGTTTATTCTTGCCCCAGAGATTCCACTGGGAAAGAAGTGTATCGTCTTGCTCTTCAAACCAGGGAGCAACACATCCGGAGAGACAAGGCTACCAGCAACATCTGTACAGCTCAGGTAGATCACATGCCTGACCTGCCCCCTGAATGCCTTGCCATCTACAGAAATGAGCTACTCATTCACTCACTTAGGTCATTAATTTATTCACCACCTACTGAGCAGTGCGCATGCCAGAAATGTTAAGCTGTTATTGGTAGAGAGGCTTTGTGCTCTTGTCAGAACCAAAATACAATAATATATTGCACTGGTGCTCTGTGCACGCATACACTTCACACTTCAGGGTCCCTAGCGTTCTTATCCATAGAGCAGGTTCATTATGGGTGGTGACTGGGTACCTTCTCTTCAGGCTGAGATGGAAGCCCTCCAGGATGGGGTGAAGAAGGCAATGTGAGAATGCTTAAGGTGACTGTACTTGAGGGGATGGTCCAGATTGGCGAGCTGGTGGTGGTCATGGTGTACTCTTACTCAGAACTCACGATAGGCATTCCTGAAATGGATGGGATAAGATAAGTTATCTGGAAGTTGCCCAAGGACTGCTCAGGTCAGAGGGAGCAGTATTTTCTGATATCGGCCAACTCCTACGATGAGGTGGAGAGCCACTGCTGTGCGTGTGATCTATTCTGGGTCCGTCTGTCATTCAGGGTTAGAGAAAGAGTGAGATCTCACAGATAATTCAACTGGCAACACAGTGTTCTTCTCCCTCAGGGCATTGCCTCAGGGCACCACCAGGTTTGAGAAAGCCTCTTCAGGAAGGCAATAGATGATAAGGTCTTCTTACAGTTGGTTGGTTCTATAGCCGTTGGTCTTTAGAGCAGTTTCCTCAGTTGGTTTTCTTGTATTGTTTTTTGCCTCATGAAGGTGGCTGCTGCTTTTCAAGTAAGAGCTCTTCTAGTATCATAGGAAGGAGCCAGTTGTCATGGGCTTTTCTACTGTTGACAGTAAATAGGCCTTTATGTGATGCCTTCACTTTCTGTAGTTTACCCTCCATCTGTTGAATTCTCTGCTTACACATTTTTCCCTTCCTCTGCAGCTGACTGCTCCTGCCTTGTCCTTTCTGCTCATGTTCTTCCAGAGGTGTCTGTCGGATCATAAGTGCATGAAGTGTTTTCTAATTTTCCAGGGGAACTTGAGCTGTCCACAATGAACAAAAGTTGTGTTTGTACTTTTTAAAATTTCTTCCAGTTCATGTATAGCTGATATTTCATTTTTAACTTGGATTATAAAAGGTCTCTATCTTATTCAGTAATTATTCAGGTGATGTTTGCCCTGGAGATAACCATACTCTGTCTTCTTTGATTTTCACCTTCTCATTCTGGAGATCTTCTGACCCTATATTATCTATTTCAGTTCAGACATTGCCCTTTTCATAATTGGTTGCATAAAACAATTGCTCATAACTCCAGGGTCATTCTTTCTGCAAATTCGAAATTATTCTTTTTTTTCTTTTTCTTTTTTTTTTTTTAAAGATGACTGATATCTTTTGAGTTGTTCCTTGAACACTCTGTGTCTTTGACTCCAGCCTCCTACTTCTTGCTCATTGTTACTACCAAGGCTGCCCCTTTCCTCTTGAGCATGACAGGGTCTACACTGGGATTTTCTCAGTTTTGCATCATTGATGGTAAGATATTTTTTCAAAAAGAAAATCTCTGAAATTTAAAATTTACTGAATTCTTTTAAAAAATTCTTTCTATAAACTTGTGATGTTTCTTCAGATGTCTGAATTTGCATTATGCCCTGTTCTTTATATTTTCTTATTTCTCAGCTTCTACAATAAGGAGTTTTTTTCATCAGCTATTTTGAAAGTCAGGTGTATTAAGCCATAATTTACATTTCATTAGCACTTTTATTAAAACATAACTTCCCATAAAATTTACCCATTTAAAGTATGCAGTTCAGTGGTTGATAGTGTTTTCATGAAGTTCGCAACCATCACCCACATTTCATTTCATGAACATTGTCTTTACCTCCAAAGAAATTTTGTTACCATCCCTCCCCCTCCCTCCAGCCCCTGGCCACCACTTGTCTACTTTTTGTCTCTGTGGATTTGCCTATTCTGGATATTTCGTATAAATGAGGTCACACAGTATGTGACCTTTTTGTGCCTGGATTCTTTCACTTAGCATAATGTTTTCAAGGTTCATCCATACGTTAGCATGAATCAGTACTTCATTCTTTTTTATAACAATAATAAATATCCCATTGTATGGGTATATTACATTTTGTTTATTCATTCATCAATTGATAGATATTTGAATTTTTTCCACTTTGGGATATTTCAAATAAGGATGCTATGTACATTTGTGTATAAGTTTTTGTGAGGGCATATTTTTCAGTTCTCTTGTATATATATCTAGGAATAGAATTGCTTGGTCTTATGGTAACTCTCTGATGAACTTTTTGAGGATCTTCAGACTGTTTTCCAGTCTGCAGCATTTTGTATTTCTACCCTCAGTGTATAAGGGTTCTAATGTCTCCACACTTTCTTCAATCCTTATTTGCCTTGTTTTTGATTATAGTCATCCTAGTGGGTGTGAAGTTATAGCTTATTATAGTATTGACTTGCATTTTCCTAATAACTAATGATTTTGAGCATTTTTTCATCATTAGTTCTTGATTATTTTAACTTGGTTCTGTGTTCAAATTATCAAAGAAATTTGATTCTTTTGGTCTCTATCTTTGTTTTTTGGAATTCCTTTGATGTTCTAATGCTTTTTTCCAAGATTTTTAAAAATGATTTTATACTTCTCATCAATTTATTGGCCAGTCACTTGACATAGTCTCCAGTTTGTGAAAAGAATGATTTCTAGTTTTAAAAAGTACATGAGCCACCTCCACAAGGCTACTATGATGGGAGGCTTCCAGAGCATTCTGTGAATGTCAGGCCTGAGTTTCTGCTTCCTAACAGCATAGCCATGAGTATTTGGATATACTGTGTCATGGACGGTTTACTTCAGATTTGCCCTCTCCACAGCTGTAAAGTGTTCTGTATTTATTTCTAATTGTTACACGGAGTCCCCAAAAGCATTTATACTCTCTCTGGGATTTTTGGTGCAATAAAGTGTATTTCTGTGTTCCATGATACTCTTCTTTTCCTCCTCATTTTCTTTGACTTTTAGGTTCACTTTCTGAGAACTTTTGAGAACTGTTTCTTGTTTTGCGATGGCCCTGTAGAGATTTGTTCTAGCAGCCCAGCAGAGAAAATGTGTACCTAACAAAATAGATCTGATATTAAATGTCATCCAACTTTATAGCACTGTGTTTCTTGGTTGAGTAGAGTGTTTCTGTGAGGTGCCCCTTCCCACCCTGGGGCGACTAACCACGAAGGTGGACCTTGAACTGCTGACCTAGTACATTAGGACAAAAGTCACTTTAGAGAGACTGGAATCCTCAGAGAGACCATGGTCCTGCACCAATGAGATGGGAGGGTCTGTGGGAGAATCAAGTGGACTGGGCAGGTAAGGAGTCTGAGACTTGAGTTTAGCCAAGTCACCTAAGATGATACTATATGGTTAGAAGGCTATATAGTATCAGGATCTATGGTGAAACAACAGTTGAGAGATGGGGCTAGGAGGAGAAGAAGCAGTAAATAAGCCTCCATCACTTTCCCCCAAGTCGACACTCATTTTGGTTTCTGGCCCTAGCTATCTTCCTCTCGTCCTCTTGCTCAGCCCAAGGTGTCATCACAATTGTCCCTCCATGCTCTGCATACAGGACTCCCTCACTGCAGCATCCCTGTGCTGTCTGTGTTCCTTATCTCTGAGAGATGCTGATGGCATTCCTTTCTGTTTTCTGTCACACTAGAACACACACTTCCCTGTAAATATTTTCATGAAACTTAAATCTAATAGTCAAGAGAAATATATTCACCTAAGTAAGTGACAGGGAATAAGCCACCTTGTTCTGTTTTTGTTTGTTTGTTTGTTTGTTTGTTTAATGTGTCTCTTGCCAGCTCATTTTGGTTTTATTCCCCTGCCTCCTGCATTTTCATCTTCGTAGTTCTTTGCCATAGAGTTTCCATTCATCTCTTTGGTTGTTAAAATTCAGCTTCTAGTGATTTACTAAGGCCTCCACATAATTGTATTTCTTGAGTTCTTCTGTTTTTGAAAACTTTTTTTGTTTTTATCCATGAAGAACTGTTTGATTGCATATAAAATTCTTAGATCTCACTCCCATCCCCCCCCCGCCGAGGTCATTATTGCTCTGCTGTCTTCCAACATTAAATTTTGGTTCTGGATGTCTGATGACAGTCATCTTCCCTTTTATGGATGACATGATTATGTTGCATGGATGGAATCCCTTTATAATGGTCAAAATTGAAGGTTTAGTATAGTGACTCCACGGTGTCTGGTGTCTTGGATGCTGTGTTTCCCCCTTAGGTGTTCATTCTGTTCAGGCATATTATAAATGGTACCCAGCTATCATAGAGAATGCAGGAAATCTGATCATTTTGCTTTGTCCTTATTTTCAATTTTGGTATCACAAGTCAAAATAATAGTCCCTTTCGCTAATCATCTTTCACATTGTTGAACATGATTCTTTAAACATTCTTTGTTTTAGGCTCTCTTGGCGAATATGGCTGCCATGTTTGCAATCTACCATGGTTCCCGTGGGCTGGAGCATATTGCTACAAGGGTACATAATGCCACTTTGATTTTGTCTGAAGGTGAGTCAAATATCAGTTTTAAAACTTTTGGGCATAATAAGACTGATAAACATGAGTAAGTTAAATTGAAAACTCACTGCATGTTTAATACTGTATGTAGACTTAAATGTCTAATATAAAACTGGGAAGAATATTTTCAACTTCTATGCTAGACTGAGTCAATGTTTTTAATATATAGAGCTCTAACTCACTCCCCTCATCCCATACATAAGAAAGATGAATACCCTAAGAGAAAAATGGGCAAAGGACATTAAATGTAATTGTAAAAGAAGTAAGTATACAAATGAATGATCAGTGAACATAAATTACCTCACTTTTACAAAAAAAAAAAGTAAATTGAAACAATCAAATAATTTTTCTCTCATTACACTGGCAAAGATTAAAAAAGAATGAGAATATTTGCATGACTTTATGAGGGCACTTAAACAATATGATCAAAAGCTTTTAAAATGTGTGGACAATTTGTTCCAGAAGTTCTACTTCTAGGACTATATCAAAGGAAATAATCAGATTGGAGTGAAAAAGTGAAAAAGTGTCCATTGAAACACTGTTTACAATAGCGCAATCTTGGAAATAGCCTAAATGTTCAATAATAAGTAATTAGTTAAATTACGGGACATTTATAAGTTTGAACACGTAAAGCCATTAAAAATGATATGGGCTTTGATTTGTAGAAAGACAAAATGTTCATGGTATATTAAAATTTTTTTTTAAAGGGTAAAGAAGTAAATGCGTGATCATTCACACCCACACCCACCCACACACACAAACACACACACACACACACACACACACACACACACACACACACACTTCACTTCTGGAGGAATATGTACCAGGCAGGATGTAACCACGAGTTATTTCTGGATGGTGATAATGGTGATTCCCACCCCCTCTCCCCTGCCCCCCTTTTATATATATGCACAATTTTCTATAGCATAGTAATAAACATTTAATTTTTTTTTGAAGCAGCCACCAAAACATTGGGCAGGGCAGGGACAGACTGTGTAATAGTAGGATTTACCTCTGTGAAATGTCATTGGCAGAGGAGCAGTCTCTTGGTTGGAAACTGGTGAATCTCCTGTCTTGTCTAGGTCTCAAGCGAGCAGGGCATCGACTCCAGCATGACTTGTTCTTCGACACTTTAAAGATTCAATGTGGCTGCTCAGTGAAGGAGGTCTTAGACAGGGCTGCCCAGCGACAAATCAATTTTCGTCTTTTTGAGGATGGCACAGTAAGTCAAATTTTCCATTACTTTTTTCTTTTTCTTTTTAAACAAATTCTCCAAATTTTCATGACTTTGCTCATTAAAAGATTTCTTGTTTATTTTTGAAAAAATCAATATTGGAACATTGGGCACAATCTTTTTTTTTTATAAACAATTTTCATTTCCAATTTGGAAATGAAAATTTCAGCTTTCCTTAAGACTTTGTGTTTTCATACATGGGACTCTTAGGCACATATTTTGCTCGTAATACTCCTTCTTCACAATAGGACTGTTCAAGGTAAAGGCTATGATAAGTGATGTGATAAAGTAAGTTAAGGAAGAAAACGGCGAGCGTATCTAATACCAATAGGAGTGCCCTGCAGCCATCGATTACGAGAGTCCTGCAAAGTCTAGGCTGATCTAGTCTCCTTTGCCTAAGAGCCAATTTAAATATAATCATACCCTGATGTTTTAGAATGACTGGGACTTTTGTCCAGCTCCTTCTCCTCTTACCTCTGTTGGGATTTCTCCACTGGTGTTAGTGTTTAGAGCTGATGTTTTCTCTTTTGTTTTCACTTCATAGCTTGGTATTTCTCTTGATGAAACTGTCAGTGAAAAAGATCTGGATGATCTGCTGTGGATCTTTGGCTGTGAGTCGTCTGCGGTAAGTGAAATAAACACATGTATTCCTTCCTGACTATTTGAGATGGTGTCAAAGATGGCATTTGCCTTTTGTGGGCCTGAGTATGAGGGAGAGGGGGCCCGGTGTGATGTTGGGTGGCCTGCTGTTAAAATTATATCACTTCTGTCCTTTACTGCTGTGACTGTTGGTAGTTAGAGGTCACTGCTGTGGGCCCCAGTGAGTACCATGTACCCAAGTTAGTTGTAAGGCTTGTTAGTGGTGTGTAATAGAAACTGTTTCTAATACAGAGATTCATGACTTTGGCATCTTGGTTATGTAGATTCTGGGAAAATTATGCAACAAATATTTATTGAAGACCTGATATGTGTCAGTTACTATGCTAGGCCCTGAGGGTCATGGCGATTTAGACATGATCCCTGCACTCATGGAGCTTATAGTCTAATGAGGATTCAGACAGACGCAAGATTGCAAGCCAGGTGATGCGTTGTGATGGGTACATCTGAAGATGCCCTTGGAGCATGGAGGAGAGGTTCCTCACCAAGACTTGGAATAAATGATCCTAAGCCGAGTTCTGAGAGATGAGTAAAGGTTTTCTGGACTAAGATGGCACAGTTGAGGAAGAGGATGGGGCCAGAGGTGTTCCAGACACCGGGGAAAGCAGCCACAAGGGCTAGCAAGAAAGAGAATCAGAAGCAGTTCAGTGTGACTGAGCTGGTTTCTAAAACAATGAAATAGCAGGGACATGTGAGGAAAAAGGTTACCATTCCGCGAAATGAGAATAAGAGAGTAGCTACCTGGACATGTGGCAAGGTGTTAGTCACAACACTCTGCACAGTCTGGTGCATAGGAAATACTTAGTAGGTATTTGTCAAATGAATCAATGAATGGAAGCATTTACTGAAGATATTAAAATAAGTTCTAGAGTGTTGAATGGTTCTGCCCTGGCTCTCTATGTCCTCTTTGAGAGAAGACTTCAGTATCAGATGACAAGTGTAAGTCATCAAAGAAGTATCACACTGTTCTTTTTAAACTTTAATAAACAGGACAAAATCAGCATCTTCTCTCTAGTCTTCTGCCCTAACCTTCATTGTAGGCATTCGTTTCACGCATTTGAGGAATATTTAATGGAGCACCCGCTGACACTTCTAAATGGCCATGCTACCAGCCTGGGTCAGAATAGGAGGAGGCCATCTATTCAATTATACATTCTATATGTTAAAGACTTTTAAGATATGAGATTTGCAAATTTTTCCCCCCATTCTGTGGGTTGTCTGTTAACTCTTGATAGTTTCTGAAGTGTAAAAGTTTTTAATTTTAATGAGTCTATTTTTATGTTATTGTTGTTGCTTATGTTTTGGTGTCAGATTTAAGAAACCATTGCCAAATCCGAGGTCATACAGGTTTGCCCCTTTGTTTTCTACTGAGAGTTTTATAGTTATAGCTTTTAAATGTAGGTCCTTAATCCATTTTGAATTAGTTTTTGTATATGGTGTGAGGATCCAACTTTATTCCTTTGCATGTATATATCCAGTTTTCTCACCACCATTTGCTAAAGAGATTGTTCTTTCCCCCATTGTATGCTCTTGTCATTTGTATTTTAGTAGAATTGTTCTCAAACAAAAGAGCAGTGTCAGTTGAGACTACTTAGATGAGTGAGATCATGGAAATTTTTTTTGATAGCCTTTTAAAATAATTTACTGGGACTTGCTTCATTATTCAAGGAGCATGCAGGAGATGTTGCCTTTTTTTTTTTTGCAGTAAAAATTATACAGTTTTTCTTATTTTCTGTGGTTGAATTCAACAGAACTTAAAAACAGCACTCTGGAGAATTGCCACAATTCATGACTCCTGACACTTGTCACCGTGACACCATGTCAGATTCCAGGGGGTAGGGTGGGGAGGTGGGTGGTGAGTGGGTAGGGTGTGTGGTAGGGGACTTCTGGTGCTCTGTTAGTATACATGCTGACCACAGGCCCGAGTGTCCACATGTGGTTCTAGGCACAATTCTTGCCCGTTAGTTTCTGTGGTCTCTCTGTGCAGGAGCTGGTTGCTGAAAGCATGGGCGAGGAGCAGAGAGGTATTCCAGGGTCTGCCTTCAAGAGAACCAGCCCATTCCTGACAAATCAAGTGTTCAACAGGTTTGTGTAGCTAGTGTGACTTCTGCATTGTGTGTCGTGGCTTGGGAGCACAGTAGAGAGTGACTTCTGACTCTGACTGTGTTATGGCTGGGTAATGGTGGCTCACTAATAGATCATCTCTGTAAGGATCATATTCCTGAAAGCGCAAGTTATTTCCTGGTTGCTCTGCATCCTTGGCATTGTAAGCCCTAATTCTACTCGTTGGGAAGAGGGAGGTTTGGATGCATAGTTGCTAGGCTGAAGAGCATACCCAGGAAGTCAGTATCCTCTTCTTCCCAACCTTCCTCTTAGGCCCACAAGCAGCTTCTTGTCCTTGGGCATCATCTGAGGTTTGTGGGTTCTATGCCTTTTCTCTGATGTTTCTTGGCTTGTCCATGACCCAATTTGATCTCCTTGCTGAAGGGAGATCTCAGTGTGTCTTATCTTTCAGGGAGGACATGTATAACTCTTACCTATCTAATTATATTGATCCAAATCATGTGTTTTATCTTCACAGCTATCACTCAGAAACAAATATTGTTCGATATATGAAGAAATTGGAAAACAGAGACATTTCCCTTGTTCACAGCATGATTCCACTGGTAATTATTGCTTTTATTCCCACTTCCAACCTCACCCTAATCCCACTTCTTTGGCTCACATCTAATATGCCGCAGGAAGGATGAAAGGGTGGCCAAAAAACCATGCGGGGCATCAGTGGGCTGAGCAGATGATCCTAGAAAATCACTAACGTGATACATTTTGGCTGTATCTTCTTCAAGGGGTCCTGCACCATGAAGCTCAACAGTTCATCTGAACTCACAGTAAGTAGGTCGTTTCTATGGAGGGGGAACCTTCTGGCTTGAACATAAGCAGATCACTAGAGAAAGCTGCTACTGGGGCTGTGATTCAATAACGACTTTCGTAATCCTGTGCCTTGCTATTCAGCAATCTTGGCAGAAACCTTAACTTTACTACAACCTGATCATTTAATCGATGAGTAAAATTATCTTCAAATATTAAAATAATTAAACATATATGATTTATACCATTCTGTCCTCCCATTCCCCAACCCTTTTTGAAAATCCTCCATGTTAAAAGTTTTTATTTTTATCAATTTGTAGTTGTTAAGCTCAGGTAGAATTAAGAACCTTAAGCCTTCTTTCTAGAAATCCATTCACAGTGCCAGAAGGGTAGAAATTTGGGGTTTTAATTTATTTCTTGTGTCAACAGATTTGTTACCTGCTGTTGTGTTGGTAAGTATCTCTACTAGGCTAAGATCAATTTTAGCAAAGCTGTCTTGTTCCTTCTTTCTCATAGGATTGTTCTGATGTGAGAAATCACACCAGGCAAAGGAAATCATTTGATATAATGATAGGAAGATTTCTCCCATTTGCTTTTCCGGTGTTTTGTTCAGCTTAATGAAGAGAATAATATATGTGCTATGTAAGACTATGAATAAACTATGCTTGAAACCATTCATTGGGTTTCATGGATATAAATTTATTTGGGGGACTTTTTGTTTCTAAAAAGATAGAAAAAGATTATATTTTTGTATAAGTTCCCTTTCTGGAACTCTGTGACCTGCTTGTAAAATAAAGACTAATAATACTTACCTTGTAAGATTGTGGTGAATTAATATTCTTAAAGTGCTGAGAACAGTGCCTGGTGCATAGTACACGTTCTTTGCGTTATCTGTTGCTATCATCATCATCATCATCATCATTAAAGTTAGTATCATGACTGCTATTACAATATGTACATATACATATGTTTTTCCTTCTTGCTCCAGCCAATCACATGGAATGAATTTGCAAATATCCACCCCTTTGTGCCACTGGACCAAGCTCAAGGGTACCAGCAGCTTTTACGAGAGCTGGAGAAGGATTTGTGTGAGCTCACGGGCTATGACCAAATCTGTTTACAGCCTAACAGGTAAGGGGGTGTCCTCTCCTGCTGTGTTTCAGTTATCTCTCGAGGTATAATACTCACCTCAAAACTTAGGGGCATGAAACAATAATTGTTTTGTATTATTCTGAGAGTTGAGTGGACAGTCACACTCCACAGGGGTGGAGTACTAGAAGGTCCAAAGTGGCTTCATTCACGAAGCTGGGAAGATAGCAATGGGCTATTGGTTGTGGCCTCAGTGGAGAATGTTGACCTGGGCCTTGGTTCATCTCCACGTGGACCTTTCCATATTGCTGCTTGAACTTCCTAATGGAATGACGTCTGGTCCAAAGTGGAATTTTCCAAGATGAAAGGATGTGGAAGCTGCAAAACTCTTAAGGCCCATCTCTGAAGTTACAGGGCCTCACTTCCAGAGCATTTTGTCTGTTAAAGCAAGTTACAGGGCCAGCCCAGGCTGAATGTGGGAGGGGCAGCACACAGGTGTGAATATTGAGTTTCATTATGGGCCATCTTTGGAAACTAGTTACTAAACTCACCAGTCACGCAGCATAAGAATTAAAACCAAGCACACATGTTAACTCCTAACAAGTAGCAATGAACCTGGATCCTGGTTTGTTCTGTCACTGACTTCGAAAGTTCCCTTTCTGTCTTCTGGTCTTGGGCTCTTTGTAAAGTAAAAACTTTTAAGGACGGCGGATTTCAAAAGCTGGGTGCTTTGGCACATCTTCTGGATGCTTGCTAAAAATACAAATTCTTGAGTTCCACTCCAGACCTACTGAATCATTAGGAGTTGAGAGTAAAAATGTTTTTCAGAAGCAGCCATGACTCTGATATACAGCCAATTTGAAATCCATTGGGTTTGTGATATTTCTGTCTTCATGGAAATAGATAGACAGACAGACATATTATCAGTGTGTGAGTTAACACCTTAGGCCAGTGGTCCTCAACCATTTTGGCACCAGGAACTGGTGCTCCTATGAGATTCTAATGCCTGAGGATCTGAGGTGGACTGAGGTGGTGATGCTAGCACTGGGGAGCAGCTGCAAATACAGGTGAAGCTTCACTCACAGGCCTGTTGCTCACCTCCTGCTGTGCGGCTGGGTTCTTAACAAGCCAAGGACCCTACCGGTCGGCAGCCCGGGGGTTGGGGACTCCTGCATTAGGATATCTTCAGAAGAGGAGTTGGTATTGGCCCCTAGGTTCTCTACCTTGCACTACTCAAAAGTGTAATTCTCCACTGGCAGCCTCAGCATTGGCATCACCTTGGAGCTTGTTAGAAATGCATAATTTTGATTTCAAGATACAAAAATCAAATGATTTTAAAACTGAGACTTTATTGTTTCACTTTCTGAAACAGAAAGTAATCAGACCTTAATCAGATATAATTGAGCCCTACCTCATGTTTGGTAACATAGGCTACACAGCAAAGCCATGCATTTTGTAAAAACAATATGGTATAAAACATAAACCCTTTAACAAGAGGGTATGTGGCAAATGAAAGGATATAGAGCTCTTTTAATAATAGCCTCTGAAACCTTCATTTCATAAATAGAGATGAAGTGACATCCACAAAAGTTAGGCTTTAGTATACTTTTATTAAAATGTAATCATTCAGCTTTTTTTTTTTAAGTATAGAAGGAACCTGATTGAATTAACGGGAGGCAATACTACTTTATTAAATGTTGAAAATAAGGAAACTTCGCCCTCTAGTGCTGGAATATGATCACATCTTCAGTGTCGTATGGGAGAGCAATTTTTCATGACTAAGTCATTAGCTCTTGCAGTAAATTGAGCTCCCAGCCAGAGTCCTCAGAAGGCTGACCTAAGGATGAGGATACTTGCCTTCCCTTATAGCAACAATTCTCAACCCTGGCTGTAAATTAGACTCACGGTGAATTTATAAAAATTCTGGTGTTCAGATCGCAATCCAGATTAAATCATCATCTCAATGGGGAAAGACAGAAGTGAGGGAAGGGAATCAGGTGTGAGTATTTCTTTAAAGCCCCCCCCCCCACCTGATTCCAACCTGCAGGCGAGGCTAAGAACCACTATCTCAGAAGTTTCTCTGTTGTTTTCCATAGTATACCTGATGTTCTTTCTCTATTCTACTCTCCACATTCATATGATTGACAGAAAGATTCAGTACCCCATCTCAGACTTTCAGGAAGGAAAGAGATCTCTGTCAGGTTGTATTCCTGCAAGTGATAGCTTCTCCAGCTCCAGAAATTCGCAGATAGAACACCCACTTCGAAGAGCCTATTTGAGAGTGACAGGCTATTGAGGCTTAGATGAGTGATATTTCTGGTCCTGAGCAGAGGCTGCTGTGACAGATGAGGCAATGTCTAATTCTTTGGGGGAATTACAGGGGCCATGCTTCCAGTGAGTAGAGTGGTTTGATGTCATGCTTTGGAGAAAAGAGGAGGGAATGGGCCACATATTCTGTATGTGAGTGATTTTATTTTTAGCTTGTTACAACTCTCTTGGCTTATTTTTGCTAATCTTCTCTCCACAAGTGCGTTAGAAATTCCAAGTCTTAGAATTATTCTATATTCCAAGTCTTATATTTTGTCTACCACAGGGCTAACTACTTGGTTGTTAATTCATCGTGATTTACTGCTGGCTAGTGTCCACGCATATCTAAGGCTTCATATTTATTGAAGAAAGAGACACAAATTTTCCTGACCAGTCTGCACAGAGGAAGAATTTAGTGTGCCATGTCAGCCACTGAGTTATACTCATAAAATAGAGGGCGCACAGTCACAATTATCACGAAAGGGTCATTTCCTCGTTGTTTTCATTACCTCACTAATTAGAGTTGGTCAGTGTGTCTGGAGTTCTAGAGTCTAGTCATCAAAAAGTTTTTAGACTAAATACAGTTCCTTTCATTTTTTGTTGTTTATGGAATTTAAAATATATATATGGCATAATTTTTAGGAAGTAGCATTAGTAATATTTTGCGGCTCTAAATTTTTTTTTTGTAGTAAGGTATGCATAACATAAAATTTACCATTTTAACCATTTTTAAATGTACAGTTCAACGGCGTTAAGTATATTCTTTACCATTCTTGCCCACAACTCTGTCTTCCTAAATCAAAGCTCTATGTTCATTCATTAAATAGTACCTGCTCATTTCACCTTTACCTCAGCTCCTGGCAACAACGATTCTTTCTGCCTCTATTAATTTGACTACTGTAGGTGTGGCATTTAAGTGGAATTATACAATACTTGTCCTTTTGTGTCTCACTTATTTCACATAGCATAATGTCTTCAAGATTCATCCACGTTGTAGCATGTGTCAGTATTTCCTTCCTTTTTAAGGCTGAATAATATGCCATTGTATGTATATACAACACTTGTTTAACCATTCATCCACTGATGGACATTTTAACCTTTTGGCTATTGTGAATGATACTGCTGTGAACTCTGGTGGACAAATATCTTTTTGAGCCTCTGCTTTCAGTTCTTCTGGATATATACAGAGATGGAAGTTGGATATATGGTTATGCTTTGTTTAATTTTTGAGACACTGCCATACTATCGTTCATATCTATGCAGAGCTATCAGTGGAAGGAGGTACATGAAAAGATGGACACGAATAGTTATCTCTGGGTAGCAGAATTTCAGGTGATTTTATTGTTTGTCCTTTTGCTTTTTTAGATCGCTGAAAATATTTAAATACGTGTTATTTATACAATACAAAAATTATTTTTATTGTGAAGAACAGGTACATTAGGCAACAATTAAATGCATGGTAAGATGCTTTACAGATTCTTTCCTACCCTGGTTTTCCTGATCTTAGAGGGTTTCTCCATCAGCTGGTGGCATGATGACAATGGTTTTGAAGCTTGCCCTGGGGCTGGAGGCGTACCACCTCAGTCTTCGTTAGCAGCAGTGCAGTACTCTGATGGGAAGTGAGGAGGGCTCACAACCAGTGGCAAAGGAGCCAAGGAGTTCCTTAGAACAGAGTAATATCCAGCACACAACTCTCCAGTTCCAAAATGCCTAACTAGGAGAAATGCAGCTTTCAGGCAGGAACCTGAGTGTTTCTGCACGTGGCCCTAATAGCCCTGCCTGTTGCTGCTGGGCCCTTCGTTCTATCTTCTGATCCAGTGTGGTTCTATGTTATGCTCGGCAGAAGCTTTATTCTTTCTTAATAGTCCCCGCCTAGATATAGGCTGCCACAGGCAGTGCCTTTCTTTTCAGGGGATTTTTTTTTTCCAAGAGGGAATTCAGCAGCTTAAAGAAGAGATTAAAACCCAGACTACACAGAGGTCTCTAAAGCTGTTATGTGGCTTCCTCCCTAGGCACGATGTAGGTGTCTCCCTTTTACAGCAAGGGAATGCTACGTCAGGGTTCCCCAACCCCCAGGCTGAGTACCGGTACTGGTCTGTGGCCTCTTAGGAACTGGGCCACACAGCAGGAGGTGAGCGGCGGGCAAGTGAGCAAAGCTTCACCTGTATTTGCAGCCGCTCCCCAGCGCTAGTAGCATCACTACCTCAGCTCTGCCTCAGATCATGAAGCATTAGATTCTCAGGAGCACCGTTCCCTGATACCAACAAAGTTGGGGTCCGCTGTGCTATGTTATTGATTTGATTGAGATTTAATTGAGGAATGGCCTATAAATATGGATGATAACCACAGACTGTGTCATGAAAACGTTGGTTAATGTAGCCAAGCCTTAACCTGGTGTTTCTATTTTCTGGGATAGTTTTAGATCCCAAAGGTGTTTAAAGGACTTGAAACAAAAGGGTCAAAAAGCTTGTCCCTATTTTTCTTTCCTATTTATTTACTTAATCCACAAACCCAGAGAGTATTTCCAGTTCTGTGGAGAACATAGTTAAACAATATTTAATTACCTTTCCATTTCCTGCTGTGCCCAGCATGGTAGCTTTAGCTCGTTCACGCAACACTGTGACACTCTTGAATTCATTTCGCAGCTCACACACTCTAGGAATCGCTTGGTTAGACTTACATATAATGTAATGTTTAGGGTGACAGAAATGATAATTAACACCTTCCAAGGATATCTAAAATGAAAGACAAACTGAAATCATTATTGGCTCACTTGGCTTATAAGAATGAGGAAGTTGTTTTTATCTTTCAAAAACACCTATAACCTTGAATGTTGATAGACCTGGTGGTTGCTTTCCCACAATCTTCTCCCAGGAAGGTTTTTAAAGGAAGGTATGAACAGGGCATAATCAAACTTGATTGTGCCTGATAATCATCTGGGCGGGGTGGGGGGCTTGTTATGTGACTTAAACCCCTCCACCAGTTTCCGATTCAGTAGCCTGGGTTAGGGCCTGATAATTTGCATTTCTTACAAACTTCCAGGTGAGGCTGATGTGCTGTTTTGGTTACCACACTGTGAGAACCACTGGGGTTGCAGGGGTTCTCAGTTGAGGCTGTGTATTAGAATTATGTGGGGAGCCTTGAAAAATATGGATGCCCTTCCCACCCCACAAACTAGTTACATCAGAATCTCCTTGGGGATGGAGCCCAGATAGCACAGCTTCCCAGGTGTTTCTCATGTGCATCAGTGGGTTGGAGAGTGTGTTGACCTAGAGGAACACCAAAGAGGGAGGTTTAGTTAGATGACTAATGTCTAACAGCAGAATGAACTTTGAAACTAGTTTTTGAAGCCACTACCATTCCTATGCATAGTTTACAGCAGAGAGTCAAAACAAACAAACAAACAAACAAAAAACCTGTTAACTGCCATCTCTGCCTCCTTCTCCTGAGCTCATGGTTGATGTCATTGATCACTTCTGACACACTTGCCAAGTGCAGCTTCAAAATCCTCCTCTCCAGTGAGCTCTGGGAGGCCAGACATCAGGGACCCCTGATCAGGGACTGATTTCCCAAAGGAACACCCAGAATGCCAAGAAGAAGAGAAAGAAGGATGAAGGGTGAAGAGCCCTTCTGGGGTAAATATAAGGCAATGGACAGAAGGGCTTTTCCTCCCCCATTTGCTTAACTCTCAAAAGTATAATTTGATGTTCGCTGTGTGTAGGGCTGTAGAGCTGCGGTTCTCACACTTGGCTGCATCCCCAGGAGTTTCTGATTCCTGAGGTGGGAGCCAAGAATTTGCATTTCTAACAAGTTCCCAGGTGGTGCTGATGCCATTGCTTGGGGATCTCCAGTTTGAGAACCATCTCTTTGAAAGGTAATCTTCAGGTACCAGAAAGGTTGGAGCAGCTGTTAGGATGTTTCTTGACCAGAATTCAAAGGTTATAAGTCTAGAATTTAGCTTATGTCAGATTAGATACAGATTGGTAAAAACATTCCAGGATGGCATGTTGAGGGGTTTTTATTTTAAGCTCATAGAAGTAGAGACCCAGGTAGTGTTTAGTGTACTTAAGGTAGGCAACAGTTTGATTAAAATCCTTTGCTTTCAGGGTTTGTGTACTGGAAAATCGTCAGTCACTGTTTATCTGGCCTGTAAGATATCAGCGGGGCACCAACCTTTACCTTATTTTCTTGGGAGTGGTCTTATAAAGTTGTCAAGAACTGAAGCCGGTCATTTCAACACAGTGGCTGTTTTGATCATTTTATTTCTATCAGTTTTACTATAACGTCAGTGTTTTAGTTCTTTCACTCGGGTCATTTTTGTTCATGACCACTTGATGGTGGTATTTTTAAAGTAAAAACAGCTTGGATGAGGAGATTGAGAATAGGAAGAATGGGAGGGGTTGCTCTTTTTTTGCCATAATCTTCATACTCTTCTGCACTGATACAAATTTTTAAATCACATGACTATTACTTTCATAATAAAATACTTAAATTCACCTGTGAAGTAGGTGGCATATCCCCACGTGACAGATGAAGCAAGTGAGATCCAGAAGAGTGATTTGCTCAGGGCCAAACTGCTTGAAAAGGGACGATAAATCAAAGAAGGCTTTGGTATTAGAGCAGGAGAAACTCCAGATGGCCAAAGCAACCATCTCTTTGTTAGACCTGCCTAGGAATGAGTGACTTTAAGATGCCGTGTTGTAGGAGAGATCTTATAATACCACCACATAAGGGTTTCTGATTACAAACAACAGAAAACGGCTAGGGCTGACTTAGGCCGAGAGGCAGTTTATAGGGAAGATATTGGGTGCTTCACAGAACTGATGGAAAAGCGAGGTATTGGGGCTTCACAAACGAGCAAGACTCAAGAGAAGCTGGCAGCAGAAAACAAATCAGGGTCACTGCAGGGGAAGAGTCCCCACCACCACTGTGGAAAACCTGCAACTGTCCATTCCTTGGGCGACTTCCTCTAAATTCGTGAAGTCGCAGGCTGGTGTATCCTATGGGCTGCGACTGGGTCGCGTGTCCAGTACCTTGTTAATGGGTAGTGATTGGGAGTATTTGGTCCCTTTCTGCTTCCAGCCTTTCCCCCAGGTGCACCAAAAAAGGGAAATTTCCCCAACCAGTAAGAGAATGAAAGGCTATGCATTGCCACATGCACACCCATAAAAACAGCAACAGTGAAAACCCAGCAAATCTCCAACATCCTAGTGTAATCCTTCCTTTATATTTCTAAGCATATTCATGTTTGATGGTCATGGCACCATTTTCTAATTGAGTTGTCTTTGTTCTTTACTGTTTGTTGGATGTATTGTTCACAGATATTTTCTTCCAGTCTGTAGCTTTTAACAAGAGGTTTTTTTGCAGAGCAAAAGTTTTTGATTTTGATGAAGTGCTATTGATCAATTTTTCCTTTTATGAATTGTTTTCGAGTTCAAGTGTAAGGACTCTTTGCCTAGCCCTAGATTCCAAAGACGTTCTTCTGTTTATTCCTAAGAGTTTTATACATTATATTTAAATCTATGATCTGTTTTGAAATAATTTTTGTATGAGGTGTGAGACTTAGGCTGGCATAGATGTCTAATTTCTCTAGCACTATTTGTTGAAAAGCCATGTCTTTTTAAATGTATTTAAAATTTTTGAAAAGCATACTATAAAAACCTTCTCAGGAAGTTCAAATATTATTAGAAATAAATAGGCCCATTAACTTGTAAATAGCTTAAAACTTCTCTGAAATCACACATTAAATGTGGCCATCAGAGTGTATACCATAATGATGTGTTAAAATCTATGAAATCATTTTGAGAAGACTGTCTAGAGAAAATTGAAACAAGAATAGATCTGTTAAACCTGAATAGTTAATAATTTTTTAAAATGTATAATCTTAAATTACGGCACCAAAATTTTAAAATGTTAAGATCAGTAACATGATCATTTTCTCTGGGGACAAATTTGAACACCTTTGACTTATAAAGATACAACATTGTACTTGAGAACACAAATACTCTTTCTTCAGTACAATTAAAATAAAATCCAGCAGTAGTTTTGATGACAGCTGGGATTCACCTTAAATCATGAATTGTAGTATATTCTGCAGTCTGGCAAAATAGGTTCTGATACTTTTTCATAATTATAAAAATACACTGACATCTTTCTTTTAAAAACAGCAATTATAACAATCTGTATGCAACTCTTCTAATGCAGCCAACTTCTGAGAAAATTTTATGGTGTCTATAAAGTCAGCCACCATATTCTTTAGGCAGAATAAGGAGGTTGTTTCCTGACTGGTCAGGATGACTTTCTGCAGTGTATATATCAGTGACAAATGTACACAGTAACTGACCAAAAAATGCCTTTACAGAATACAATTCATTTATAATCTTAATCCATCTGAAGTTTTTTATGCTTAAGAAGCACTGTACTTTCTGCCTATGACTGCTGGCCATGCATATTCTGCAAAATCATCTATAAGAGCAGGCCATGTTCCTTCTTTATTATAGATAGACTTATCACCTATGTCTAAAATCATAGTTCTAAAATCTAGCAGAAGGTTCCAGTGTCCCCTGGGATTGATCTCGTGTGATGGCCCAATAAAAATTTTTCCAAAGATCTAAAAATTTAACTCTTTCAGATAGAATAAATAGATATCAGAAATTCTCTATTCTAGCTGCCCTTCTACATGGAGTAGTAACCTGGGTTATGCAGAGCAACACTTGTTTTTCATAATACTTTTCCACCAATAGGTGGCATTAATATTTCCCCTTAATTTAATAGTTCCCTAGTAGTAAATGATATGTGACATTTAGAATTTATCTTTTGCATAAAGAGTGTTTCAGGCAAAAAACAAACAAACAAAAAAAACAAAAACAAAAAAAAAAAGCATACAACATTTCTGATCAAGTCTTTAGCTTATTTTCTTTCTCTTGGATTACTGGCTCATAGACCTAGTCTTTTTCATTCCTAATCTAAACACCTTGATTGGTCTTCCAACAAAACAAGATGACTAGGAGTCATGAAAATACAAAATCCATTTGTTGAGGCCCCTTTCCATGGGGGGAAGACAAGGACAACACTAATTGTTGACTTCCTGGGCTGGAGAAGGGAACTCAGTTTTGAACAAATTTACTACATATTTATTGCAGAGCTACTCCATGCAGGATACTGTTCTGTATATTCTTTGCGAGGCAATATATAGAACTCTAAGACCTAGATCCTCCTCTCAGAGCTTATACTCCAATTGAGATAAGACAAGCACGCAAAGTAAATGTGAGATCCAGAAGCTGGGAAAAAGAACAGCAGTGTTTGCCTCTCTCCCTGGAAGACAGCAGAGAGAGGCAAAGCTTACCGAATGAGTGACAAGGAACGGCGTGCTGCAGGCCTTATGGAGTCAAGCTGTTTTTAACGTGTTGCGTAAACCTCCCAGTTCCATCAGTCAAACAAGGGTTCTGTGAAGGGAAACCCAGGTTTGTTCCCACAACTCTCTTTGAGAAGGATAGCATGCTCAGAGGGGCTGCACGGCTCACAAGGGAAGCACGAGGCTCCTTGAGACAGGCCGACTTCCACTGAAGTCGTTGTCTGTCACTGTTGGTTGGTCATGCATATGACATTCTGATTTCAGTTTCTTCATGTGCAAAACGTGGATGATGGTACCTACCTTATGGGGATGTTGGGAGGATTCAACGGGATGATGCAAAATGCTTGGTGGCAACAACAGTGGCCACCATTTACCTGCTTACTCCTTGCAGAGTGCCTGGTAAAAAGGAAGTGCTTAAGTAATAGAGCAATTTATATTTACTGTTATTAATATTATTATTTCTTAGCTCATCTAGCCTCTCTTATTGCTCTGTGGTATGCCCGCGCTGTGGAAATCAGTGCTTTTTTTTTTTTTCTTTCTCCAGCCGTTCTCAAAGCCCTTCACCTCCAAATGTTTCCCTGTTCTCCAAATTCTGCCATCTCCTGACACCAAACCATCAATGCCTCTACACTAATTTGCAAACATTTTAAATCCATCTGGTTTCATTCCAGTGTTCTCTCAAAAAAAAAATTCCAATGCCCCAAATTTTAGCTTTTAGTTAAGAAATAAAAGAAAGTTTATCTAATTTATTTCTAAGCCTTAATTTAGAGTATGATCTCATTATTACCGGGAGATCAGAAGGGATGAATGTCAAAACCACTGGGTCTTCCACAGAGTCAAAAGATGGTGTAATTTTGTAAAATGGAGGAAATATGTATTTTGAATGGGATTTAAAAAAACCTCTTACTCACTTCCCTTTCCTTCCTGAAGAGAGTACTGAGATCATTAAGCAACAGTTTATGATTGACTCAGCATTGCTCACTGGAATGTTAATCATTAAGCGAGCTCTAAAAGTGGTGCCTTAAGGACTGCTTTGGTGGGTCTGGCCAGCCACTAGCAGCCAAGCGCGTGTGGAGCCTGGGAAAGCAGACCCTGAGACTGACGGGAATGGGGCCATATTCATAGTACAATTCCTTTGGGGCTGTCTGGTCATTGACTAAATATTTGGTGATATTAAGAAATCGTTGTTCATGATTTTAGGTGTAGTAATTGTAGTTGCATTGTAAAAAACAATTCTTTAAAAGATACATATTGGAGTTCGAATTGGTGAAATGATATGCCTGGTAGGTACGTGGTGGCTCCTTATAGTCTTCTCTCTATTTTTGTGTGATTTTGACATTTTTCATCATAAAAAAGGTCTTTTAGGTTCATGTTCCTGAGCAAGGGTTGAGCAGCCAGTCTCTGAGCAGGAGCGGGTGAGCTTTAGTGCACAGACCAGGTGCTGTTCAGGCCAGTTAGGCTCATGCGAAGATCCCAGGTGAGCTTTCCATGGTGTCCCAGGAGTGCCTTTGCGTCACAGATTGGTGAACACGTGGCCCATGCCTGATGAATAGAGAATGAGTAAACGAAAGCGAAAAGGCCCCAAACCCTGATCCTTCTCTTTTTGTCTTTTCAGTGGAGCCCAGGGGGAGTATGCAGGGCTGACCACTATCCGAGCTTACCTAGAAGCAGAGGAGAGGGACACAGAACGGTGAGTATGGACAGGTGGTGCTTGCTCAGCACTGTGTGGCAGCGCGTCTAGCTCCCAGTGTCCCTTTCATTTTGTGGGACGTTTTCTCCAAGCCTTCTTGAAAGCAGCTGCTGGAACCTATAATCAAGAAACAAATTTCTGTGAACCGGCCATTATGATCCTTGCCTCCAAGACACTTCACTGGGAAAACATTTGGAGATAAAAGGCTTTTGCTCTAACCCTGTCTGTAAAATTCAGCCAGTTGGCTGTGGAGCTGCTCTCCCAGGGGACCAGAGCGGGGAAGCGGGGCAGGAATGTTGCCGTTCCAAGCCTCCCCTCCTTGACTCAGCCCTGGCCCTAGGCCTGGGCAAAGGGCAGAGACCGAACTTCAATTCTTCTGTCATTCCTACTGTGCCTAAGCACAGTTCTTGTCATATGTATGCTCCCAAAATATTTTTGCCCTGTTAAATGTCTATCAGCTCTAAGCAACAAAAGAAGATGTGGAATTGAGTTCATGGTTCTGCTTCATTGTTTGCTTTGCATATGAGAGTCTTAGTCTCTGGGGTCCAAACTGCTCTTGGGGGCCATTGTGGGGACCAACAGGTGCTAATTGGGTTTGACCGGACTCCACAGATCCCCAGAGACAGTGCCCTTAGCATTTGATCTGACACAGACCTCAAATTGTGGTTGAAGGTGTCTGTGTTCCTAGGGCCTTCATTTTGGTGATGACCAGCACTGAGCCAGAACTTCCCTGAGCTGGGAGGTGGGGTTCTTAGAGAGAGCAGTTGGTGGGAGTCAGGAGCAGGACGGCAGTGTCTGCCCACCCTGGGGGAGTTAGAGAAGAGGGCGCTGGGTGGTTCTGGCTGCCTGAGTGAGTGGGGTGCAGTAAGTGGTAGCCCAATCGTAGTCCATTCCCGTTTTTATTAAAACTGGGACTGTTCATGGCCAGTCACCTGGATTTTGCAATGGGAGAATCTAAAAACTGTTTCACTTACCTTTCAAAAAAAGAGGTGGAGGAGAGTCATTTTCGCTTTCATTCCCTTGTTTACTCATCCTGATTTCCTACCCATGTGTTTTCCCAGGCCTTTGTCCTGTTGGGGAAAACAATTGATTTTCAAAGACCTTTGAAAAACAGGACATTCACTAACTTAAGAAACTGTTGAATACTGGCCACATACAAGGCACTATCTATGCCAGTCCAGGGGCAGTCCTTGACACTCCAAATTGGTTACTTTGCACTTCGTTTCCTAAGGGAGGGTTAGTTTAGAACTATATAATCGGTTTTTGGGCACAGAGTCTCAGCACTGTCATAGATGCAATATAGGAAATGTTGAAGCTCTAGTGAAAGAATAGCAGATGACTGACATTAAAAGTTCCCTCTTCTGTTTTCCCTCCTTGGCCTCCATGTACTGAGGTAGCCTTTGGAGCTCCTCACCATCACGCTCTTTAACTGCCAGGTGTCTGGGGATCCTGGGTAGGCATCCTTCCATCCTGTGTGGCCAGCTCCAGGTGCTGCCTTCCCTCGCCCCTATGAAGAGGCCTCTAGATCACATTGTAGTGCTCGTGGTAGACTAGCAAGGAGCTAATAACAAAGGGCCAGCTACCCCAGGTTCCATCCACTCTGCGGTGTTTGCCACCCCTCATTGCTTCCCAGCTCTCCAGCCTGACACCCAGAAGCATCCATGAATGTTAACGAGTTGGGGACCAAACCAGAAAGGTCAAGGAGAAGGGATGAGAGACCTTTCGATTGGGCCTGTGACTCTTGGATTCTTTCTGGCTCCTTTTCCCTCTGCGTTTTCCAGTCCTGGCTTCTCCCTCCGTCCCCTTGTGTGTGACGTTTCTTCTGGCACCATTGTCCACACTACTATCACTGAAGTTTGTGAGACACTATTTCATTCTCAAGGATGCAGAGGAGCTGGACACTGCATGTTAGGGAGGAGAGGTAGAGGGGAGCACGGAAGGCCACCCAGTCACTGAGCTGGTAGAAATACACAAATCTTAAGTTTGGAAACGTTGACATTCTTTCTAGATTAAAGATTTTAATTAAAACCAACTTTTTTGGTTAGAGAAGAAAATGACATATTATTCAAATAATCAGGGAGGATTTTTTCACGTCAGAGAAGTCTGAGACAGCTACTTCTGCACAATAGACTCTAATGAATTGAGTAAAATATATGCTTTTTTGAAAAGTGTGAGGAAATCGTGTGCTACAGAGCCACCCGTTCCTGATGGTTCTGTTGTTTCCAGCTGTTTTTGGAAGTTATTTTCACTTTGCCTTTAGTTAAATTTCAGGGGTTCCTAAAATGCAACTGCCAAGGTCTTGATTTACCAGTTTAATTTGAGAGGATACATTCTTATGTAGCAGTTACCATGGGTCAGGCACTGCCTTACACACTTTCTAGTAACTCAGTTTGCTAGTCAAAAATTAACTCAGGTTTGCTAATCGAAGACTGAGTTTCCTATGCAAAGGGAAAGCACTGACCAAAAAAACCCTCAAAAATCAATCCCCCAAAACCCGTATGTATTTTTTCTTCTCAAATGCCCGAGACAAAGTAATGGCCTTTGTCTGTTCATTTTTTACCAGCAGTAAGAAATGGATTTTTCTTACAAAGGAACATTCTTCCTGAATCCTTCGAGGATAAGCTATGTTGGGTCTATGCCAGGCACATTGGGGAACTGGAAAAACACAGCATCCCTAAATGAGTGTAAATGCACCAAAAGAAATTAGTTTTGGATAAATTAAAGCATCAAATCTGGGTACTGTTTTTTCCATGTCCCTCATAACACCACAACTCTAAAGTATGGAAAAAGTAACATTAAAAAAAAATAACTAACGTTTCCTAAATCTACACAGAAAGCCAGAAAAGTCTGACAGTAACATATAAATGAATCATTGACAGAACCACCGAGACTTTTTTTCTTTCCACTTCTACTCCTTAGATCAGAATGTGTATTAGTTTCCTGTAGCTGCTATAACTAACACAAACTTAGTGGCTTAAAATAATACAAATTTATTTTCTCACAGTTAATGGAGGGAGGCCAAAAGTCTGAGATTGGTTTCACTTGGTTAAAGTCAAGGTGTTGGCAGGGCTGGGGTTTTTTCCTTCAAGGATCCAGGAGAGAATTGCTTTTTTTGCCTTCTTTCCTACTTTCTGGAGGCCACCTGCATTCCTTGGCGCATGGCCCCGCCCTGCCTTCACTCCAAACTTGTTCAGTCATCACATCTCCTACTTCCCATAGTCAGACCTCCCTCTGGCTCCCTCTGATGAGAACTCTTGTGAATGCATTTAGGTTCCTATCTATAATCCAGATTTCAAGATCCCATCTTAAGATCCTTAATCCCTCATCTCAAGATCCTTAACTTAATCACACCAGCAAAGTCCCTTTTGCCACATAAGGTAACAGATTCCAGGGATAAGGATGTGGACATCTTTGGGGCCCATTATTCAGTGTCTCACGGGATGGTAGACATTTTTAGCTTGAAAGTTTTTTGTTTCAGCAGAATTTCCCTGCTGTGAATTCTTAACTTAGGCCTTTAACAAGTATTTTGTATCCATTTGTAACATTCACCTTTCGCTTCCTTAATCATTTTGTCCAGAAGGGATGCTTTTATCCAAAGATCCTTTGATAGAATAAAAATACCTAGTGAGAAAGGACAAGTGACCCTAGTTTGGGCCTGAGAAATTAAAGAAAAAAAAAATCCACGCAAGTAGGAGGCAAAACAAGAAAAAGGATTTGAGAACAACACAGCATGACCAGCAGGAGACCAGCAGCCATTCCAAAGAGGCACACACTTACTGTCAGCAGAAGAGTGACAAAGTAATTTCATGTGTGCCTATGGTTTACAGTTCTCTTTTTGTACGCATGTATTTTTACTAAGTAGACGACTTTGCTGTTTTTGAGGAGATAGCTGTAAGCTAAGTTTTCCCTTTGTAAGCCCATTTTATAATGCCCATTCCTTTCTCTTCAAGGGGTAGAGTTTTAGTTCTGGGATAAAAAAGAGAGCGAGAGAGGAAGAAAGAGAAAGGAAGGCAGGCAGGCAGGCAGGCAGACAAGAAGGAAAGATGGAAGGATGATTATTTTCAGGGTGATCATTGCTTCTCTTTTTTTGTCAGGAAAACTCTGATGCACTTTCTTGTAGTGGGGCATTATCAGATCTACCAGAGCATGTGTGTTTGCCTGTGTTCATATGATTTGGGGAGAGGAAATGAAAATGATTTAAATCTGGGAATTCTAACTTTGCACCCATCGTCCATCTTCCATAAAGAATTCAGTACATCTTTAAGCTCCAGTTTAAGCTCTAGCTCTTGAGATACTTTCTCTTGATCTCTTCAGCTTGCAGCAAAACCTTATTCTGAGTTCCTACAGCGCCTGTGGGCGCTAGACGTTCATCTATATATGTACCAGTGTTGTCAGTGAACGAGTTCTGTGCACACAGAGCAGGGATTGACCATTTTTGTGCTTAGTTTACGATTATCATGGGAACTAAGGATTCGCTGCGCAGAATAAACATCCAACAAATGATGACATTATTGGTGTCCTGGCACTGGGAGGCCTCAGCAGTATGTCTGCCATTATCGTCTCTTCTGGATCTCAGAGCCAAGCAGAGTTCTGATGCCGTGATTTGGGCATTTGAGTTGAAATTTCAACCTCATGTTCTTATAAGATGCTTTCTGCTAATTATAACTGAGACGAGGTTAGAATAAGCCCAGGCTTATTTTTGGTGTGCTGGGTTAGGCAAGGAGAGTACTAATGTTCTGAGAGTCTTTAGGGAACAGGCGTTTGGGAATTCAGACTTCTCTTTTGGACATTGTTTTGCAATATAGTAATAATGAAATTGTAGCAGATTTTAAGGCACTGGTGGTCAATTTTATTTTATTTATGATTTATTTATTTATTTCCCCCCTTTTAATTCCCCTCACCCCCATTTCCACCCTGGCCTACAGATGTTGCGGTCTCCCCTTAAGAACAGATCTCCAAAGGCGGGGCTTCTCCTCCCATGTGCTCCTGGCGGGCACCCGGTGGGCCTGGCGCACCCGGGTATGGTCAATGGCTCCACCTGGGGCGCCAAGCCAGAACCTTCTGCGTGTAAAGCAGACGTGCTAACCACTACACTATGGATCCACAAGCACTAGTGGTCAATTGTAATAAAGGGTGCAGTGCCTATGTAGTATTTGCTCGAAACATATTGTAGGTCTTTATTGTCATTATGAATAGCCCGGTGATTATTTTCTTCTCCTTCCTTTCTTCCTTCCTTTCATTCTATTCCCAAGGTGTGCCTCATCCCGAAGTCAGCTCATGGGACCAATCCCGCAAGTGCCTACATGGCAGGCATGAAGATTCAGCCTGTGGAGGTGGATAAATACGGAAGTATTGACATAGCTCACCTCAAGGCCATGGTACTTGTCTTATGCTTAACAGAAGGGAGATGTCTGGGTTGGGAAGAGGTGGTGGGGTCAGGGACTGGATGGTTTATATCAATGTTACGTTCTTTTGCGTTCTAATTAAAAGACTGCAATTCCTCCTCTGAATGGGTCTGGGGCACATGGCGTAAAATCAGAAAACCTAACTATCCACATAAAAACAATAAAAAGCAACAGTCACATTTTCGGTCCAGAATAAAGCTGACCATAGTCAGCTTTACCACTACCTTCGCCAACAGGGAAAAGGTTCTTTAAATTGAAATCCCATTCTCTAATTCATGCATGTGTAAGAAAGTGAATGAATTATTCATGGTGATAGTAAGGGTATTCCTTGCAGGATCTGCCTATTCCTACCCAATCTACCCCTCCTTCCCTCATTAATAATCGAACTGCGGTCACAGTTTTTCTCAATCTTTGTGTTGGAAACTAAAACATAAATGTAGATTTTGCAAATGTCTTGGCCACCCCATTACCTGCTGAATTTCAGGCAGTGTTCCACCTTCCTTCCTGAAACACCGACCCCCACTCCCAACCTCCCAACCTCCAGGAAGAGGTTGCCTAGCAACCATATCTGCTTTCCACTGGTGGACTGGAGGCTGCATCTTAAGAGGGAAGGAAATCAGTTGAATAGCAATGTGATTTTGTCAGGGTTATTAGGCATGGAGCCTGAGAACTTCAAGTAACTGCTTTCAAGGGAAGTGGAAAATACACAACTACTCATCATTCTCATCCATCTCAGCTCTTCAATTACCCCACGAAGTTTTTACCAGCAAACATCCTGGGCCAGTAGTAATTACTGAGTCTCTCCAATATAGGATATGACCTTAATTTTTTTTTACATTTCTTCACAAGCCTACTTGGACTTGCTGGTCAAAAAAAAAAAAAAAAACACAGAAATGTGCCTTTTCTATATATGTTTGCCTTCTGTCAAAAGAAAAAATGAGGGAGATTTTTAAAAATCAGAGCAGGAAGACTCCTTATGGGAATTCCGATTTCAACAGAAAGAGGGGGAAAGGAAAGAAGGGTAGATATGGCAAAATGAGCAGCGAGAGTTTAACTGTGAGAACAGACGTCTGGAACCAGAAAAATCCAAAATAATTGCTGAGATGACTTAAACCGGAGGAAAACAGCTTCAGAGAGAGCCCAAAATATCCAAAAATGTCTGAATAGGTCTGGTTGGCCTTGACAATGGCCACCTAGCCTGGAGGGATCTTGTTACTGTTTTGGAATGACCAACGAAGGGAATAATGGCTGCGGATCTTTTATTGTTGTCATCACACTTTGAGACAACTTCAGGCCTGAAAAGACCAAGACGTCATCGTCCTTAATCCTTTTCATATAAAAAACAGGGAAGGGTTCGACTAAGGAAGTAATGTTCCTCCCTTTGTCTCCCTCTGCCCTTTTCTACGCTACAGGTAGATAAACACAAGGAGAACCTGGCAGCAATCATGATTACGTACCCGTCCACCAACGGCGTGTTTGAAGAGAACATCAGCGACGTGTGTGACCTGATCCACCAGTATGGCGGCCAGGTCTACCTAGATGGGGCAAATATGAATGCTCAGGTGGGCAACATGAGAAGGGCTCCCCGAAAACGTCAGAGAATTTTTTTTCTCTCCCTTCTTGACAGTTGTCTTTAAGCATGACACTGAATTCAGAACAGAGGCTGACATTCCTTATAGCCAATTTCAAACAAAGTACCCCAATTTCACTGAGATTACAGATCCTAGATGGAGTGATGGGAGATGCGGGGGGGAGGCAAAAAATTGAAAGGAAGTGGAGAATGAGCTGAATGTGTTTCGCTTGCCAGAGGGTACTGTCCCTCTGGGGATGTGACAGGCACAAAGTCTACTTGACTCTCTCCTTAGGGAATTCAGACTGAGGTTCTGGCCACTTGTGAATGCTGGTCTCCCTGGCCTTGGACCAGCCATTAACCTGGCTTCAGCTTCGTCAGTGTGCAACAGCTGAATAGTTCTGTCTCTGGAGGGCCGATCCTGCTTACTTGTTGGGGTGGGGTGGGGGTTATGTGCACCCTTGAGGAAGTGCTGTAGGGAGCCATTGGAGCAGAGGAGTATCTTCATGTCTTTCAGGGTCTTCTTAACTTCTGGTCATTGTTGTTTGTTTTACTATTTCAGACTCTTTTTTTTTTTGCTTTCTGTCTGATTCCCTTTGTAAGTGTAGTTTAGGGGTTGCCTATTGCTTCAGTAGCATAAATGCTTTCTTTATCATTGGCCACATTCAAAATCAGCCCGAAAGTGGCAGGGATGCCTGTTGTGTTGTGGTTGGCATCAGGATGGTCTCAGGAAAACTGTCGGCTTCCCTTCCTCTCCCCAGGCTCAGCATTCTCTTGGGCCACCCTCCAGCCAACTCTGTTGGGGTGCCCAGAGGAGCCCTTTGTTAAAGTGCATGATACCCAAAGCAACCTTGCAGGGGGAAGTAGGACTGCTGTGGTGAAAGTTGCCTGTTTCAGAAGCGAAGAGTACATCCTTTCCTGTGCTAGGGGTGCTTCCTTCTTCCCTCTTGAGGAGAATAATTAGGAGTGGACTATATATTCGAATCTGTATTTTAGAATCAAAGTTAAGCTACATGGTTGGTTGCTGTTTCCACAGAAAGCACAAGCCTTGCTGCCTATGGAATGCCAGGCTTTGCCTGCAGACCTCAGCCAGTGTTGGGGACATGTCTGGGAACCGTTCTGCCCGCCTTTCCTCTGAGGGGGAGAGGCTGCAGCAAACAGCATGGCCGCCTTGCCAGAGCACCTTTTCAAGCTCTTGACTTTTGCGTTTTGCTCTTTCCCTCTGTGGTAGGTGGGAATTTGTCGTCCTGGAGACTTTGGGTCTGATGTCTCACACCTAAATCTTCACAAGACCTTCTGCATTCCCCATGGAGGAGGTGGCCCTGGCATGGGGCCCATCGGAGTGTGAGTTCTGGGCTGCTGGTTTCAGAACAGCTTTGGAGAATGAAACAATATCCCCAAACTTGTTATTCTTCCCATCGAGGTTTTCAAGTGTCAGGGATACCTTCATATGCAGTACGTCTGTAGGAGTGGGGGAGGAGCAGCGAGAGGGGTGCTCTTAGGGTGTCCAAAGAGGAGCGTAGTTAGTGTTTATTAACCACAGTTTCAATTGGCCACAGTAAGCTCCCATTCAGGCACAGACAGGGCAGGTTTATTAACAGAATAACGAAGAGAGGGGCAGCTTTCCTGGAGTGTTATAAATCAGAACTGAAATATTAACACTTGGAAGCACCTTTCAGACTTTAACTTAGACTTGCAAGCAGGTTTTCTTTTTTTTCTTTCTTTTTAAAATGGCTGCTGGTTATATTGAAAGTGAATTATCTAACGACAACAACTACAAAAAGAACTCATGGTAGAAGAGCAGCTGCCAGGAGCTGCGGGGCAGGGGGCGTAGGGAGAAGTTGGTAAAATAGCATAAACTTTCAGCTCTGAGATGAATAAGGTCTGAGGCTCTAATATGTAGATAGCATGGTGACTATAGTTCATCACACTGTATATTGTAATTGAAATTTGCTAAGAGTAGAACACAAACATTCTTACCCCCCACAAGAATGAATTGGATCTAAAGTGTTTTTGCAGCCTGAATTCTTATTGCACCTGACTAAAGCAATACCTTGTAGTTGTCGATAACTTTTTATACTGTGAAATCGAATCATCTTATGAAAATGATGCTCAGCAGCCATGTCCTGAGCTTCAGTCTTCCAAAAATGTGTCCAATGGGCCAGTCTTCAGGGTTGCTGGAATCCCTCTTGCTCTTTTCTACTTTTCTTTTTGATTATGACTATTTATTGTAAGTGGAGGAGCCTCAGTTGTTTGGAAGGTGGGGTGGATGATGGTCACATGCTGGCCTCCGATATGTAGCCCACGGACTTCTCAGTGGCACACTTTTATACCCCTTAGATGCCTCAGGAAAGTGTGGGGCGTGGAGATGAGGGAAGGGACCTGGGGCTGGGATGCCCCACATCCTAGTGAGCCCATGGCTCTGCATGCTAGTCCACGGCTGCCTGCCTCTGTCAAATCTTCTGCCATAGTTCTTGGGTGAGCCACTGGGATGCTGATGGCTAGTGAGCCATGCTTCCAGGGGAGGAGGAAGGAAGGAACACTTCCTGAACATCTGCCTCTTAGCAGGTGTCAGGCCCTTCTACTGTTGGACTTCCTCTACTAAGAATAGAACTTCCTGAGAGGGCCCAGGATTTGCCTGTTTGGTTGGAGTTGATCTTTTTACATCTTTTGAATTTGTACTTAAAAAAATACAGGAAGAAGCATCTTGCCCCTTTTCTGCCCAGTCATCCCATAATTTCAGTCAAGCCAGATGAGGATGCCTGGTCTGTGGGTACCGTCAGCGCGGCCCCGTGGGGCTCCAGTTCCATCTTGCCCATTTCATGGGCATACATTAAGGTGAGGCCCGTGAATGTGGGTTAGGTGGGCGGGGGATCGATGTGTGGGTGGGGGACTGCAGACTTCCTTCTTAACGTAAAGTTGAAAAAAATCCATGATCTGAGATGTGGTTAGTGAAGGATTGCTGATGACTTGGGTTCAAAGTCAGCATCTCATCTTCATTATGCTATTTCCTTTTGGTTCTCATAGTGCGTTTAACATCAGAGAAATTAGCACACTAGATATATTTTTTCAGACAGAGGTAAGTTCTATGAGTCATACGGATGTTCTGGCCACATCATTTGATTTCCTGTAGAATTTGTATGGCCCCTTGCAAGTGAAAAACCGGGAGTATACTAATTTTTACACTTGGCTAAGATCCTGGGATAAATTTTAGGAATACATCTCACTTCACGTCATATTTCTTGGGACTGGAGGAAAGGGTGCAGCAATTTGCTTATGTTGTGGGTTCCCAAAGTGCTTTGTCCTTTATGGCCTGTGGAACTGTACTGTCAGGGGTAATTAGACTTTGTCAGAGAGCAGGCTTCCTTCCTTAGTGTTTCTCCAAAAAAAAGAAAAAAAAAGAAAGAAAGAAGAAAAGAAAGAAAAGAAAACCCGCTAGGCCAGAGTTTATACAGCTCTCGTTCAGACTGGCCTGCCCGTCTCCTGGGCTGTGCATTGCATAGGAATTCTTGCTTATCTGCTATTAGAGCAGCTTTCCCAACTGGCTACCCTCCTTAAAGGACGGGTATGTTTTGGTAAAACAAAACCCCAGAACTCAGCTATGCATCTCATGCCAGATGACTCTCTAGGGCTGGCTGCTACTCTTGAATAGTGTGACGCTTATGGTTCTTAAGGAAAACTTTCTGGGTAGTTGAAACAACAATTCTCAGAGACTAAAACCTGTTTTTGAAAATGATACTCGAGTTGTTCTGCAAATAGTAACAACAAAAACAATAATAACAAAGGTCTACTTCTTTGCAAACAGAATCTAATTCCCAGCTTCCTTTTGGTCCCTTGGTCCTGTAAACCTCAGTTATTTGATATAGACGTATCTGGGTTAGGGATGATTTCTCACATATAAAAAAATAAATGCCCCAAGGCTAGTTTGGCCATATGCCAGGAGCACCAGACAGAGCCTCAATTTAAAAATAAAATAAAGTAGGAGTTAGGCTACCCCTTTGGCTTTGGGCCCTCTCTTTATTTCAGGCCATTGTTAATTATCACCTGGACTCTAGAACTACCTGTCCTCTCCCTGCCTCAGTCTACCTCGGACACTCCTTAAGGGATTGCTAGATTCTCCCTAAGGTTTCCCCTTGCTTCCCTTTGCCATCACTGCTGGGTTTCACTAGCCTGCATAGAATTCTTAGGGAATTTTCCCAAAATGCACATGCCCAGGTCCCATCTCAGGGAGAATCAAATTTAGCATACGTGGGGTAGGGCTTGAGTCATCCAGTGACTTCGTAACTCTGAGGCACAAGTCAAGAGCCAGTGGCTGGCTGAACCGAGTCCAAGTTCCTAGCAAAGGTTTGAGGATTTCAAGAGGTAGTCACAATTCCCCAGATGCGACAGTGACTCCCTCACTGCAGCTGTATGCCTTCCCTTCCACAGCTTGGCTTTTGCCATCCTATCTGGAGTGCCTTCCCCTTTCTTCTTTGTCTAAATTCTACTAATTTTTAAGTTTCCACTCAAGCCCTAACTCTTATTTTAGGAGCCCTTCTTTGACCAGCCTGGCCAATATGTCCTCTCCTTACTGTTGTTTTCCTTAATGCCGTCTAATGTGCTTTACATTAGCTGTATATTTAATGCACATGATATCAAATCTCCAATGTGCATGTTATATTCTGGGAAGAAAATCGGCAATAAAAATTGGTGCAATCTCGACTTTAAGTTCTTTGCTGGTGATGATGTTCACTCCAGATAATCAAGACACTTATGAATCACCAGGAGAGGAGAAGATTGAGTCTGGCATTTTTTAAACATAAATGACTTTGACTATGGACAGTTGGAAGACGAACCACGCAGAACTGATTCAGAGGGGTTTTGGTCCAGAGCCCATGGGATTCTTGGCAATTATCGAGCCATCTCAAATTCACATTAAAGGAAAATTCCCCCAAACGAGTATAACCAAAAAACAATTCTTTTTTCTTTTTAGATAATGCAATAGTCAGCAGTCAGTTTTGCTCTGCTATAAGCTTTGTTACTACAATAAGAATGTAAAATGACTGTTCAGAGGAGAAAACCAAAATTTATTTCAGGCTGAGAGAGGACTGACAGATGTCCTTGTTAGGGTTTTCCACTCCTCTGCAATTTATAGAGGGATGGAGGGCTGACTTCCTCGGTGGAAAGATGGAGGGATTTCTCGGGCGGTTCTTCGGTTAACGTCTCTCTGGTTCACCCGTTCCATGACTGATGGCTCTTCCCCCTCTGTTGCAGATGATGGGAGCCAGTGGCCTAAGACAGGCCACGGAAATTGCTATATTAAATGCCAACTACATGGCCAAGCGATTGGAAAAACACTACAGAGTCCTTTTCCGGGGTGCAAGAGGCAAGTATTGACTTTAGTCTACCCTCACCTTGGTTTTTTTCTTGGCTAAACCAAGTTGGACCTAGTAGATGTTTTCTGCCATGGGTGGGAAACTTGTGTTTCTTAGCATATGCCAGAGAAAAGCACAGAGGTATTGGAAATAACTTCAGTTTAGTGAACAATTCAGGGGTATCAGTATTTGCAAGGCCCTGTGATGAACTTAGTCTACACACCTCAGGTCAACAAGGAGCCCACACTGCCGAGAGATATATGCATAAATACTACGAGCTCATTATTATCACAAAGTGCTATGGGAGTGCCCCCAAAGAGTAGAGTAATTCAGACTGGGCAGAGGCATGACGGGATAGTTGGGAGAGCCTTAAGGGAGGAGCCATTGAGTTGAGCCTGGAAGGAAGAGTAGCAGAAGCCCAGGAAACAGAACGATAGGAGGAAGCCATAGAAAAAGAGGTCTGGGTGTCAGGAGTGTTGGGCGGGTTGTAGCATGGTGAGAGGGAGCAGATGAGAATGAGACTGGAGAGGTAGCATGGGGCCTTGAAGATCTTGGAAGGCTCTGGACTTTACCCTTGAGCCTGAAAGGTTTTCGAGCAGAGGAAAGACAGGATTAAGAGAATGTTAAAATTATTAAGACAGTGGCAGGGGATGAACATGCTGTTAGAAGTAGAATCAGTAGGAATTAATTTCTTATGAGTTGAATGTGAAGGGAAATTTTAGGGAAGCCTCATAGGCTAGTTATAGAGGGAATAATAGATGGAGGAGCAAAGTTACCCTGGAAGGGAGGCAAGGAAGCCAGGGGGCATGCAGAGATTTGGCTTTGGGCACAGAATCTGAGAGCAGACTCTTGGAAATGGTGAGACCAAGGAAAGAGTATTGAAAACCAGAGCTATACCCCTCAAGCAGATGGCTATGTTAAGTGAGATGTGGAAGAAGGGGTGCCTGGTGATGGGGGGCTACATTCTGGAGGTGGCTTTAGAGCCCCCACAGCAGTGGTCACAGCACCTCTTCTCAGAAGCCCTTGTTTTGTCCTTCCTGCCTTTGTTCTGACCCTATCTCTCTGCTGGACCCTCCTCTTGGCTTGCCCCCCCCCCCACCCCTTCCCACCCTGAGGCTTTCTCTGTCACCCTTGAACTCCTGCAGGGTGGGGACTGTGCCTGCTGCAATTCTCGAGCTCCCACACCTGGCATCACGCCTGGCACTATATGAGTGTCCAACAAACTGCTCGTGTGTTGCCCAGCAGGGAGAGACAGGCCAAGGAGTACGTGGCTGGTCTTATGATAGGAGTCTTAACAAGCACCTTTGCCTTGAACAGTCAGGAAACTTTGGGTCACTGCTGAAAGCAGTTAGGGCAAAAAGGTGAGGCTGATGCCAGATGGAAATGGGCTAAGTGGACTCAGGTTGGGGAGAAGAAGGGGAGGCATTCGTCGTTTAAGGGAGTTTGGTAGTGAAGGGAGTGGGAGCTGCTTCAGTGGGATGCAGTTTTGTTTTGTTTCTAAATAAGGAAACGTGATTTTAAGCTGGCAGGGAAACGGCTGTGGAGACTGCAGAGTGAAGCTACACTAGAGGGTGTAATAGGCGGAGGAACAAAGTCACTGAAGGTGATTGGAGGGGATGGAGCTAAGAGCCAGATAGACATGCAACATATTGCATGTGGGCACAGAACCCTAGAGCAGGGACCGAGGGGACTTGGAGCAGAGGGACAGCAGTCAGCATGCAGCCCGGACCTCAGGCCCCAGCAACGAAGCCCCTTTTTTCCTGCTCTCGGTTTCCCAGCCCAGGCGGAGCGTACGTCTGCATCTGTGATCTTTCGTTTAAAGGCTGGTCTTGCCTTATAAATATGTATCCAAAAGGGTGTTTCTGAAGTTTGAAAATAGAAAAAACTAAATAACCAGCAGCTATGGATAGGAATGTTCCCCAGAGAGTAGGAAAGAAAGTTGTGAGCAATATGTCTCTAAGCAACACAATAAAATGCTTCTGAAGTGGGAATTAAAGAAGCTGTAAGAGCTGCTAATTAATTCAAGTACAGCTCCTGCGCTGTGAAATGTATCCTGCTTCTGTATTGGCCTTCAGGATCAGCTTAAGTATTTGTTTGCTGTGGTTATAGAAGTAATGGATAGATGCTCAAAATGGAAAATTTGGAAAATAAAAAGTCTGAGGCAGAAAATGTGAATGATCCATGGTTCCATCAAGCAGACATAACCACTAGAAACAATTTACTGTATTCCCTCTCATCTTACTTTTAGGCAGTTGAAATCATATTACACAGTTTGTATCCTGTTTTTGTGTTTTAACTTATCTAATATTGTGATCATGTTCCCATGTCATTAAATGTTCTTGAAAACTGGATACATCTAGTGTATGGATATACCGTGATTGAAGTGCTATCATTGGGTCTCCTCCCCACCAGTTGTTTGCATTTGTAACAATACTGCAATGAATATTCTTTATTTAGATATTTTTAAAAAACATCTCTGGTTAGAGTTATAGAAGAGACGTTATTATCTTAGAGGATACGAATTCATTTTAGCTCTTGATACATATGGCATAGTTGTCCCTCCAGAGACTTTGTACCAATTCATTGTACACTGTTACCATATGAGAATGACTGTCATGGCAGGGCCTAGTGAGCATGAAAAAGCAACACAAACCAAAACTAAAATATCTTGGCCAATTTGATGAGTGAAAAATGATTTTTTTTGCTTTAATTTACAAGGTTTTGGGTATTTTCTCTAACTTAACTTTTTAAATCTATATTGAAAGCTTCCTAAAGTTTAACTTTGGCAACTTTGTTGTGATAGAATTCAGATACTGTACAAATTACCCATTTAAAATGTACAATTCCGTGATTTTTAGTGTGTGCACAGAGTTGCGCGATGCGAAGTTTAGTTCTTTAAAGCAAGAATGAATGTGATGTGGGGAAGGGGGCAGCATTCTGGGAGAGGGGGAAACGAACAAGCCACTGTGTCTCACTTCCTGCCAGGCTGCCAGGTGCTTAGCATTTAAATGACAGCTTCCGGCAGGGCCAGGACCAGTCCTAGGGGATTTGCAGCTCAGAAAGATAGATGACATTTCCATTTGTTTTGACATTTTACCCCAGAATTAAATAATGAACACTATTTCTCATCCTAAGCAGAAATAGATCAGTGATTATAGACTTTATTAACCAATCCCAAAGTTCTTGAAACCGAAAATCGTCTCATGTTTGGTCTGGTAAACATATTCGTTATATAATTTGAGGCTTAGCATTTTAAGGCCTAGAAAAGAATTATCACTGTACCTCCCGAGGGCCCAAAATAGAAATGTTTTTAAACACATTGTATTCCAAAATGTCTAATGGCAATATTTTAAGACTGTTATTCATCTTAATCCTATTTACTAGCTCTAAATAAGACTTTGGAGTTGCGGGTGACTATGAGGCAATAATTGTAATGAACACCAGGCTTCCCTTTATGGGCCATTTCTTTGAGATATTTGAAAATACCAGCTGAGCTGTTGAGGCTTACTGTTTTGCTAAGCAAGGAAGTGACGGGCAAGAATTGAGATTGGGGAGCTGCACTAGTATTTATTCCGCTAGAGTAAGGAAAGAAAAGAATTACTTCAGATAAAATACAAATTTTCAAGGGAGGAACTTAAAAAATTCACAGATGTGTACTCTTGTGGGGGAGGCTAAGCTCACTTTTTGCTCTAAATGCAGTTCCTGTTAGTGGAGCAGACAACTGTGTTAGTATCCAAATGTTTTATTTATGTTTTAAATTCTTAAATGCCTGTCCCTTTGTGACCTTGGATAAACCTAACTCTGCTTGGAAATTCCTGAGAAGGGGTTTCCTGGTGGCCTTTATGGACGGACATGGGCCTCAGACTGGGCCCTCACATCCCGGCTGGGTGGTGACCCTGAGGCCAGGGGCCCTGTTTCCTTGACCTCAATCCCAGTCGAGAGTTTCGACTCTTGTTAGTTATGGTCCCTGGATTGCAACTGAAAAGGTTGGCTGAGTGTCATCAATTGCTCATCCGAGCCGCGAAGTCCGTATATTTCTACGCAGTCACTCTGAGGATGCGGGATAAGTTTGGTCTGGTCCCTGCTTTCAAGGAGAGTTTTGAGAAGTCTTATTTTTCCATAGCTTGTTCCCGTGTCATCTTCAGCCTCAGAAGAGAATTAACACCGGGGTTGGGGGGTGTTCCAAGCACAGAGCCAAGCCACCTCTATTTTGCTTTTTCACCATCCTACCCCCTCTCTTCCTTGCTCCCTTGCCTTGGTATCTTTTCAGATTCTGTTGTAATCATAGTTCGACCCAGCGGGAACAACTACTCTGTAAAAATTAAAACTTGCACTGGTCAGTTTATACAATTTCTACTTCAGAGTGCCCTGACTCACCATATGCCATAGAAGGCTGTGTATCTTCTTGTATATCTTTTCTCCTTAAAAACTGCAAACAAAGGTGAACAACTTGGGATCTGGCCTTCAACAGCCACCAAGTTTAAATTTCGCCCCTCTCAGCGGTCAAGTAAGAGAGAGCGAGCGAGCTCGACCGAGCGATGCTGAAATTCCACTAGTTTCCATTTGAACGCATTAGAATGTGGATTTAGAAAATAACATCTGAACCTCATTGGGAAAATGGAGCGCTTCCCAAACCACTTGGTTGTGGTGGGGGCCTCTGCAGATGAAGCCTTGGTATTAGCAGCATTGGGCTGGCCTGGGCTTGATGGGGCCTTAAGACTCTGCCTCTCTGCCCCCCAGCAAGAGCGACTCCCCTCCGCTGTCGTGTGTCCCTCTCCCCTCCCCGCCGCTGGCTGAGCACCCTTCAGAGCAGTGAGCCTTTTCCTTGTGTCATTGTCACAATGCCAGAGGATCAGAGAAGAGAGGCTAAAGGTTGGGCTCCCCAAATGGGATAGGTCATTTAGGATTCCTGGAGTTAATAGCTGATGAAAATTCAAATAATCTCATATTTTTTTCCCCTGAACATTCCAGCTAATTATTCCTTTTGGCACTTCCCCACCCCCCCCCCCCACACACCTCCCCAAGTTTACCTACTTGTGAATACAACTTTCTACTTTTGAATCACACTCCTCACAAATTTAATCCCTGTCATTGTTAGAAAGCGTGTTTTAAAAATAAATATGCAGTGACAGTATATTCAAAGTCTCAGGCCCTCATACTTTCATTTTCAGACAAAACCAATCCTTTCATGTGTATTCATTACGAAAGAAGCAGAGCAGTCCATAGGCTAGCTCCGTTAATGACTGGAGCTGTTCTTCACATGCCTGAGCTGTCCGCTCCAAGGGTCTGTAAATAGATTCATTGTTTGCTGAAAGTCAGGAAAGCAGGTTAAGAAAGAGTGTATTATTGTCTAATGCTTAGATAACTTTACTCAAAGGAAATTCATCAGTCGCATGGGCCGTGGAATTTGGGAAGCCCCAAGGAGTGCTGATCTATTATGAAAATGCTGACTTACTCTGTGGTTTATTGTTGGTGATGGATGGGTGGCCAACGGCTCATGCTGGGGAGATGGCAGTCTGGGCATAGAGAGGCAATCGGTTTATGCACTAGAACAAAGTGAACTGACCCCCACAGAGACTTTGGCCTCGTCGACTCCTTGCCACTGGTGGTGTGCTGTTTGACAGCCCCTATTGCTAATTCTTGGTGTGAAACTCAAACTTCAAAAGCCCTTTTGAAGAATCCTGTAAGATTCCGTGTGTCTCAGGCTTAGTATATGTTTATCACACACAGAAGAAACAGTTGTTTGATGTCAAGGGCAAAGTTACTAAAAAGAGTGTCAGCGCGTCTTCAGCTTTAGAAGTATTTCGTAGAAAAGGATCAGGTCTGTGATGACTGGTAGATTTTAGGCCCTCAGCGTTAGAAATAATCTCACCCACAGGATCATCCGTTGACTGTTCCAGCAGTGCCCGGCGCTGAGGTCCCGCCTCCCGTTAGCTTCCTGGCGCCGGGGCGAGTGACACACTAAGGGTTGGACTCATTGGCCTGAAACGTTAAAAATTTTCATTTGTCGTAAGAGCAGATGAAGTCTTTGTTTCCAAATATAAATTTACCAAGTGCCCATGCATTTTCATGTGCATTGTAAAGCTGATTTATGGGCGCATTTGCTTGGGTTCAGCAATAAGCTGATACTAATCTTGAGATGAAACCATTTTCCTGAACAGGTTATGTGGCTCATGAATTTATTTTGGATACAAGACCCTTCAAAAAGTCTGCAAATATTGAAGCTGTGGATGTGGCCAAGAGGCTTCAGGATTATGGTGAGTAGCCCCATGGGATCCATCCCTTGTAGGGTAACTGGGGCTTTTGACACTTATGCAGCTGCCCGCTCTGGCTGTGGACCACGTCCTGGAGGGCGCAAACCGAATGTGCAGGTGCCATAGGAAACAGATCCATAGGCTAAGCGGAAAGCCCGGGGTGCTAGGCAACCCTCAAGTGACAGAGAAAAAACTCCCGTATGACTGCATTTGTCCTGCCCTTGAAAAGATATTACATCATGCGTCGTGCATCCATGCAGCCAAGAAAAGTAGTCTGCATAGTTAAAATTAAAAATCCCAAAGAAAATGATTGCGCTCTTCCCATGTTTCTGGCTAATTCTTACTCCTGTCCCACTCCTGATAAACAGAGAAGTCTCTGAAGAGGTAAGTTGGTGTAATGGGGAGGAAGTGGAGCAAGTAACCTGCAGAAGTGTTAAGGGACGAATGGCTTTTCAGATTCACAACCATCTCAGTCACGGCGTGGCTGTTTCAGCTGCTTCTGGAGATGAAAGACTAAGCACATATTTTCACAGAGATGATGCAGTTTTCTTTGAAGGATTTTAAGAGACACGGGCTCTTTGTGTATCTGTGGATGTTCATTCGGCACAACCCTTATTAAAATACATTTTCTTAGCGACATTATAATAATATCAAAGACGCTTCAAGTCTCAGGAAGGCTAAGTAGGGGAGAATGTGGCCTTTCAATGGATTTGGAGTCCTATCTAAATTTTAATGACGATTTGAGTGATTTCTTTTAATAAGTGAAAGCTTTAATAATTTAATAGTTTCACGACTGCATCATCATGGGAGTCCCACGTGTGTGGCTCATTCTCTCTTCAGTGAATGATCTTATTATGCGAAGTTATACTGATAATAAATGGGAAAACCGGAGAAAGGTTTCATTAATGAAAGTAGCAATTGCCTTCTCAGTATCTCCTTGGCTGTTCCTGTCACCTGACTCAGCCTCCCAGCTAATGGCTGAGTGATGGCCGATTCAGGATAAGGCTTCCTTTTGGGGATGCATTGTCTGTATCACACAGCTGGCTGGAGCAGCATTTGTAGGGAGAGAGGGGGCTGCTAAGAGGAAGGTGGTGGTTGAAGTTACCACCCAGTATTCCCAAGTCCTTTGCTATCTCTAACCTGGACATTATTTTGATGTTTGATAGAGCGATTGTCACACTTGCCTCAAGCACAGAATTCTCCAGAAGCCTGGGACATAGTGGGCCCTCTGAACATGTGTTTAATAAGTGAAAGAATGAATGAATGGCTAAGTTAAAAAACAACAATGAAAACGACACAGATTCTGGATTTTAATTACACCCACTGAATCAGATTTTCCACGGGTAAAGGCCTGGTAATCTGTATATTTAACAAGCACCCCATGGATCAGTCTTACCAGACAAGTATGGGGCACGCTGCCTTAGGACAGAGGTTTCCGAACATAACTAATGATTGGAAATCACCTGGAGTTCTTAACACTCGATTTCTGAGCCCTCCCTTGGACTTTTTGAATCAGGGTTGAGTTTCAGGAATTTGTGTTTCCAAGACAATTCAGACGGTTTCCAAGACAATTCAGATGTGTGAATTTGCTCACACATGGATTTGCAGTCAGACTTAAGGAGACCAGGTTTTTTGTTGTTGTTGTTGTTGTTGTTGTTAAATCCCTTTCTGGTTTGGATGACAGTTTTATGCATTTGTCAAAACCCATTAAATGGTACACTTAAGATTTGTGCATTTCACTGTATGTCAATTTTGTCACAAAAACATGTGAACTGATATTGAATTCTAGTTAGTGATATGCATGCTGAAGTGTTTAAGGGAGAAGTGTATTTATGATTGCAACATACCTTACATTGAAAATAAGGTGGATGGATGAATAGATATGTGATGAAGCAAACAGCATCATTGTAGAATCTAGGTGGAAGGTATATGGTTATTCACTTCTTTTAACTTATGGTATGTTCGAAAATTCCTATAATAAAATATTAAGGAGAGAGATAGTCCTTTAAAGCATGTAGGCATGACTCTGAAACACCCATGTAATGATGCACCAGAACTGGGAACCATTGCATTCCAGGGCAAATGTAGCTGACAGGTATACCAACATAGGAGCTGTTCTTCATCTTTTAAAGTCTCACAGAAAAGGTATAGGAAATAGCAAAAGTTGTTTTGGGCTTTTGTCCAGGAAATCTCTTTCTTGACTGTGTGTCTTGTTGGTTCATCTTACATGTGAAAACTTAAGAAAATGTAGACACACCTTCAGCCTGTATTCAGTGCAAAGGTTTTCTGCACATTGGCCACACCTCAGTTTTCCTGCCTGTAAGATGGGACAGTAACACTCACTCCAGGCTCCTTACTGCTTGTTACATCATTTAGCTTTTGATAGGCTTTAATATTTTAGTTTCTCTTAATTACAATTCATACACGAGCATTATAGAAAGATTCTAAAACACAAAGTGAAATAAAAATCCAAGTCTCATTTTCTGGTGATAACCCCAGAAAAGTATTCTTTAGTATTTATTCTTTAGTATTCCTTTAGTATTTATTCTTATTTAAAATAGTCTTTAGTACTTATTCTTTAAAGTATCTTCCCTCATAAAATACACATATATAAAAATACTTTGTCATTTTTTAACAAAATGGGATATCCTTATGTAGCTTGCTTTTTTTTACTTAATATTTTTGAATATTTACCTAACTTAATATTAATTTACACACTTTTAATGATTGCATATTTATTGTATGGGTAACCAGTAAAATTTGCTTAACTGATCCTCTATTGCTGGCTGTTAGATTCTTTCCTAAGATTTTCTCACATAAACAGGCTGAGATACATTAGTAAACCTGTCTCCCCTGCAGGATTTCATGCCCCTACCATGTCTTGGCCAGTGGCAGGGACTCTCATGATTGAGCCCACCGAGTCGGAAGATAAGGCAGAGCTGGATAGATTCTGTGATGCCATGATCAACATCAGGCAGGAAATTGCCGACATTGAGGAGGGCCGTATTGACCCACTGGTCAATCCACTGAAGGTATGTAGGCACTAGTACTTTATTTGGTATGTACCCCAGAGTAGAAACCAGTGTCCCGTCAGGGTGCCAGCAACCTCTGAAGGCTCATCAGAAGGTGTCACTCTTTTCTAAGTCCATTCTTCTGAGATGATTCATTCATTACTGAAAGTTTAACTTCTTGAACACAGCAGCAGTTACTCAAGCATAATATGTATGTTTTCTGATGTGTTTTGACATTGTGTAATGGTTTGGGGTTGTGGGAGTTATACCGCTCCCCCCCTCCCCCCCACACACATCCAACTGTGTACCCAAGGAGGGAGTAGAGGCTGAAGGGCTCTATTTTGTTGAGGAAATCTTATTCTTCCGTGTATCGGTTTGATGCACTTACTAGGGATTATTTACCTCACTAACTCTGGATAAAGATCAGTTCTTACATGAGAGCGGTTACCTCTTAGAACAGTTGCCAGGTTGGTACTTGGCCTGCATGCTTTACAATGTTTATGGCTTATGCCGGAGAAAAATTTGTTAGACATTACCTGGCCTCTTTCAAAACATGTTCAGTTTATATCTGGTCAGAGCCCTAAGTTTCTTGTCTGGATGTTATTAAGCTGTGGAATCATGAACTGAGAATAATGTGTTGGGTTATGGCTCCAAGCCAGATAACAGGTCTCAGATGCTTAGGAAAGCTCAGGCAAGTTCCAAAACTGCACTGAGGTGGAGTGCAGGCTCCTTCCTGAGTGTGTTTGACAGGGTAATGAATGGCGACAGTACCATTGTTCCTAATGTCATTATCATTTCTCTTTACTCTGGATACTGCTGATTCTTCTAGGACTTAGGCTGTTTTTAAAAATGACAATAGACATCTAAAGAACATAATACTGAGTTACAAAAGCAAGTGGAGAATAACACTCAAGATATAAGGTTTTAAAATTGTACAAAACTATGCTATATGTGGTTTATTAATATATGCAGTAACAGTATAAAAACATGAGAATGGTGAACTCCAAATTCAAGATAGTGGCTTTCACTGGAGAGGAGGGCAAACAACGAGATGGAGAGGAGATATACAGGCAGCTTCAATTACATCCAATTTTTATTTTTAAAGATTAAGCAAATATGGCAAAATATTGGTTTATGTTAAGTGGTAGATGTGCTTATTATATTACCATAGCTTTCTGATAGTTGAAATATTTCACAATAAAAAAAATTTCCTACCAAAATTTCCTTCCCCTTAAATTGAATCAAAACAACAGCCTTCTCTGTCCACGGGCTCCTGTTAGAAGCTCACTGGTCTAACTGGTCTCACTGGTCTGCTCTGATCTGCCTCCCATCCCTGTCTGTCTCAGATGTCTCCACACTCCCTGACCTGTGTCACATCCACCCATTGGGGTCGGCCGTATTCCAGAGAGGTGGCAGCATTCCCACTCGTAAGTTCTCCTCTGAAGATGACTGTGCTACTGGCGGTGTTCACGTGCGTATGAGAGGCCTGCTCTGAGGGCCTCCCACTCTGCAGTCTCCTTATTATAGTAACGCTATGTGGGACACCTTGTGAAATGTGGGTCATGACGAGGGGTGCAGAGCACAGGAATTGACTTTTGGAATTGACTTTTGAAGTCAGACCAAATAGGAGTCCTTGTCAAGTAGATGTTTTCTACCATCACCCAGTAGGGAGATGGCCCCGATGCAATCTTTCTTTCCCCTCTGATTCTTCTTTGATGGATAAGATGCCCAGGAGTCTGTTTGATGTGGTGGGGACAAGTGTCAAAAGTTGGCTTTTGTAATGAGGTTGGCTTTGGCTTCTTGTACTTCCTGAAGATGTGGGCTTGTGGTGTCTTAGGCTTTGGGGTTATCATTGCAACCTCCTCCACCCAGAGAAACCTCTCAAAATATCCCAGATCATTTCCATCTTCTATCCCTTGTAGCCCTTTGTGAAACCGGAGAACAAATTCTGGCCAACTGTTGCCCGGATTGATGACATCTATGGAGATCAGCACCTGGTTTGTACCTGCCCACCCATGGAAGTTTACGAGTCTCCATTTTCTGAGCAGAAGAGGGCCTCTTCTTAGTCTTCCCTCCCTAAGTTGAAGTGATTAATTTGATGCCCCCATCTCGAGCATTTGATAAGCCAGAAATATTTCATCTTCCACCCCAGACTCAACTGGGGGTTTTATATACTCTTTTTATATTTTTGTAATCTCTCTCAAGGTAAATGTGTATACAGTTAGCATAGTGAATGGAGGCTCATCAGTGGAACATTGATTTGCTTTGGTGCCTCAGCTTCCACATATAACAATTGATTTTTAATTTGCCTTGATTCAGAGCCATTTTTAGTTTTTTTTTTTGCATAGAAAATTTTGAGTGTGCTAGGAACTTTAACTTTCAATGTTAAAAATTTGCAGATGTTTTAGAGGCTTTACTGGAGAATCAATAGACACATTTTTATTCCAAATAAGTCCTTACGGACTGTGCCATCCGTGGGGAAATCCCAGGGCAAATGTTTACATTTTGTATACTCTGCAGAAATCTTTTTACTCTAATTTGCCTAATCTATAACAGCATTTCTGAGTATTTTCCTCTTTTTTCATGTGTGGGGTTTTTTTGTTGTTGTTTTTTTGCTTTTTTTTTTTTTTGTATCTGCAATTATTAGCATTCTAATAAAAGCATTTCAATTTGAAGAATGCCTTCTTGGTCCATTTTTCAGTCGTACCCCTATGTACAGTTTCAGAGGGATTTGAAGGGTAATGAGAACACCTAACCCACAGGCCAGACACATTATCAATTTCATCTTTGGCTAAAAAAAGTGTGTATGTCTTGGTTAGCGATGAATACCACTTTGGCCCTTTTTATTAGAATTGCTGTTAGGCCACATGTAATTGAAGCCCAACTACAGAAGTTTAATCAAATAGTTTCTTTTTTGTCATTTAACAATAAGTCCAGAGGTAATAAGCCAAGAGCCAGTGCTCCTTCCACCTTTCTGTTTTACCTTCCTTGCAAATGGTCTTCATCCTTACAGTCTCGGGTGGCTATTATATATCCAGTCACGTGCCCGTTCTAGGTAGAAAAAAGGGGGGGGGGCGGGAAACAAAAGACAAAAGGCAGATTCCACAAAAGTCGGCTTCTTTTGAAATGCCTTCCCAGAGGTTCCACCCAGTAATTTCTGCTTACTTTTAAGTGGTCATTCCTAAATGCAAGGTGTTATGGGAGGTCTTTTACCTCGGCATGTTACTGCCCCAAAGAAAATCAGGAGTTGGTTAATTAAAGCAAAGCAAAGGGGAAGAAGACTAGGCAGGCAACCAGCTTACCTGTGTCACAAACAACTTTCCCCTAGAAACAGCGAACGCTTATATTCTTCTGACAGCTGCAGCACTTGCTCTAGCCCTGTTTAGTTCCTTGTGTGACAGCTTACTCAACTGTTATTCAAGCTATTATGATAGTGATCTGGACAAAAGTTCTGAGTACTCTACTGAATGCTCTGCAAGTGATCCACTTATTCTCACACTTAAAAAGTTTGTAAACAATTTATTTCAGCCTAACTAGGCAGTAGAGAAGTGATGGGATCCATGGTTCTTTTTTAACATAAGTGATTAATACTTACTATGTCTCAGGTGTCTGGTACTATTCTAAATGTCTGAAATATATTATCTCATAACATTGCACTTTTACACATGAGGGGATGTTATGGAGAGATGCCCTATACCGAGGTCACACAGCTGGTGAGAAGAGAGCCAGAACTTGAACCCAGGCTGAACAGTTCCCGTGCCACTGGTCACAGCAGGCTACCTCACTGCCATCGTCACTGCCCTTTCTGAGCTGCAAACAGGCTCTCAAAACAGGCGCGACACCAGGGCACGGTGGAGCCTCTTCTGCAGAAGGATAAACAGGAAAACAAATCATCGAGGTAAACAGCAGTTCTTTTCTTCTTTCCTCATCAGACTGTTAAGTGTTAGTGGTTAAGTGCCAAAGCTGTTTCCACGTTGAGTCATCCATTGATTGACCCCCGAATATATCAGGGGCAAACATAGGTGATTAAGAGAGTCAAAGTGAACTTTCTCCCTCATTGTTAAGTCTCTGTGTCTACCGGATGCCTGTGTCTGACTGTCCTACCTCTGGGGCTTTGCCCCTGTGTTACCCTCCACCTAGAACACTCCCTGCCCTTTGCTTTGCTGGCTCCTGCTCATTTTTCATCTTTCGGCATCTCTTCAACGTCTTCCACACAGCTCCGTGAAATGGGCTCTGTATTTTCTATCTGGGCACTCAGTTGGCTTCCTGTGCCCTCAGCACAATTAGCAATCACTCTGTTCACGTTGCTTTTGCCTCACTAGACCAACCAAGTTCCCTGAGAGCAGGGACCATGTCTTGTCCATCACTGGATTCCCAGTACTGAGCCAGGGTCTCACTCATAGTATGTGGTCAACAAAAAGCATTATGAGTCAATAAAGGAATGATCCTTGATCTCAGAAAGGGACACTGTCACAGAGACAGTGTTTCCGATGCCTTCTGTGAGTTTTGATAACGTTCAGTACAAAATGCCAGGCCTTGAGGACAGGGCCTCTGGTGGGCTCTGCGTAGGGTGCTTCCCTCTTTTTTATCGATAAAATATATATAACACTTATAACCTTTTAAAATTCTACGTTTGGTACCTTCACAAAGCTGTACAGAATGTGCCTTTTGAGTGTTTTGAAGATGAGGGGTCTGGGACTTGGGCATCCGCTCTGCCTCCTCGCAGCTCTGGGACAGGCCACAGGCCATTCCTGGAGCAACCCTCACCTCACAGGCGTGAGAGAGGGCAAGGAACCCCATAAAACCTCTGGATACATACAGGGGCCATGTTTTCCTAATGACAAAACAGGTACCTTTCATCCAAGTAAAGGATGGTAGGTGTGACTTTGGGTGCAAGAAGCCATCTGGGACAAGCAGTTTGGAAGCCGAGATGTTAGCGCTTTAGAGGCTCCCAGGGCTCTGGGATAGATGTTTTGGCTCAGATGTCGTGCAGGCTCCAGGATGTTTCCTAGGACGGTGGTTTTCAAGCTTTGGTGTGTCTAGATTACCAGGACGGCTTGTGAGAACAGAATGCTGGGCTCTGGCCCAGTGTTTATGACTCAGTAGGTTTCTATCAAGCTTGAGGTACTGCTTCTCAGTTTTCGTCACATTTCAGGGAAATTTTCAGAACTCTAAGCCCTAAAGGGCTGGTAGGGGTGGGAAAGAGACTGGACTTACTCAACCTTGTATTTTTTATGCAAATTTTACCATTTTGAGAGAAAACCCCTTTCCCAGCTGGGCCGAGTCTCCGATGGCTATACAAGACTGTCCCAAAGCTGGCACGCATCACTTGTGCTTTGGCCTCGCTCCCTGATCCGCTAGGCTCACTCCAGCCTGCACTATATCGAAGCAGTTTTTTTAGAGATCAAAAATGTCAGCCTTATTGGAGACGGTGGTTCTGGATCTCAACCAGAAGGGCTTGCTCTCCATTTTTGCCCTCGATGCTTCACTAAGCCTGGGAACACCTCACCCAAGGGAACGTCTGAGTCCGCAGGCAGATACATCAACACAGAATGCTGTGGCACGTAGATCCCAGGTGAAGAGGGAAGATTAAAAAAAGCGGGGGTTTCCCCAGCCCTGGTGATATAATGTGGATGGAAGTCACCATTAATCAACTATGAGGAACAGTGAGAGGTGGACCAGAGGCAGAAGTGTTACATTAGCTGAGGTCATTCTACAAAGAAAACAAGAATCCAGGCAGCAGGAGTTAGTGCCCAACATGAAGAATACCGGTCTCATGAATCTGGGTATTTTCTCGCTGGGGGGAGTGCAGGGTATAATTACAGTACTTGCTCTGTAGTCAGATTGCCTGGGCTTATATCTCAGGTCCCTCATATCCTAGCTGTATGATATTGGCGAAGATAATTAACATCTCTGAGCCTTAGTTTCTTTACCTGTAAAATGAAACCACCTACCACTCCTAGATGAGAAATTCAATATATCGTTCTGAATAGTGTCTGGCACAAAGTAGATGCTCATGAGTTAGCTCTTATTATTTTCATCTTCACTGAGCATCTTGTGTCCTATACTGTACAATCCTGCTCCTGGCCCCAGCATAGAAGCCCCAATTCAAATTTGACCTACCTTGCATTCAGATCCATCTCCCTTTCCCTTGCTTTCCATTCCTAAAGGCCCTTTTCCTCTGGACAGCCAGAGAATGTGGAAGGAACATGGGCTGTAACGTCCTATAGAGCTGATTAAATTCTCAGATATCCAATTATTTTGAGACAAGAGGCAAATTCACTTATCCTTTCTGCACTTCACTTTAAGTTATAAAATAGCAATAATAAAGGTACTTACCTGAATCGAGCTTGTTGTAAGGATTAAACGAGATAATATAAAGTGAGCATAGTGTCTGGCACCTAGAAATCACTACTTTATTCAGCAAACACTGGGTGAGCCATTATGTACCAGACACCGATCTAAATGATACAAAGTGAGCTAGAAAGATAAGGCCTTTCATGGAGCATCAATTCTAGATGGACAAACAGGCAACAAATTAATACTTCACAATGTCAAATGTTCTTCAGAAAACTAGTATGTATCTGTGTATGTGTGTGTGTGTGGGGGGAATTCTTTATATTGGGTAGGCAGGGAAGGATTCTTCAAAAGATGACTTCTAGGATACAATCTGAACAAAAAGAAGCCATGATGAGATGTGGGGAGGTATTCAGGAGGAAGAGAAACATGTTTGAGATGTCTTAGTATCTGTACTCTCCAATTTAGCATTTTTTAAAAAAATCTCATATGTAAAGGGCTTTAAAAATCCCTGGGAAATAGGGAGAGGAGAAAGATGAGGATAAAAGCTGGGTTTGGGGAAAGGTGTAGGACTCTTGCTGGGAGTCAGAAATGGGGAGGTTGGCTTTGAGCTGGAGTCACAATCACAGAGAATGGAAATAGGGTCCAGAGAAGAAAGAAACCCTGACTCAGGTAAAGGGCTTTGAGGGGAAAAAAAAGGTGGGGAAACGTGGTGTGTGTGTGTGTGTGTGTGTGTGTGTGTGTGTCCTCGGGTCAGTAAAGGAGGGAAGGATTTTGTAATGGGGGAGGGAGAGAGTAGGAGTGAAAGTGGAAGATGCAGGTTAGGGACAGGAAAGAAGGGAAGAGGTAGATAAGGCCCAATGGTGGGAGTAAGGATTAAGGTGTGAAAGTGGCAAAAAAACATCAGCTCAATGAGGGCAGGTGAAAGAAGAGTCAGGAGGTGGGGGGAGAAAAGCCAGAGATATTGGGAGAAGGCTCTCCAGGGTGAGAAGAGTCAAGAGCATGAGCAATAAGGCCCAGGTCGGGATGTGGGAGAGGACTCCCTAAAACTAGGAAGGAAGAAATCAAGAGGAGAAGGGGAAGGGTGACGATTAAAGTCGGCTTAAGATGGCAAAGAGAAGGGGAGGAGGACAGGAGGCAGCTCAAGTTAGCAGCAGGACGATGAGCCAGCAGAAAGCAGGAGAGGAGAGGGGCAGTAATGCAGGGAGGGGCACCGGGCGTCGCGAGCAAAGGTCATGGGGTGGGAAAGCCTCTCGGTAAAGGGGTAGATGTGAGACTCCATGATTGGGAGAGAAAGGTATATGGGAGGGAGGGGAGGATTCTTCCTTTTGGAAGAGCAAGGAAGTCTTTTTCGCAACCAACGAGGCAGCAAGATTGTTGAATGAAGGGACCAAGTGGGAGGCAGGGGAGAGAATGTCCCACGGGTTAGGATATCTGCAAAGTCGAACTGAGTCCCTATAGCGCCAAGCCCTGAGGACACGGCTGGAGGAGCACTGTGCATCACTGGCTACGTGTGGAGGTATGACCCTACCTAACCTGACGTGTGTGACTGACACGGTGTTTGTGTGCCCGAGTATGATGGCTTTCCTACTGCTGCCTTTTATTCTCCCATGCATATGCAATTCTCATCGCTGGCTTCACTGAGTACCTGATCTCACCATGTCCCCGCTGCCCCAGAGTCCCTCCTCTAGTCCGCTCGGTTCAGGGGCGCCACCCAGCTGCTGCTTTACTTTGCCAGGTTCTAACTTCCCAGCCTTCATACCATACCCGTTGTTCATCTGGAGCTTTTCCCACATCTTCTCCCCACTCTCATACCTACAACTCCCTGGGGATGGTGGAAGTCCCTGATGTTAAAGAAGTTACAGTCCTTGCTGTCAGATCACCCATCTCAAAGTTTCTTTGGAAATGTGGGAGTTTGGAGAAAGGGAGGTGTCTGGTGCCTGGAACTGGCCAGGGTTATCGGACATCTTTTCTGTAAATGCAGTATGCTGCTAGATTACGGTTTGATAGGCTTTACAGGCCAACCTGGAAAAATAGCCCTTTCCTCTACATCATTGTTCCTATGGAAACTATTTGTTCAAATAAATGTGTATGAACAAAGGATTATTTCACTTCCAACCTACATCAAGTCAAAGATCATGGCTGTCATTCTTTTACAAATTAACTTCTGAAATGCAAGTTGGAGATTGTAATTCTTCTGAATTCAACAAAATCAATGCAGAGTTAAGAAAAAACCAACTACCATTCATTTTAATGGGCCTACAAGACTTCCTGGGTATCTGGACCACTCTTACAGTGATTAAGGTTTTCAGAACTGATGCAAGAGAAATTTTAGGGTGCTTTTTCTGTTTGTTAGTTACATTGTACTTTAACTTCACCAGTAAAAGTGTTTGTATAGTTTGGGTGTGACATTTTAAATTTCCTACAAAAGCACTTCTGAAGATCATTTGTAAAAACAAAAAAGGCTTGGTGTGAGACTCAGATTTACATGCTTTAAGTAACGGCCAAACTGCCAGAAAACAGGTTGGAATCCAACGGCACCAGGAGTGATGTCAGTCATCCTAAAAAATGCAGACTTTCCCCCAATGGTGCTGCCACTGGGAACTTGATCCAAAAGTGCTACTCACTGCAGCAGGAGCAGCCCAAGTAGAATTAGATGCAAACAGATCTTTTCTTAAGTCTGGCATAAAGAATGGAAAAAAAAAAAAAGATAACTCGCCTGTGCTCAAGTCATTTTATCCACTGTGAACTACACAGGAATATTAAAGTTCTCCAAAATAGAACTAGATGTTTTTATTGGTTAAAAGAAGCTGCTTTAAATACATTCCAAAAGACAATGAGGAAAATACTTTCCATGGAAGGAGACAGTTGGGTAGGCTGTTAAATAAGCTTGCAAATAGCAAAGGAGTGAGTGTAGTATGTGTGCCAGTCATGTCGGGAGTGTTGGGGGAGGAGTATGGAAGGTTAGCACTATTTCTGTATTTTGTCAAAAAAAAAAAAAAAAAGAGCCTTTCGTCTGGGACAGTGTCTGCCATTCAGAGAAATGCTGTCAATCTTGTGCTACCAGGCACGAGGCGGTTCTGGAAGGAGACTGAAAGGTGCCACAGTGAAGCAGGTTCAATAAAATCCTTAAACGAGTTCACTATTTTCCTCAAATTAGTGGCATTTAAGAATAAAGCCCATGTTTTCTATAACAAGAAGCCTCTAAAAGAAATACCATCACACGAAAACCATTCAGATATTTCTAGATGAAATTCAGTCAGGTTATATGTTTTCTTTGAAATAGTGTCCAAATCTGGTTTTCAAAGGGCAAAAGGATGTGATATAAATAAAAATAAATAACACAGTGAAGCAGAAAAAGTAGTGGAAAGTAACACAGGCTTGAGTTTAAATTCAAGTCTGCTGCTCATCATTTACAGTAGTCATTATACAGAAGCAACCTAGGTATCCATCGATAGATGAATGGATAAAAATGTGGTGTGTGTTTATATATATAGATATATGCCTATGCGCGCGCGCGCACACACACACACACACACACACACACAATGGAATATTACTTAGCCATAAAAAAATGAAATCTTGCCATTTGTGACAACATCGATGGACCAAAGGTATTATGCTAAGTGAGATGGTCAGAGAAAGACAGACAAATACTGTATCATTTCACTTACATGTGGAATCCAGAACACTAAACAAATGAACAAAATAGACTCAGATACAGAAAATGAACTGATAGTTGCCAGAAGATGGCGTGGAATGTGCAAAAAAGGTGAAGCGGGTAAGAGGTACAAATTTATAACATAAATAAGTCACGGGGATGTAATGTACAGCACAGGAAATACAATCAATACCACAGTAACTTTGTACAATGGCAGATGGTTCTTAGACTTCTTGTGGTGATCACTTCGTAAGGTATATAAATGTCAAATCACTACGTGTACACCTGAAACTGATATTGTATGTGTCAACTCTAAAAAAAGGCCTTTATATTCCAGAATTAAAAAAAAAAAATCAAGTCTGTTGCTGACTATCTGTGACTTAGGGTGAATAACTCACTCTCTGGAATGACCATCTTATCTGTAAAATGGAGAAAATGCCACTTACTTCACAGCTTGTGTAGGTACTAGTAGTAAGTAAAGTAACGCATGAAACATAACGACAGCACTCACTTCTTTTTGGATACAGACTGAACAGATATGGGAACTATTGCCATCCCTGCTCCAAAAACAAAGACATGCTGGTAAAACACTCCTCTTCCCTTCATTAAAACAAAACAAAACAAACAACAGGTTTTCAAAGTAGGAACAGAAACCTCCAGGTGGCAGAATTGCAGAAGAAATCCATAGGAAGGACTTGAATCCACATGGGCCATGGAAGTGGCTGTACTGGTCATGCATCTGAGGAACCAGGGTTTCAGTGATGTCAGGGAATATATGTTAGGAATGGAGGCTACAGTTATAATGGACAGTAAGAAGCATGTTCAGAACTGGGAAAGCTCCTGTTCCAATATGAGAACTGAAAAATCAGTATCTACTAAACCCAGGGTCATAGTAGGAAGCAAGCTTTCCCTGCAGCTTGCTGGAAAGCTTGCAGAAGCCAAATTCATACCAGTTGCAGAAGCCAAATTCATACCAGTTGCATCATGGGGTTCCATTCAACAAACTAGAAAAATAACTGGTTCAGTTTCAGGAAAATATATAGGGCCCCAGACAAAACAATCTAAAAATTTTTCCAAAGGAAGCAATTGTGTCCACAGCAAAGCCATAAACAAAACCCTGAGAAGAAAATGCCATAGAAGATGAGCTCATAAATTAATAAAGCACAATTAAATTAGATGTTAAGCAGCAACGAATGGCAGAAATCTTACTTTAAGAACCAGATATGAGAAAAAGATGAAAAGAACTTGGAAATAAGCATGTTTTAAATGCTCACATAGATAACAGAAGAACAAAAATCCATAAATTAGTATGGGAGATTATGAAACTCAAACAGATAAACTTCAAACAAAATTAGAAAATATTTCTTGAAATAAAATAATTTACTTAAATGGGTTAAACAGTGGACTAAACTCAAAGAGAAAATTCAATGAATTTGAAGAAAGATATGAGGAAAACACCTAGAACATAGAGAGGGTAAAGACATGAAAGATGCGCGATGTTAAGGAATGGAGGGTAGACTGCTACAAACTTCTAGTAGGTCCGGAAGGAGGTAGAGAATGTGGGACAGAAACAATATTTTTAAAAGAAAATAAAAAATTTCTAGAATTGAAGATATGCATTTTCAATGTAAAGGAGTACAATGGGTCCCAAACAAAGCAAATAGAAATTAATCCACACCTAGACAGACTTCAGTGAACTCAGAAGCTAATAATAAACGGGTATCCTTCAAAGAAATGACAAGTTGACATTCGGCTTTTTTCAGCAACAGCGCCTCCAGGACCCAATGAACACCTACAAGAGGCTGAAGAAAGAGAACTAGCAACCTAGAATTCTAAACCCAGTCAATTTATCTATCTAAAATCAATGTGAAAAATAAACTCATGTCAAACTTGCAAAGATAGAGAAAATGTCCTGTTCATAGACCTTCTGGTCTGTGGTACAAAAACATCTTGAAGTATTCAATAAGAAACAGCAAACAAAGAGACGAAACATCAATAAACAGCAAGTCACATATTTAAAAAATAACTTGGGTTTTAGGGGTTATAACTAAAATAGTAAATGTTAACATGGAAAATAGGTCAGAAAAGATAATAGGAAGGGAAATAAAAATCAGGTGAGATAATCAGGAAGAAAACTAAGGTATTGACCATTTTATAAATATCAATATGCTCTAAAGCATAGGTATGTTAAAAGTTTAAGAATGACCACAAAATAACAGAAGCTGATTGAATACCTGAATAACTTTTAGTCCAGTGCAAGGGTGGGAGAGGGTGGGAGAAGATCAGAGATCAAATCCTCTTTCACAAGAAAAGTAAGAAAAGTACTCCTGCCCTTTTATGCTAAAAACAAAATGAGGCCCTCAAAATATAGATGAATGAAAAAAGTTGTAGAATATATCACTTGTATAAATTTTAACACTTGAAATACTATATTTTGTTTATGAATACCTAACCTATATATATTACCATAAAAGTAAAAAAAACTGAAAAGGCAACATGAAATTCATGATAATTTCTTGGGTGGGGAGGGAAATGGACAGGGTGATGAAAGCATGTCAGCTTCATTTGTTTAAGAAAAACCAGTATGTTAATAATGATCAACATTGGCTAGTCTGTATGCAAAGTGTTTGCTACAGTTTCTCCATAATTGTTTATATTTTAAAAACAAATACCCCCCCCAATGGACATAGAGCATGGCGCTAGCCAACCACAAAGAGGCTATGATGTGCAATCCTAACATGTGAACTTGAGAGCCAGAAATAGCTGGTGAACAGTACAAATGACTATCACCCCACTCCTGTTTTCTGCAGAAACTACATACCCTCTAGAATGGTTACAATGAAAAGAAAATGAAGCCTTAGTAACAATGTGTGATAACCAGAACTCTCATACACTACTGGCGAGAATATAAAACATATCAACTACTTTGGAAATACCTCTTCATTTTTCTTAATTATTAATGAAATTGATGTGTATGGTAAGCACATATTTGATTTTGTAAGAAATTATCAAACTATTTCCCAAAGACTTACACACAAAGGTAGCAGCTTTATTTATAAGAGCAAAATCCTGGAAACAACCCAAACATCCATCAGCAGAGATGAATAGATAAACATATTGTGGCATATCCACATATAACGGATTACTCAGTGACGTTCAAGTTTTGGCAGTGTCCATTCTGTTTTGTCTGTTACATTTTTTTTCCCCACAACCATGTTTACTTCTAAGAATTTTAATTTCAAATTACTCTTCACACAGCAGCTTGTTCTTCCATCAATGCAACGAAATTTCATACTTGAGGAGATAGTGGTAAAACTTATTCTTTCATTCATTTTTTTCAATCGTAGTCATTTAGTCATCCTGCTTGGTTTCTCTAGGTAGTTTTTGATTCTTTATGTCCAGTGACTAGTATTTAATCTTTTTTTTTCCTGTGTAGTAGCTGATTAATCCAGGTTATTAAATATCAATTCCTTTAGGGATTTAAAGTTCTGACATGGAGACTAGTCAGCAGACAGTGGACAAGCAAGAATAGCTCTGTGCAAACGGAGATGGTGGCAAGTGAGCCATCAAGCTCAATTCCCTCAAATTTAGTGGACAGCCATGAGCTCTATCTTGTAGGGTGTCCTGAAGAAGAATGGGGGAAAGTTTGGTCCCTAGTAAGCAAAGAAAGAAATAGGAGATAGTAGGCAAGTCAGAGCAGACTTCTACACAGCTCTTGTAAGTAGGATCTATACCTATACCAATAATTTTAATTATGCTAAAATTAAACATAAGACTGAAGTTCTTATATTGAAAAGTTTTCCCATTTAGTAAAATTAAACAAAGGCTTTAAGTTATATAGGCAAGGCCCCTTTTTTGTTGGCCAAACTGTCACAACAATTTGCTGTGAGAAAGCTAAGGGTGCTTCAGATGGCTAGCTTCCGAAAAATTACCTAATATCCTTAAACATACTAGCATGCACCTATTTGTTGAATGAACCATATTATTTAGAAGTTAGTTCTAAAACTAGAAGTCCTGCCTACTCTAATTAGAAAAAAATTAAAGAAAAATATCCTACCTATATGAAAGTGGCTGAGTCCTTAAAAGTAATCACCGTAACCTACCAAATGTAAAGAATCCAGTGAAAAGCTCAGTGAAACTTGAGCCTAAGAGACAACCAGATACTACATATCACTTGAAGGATGACCACATCATTTCTGAAGTCTTGAAAGGAAAAAAACAAAACAAAACAAAACAAATCTGAATCTGGTCATGTTTGAATTCTAACTACCAATTTACAGAACATAAAGGGAAACAGGTTAAATCATTCCACTCTCAGAAAAATCTATGTTGTCAGAAAGACTCTAGAACAATTGACACGCAAACTGTAAACGGTAAAGAAAAAAAATTAAAAAGATTGAGAAGCTATATACAGATTAAAAGATACTTAGTAATATAACAACAGAAGATTTGGATCCCGATTCAAACAAACTAACTTAAATAAAATATCCATGTATCACATTTGAGACAAAATAAATGTGAACATTTACTAGATATCTGACATAATTACCATTAAATGTTTTACATATGTGACAAGGGTATTTGTTTTCTAAAAGTCTGTATCTTTCAGATAAAAACTGGAATATTTATGTAAAATAAACCAAAGTCTTCAAAAAAAGTTTAAGAGTAACATAAAATTGCTTCGCTTTGGGCCATACTCGACACTGACTTGACTGAACGTTAAGCTGTAATCAGCTTTCTTTCCTAGTCTGTCATGTTATAGCAAAGTGAAGACAACATATAGCCTAACTGTGGGGATCACTTATTTTATTAATAAAAGTGGTAGAACTAAACTAGTTCAAGTAGATGAAACAGAGATATTCCCCACCCTTCTTCATGCAGAGAGATGGCCAATGCACGAGGGAATTATAACACAAGGTAATGCAATTTAATGATTCCTTTTCAATCTAAGAAGGTCCTATTTAAATTTGATTCTTCAAAATAAAAATGACTCCAATGTTTATAACTAATTCTACATGACAATAGCTCCAATCACTATGCTGTGTTGCCCAGAACCTGGTTTTCAATTTAATGTAGAAAAAACACTGAAACTAGTTTGGCTTATATTCAAATGTGAGAGCCTATATAGAGCAGAAGGAAAGATTGCTGGTTCTAGACTAAAGAGTGCCTAAATTCATAGTACAGTTCTGCTACTTCCTAGGTGTATGATTTTGGCAAGTTTCTTAACCTTTCTGTGCCTTTGATATTCAACCATAAAAAGGGATAATAGCACCTTCCTCTTAGGATTGTCAATCAGATTAAATGAATGCACATGAAAACATACAAGTGACTAGTGTAAAGCAAATATTCAACAAATACTAGCTACATATATGGCTCTGAATTCAGGGGCAGGAGAATTAATTCAATCAAATTAAAATTTTTCTCTGATGAAAATATAACGATAGTTTCAGAGACCAGAACTATGTTTAGAATATTCTTGTGTCTGTGAAAAGAAGTAGCACTAATTATGCTAAAATTAAACATAAGACTGAAGTTCTTATATTGAAAAAGTTTTCCCATTTAGTAAAATTAAACAAACAAACAAACAACAAACAAACAATCAAACCCAGGGTGAAATCTGTCCTCAGTACTTAAAATTTCATACTAGTTCTCATTACCAAAAATCAAGAGTAAACAATTGCACAAAATGTCTGTTTCAATAAAAATGTACCATGAAACACTTTGGAAGTGACTGATTCTTAAAAATACATACTATAAGACAGACAAATGTAAAACATGAAACAAGATGAGTTATTTTGCTGGTCATAAAATATTTATTAAGGTATACTTTAGGGAGTATAGTGAATATAAAATTTAAGAACACAATATGAAGCAATTTCAGTCCTCTCAAAAGTCAGCCCAGTCCTCATTGCTCTGCAGATGTAAAACCACTGGTGAAACTCACTAAAAGCAGTTTGACTAGTACAGAAGAGGCTTTTCATAAACATTTACAATTAGAGCTTCTGAACACCTCTTTTTAAGTGCAAAACCACACCACATTACACTAATGCAGCAACAATGCATTCATATTGTTCTCATTAGTCATTAGTAGTCAACTTGCATAAAACACCAGAAAAAAGCACAATGGAGCTCACAAAATGGGCTAAAAAATGAACCTGTCCTTGCAAAACACACATTATAATGGGAGAAGACATTAAAAATATATTATGCACACTACAGAAGCTGCGTTCATTCCAACAATCTCAAGTGTCATTTCCTTTTCTGTAAAATCAAATTACATGAACCAGGCACAACTAATATTTGGGAGGCAGTGTGTAGCTAAAATTTCATTTAACTAATTATTCAATGATTTAAAAAATCCCCATAAATCTTTTCTGTCCTGAGGTAGTTGCAAAATAAATCATAACTTGGATATCAACTAGAGCTGAGGCTTTGACTTTTACTCATTACAACTAGTTGTTACTGACAGGAACTACCTTTTGATATTTAAAAGACAGTTGAGAAATGGGCCTCTTACTACACACACAAGATGATGGCTATGTAGGAAAGAGGATTAGCTGCTTCAGAACATGAGAAATATGGTCCACCATTGCTTCCACCCCCACCCACCCCAACCATTTTAGATTCTTTATTGTCCAAAAAAATCACCAGGAGCAACACAGTAGATGTAGACAGATCATCGTCCTTTGCTGTAGCCAGGGAAGAAAAGGTCAAGTAGAGTCTGCAGAATCTCATTGGGAATCATGATGTAATTCTGGCCAAGATCATGCCGGCAAGCAGGGCAGGAGAAAACTTGAGCCTTAAAGGAGCGCTGTAAGCAGTCCTAAGGCAAAACACAAGAAGACAAATCCAAAAAACACACTCAATTTCATCTCAGGGTAAAGTATGTAGAAAAGTACTCAACAACTTACGCTTTTAAATACGAACTAGAAACTTACTGTTTGGCAACAAGAAAAACATAAAAGATGAAAAACCATAATGCCCTGAATCTGCACTATGAAAACCCATTTACAGACGTGGCTTTAGTTCTGTCTCTAGCAAATACTGTGAGACTTCTGGTAAATGACTTAACTTTTGCATGCTTTAATTTTCTCATCCAGTAAAAAATGAGGGTGTTACAGATTATGTATGGTTCCCGCTAACCCATTTTCTAGGTTATGCTTTAATCCTGTTCTTTCCTGATAGGGCATTAAAGAAAAAAAAAAATCAAGATTCCCATGCTTAGAACTAAATTATGTATTTTATTAAATCATTTAACATATACTGTGTCATCCGAAAATATATAATAAGTACAAAATATATTACAGAGTTAACTAATTCAAAGTCAGGCACAAACACAGAGGTGGAAGGCTTGTTTCCATTTTACAAGAGAAACAAACTAAAGTTTAGAAGTTAGCTCAGGGTACACAACCACCAAGTGGTAGAGCAAGATTCCAACCTTGGTTTTACTAAAAATCAAATTTTCCTTTCACACTACACTGATAACACATATCAAACTCCTCTAGGCATGTTGCAAGATAGAATCTTTTTTAGATTCCATTAAGTGCATGGAATTATTTCAGTTTGCACTGCACTATGTGAAACATACAAAAGTATAAGAGAAAACAGCAATGAAAATGACACCTTACTTTCTCTTTTCCATTTCAACCCCTCAACAATGCCAAACATGACTGAATAATATCTCAACTATATATATTCGAATTACTATTTCTATCGAATTAAAGTATGCATCTACCAAAAAGGTGTAATTAAATGCTTCTGAACCGGCGAGGTTCCATAACTATCCTGTTTTATGAAAAAATTCTTCACATGCTAAAAACAGGTTTGGAGGTTAGTGTACCTTCTGGCTTAATAAGGGAAAATGAGAAAGGAATTCTACTTACTTTACAGACATTGTGGAGGCAATCTGTTGTCACAGGCTGGTAAACTAGCTCCTGGCAGCAGACACACATAAAAGATTGCTCCAATTTTTTCAGGAAATTCTAGATGGTACCAAAGGGAAGGAAAAAAATAAAAATAAAAAGGTTAGCATTTCATGAAACATTAGTAA